>OY482673.1:58979308-60179308 GCA_960531455.1 Urophora cardui
AGTACAAATACACAGTTAATTTATAATGCATGTTGGCATTTAATTAATTTTTTTTTGCTTCCATTTGAAAAAAAAAGATTATAATAAATAAACTTTTTGCATTGACCTTTTTGCCGTCGCTTTTCGCGCTGATTTTATTTATGTTCGTTATTACATTTTTTTGTTTCATTTGCAATTTAATTAGCATTGATAAGGTGGCACTAAATACAATGTAGTCAATATTTAAATGAATGTGGCGCCAGGCGGTTATAGGAGATTTATGTATGTTTTGCTGATAAAAAATATGTTGATGGCTTTTAATTACAAAAATTGTAAAGAATTAAAAATAAATATTACAAAAAACAGCTTTAAAAAATTAGCTAATATTGGCGGCATTTTAACTAGTGATGGGCGTGTCCGAGATGTTTTATTCGATTCTCTCGATTGTTGAAACATCTCGAATGCTCTCGATGGTTTTCATTCGTATTCGAATCAAGTCGTAAATAGCCGTCAGTCGAAACAATCGCTAAAACATCTCGGACTCGCCAATGATTCCTCTCGTTTTCAAAGCAACCCTACATTTCGGACTCGCTGCAAAAAATACATAACATTTGTTGTTGCCGCTTGAATATCAAAATTGCTTAAAAAAGTATACAGTGGTACAAATCTATTGCCGTTGTTACTGCTCGTAAAATTAATTTGTTTCGTAAGCGTCTCACTTAAGAAAATTTATTAATGTATTAATGTTTAAATAATTAATTGTATCTATTACGCACGACACTCTTTAATTGTGATTGCAAAAATGCAGCGTCTATATATAGCATATTTTTCAATTTGGTTAATTTATTTACATATGTATTTGCCTCACTTCCATTAACAATCCTACTTTCTTCATCAACAACACTCATTCAGTTTATTTTATCAACTAAAACAAATCATCAAAACAACAGCCGGTCCCCCGACTCGGAACAGTCGCAAAAACATCTCGCTTGTGTAGTCGAGATGTCATCGAAACAACCTCCGACTCGCCGACTCGGAACAATCGCAAAAACATCTCGGTTGTGTAGTCGAGATGTAATCGAAACAACCTCCGACTCGCTGACTCGGAACAATCGCAAAAACATCTCGGTTGTGTAGTCGAGGAGCGAGTCAACTTTTGACTCGATTGTGATTTTGCAACGATGGCGATTCTCTCGATTGTCTAAACATCTCGGACTCGCCCATCACTAATTTTAACTCCCCATAGAAAAAATTAAAAAAGTTGAAAAATTACAACAAAAAAATACGATAAAAAATCAGCAAATATTGGCGGCATTTTAACTGCCCATTGAAAAAATTAAAAATAAGAAAAGTTAGAAAAGAGCGTTAAAAAAACGATAAAAAAATCAGCAAATATTGCCGGCATTTTCAACACCCCACACCCGCCGTCTGACTGTTTATACGAGCGCGCATAAATTTATGACGTGTTGCTATTCTAACCCAAATAAATGGTTTTTGTTGTTGCTTAATTTATTGTGTTTGATATGCTTTGATAATTTTTTTGCTAGTTTTTGTTTTTGTATAAATCTACTATGTATGCTTTTATGTGCGCTCGTCTAGCTCCAAATGTCGTCAGTAGTGACGCCTGGTTTTCGGGGGGAGAGAGTGCCGTTTTTGCTTTTTTGGTTGTCAAGCGGAAATCGCGCTACTACGTGTGTTTTTGCGTTTTACGTTTGCGATTTACATATGTATTTTTTGTTGTGCCGTATATGTACATACATACATACATACATTTTTTCGCGCCTTCAGCTTTCAGCTTTCACTGTTTCATCATCATCAACATCAACCGCAATACGCGTATTCGCCTAAATTTATACACTAACAAATTTTCAAATGCATGCGCGCAGTTTGTTTGATGAGCGAACGCATGGAAAATCATCATCAAACATCCAAAACACACACATACACACACATTTGCGCACGCACACTCTCACACGGTCGTTGCTACACTAGCGCAGCACGTGAGTGAGTGCGCGACTTCCGGTCCAAAATCGAAATCAATAATAGAAGATTAGTGTTTGTTTTTTTTTTTTTTTGACTTGTGACATTGACGGACATGTGTATTGTTCTTGTTGTTGCTTGTTTTCTAATAAGCAATTTTGTTTTTGCTGCAAAAGTGCCCACACACAGTGGTTTTTTTTTCGTATGCGTATTGTTTTCTCACACATGTGCAAAACATATGGTATGAGTGTGTTTTTGTATTATTTTGTCTGGCAGTCGGCATTCAATAAATAGATATTTTTTGTTGCACACTTGAAGTCAAATAAATTGTGTTTTTTGATATTTTTTTTTGCAATTTTTTGCAGTTTGAGATTTGTATTGGTTTTAGAATATTTTAATTTTGCATTTATGCATTTATAATTATTTTAGTTTTTACAATATTTGTTTTATGTTTAATTTTTTTTTTTTTTTTGAAAAATAATAATTTTAAAATTATTTATTTAATTTCTTCACCAAAACTTTAAATTTTCTTTTGTCTCAATATTTTACTATTCTACACAACTTCCACCTACATTTTTTATTGTCACAACAACACTAATTTTAATCTCACTTGATTGTTATTTCTACTTAATTTCAAAACTACATTCATCCTCGTAAATCCCCATAATTGTTTTTTCATACATCTGTTGTTTTTGTAACAAAAATTCCTTAGTTGTTGATCGATTTTAATTTTGTTTGTTGCCTCCTCATTGGTCTTGATTTCCAAAACTGTTGACTTGCCTGTGTGGTGTTATCCAAATGCACATAAGTATGTACATAAATATGTAAGTAAGTAAATATGTAGATAGGTAGTTTAGTATGACGCGCACACCGACGTGTTTTTTCGACGTTACGTCCTCGAGGAATCGCAGAATGAATCTGAACGTGCCGTCACCGCTGTGCCAGCTCCAAGCGAAGCCCAAGCAAGTTGTATAGACCGAACGAACGAATATATATACATACATGAGTATATAAACATATACATATGTATGTACATATATGTATTTATATACAAAACATAAAATGCTAAAATTGGTTGGTGTATGTGTACGACGAACATGCCCAGCAAAAAATCTACACCTTATTTAAGAATTATTAGAGAAGATTTAAAGGCTTCCGAAATAATGCCTGAAAATTCTAAGCGAACAAAATTTGCGTGGGCAAAGGCTTAAAATAAGGCTAATTTTCCTGTGTTGATGTCATCATGACATAAAAACTACTCTCTCTCTCTCTCTCTGAGAGGAAGTCTTATTTCTAAGGCTTATCCGCCATGGTAATAAGGCAAAGATAATTCCTGATAAGAAGGCCTTATGTGGTGTCTATATACATTATAATAAAGCTTATTCGCCATGGGACAAAATGCTGATAATTCCTGATAATAAGGTCTTATGTGGCGTATATACATACATATAACTTATATAAGGAATAGTAAATTTCTTTTAGCTAGAAACACATTTTTATATTTTTTTGTGGTTTATTTAATGCTTAAAGCAATTCACAGGTTAAGGAACATTGTTTTACTAAAACCAAGTTAAACTAAGCAGACATATATTTGATTCAAGTGTATATATAATAAAAATAAGTTATAATTTACTGGATTTAAAATTTAGTTCTCAGATATTTGACAACCAAGTTTTCTTCCGGTATCCAAGAATTTAAATCATTTCTTTTAGTTAAATTGAGCGCTGAGATCATTAAATTGCACGTATCAATTTTGCAAGCGGTTTGTAACCTTGGTCTTTTGAAAGTAATCTTTCTGTTGATGCATTGCTATGTGGCAGCGTTAATATATTTGCAACAAATTCCCAACAAGTTCTCATATAATTGGTTTCCACACGCTGTGCCAAAACTCTTCTATTTCGGTTTGTTCAAACAATTTTCTTGCATTCTAAAAATTTATACTCCTAAATAACTCTTTCCGGATTTTGCTTCGCAGCGGAGAGTTGCCAATAGAAAGCGAAAAGGTAACAAATAGGCTATTTTTATATTTAAGAAAAATAAAAATAAAAAATAGTAAAAAAGGACCAAAAGTGGCCCGAATTTTTAAAAACGTTCAAATATTCCATATTTTCAAAAAGTTGGGTTCCGGTGGTCTGGCTCTTAAAAAGGTTCAAATTGCCACTTTAGCGGCCCAGCGGCAATGCTGGGCATGTAGAGCGCATAAAGCCCTACTCAAACAGAAGCGATACGATACAGTCCACATATGAAAAATCGTATCGCGTCATGCACAATTGCATATGTGGACTGTATCGTATCGCGTCTGTTTGTGGGGACCTTAAGAAAAAATTAAGTATTAAAACGTTTGGAGCAGAGAGAATGAGTGCATAACAGCAAGCAACGCTGCCAACGTATTCCTGTTTTATAGCTTAGGCTTCAGATATAAGCCCAGCGCTTTTGCTGGGTATGTGTACGACGAGCATGGTGTTTGTTTTTGAGCGTAGCGTATGCAGACACACAAGTACACAAATTTATATAAAGTGACTTTTCTACACGATGTGCACGATTCATTTTATAAGTTTGTCTGTCTGTCTGTACCCCTCAAGTGTCTGTATTTGTATCTTGGCGTTGTTTCTACGTTTTGCTATGCCGCGCTCCGCTGGGCAGCGCTGCGCTTCGTTAGCTATCAGTAGCAGCCAACTTGCTTGCTTGCACACCCGTCTTTCCCTTCTTCCACAAACAACAGCAGCTGTCTAGTGAGTTTTAGTTGACTTTGTTTTTATTTTGCTCTTTGTTCTTGTTGGCAATGACTGTGCAACGTTTTGTATGAGAGTATGGGTTGTGGTTATGGGTGTGTGTGTGTGTGCGGCAGCGCAGCGATAGAGTCAAAGATAATGGCTGCTGTTGTGGCAGCGCGCTGCTGAGTGCCAATCTTGGTAATGGTGGAAATGGCAGCAGAGGTGGCAAAAAGAGACGCGGAAATGCGCTCACTCATTCCGGAGCATTGAGTTTTGGTAAGAACAGTGGGCCCATTTGGCTTAATAAAAGAGAGAGAATAATCCCTTCGACACAATGCCGATACGTCGTCGGCTTTCCATTAAGGCAGCACGCCACGAGAAAAATCGCGTTCTTAGGGGGGTAGAAGGGATCTCACAGATCTCAAAACTGAAATCAAAACTTGACGGAGGCTTACAGCTTTCTTTTAAATTTCAAAGCCTACATTTAGGCGTACATTTATAGATCTGTTCAAATCATGCAGGTTGGCACTGAACCTTTAAGACGGCTGCCATTTGACAGGGTGAAGTGCAACCTTTAACAAGTTTTTCACCTGAATATGGCAATATCCCAGCAAAAACCTGGTCATCGCTATTACCTGTCTGCCATTACAGAAGGCCTTGCCATGGAACATCTGACGAGTTCCTCACTTCTTTCACGCATTTCCAGTAATGCAGAGTGGAATTAGCTTCCATTACCCATTCCACGTAATGCAAAGTAGAATGGAGCGCGAACTGAAATAAATACCGTTATTTGCAGTGGAAATTTCCATCATGCCTTACATTTTTCGCATTCTTTATATCATTCGCTAGAATCCTTGCGGTATTGCGTGATTTATTCGTTCCGCGGTAATGCAGTGGGCAAGTCCTACCCTCCATTGACAAGCCCACGCATTCAGGCATTCTGTCAACGAATGTGAAAGCGATTGCCAAGGTTTTTCTGGATTATGCTCTTAATTCCACGGTCATCGAGTTTTTTGGTGGGTAGTTGACCAAAAACGGACTACTATCACCGGCATATACAACAAAGAATTGTTGTTATCGTTTTTTTCGACTGTTGGTGTATGCGAGAGTATGAGTATTCCGAGTGTAATTCTCAAATTTCGCTGAATAGCAACGGCAATACCGGCAAAGGTTGCTAACAACATTGACGGTTGCCACACCAACCGGCTCAGTGCGGCGCATACAATAACACACAACAGGAAGTGGTGAATATGTGGTGTGGTGTGATATGACTGCATCCACAAAATACCTGTTTATTTCCACATACATATACACACGAATTCAATTGTGAATGTGTGCGTGGTTTGTTGACATTCTCGCATTAGCTCTCGAGAGTTCACATAAAAGTTGCAGACGAAGAAGAAATGGCAGTAAGCAAAGTTGGCAATAATAAAACAGAGAGCAATAAAATGAAAGAAGACAATCAATCCAGGTGGTGTGCTTGGTTGGTGGAGGCAAAAGCAAAGAACAGATACTGACAGCGAACGCAATTTCAGAGAAGCGATTGAGTGAGCGTATTCAGGGTTACCACCAAGGAAATTTTTCTCAACCTTTCCTTCTTTTTAATCAAAATCGGCATTCAACATACATTCACCTATCTATTTTTGTCTGTATTATTATTAGAGCTCGGATAATAGGTGAAAATCAGACGCCTAAAATTATGCTAAGTAATGTTTGTGAGCACATCCAGTGGCAAGTTTAAGGGTGGGGTACATTCGGGTCTAATTCCCCCGTGAATGCAATTGGATTTTTTGCTTACTAGGATGCCAGAAAAATTAATTATTAATTATTATTAATTAAATTATTTTCCTGAAACAGCTATACACTCAACCTTCGCTGTAAATAGTTCTTAAAATTTTTATCCACTTACCCCCAACAATTAAAAATTGAATTAAATAAAAATTTCGTGCTAAGCACTAAAGCTCTTTCAAGTATAAATTATTAAGGTTTTTTAATGATTGCACGTGAAAAATTGCAAAGAAAGCTACAATAAATAAATGTAATAATAAAGAATAATAATGAACAAAGTATAATAAATAAATATATAATTATAAAGAATAAAGAAAAAATTAAAAATTTGTAGTGAATCGCTTAAATTTTAGACAAAATCTTCGCACGTGAAGGAAAAACAATTACAGTTTCAAACCAAATATATTTTGAATGAAAATGAGGCAAGTGCATATTAGCACTTATTTGAATTTTACTATAAAAAATATTAATACATGTTATTTCTTCACCCACCATACCAATATGGTACCCCTTTATATTTAAATTGTAATCCCGCCACTGAAAACAAACAAATTTTAAAAAAGGAGCATATTTTGGGGCGCTTGATTTCACCTATTTTTCCGAGCTCTAGTTATTATTTAAGTTTTTATTAAAATTTTCCTGTTCGTTGCTATTGAAACAGACACACGTAATATAATGACCATATCTAGTAAAGATATTTTGGGTAAGCTGAGCTCTTGTTTGAGAGCTGCTGGCCTTTAACTGTATTTTACTAACTATAAATATCATATATATTATTTCTAATTGGTGTTTTATAAATATCCCTTTTTCTGCTCACATAATTAACCAAAATTAATAAGTAAGGCATCGTTTTAAAGGTATTAATTAGCTATGCATGCGAAACGGTGTTTTATTGGGCGTGGTACTTTATATGAAAAGTAAGGGGGGTAAAAGGGGGGTTTACCCCCGCAGCGGGGAGTGTTATGGAACCCACATAAAATGTATATCAAATTAAAGGGATTCAAAATACCTATCGAATGGTATAAAAATATTTGAAATCGGTTCAGTAGTTTTTAAGTAATTGCAATTTAAAAAATGCATAATATAAACTTTGACCTTTAATAACTTTTGTTGTTGTTGTTTCCAAAAAAAAAAAATTCACTTTTATACTCAACTTAGCCTGTTTATCAATCCTCATACTTCGTTTTTTTGATTTCATAATTTTAGAAATTTCACATTTGTACCAGATCGTGCTATTTTTTTCAACTTTGTGGGGCTGGGGGCACCTCCAAACATGCGAGTAGGTCAATAAAATCTTACAGGCTTATTTCTGGGCTAGAAAGGTGCCGTTCTGGCTTTGGAACAATTTGAGTTTCCAAAAAAAATTTTTTCACTCCACCTTAATATATACGAGTATATCAAAACGATCAGAATGAAAAAAAAAATGATTGAACCATGTCCGTCCGTCCGGCCGTATACACTCTAACTTGCGCAAAAATAGAAATATTTTAATGAAATTTGGTACACAGATTCTAATGGGAACAGAGAAAGTTGGGGTTGAAAATAAGGCATATGTGTGTATTTCGAAAAACACGTAAAACATGATAATTCAGTCACTAATAAAGCCCGAGTGATGAAATGACGTTATGCAGTTATGAGGAAACGTGCTGAAATTTTGAAAAATGGGCCAAGAGGAGCAAATTTTCAAAGATTTATAAGTCAAAACTCAGGAACTGTAGCAGATAAATCGATTAAGCCAAGACAAACGTGTGGAAAAAAATTACCCAAGTCGGCAAGAACCATATATACGCACATAAAAATATATATAAAATATATAAAAATATATATAAAATATATAAAAATATATATAAAATATATAAAAATATATATAAAATATATAAAAATATATTGCACATACCTATATAGGAATTATAAAAACATTTTATGCGATATCTTTGTCAAACATATATCTAGGTAATTCATTGAAAGTTCCATAAGGTCCACCAAACCAAATAAATAATAAGTTTTTTAAAATGGGCGTGACAGCACAAACCATACCGACTGGCGCCACGTATGTTTTGCTATTTTTTGCGCAAGATGCGCACGGGTCCGGCTAGTTCACTACTTAATATATTTTACATAATTTATTTCTATTCAAAACTGAGTACACCGTTCCAAAGCATAATAATTTCCCTTGAAAATAGCGTTTTGCTTTCTCCAATACGATCATTAGAACTTGACATATTGTTATTTAAGCTTAGTTTGGCAATTTTCTCTTCATACAAAATTTGATTTCTTTTCAAGCATACATTTAGGCAGTTCATTATATTATGGCTGTACGTACATAAGTGGCCAGGATACAGTGATCCCTCACATATATTCTGCTTATCCTCCATCGCGACAATATATATGTGTTTTATGCCTTCTGCCAGGTACTTCGAACCAGACCTGTTAAATTCCGATTAGGATTAGTAATCAATTAAATTGTTTTGTTTTTTAATTGGTAATCATTATTTTAATTCTTTTGCAGAAAAAAAGTAATTTTAATGATTACCATTAAAAAAATAAAAAAAAAAAATAAAAAAAAATCAAAATAATTTTTTTTGATTGTTTTTGATTATTTTTGATTTTTTATGATTTTTTTTGATTTTTTATGATTTTTTTTTGATTTTTTTTTCATTTTGTTTGATTTTTTTTCAATATTGTTGTAAAGAAATTTGGATACGCATGCACATAAGTATTCAAGTAGGCATGTTTCGTCAGAGAGTGAACGCATATTAAACTACGTAACCCTGCAGTAAATATGGTGACAGGTGTATCCAAGTCATTGTGTATTTTACAGCGACAACTGCACTAATTAAAATGTCGACAAATTTAGAAGTACAAAATTTGTATAGACCATGGCTCGTTGGAATTTTTTCGTACTAGATACGGATACAAACCCTTCCTACACCTGGTGAAGATTCATTTCTATGTCCAGTATAAGGACAGGGAAGAGCGAATAAATAATTCTGATTATGACAGAGATTATCCTTACGCAAATCTATTTGCAGCATAGCAAATCGTCTACTGCTTTATTATGTAGCAGTCATACGAAGCCAAATACAAATTCCCAAATAATCCTATTTGAGGAAAAATAGGTATGTCGTGAACGCATCTGTGGCCTTGGAGGGATTTCTTGAGGCAACGTCTATCACTTTATAGGGAAAGGAAGATCGCGGGCTTGTATCATTGTTCCGCGATGCTTAGAGAAGTTGTTTACAGGAAATTAAATGTTTATCCAGATATGATTAATCCGAGATGATTCACTCTTACTTACTTAATTGGCACGTAACCGTCTAGACGATTTTGGCCGAATCCAACATAGCGCGCCAGCTATTTCTGTTTCGTGCAGCGTGCCGCCATTTGGGAATATCTAGGGAGCCAGCATCACTGTCCACCTGATCTTCCAAACGCAGTGGAGGTCTCCGCTTTCTTCTGCGTTCAGCGGGTTTCGACCGACTTTCTTGGCCGGAGTACCTTTGTCCATTCTCACGACATGACCTGCCCAGCGGAGTCGCTAGATCTTTATTCGCTGAACAATATCGATGTCTGCGTACAGCTCATTGTTAAATCTCCGTCGATACTCGCCCTCGCCAAGGCGCAAAGGTCCATAAATCCTCCGAAGAACTTTCCTCTCGAATACTCCAAGCACCATCTCATCTGCTTTTGATATAGTCCATGCTTCTACGCCATAGATGAGGAGTGGAACGATGAGTGTCCTGTAGAGTATGATTTTAGTTCGTCGAGAGACGACTTTACTTTTCAATTGCCTACTTAGTCCAAAGTAGTATTGTAGGTATTAATATTCTCAATCAATTTTTATTATAAATTATTTAACAAAAATTATGTTGTTAACAATTTGAAAGTATTTCAATTTCTCATGAAAATTTTCATTTAACAAAACAATTAAACAAAAACATATTCAATCTATATTTTTAAAATACATTTTCAAAAGTAATAATTCTCATACAGTATAAAGACAATGAACCCTACAAGTATTTATTGGCAAGAGTGATTCTTCTTTGGATTTCTGTACTGACATTATTTTTGGTGTTAATGCTGGTTCCCAAATAGACGAAGTCCTTAACAGTTTCGAATTTGTAGCTATCAACATTGAGGTGGTTAAAAAGGTGTGCTGTTTCTTTGTGTGATGATAGGAGGTACTTCGTCTTGTTCTCGTTTACCGCCAAACCCATTTTCTTAGCCTCTTTTTCCAGCTTGGAGAAGGCAGAACATACGGCGCGCGTGTTAGTGCCAATGATGTCGATGTCATCGGCGTACGCCAGCAGTTGAACACTCTTGTGGTATAAGATGATTCCTCACGGTGAAGTTCTGCAGCTCGTATTACCTTTTCCAGCATTAAGTTGAAGAAGTCACACGAAAGGGAGTCACCTTGTCTGAAACCTCGTTTGGTCTCGAACGGCTCGGAGAGGTCCTTCACAATTCTGCCGCTGCTGGTGGTGTTAGCGTCATTTGGCATAGCCGTATATGTTTAGCAGGGAAACCAAATTCAGACATTGCGGCATATAAGCAATTCCTATTCGTGCTATCAAACGCGGCTTTAAAATCGACAAAAATATGGTGTGTGTTCCTTTTTCATGAGTTTTTTTCCAGGATTTGGCGTATTGTGAAGATCTGGTCGAAGCCACACTGATAAGGTCCAATCAACTTGTTGACGGTGGGCTTCAGTCTTTCGCACAATACACTTGCTAAGACCTTATATGCGATATTCAGAAGGCTTATCCCACGATAATTGGCGCGTACTGTGGATTCTCCTTTTTTATGGATTGGGCAGAGCACACTTAAGTTCCAATCGACTGACATGCGTTCGTCCGACCATATTCTGCATAATAGTTGATGCATTTAAAGCATTTACCCTGTAAATGTGGGACTTTACCCGCACTAAACCTGCTGTCGTCGTACCGAACCCCCCTCCCCTACGGTACTATCATCAAGCTACTGTCGGGAGGTTGGTTGAGCACCAGGCTTTAAGTCCGTAATCGTCGCGTTATTGCCCTCAGTTTGCCATAAAAGGCTACATACATACCTGCATACGTGCAAGTGTGCATTTTTCTTTACAACGATGTTGATAAAAATCAAAAAAAATCAAAAATAATCATAAATAATCAAAAATAATCAAAAACAATCAAAATAATTTTTTTTGATTATTTTTGATTTTTTAAGATTATTTTTAATTTTTTTTGATTTTTTATGATTTTTTTTGATTTTTTTTAATGGTAATTGCAAAACAGTCATTAAAATTTGACAACAATGGGTAATCAATCATTAAATAGATACCTGAAAAAATAATCAATCAAACCGGTAATCATTACGATTAATAATCATTATTTAACAGGTCTGCTTCGAACCATGACTGAGGCCGTCTCGTACCTACACTCTGGCTCTCGCCTTGAGGGGACCTACTCAACCGGATAACAGCCTTTACGAGACCTCCTGGACAGAAGTCCATTGCCCAGGCAGCAACCTCTTGGAAGTGCCGCCCGGCTTAAAAAAAAAGTTAATTTTTCGTGCACAGTGTAATCTTGTAAGATGATAATGAATCGACTATTGTTATGTTACGCATTTATTTAAATTAAGTATGTGGGCACATGCATGCAAAAAAGAGATAACAAAAAGTACAAAACTGTGCTGAAAAGAAACTTTCATACGCTGAGGAAAAAACTTACCAGTTTTGGTAGGACAAGCCCACAAACGGCAACCCTGAGCATAATGCGAGAACTACAAAATTTGTGCGCTCACAAAAATGGAAACAAATGGATGTATGGACCCTCCACTTGCGCCGGTGTGGGTCTCGTAGATTGCTCCATTCGTCGTCTGCCAACATACATACACATTTACACATACTAAATCAGGTAAAAAGTTAGTTGTTGGGGGTCCAAGGGGGCTATTTCTTTGTGGTGGTGGCACCAGCGTTCAAGACCATTCTGCACCAACACAATAATGAGATCGTGCCCAAGCAGCACAAATACAAATGCGATGTTGGTGAGCGTGTGTTCGTCGAGGAGCACAAAGCACAATTAACGTACTAGCAACAACAACAACAACGGCAAATTTATAAGAGTACAACAATAAGCCAGCGAACTCTAACAAGAACAAAAAAGAAACGTGTGGTACCTAAATGCTTGTAGCAGTGCCAGTGCAGAAGCAACAACAACAACAAACACACACATACACAGGAACATGCATACAAATACATATATGTACATATGTGTATTAAGGATGCTCATTGAAGGCATCGTTGTATAAGACGAAGATGGTGGGAAGGAAAAATGAATACAAAAATTAAGCGCAAAAACCAGAGAAAAAAGGAAAAAAGAAAAACAGAAAAAAGACAAAAAATGAAAACAGTGAAAAATCGTTGCCGAGAATTTTAAAGCGCAACGTATTGCTTGTCAGCAAATAATGCTTGCTATAATGCATTTTGTTGCACATTTCGTTGTGGCAACTTTAAATGTTCGTGCTGGCAACGTACCTAGTTTCTTAAGTTCCTGGTATATGTATATGTATTTGTTTTTACTTTTATTTTTATAATGATTTACTTTATGCATAAATATAGATTTCAGACTTACTTTGCTTATTGTTTTACTTTTTACGAGTATATGTGTTGATAAGACTTACCTGAAACGAAAAGAAAGATAAAATTTTAATTAGTATGTATGTAATAATAATATAATACAAAGGCGCTATTATAACTCTGGCGAGTTTTATGGCCGAGCTTCTCTCCCAATTCGAGGTGTGCTCCTTTTGTTTTTCCTACTAATTGGGTGGACCTACAGTTTTTATGCCGGCTCCGAACGGCGAATGCATTGTTTTTGAGAAGTTTTTTCATGGCAGAAATACTCTCGGAGGGTATGCCGCCCACTGCCGAGAGGTGACCGCTGCTCTTAAAAAACCCAATAATTGGATTTTCACTAATTAGAAAAATTTTTTGGTGTTTGCTCGGACTGTGGTTTGAACCCGAGATCTCTGGCATAGCAGGCGAGCACTCCACCCACTACACCACAGCGGCCACGTATGCAAGTACCTAATACACTGCTTTACAGCCAAAAAATACTCTGAACGCGACCATCCTATCTATATGTAAAATCGGTCGCTGATTCCGAAAATCGGGTTCATTTTTAATTCTATGGGAAGGTTTTTGAGATATCGGCAATTTACCGTTATTTGGCCAATGGCTCCACTTAATCCTGAATGTCTCTTTAACGCAGTGAGCTATCTTCCTTGAGGTAACACTAAACGAAAGAAAATTAAATTTCCTTTTCATGCCTCCTATAACATTTTTCTCTAGCTCTTATAGTTTCTGAAATATTGACGATTCAATTTGAATTTTTTCGATTTTTTATGATTTTTTGAAGAAAAAATTGATTTTGTCAGGCAATATCTTTAAAACCACTGTCTTCACCTTCGGTCTTACTTTTACGTGAATCTCCATTCTATTGGGAATAAGATAAGCTATCAACGAAGAAAATCCATGCTAAAATGGAAAAGTTATAGGCGATCAAGTAAATACAGGCAAGTCGCGCAATGCCTCTGGACGGGTATATTCTATGCATGTTATACCAATACCTACACATCTGCAGTAGCAGCACGTTGGCAGCGCAGTAGATACAAGCCCATTTACGGGTATAATTCCCATAGAATTAAAAATTAACCCGATTTTGGGAATGAGCGACCGATTTTACATATATATAGGGTAGTCACGTCCAAAGTACAGACAACAAGTTTCATTTTGTGATCCAGTGATATTAGAGGGGAATATGTATGTATGTATATGTTGCATAAAAAGATTTATTATGTTTAACAAATATTTTTTTTAATTCTCCCACAAATTAAAAACCAGAACCACTTAAAAAAGCTATTTTTTTGCTATAACCCGATAAACATTGTTTCGAATATTCGAAAATGGCCTTGATAACCAACACTGAATGAGAACGATATGTAACTGTACACGGCAACAAGAGATAAAGTGTGGAAAATCTCATTACAAACACCTTTTGTAGCCACTTAATAATAAAAACCTCAAAAATCACCTAAAAATGGCATATCCCCGATATTCGATATATATATATATATATATACAGTAACCCCATTCAGATTACAGGCGACTGCGTTTGAGAAGGTCATATCGTGAGAACGCATGAAAGTGCTCCGGCTAAGAAAGTATTTCTGTTGAAACCCGCTTAAGGCAGCAGAAAGGGAGACGTCGACTACGTTGGGAAGATTAGGTGAAGACTGACTCGTCCTCCCTTGGTATTTTCAATTGGCGCCAAGCAGCACGAAACATAACCGACTGGCGTGCTATATTGGAATCGGCCAAAATCGTATAGACGGATTTTTTTACAAACACTCTCAGTCATACGATATCATGTTTTTTTTTTTGTTTTTTTTTTTTTACGAGTAGGAAGCATCGAAAGCCTTTACCCCGTCATTGTGGGACTCTAACCCGAACTAAACCTCCTACTGTCATCTTACCGAACCCCCCAGTACTACAGTCGGAAGGTGGGTTGAGCACTAGGCTCGCAATCCGTAATGGTCGCGTTATTGCCCTCAGTCTGCCTTAAAGGGCTTCATATATTTTTATAAAAGTGGTCAGTGTTAGGTGTGCAAATCTATACCCGTAGTCATTATAAAAGGCGGTTTGAAAATAAGAGATATTGTTTTTCAGATGTGTTTACAGGCGATAACTACCTAACTCGAATTAATAAATGGTCTCTTGCCACCGATTTTTATAAACAACACTTTATTAGAGTGTAATGTTTTTTAAGTATTGTGGCTTGAGAAAAGGTACTTAGTTTTATAATGGACTTTCACAAAAAAAATAAATAAATTTTGTAGCTAAAAAGCCTTCATTTCTTAACTTGAGTTAGGCCGTTATGATTTGTAAACACAGAAGCTACTGAAGCCTGTTTAATTATAAGGCTTTTTCGGAAAATATTGTTCAAGGTATTAAATTAATAACTCTATAGTACGAAAATGAGTTTCGAGCACTGCACAATAAAAGTTTATTGACTCAAGCAAGAATTTTCTAAAAAAAAAAATGAAAACATTTTTACAAGCATTTTATCGAAGCACATAAACTAATAACACAGTCCAACAAACTGGAACTTTTTTTTTGCAACAGAATAGCCATGGTACTTTTCTGAAAGGGGACGTCGTCCTGATCACTTTTGGGGAACAAAGTTATATCCCAGCACGTCTCAGTTTTTTTTTTATTCGCGGTTAAAGTTTGGGAGGGTCATACACGGTATTTGTACCGCAAGTACAAGATTTTTCAGAGATAGAGCTTTTATGTCAGAGAAAAGGTTGTTCCTAATAAAGAGCTCAACATTTCGTCCCTGCATTCCGACCCGCCACCAATCCCCCTCCGCTATTTTTTTGACATTTTTCGCGATTTTTTTAATAAAATAGTAATATTTTTTTAAATATTGACACCAGCCTTATGGCATATTCCCGAGAAATATTCTTTGCTAAAATATAGGGGGGTGTGGGAACAACAAAACCTCACTCGAGCTCTCATTTAAGCAGAAAAATAAGAAGAATTAGAAGTTTTCGAAAATCCGATTTATGTATTTTCATAGTGGGCGGGTCAATTTGTACTGGCGGAAAACCCCTACTTCGTTTCGGCCACAGCTGCATTCTCTGGTCAATTCTGAACAAAAAAGTTCATAGGAGCATAGTTCTGAAATGAAGTTTGACCCTCCGAATTTTTGATTTAAGTTAGTCATCCCTAAAATTTTTTTTATATTAGTTGAAAAAATTTAGTTGAAGATACTTAAATAAAATTTTGATATTTATTTGAGTTGAACCCATTCGTCGGCCGACACATCATTGAAAAATTTAATCAATTTTATTATTTTTGAGGGAAATACGTTAATTTTCTATACCCCTTCTTTAGAATTTCTCCCAATTATTTTATGTTACAACAGGTATATCTTAAAAATTTGAAATATCTAAGTGAAACGCCGATACACATCAACTTAATTTTTAGCTGTAGAATACAATAACGTGTTCAGAATATCCGTAATAAATTTTGATGTCGAGATATTTAGGAAAGGAGTTTCAAATCTCTGAAAGTAAAATCTTCGTCGTTTGTAAACTTTACCCAGGCTTTGCGCTTTTTTTCGCGAAAAGATTTTAATAGCTGTCTACTTAATTGGGATATTATAAATTCAATGCCACCTCCAGTTTTCCCAAATTGGATTCGGTTTTCGAGATAACGGTAGATAATTAAAATTTACCATACCCCATTTACCACTAGTAATATTTACCCCTAGTAATAACTCAGTCAGTTTTTGAGTTAATATATCAAAACTTTGCACGCGACTATATCCTCCTATTACCTTAACTATTTCTAAAAATAATCGAAATCGGGTCATTATGGCATATAGTCCTCGTACAACTGATTGTTGGGATATATGGTTTTGATCTTTTAATTGGTTGCACAAAAGTGCATTAACTGTTATATATACGTCGAAATCGTATATGTGCAAGTTGTTTACATTTTAATTTTGAATTAAAGTGATTATGTTACTTTCTGCGCGGAATGACTATTTTCGGAGTTAGGAACAAATAAAAGATCATATATCCCAACAATCAGTTATACGGGGACTATATGCCATAATGACCCGATTTCGATTATTTTTAGAAATAGTTAAGGTAATAGGAGGATATAGTCACGTGCAAAGTTTTGATATATTAACTCAAAAACTGACTGAGTTATTACTAGGGGTAAATATTACTAGTGGTAAATGGGGTATGGTAAATTTTAATTATCTACCGTTATCTCGAAAACCGAATCCAATTTGGGAAAACTGGAGGTGGCATTGAATTTATAATATCCCAATTAAGTAGACAGCTATTAAAATCTTTTCGCGGAAAAAAGCGCAAAGCCTGAGTAAAGTTTACAAACGACGAAGAATTCACTTTCAGAGATTTGAAACTCCTTTCCTAAATATCTCGACATCAAAATTTATTACGGATATTCTGAACACGTTATTGTATTCTACAGCTAAAAATTAAGTTGATGTGTATCGGCGTTTCACTTAGATATTTCAAATTTTTAAGATATACCTGTTGTAACATAAAATAATTGGGAGAAATTCTAAAGAAGGGGTATAGAAAATTAACGTATTTCCCTCAAAAATAATAAAATTGATTAAATTTTTCAATGATGTGTCGGCCGACGAATGGGTTCAACTCAAATAAATATCAAAATTTTATTTAAGTATCTTCAACTAAATTTTTTCAACTAATATAAAAAAAATTTTAGGGATGACTAACTTAAATCAAAAATTCGGAGGGTCAAACTTCATTTTAGAACTATGCTCCTATGAACTTTTTTGTTCAGAATTGACCAGAGAATGCAGCTGTGGCCGAAACAAAGTAGGGGTTTTCCGCCAGTACAAATTGACCCGCCCACTATGAAAATACATAAATCGGATTTTCGAAAACTTCTAATTCTTCTTATTTTTCTGCTTAAATGAGAGCTCGAGTGAGGTTTTGTTGTTCCCACACCCCCCTATATTTTAGCAAAGAATATTTCTCAGGAATATGCCATAAGGCTGGTGTCAATATTTAAAAAAATATTACTATTTTATTAAAAAAATCGCGAAAAATGTCAAAAAAATAGCGGAGGGGGATTGGTGGCGGGTCGGAATGCAGGGACGAAATGTTTAGCTCTTTATTAGGAACAACTTTTTCTCTGACATAAAAGCTCTATCTCTGAAAAATCTTGTACTTGCGGTACAAATACCGAGTATGACCCTCCCAAACTTTAACCGCGAATAAAAAAAAAACTGAGACGTGCTGGGATATAACTTTGTTCCCCAAAAGTGATCAGGATGACGTCCCCTTTCAGAAAAGTGCCTTGGCTATTCTGTTGCAAAAATGCTGTTGGACTGTGTAATTACTAAAAATATTTACAAACAAGTTATTTTAAAACGGCAGAAAATAAGCGCAAAATCATTAAAGCCTTAAAATTTAAAACATATAAATATATATGTAAATTGTAAGTACAAATTATGGAAATCCTCATTCCCTCATTTTCTGCAAGGCACAAAATTTATATAATTTTTATTTTTATTTTTATTGCTATTTATTTTTTTTGTTGTTTTTTTTTTTGTTTTTCATTTTACTTGCATGGCTGAGTTCTTCAGCCCCACCCACAAAAGGCGCGCGTGCTTTACTGTGCACCGTCGTTGGCGTTGGCGTTAACGTCGTTGACTTCATCGCCGTTGCTTCATTACAAAATTTTTCAATTTTGTTTTATTATTATTTTCCTTATTTGCTTTTATTGCTATTATTCTGCCCTTATATTACTTTACGTGCGAGTATTGCTTGTGCGCATTCTCATAACTTTGTATGGATGGATGGTTACACTTTGTGGATGTTACCTGCCGCTTCTACCGCTCCACCGTCTGCCGTTGTTTCTGAATCCTGCCAATGTCTTCGCCAAACGCTTGATTGCTTTTGTGTTTGTTTTAATTAATTTTTTTTTTTGCTTTTTTTTATTTTTTTTTACTTGTTTTTTTTTTTATTTGCGTTATTATAATTTGAGTTTTTTGTTTTTATATAGAATAGCACGAACGCATATATACATATGTATGTATGTCTTTCGGTATTTATATAAGCGATTTTTTGTATTTAAGCCTTGGCAGGAGGTCTTCGAATTTAATTTTTTTCTTTTAACATGATATATGTATAATATCCCAATAAACACAAAAGCGAACATGATTTTGTGGCGAATTCGAGATTACTTCACGCAGGTGTATGTAATTCTTCGCACTCGTGTCGAGTTTGAGATGTGCTAGAGAAAAATTAATTCACGCAATAGTATTTTTTTAATTTTGTTAACTTTCTCTATTGGGCTTAAATATCAAATTTAAAATTCAACTCAAGAAACCCAAAAGCTGGGATGAATTCGAGGCGGATTCGTAGAAGAAGATTTTCTAGAATGTGTTCGCCAATGAGCCTGAATCTCGAATCGCCAATGATCCGAGAATATACAAATCTGCGTATCGCTAAAGATAAGTGACTCGGCTGGGAATTCGGATTCGCCGATCTATAGACGCGATCTATCGCCACAATAATATAATAAGAGAAGCAAAATAGTCTCGAACTCGAGGCGAATACGTGGTATTCGTTGAATAATATTATAGAGATTTTTCTCCGGTTGAGCAATTTATTTGACAGCACGCCAAACAACCAGCGACTAAATTAACCGAAGATGGCGAAACCGCCTCTAAGGTTGGTTATAATTTCATTCTCACTTCAATATTAATGTTTAATATCGAAGGTGCTTCTATGTACAATTTTTCCTTCCAACCCTGACTGCTTATCCGCGTTATTTTGGATTATAACACTTTTGAGTGAAAGCTCGAAATTGTTGTAGCATAAAACTAAGTTTAACATTCTTAAACCGAAGATATATGTAGTCCATTCTGGCAGGGTCATAAGATAAAATTTGTTGCCGGGGCTTATAAAAAAAAAACAAAGAAACGCAAAACAACAACAATAATACCTACATAGTAATAATTATAATAATAAAAATAATAACTACAACAAGAGCAACACAAGCGCAAAACACAAAAGCCCCACATCAGGCGTTGCCAATAATAATGATAAAAAATAAAACAAAGCAGCAACAACAACTACTATACACATACATTTGTATATATGTACATTTATATGTACATATGTATAAGCGGCGGCAAATGAGTAAGTTGCTGCTGCTCCAGCCTTGGGGTCATTATTCTCTTTGCCATGAAAACGACAAACAACAACTACCTACTCCCTCAACAGCACGCCTTTCCTTTTCTACACTCTCCTCTATCCACAATCTCTGCTTGCTCCAACACCAACAAAATAACCCCCAACCCTGCAGAAAACGGAACTAGTCCATACATGCATGTACAAACCAGCCGCTTGTGGCAATCAACTATCCCAAAACCTGCCACATTTCATATAAAAATATTGGTCCAATTAACATTGCAATGTCCTAGCACAGGACCACATGGTCCATCGCTCGATCGCATCAAACTAGTTTAAAAACTAACTTGCCGTAGCTGCTTTGCAAACCACCTACAAGAGGTTACTTTTTAAACTAGCTACGGCAAGTTACTTTTTAAGCTACTCTAAAGAGTTAGACCATAAACCAGATACGGAAAACTGCTTTTAAAACTACCCCGAAGGATTACTTTATAGACCACCTATGCCAAATTACTTTCGAAAGTAGTTAGGGGAGAATAAAGCCGGAATTAAAAGAAACACTTTTTTGCTCATGCACACAGCAGGAAGACATACAATTTACATATCTAAATATATAATTTTTTTCTTTATTCATATTTTTTTGTTCATTTTTTCTTAAATAGGTACTTATTTCTCATTTCTTATTGTGTAGTAGATACATATCGCCTGTTTTATGCAATAGAGATTTAACTCGAAATTTTCGATTTCTGAGATTTTGCCGTATATTTCAATAACTGGTTAGTGCCTTTGAGTCTAGTCTTATAAAATACTCAAAAAGATAAAAATGGCGGAAATAGAAGTGATTTTGTAGTTAGCCGTAGAAGGAAACTATTTGAAATTATAAAACTTTATTTGCGTTTTCCCAAAAAAATCGTTCCACAATACATCAATTCTATTTCACTTCAAACAAAACAAATCGAATTTCAATAGTTTTCGCTTCGTTATAAATATCGAAACTCTTTTTGAACGGCGAATTTGACTGACTCAATGCGAGTTCACAAATAGCTTAAACAGAATCAGCGTCGGACGAATTTTCGTCCATCGCGGCGTTCTGTCAAACGATTAAAATACACGGCAGTATACGACAATGAACAGAACGAAAACGCTGGCGAAAATTCGTCAGAATAGACTTATTTCTAATTTGGACGCTATCGTCTGTCAAATAAATTATTTGGAACTTGATAAAAACATGTAATAAAACAAAAATATACGTTTTTTGGTATGGAAAAAATTTATTTAAAATATTTACAGAAGAGAGGAGTCAAAGGAAGTAAGGAAACATCGTAATTATAAAAATATGCATATGACAATTTCGCCTTGATTCTGTTTTACTGGGCGATATTCGCAAACAAATGTCATCGCCGCACCACGCGAAAACACGTCCGGCGATTGGTTCTCTTTAAAGCTAAAAGCATAAATTCGAGGTTGCTGCGGCGAACATTTTACCAAAGTAAGTATACAGATGTATGCAACAGCTGATTTCAACCAATTGGTTGTGTGTTTACCTGACGTCAAACTGCTTAAAATTCTGACTGAGGCTTTAAACAGAATCAATCGCTGGGGGATTTTTCGCCTGGCGTTCCGATGATATTTGGCTGAGAATATCGCCCAGTTAATTAGAATCAAGCCATATGCATATTTTTATAATCCCGATGCTTCCTTATTCTTAAATTGATTTCTTTTCTGTCCATATTTTTAATCTTTTTTGAAACTAAAATTTTTATATTTTTGTTTTGATATATTTTTTATCAAATTTAAAATAATCAAACACGAATCTACATACATACATATACATAAACTGGCACAATGATTGGCTGCATGTGGCAAGTTCGTAGCTAGTTGAATGTGGCACAAATGTACCAAGTGGTCCAACAATTTTTGCAGGGAAGTCCCTTTCGCCACACACACACACGCTCGACGAACGCGTTGTAACTCGTACGGGCGCACATGTAGGGGGAGTGATCGCGCGCGCGCGCAAAAACCCGATTGTTGGTGCCACCACCTCCGCCGCCGCCGCCGCAGCTTGCAAGCTGATGATGTAGCGACCAACGTCACCGGCGCCGCCACCCCGCCAACTCTCTTCAAAGAATGTAATAAAATTCAATTATTCTACTATGCGCTTCGCATGTTCTTTCGCCTTTGTTCGCTGGTGGCGCACGTACGCAGCCGTCGTCCCGCATTGCCCTTCCCCATACAGCCGTGCCGCGCCACGCCGATTGCCACACCAAAAACTCACCACAGACGTAGGTACGAGCAGGGATGCCACTAAGAAAATTTTTTTCCTACCAAAAACCTACAAACATGGCTTCGAGCCTACCAATTTTTTTTTTAATGCGAGATTTAACCATATTCAACAAATTCATTTAAGGTAACTGTGCCAGTAACCGACCACCCTGCAGTAACCGGACACTTTTGTGTTTTTACCGCTTAAAATAAATTTTTTTTTTTTTTTTTTTTTTTTGAAAACTTTAGTATTCGATTTAATATTATTTGTGAAATTTTAATAAATTTTAGAATGAGTGATAAAAATGTGAAGGAAAATAGAAGGAAGCAGCAGTTTCCAGATAAACAAAAATTTTAGTTGGCGTTAAATGATATTCGGACAAGGTTGGATTGGGTATTAGTGGCTGCCACCGCTCGTTCAGTGCGGAGCAAATCAGGATTTACTTTTGTGGAATAATATTTGATGAATAATGAGGGCAAGCAATTGATACTGAAGGAAACGTAAGTAGATTTATCGAGGGAAATAGCGGACATGATTTCAACTTGGTACAGCAAACACATTTACTACCACACGGAGCTCTTTATTACACACCATGTAGACGAACCACCTTGTTTGCTTCATATAGCGTAAAATGTCAGATGCCTTTGTTTTCAATATCCTCCAGTTGTGTATGTGGGGGCAAGTGTACTTGAAGCTCAAAGAAAAGTTTCTATTTAGCAGAGTTTTGTGACAAAACTCTACTGAGAAGACACGTTTTCTCAACAGTGTTGTGGCAAAGTGACCAAATGTACTAAATCAGTGATGTTAGTTGAACGAAGGCAAAAACCTACCAAAATTCAAATCGTCATACCAACCTACCAAAAGGAATAAAACCTACCAGTTTTGGTAGGAAAAGCCCAAAAGTGGCATCCCTGGGTACGAGGTGCGATATGCGACGTGTATGGTACAGCCAGCCAGCAATGCGCTCACTTTACGGCGCGGCGTGGCAGGGAAGACGGTTAGCGAACGCCAATCGATGACGAAGAAGAACGAAAGAAGAAAAGCAAAATAGTGAATAACGCTTTAAAAGCTGGGCGGTGGTTGGATGGGAGTGGGGGCGGCAGTGCATTGCTTGTTTGGTGAGTTACTTGCCTTGCACTTTCTTTGCATTTCGTACTCCTGCTGTTCGCTGCAGAATGTCGCTCTTATCGCTTCTGCTTTTGCTGCTTGTTCTATTTCTTCTTCTTCCGTTCGGTTTTCGTTGTTGCGTGCATTTTAGCATTGCCCTCACAATTCGAATTATACTAACAGCTGCACACAAAATGCGAACAACGAAAACAACAACAACTGCACGCCAATTTCCTTAGAAGGCAATGCGGTGCAGGGCGGTTGGTACGAGGCGCAGAAAACAAGTCGTTCGAAGAAGAAGCTTGAGGCTTGCGCTCTTGCTACTACGCTGTTGTTGTTACTTGGCCATCATTTTGTTTCACATGCCCTCTTACATACTTCTCGCTGCCAAATGTTGGGTTATTTCTGAATTTAATGTGTGTTTTTGTTCAATTTTGCTATATTAAACCCCCACAAAGTTTGGCTGTTGGAATTATTCGTATATTCGCCTTGCTCCAGTTCGCTCTTTTCATCTATTTAACTTATTCTGCAAATTCTCCAAAATAAAGCACTGTGTTTTAAAAAGACCGTTTTTGGCTTACAAATTATAACAAAGAAAGTACTATAAATAGTCATAGGACAGAAGATTATGCACCCTTGAGAATCGCCCTCTAATCACAACTTTATCTTATCTAACCCAAGACCGTATCCCTGGTCTGCGTGCCGGGGCACCGCGATATCCAGGGCAATCAAATGACTGATACGTTGGCCAGGCGTGGTTCGGCTCTTGTCTGGGTTTTATCAAGGCCGAATCTCTCGGCACTAGTTCAGGAAGGCAAAAAGTAGATGGAAGCGGTTGCAGATCTGCAGCGTTTAGGTATCTCGAGATGTTGTAATTAGGATTACAGAACTTAATTCTTTTGTCAAAAGCTAAAGTTTATAAATAAAAAAATTAAAAATTTATCTATCTACTTTACCTATTTATATGGCGAAATCTACAATTGCAGCCAAAATTAAACTGAAAAACTTTTATTCTCTGAGCGAAAAAATAAAACTCATAAAATAACTTTTATTTTCTGATCGAAAAATAAAACTCAAAAAATAACTTTTATTTTCTGAGGGAAAAATAAAAATCAGAAAATAACTTTTATTTTCTGATTGAAAAATAAAACTCAAAAAATAACTTTTATTTTCTGAGGGAAAAATAAAACTCAAAAAACAACTTTTATTTTCTGATCGAAAAATAAAACTCAGAAAATAACTTTTATATTCTGATCGAAAAATAAAACTCAAAAAATAACTTTATTTTCTGATCGAAAAATAAAACTCAAGAAATAACTTTTATTTTGTGAGCAGAAAATAAAACTCAGCAAATAATGACTACAAATCAATTTTTTGGATATAACTCATAACCGTTACAGTCCCTGGTCAAAAGCAATGACCGCTAAAATCGATTTTGAATTCTAATATTTTCTATTATTTTTAAAATTACCTTTTTATTTTTAGAATCGAGTCAGGTTAAATTTATAACTCGAGCTTTACCACAACTAAGTTAAGCACTTATTCCTTGAGAAGCTCAAGTTTAACCAAACATTTTTGTTTCCCCTTTAAAAAATTTTAACTCATGGTTGCATTATTTCAAACCATTGTTCGATTGCGCTCACGATTCCTTTCATTTCCGAGATTCGTGTGTTTCTCCAGCAGAGCAGTTGCTCTCTTTCTGCTTTCTTACATATACAAACCCAAACAAATCAAAAGCCAATTTCAACACAGCCACATTATTATGTTACAATCTTATGCATGAATTTCAAACTCGCAAGAAGAATGCAATAGGAAATGCACAGAAGAGTGTTCGGTCGCCGCAACTGAGATGCGCCGCCCCAATGTATAAGTGCCCTTATGTGTGCATTTGGCAGTGCCCTGCAAAAAATGCGATCACTCCGGGATACATCCGGGACAACTCGCAAGGGAGCATGCGATTACTACCCATTTGTATCTCTTTATATGGGTTGAAGTGTTCTCTTTTGTTTGAGCATGTCCTATGAAGAGACTAATTGTACCCAGTTTGTACCCGAACGGGTAGCAAAAGCGCACAATTGTACCCGTTTTGTACCCGAACAGGTAGCAAATGCGACACATCCATTTGTGCGACTAATTGTACCCGTTTGATACCCTTTCGGGTACAATTCGTCTACAATTAGTATACATATGTACCCGTTCGGGTACAATTGGGAACAATTGTAGACTAATTGTACCCGAAAGAGAGCGCTCCCGGACAAATCTTTTTAGAGACTCGTCGCACACTTTTTTACAGGGTGGGTGGTGAATTTATATATTTTTGTCTGTATGTGTGAGCTCCACATTTTTGCTCTCACAATTTTGCAATTGTACATAAGTATGTGTATTAATTTGTATTTGTGGTTGTGTATTGGTGAGAGCGCCATTTGTAAATGTTGGGGCCCATTTACCTTCACCTCCACTTGCACAGGCTTTCACAAACACACACACGACCAGTTACCCATACATTCAAGGGTATGAGTGTTGTTGTTTTACTGCGAAAAATATATAAATAAAATGGAAATTGCGATAAAAACAGAAATACGACAGTCACAACAACGGGGACAGCGACAGCGCGCGGGTAGCTGTAGAGGTAAATACACACATATGTATCTATATAATGCATGTACATAGTACATACATATATATGTACATACCTATGCATGTCTAACAGCAACGGAAACGGAATGTTGGTGGTAATAATTTTTAATATGTAATTTTCAAATAAATTTGCATAAAATAATCATTTAGAAATTGTAGCAGCAAATGAAGCGTAAGCCTTATTTTTCTTCTTCCTCTGCATCGTATGGCTTGCAAAAGCAATACCTATAAAGTTTTTAAAATACGAGTAGATATTATTTAAATTTAAGGTATATAGGTACTATATTTAGCACAAAAATGGCTTGTATAATCACAGACTTTGAGAAATTAATAGAAACATAATCAAATAGTTGAAAAAGGTACATACTTATAATATTACGTATTTTGGATAGGCACATAATTTTTTTGAAAGTACAAAATTCTCAATTATTTGTACAAAGAATTTAAGAACTATGCTAAACAATACAGAGTAATTTGTTACTAAAACAAAAATGTCTAACGTTAATCTCATGCCTACACTGTTATAAATATTGGAATATTTTTTAAACTTTGATTTGGTTTGAAAGGAATTTAAAACTTTTCTTGGGCTAAATTTTGAACCTTCGAAAGATTAAAAGTTTCTTATTCTCTTTTGGTTTAAAATTCAAACTTACAAAAGTTTAAATATTTCTAAGTATTTTTTGGAATAAATTTCATACTTTTTTGGTTTAAATCGTAAGATTTTTCTCATCTAAGCTTTTAAAGTTTAAACTGTCATTGGTCGTAAGATTTTATTTCAACGAAAAAATTTTAATTTTTGATTTGAAATTCCAACTTGATTCTTCGGGAAATGAACAATTTGAAAGGCTCACTTATAGTTATTAGACAATTTGAATGAACGACTGTGTGGCGTTGTTTGAATGGAGAAACAAACAAAAAATAATTACGGAAAGAGCAGCGTTGCCGTTTTGTGGGTAATTCCCCAAATTTGGGGAATTTTTAAATATTTGGGTAATTTTTGGGGAGTGCTATGATTTGGGGAATTTTGGGGAATTCGCCTTTTATTAGTTTTATATGAATAATAATACCTATAAAAAAATTAATTATTTTCATGAGCTTCTATTACATTCGTATTGTGCGAAAGTGTGCATGAGTTTTTGCAGCATTTATGTATTTAATCTTGAATTACCGGCTGGTCGAACATGTACAAGCAAATTTCATAAGCCCATTAAAGTAAGAAGTTAGCTAGGAAAAAATAAGCAATTTTATACCATTCATGAACATGAAATGGTATTATAACAGTGAGCCAAAACAGGTTTAATTATTAGGTTAAATTGCTAAGATCATTGCAATATTTTTTTATAAATATTTGCATAAACAACCCACAGAATTGGAGGTACCTATAAATTAAAGTAAACCGGACTATTTACCGTTTCATTTCTCTCTTACTTGTTTTATGTTTCCTTACAACTTTTTTTAACCACACATATACATATATATATGCACATGAATTTAAAAATACAAACCATTATAAAGTAAAATAAATTTGAAAATACTTGTTTATTGGAAATATCTTGATAACATTACCCAACAAAAGAATATCCTCGACATTTGATTCCTATGTATTCCTACTGATTCCAAATATGTAATCAAATGGCTCAAAAGTAGAACAGTTTTCGAGATATTTTGAAATTTCAGTTTTCGCGCTAAGAAGAAAAGGAGGATTACTAATATGTCAATATCTCCGCCATTACCGTCTTGAGTTTTATGTTATTTCATTTCATTTTGAGAGGATGAAATACCCTTTCCAATTCCACATAAAATCAATGTTAAAGTGACGGAATTATGGCGGACAAAAGATTTGTTTTTACGCAAAAAATAAGTTAAATACAAGATGTATAAAATGTCGAGGATATCAAAATTTTTGAAATTTTGTCGGGCAGTGTAATTTGAAAATTTGTATGGGGAATTTCGGGCAATTATGGGTAATTTGAATATTTTTTTGGGTAATCGCAAGAATTTAAAACGGCAACGCTGGGAAACAGATAAAATGAAAAAGGAAGAAAAGGAGAAAAAGAGGAAAGGAAAAAGATACAATATGGAAAAGAATGAAGAGAATGTTGGGGGAGAACAATATGGAAGAAAAGGAGAAAAAGAGGATAGAAAAGGATATACAATAGCGAAAAACATGAAGAGGATTTGGGAGCAGACATTTTTTTTTTTAATTTAAACCAAAAAAGGCTTAAATTTTAAACTTTTGAAAGTCTTAAAATAAACCTTAATTTGGAATAAAATCTAAACCTTAAAAATTTACAAATCGTTTAAACTTTTCAAAGTTTAAATTTTAATACTTTTTCTGTCGTGTCCTATATATCGACAAAAAAGTTTAAAATTTATACCAAAATTTATTTAAGTGTATATTAATCAACATTTCTACTTAGGTTCCTTACTATTATAGAGAGAAAATTTCATTCCAGATTCATGTAGAATTATCTTACAATAAAAGGTATCAAAGCTAACAAAACAAGAATAGGCGTTTGCTAAGAGCGTTGGCTCCGCACCTTCTTTTTTATAATCCTCAAGTCATTATAAAAACTGGATTGGCAATTGAGCACCAACTTAAATAATGTGTGCAGTGTGAGTAGAAGAAAATTAAGTTTAAACAAAATTTCCACATTGTTATAGAAATTCGCATTTTAATGTGCCGTTTGAAGGCATTGATATTATAGTCTTAGCAAAATGTATCTTGAAGATATAAGCGCTATAGCAAGGAACTTTTTTTTTTACCGAAATGTACCATTTGCCATACTATTTTTGTGGGTATATTGTTTTTTTTTTTTTTTTTTTTTTTTTAATAATAAATTTAAATTTAGCTTTGTCAGCCCTCTATCCACAGCTACCAAGTTCAATAAATTCGGTTAAGTGGTTCATTAGTTATTGGCAAATGATTTTTATTGTAACCTTAAAAAATGAAAGCATAGAAATAATTTTTATTACTGACTCTGAAAAATAAAAGTCAGGGCCTTATAGTTATATTCTGATTTTTTTTTTTTTTTTTTAAATTACAAAAATTTATTGCAGCCAGCATTTTGATGCTACAGGTTCTGGGATGAAGGAAAAGTTAATAATTTTCTTCGGGGAAGCTATTTAACCCATGATTTTTATAGCTTCGGAAAAAAATACATTTTATTTTTTGTCCCTGGGTGAAAATTAATAGGGTAGAAGGAGCACATTCGCCACTATTTTTGAATTGAATTGCAGTGGAAATTAAAGTAATGGATTTTTTATTTAATGTTAACTTGATTGCAAACCTACATCTTTTACCTACTTTGTTTTTTCTTTTTTGTACAACTTTTTTAATGTTTTTATACTCTTTTTATAATTTTTCCAAATTGCCCAAATTGGTGAAACTGAAAAAACGCTACTGTTTATAATCACTTGTAAACTTCAAATTTTAAGGCTAATTAAACAAGAGGTGGTCAAATTAAGTATAAATTTTCGTTTATTAAAATTCGATAAGACTACTGAATTTTCAGAAAACAGGGGGTGGCGAATGTGCCCCCCTCTACCCTACTTGCTTTTATTCTTATTGTGAAGGTTATTACCGGTCAAGAGATTTGTATCATACGTCATATACCTGAATTGTAAATACATACATATATATGTTAATTTATAATAATAATATATAATATAATGGCGCTATTATAACTCTGACGAGTTTTATGGCCGAGCTTCTCTCCCAATTCGAGGTGTGCTCCTTTTTGTTTTTTCCTACTAATTGGGTGGACCTACAGTTTTATGTCGGCTCCGAACGGCGAATGCATTTTTTGTCAGAAGCTTTTTCATGGCAGAAATACACTCGGAGGGTATGCCGCCCACTGCCGAGAGGTGACCGCTGCTTTTAAAACCCCCAATAATTGGATTTTTACTAATTAGAAAAATTGTTTTGGTGTTTTGCTCGGACCGTGGTTTGAACCCGAGACCTCTGGCATAGCAGGCGAGCACTCTACCCACTGCACCACAGCGGCCACATGTTAATTTAACTTTAAAATAATGCACGTGCCTAAATTTAGATTGGTTTTTAGTTTTCTCTGTCAAATATGTCTTATATGAGACGTGCTTTCCATCATCCAAAGCAATATATCACACATACATAGTACATACATTCGTATGTTTTATCTCAATTTCTTAGAGCCTTTCATGTCTTTTACCTAAATTTTAGCTTTTATGGTTCTTTGTGCGTTCATTTATTTTAGTAATTTTTTCCTTTTCGTGTGTCCATCGCTTAAAGTCATTTCGTAAATTACATTTCCGGCAATAAATTTGCATACCTCTCTGCTGGCAGCTTTCTAAATTGCTATCGTTTATAACATGCGCCGCCACCACCCACCCACACCCCACTGCCATTTAAATAAAACCACCTCCACCAAAAACAAAAAACAGCAACGCCTTGATAAAATTTGAATGCACACAACTACATTAATATACCCCACAGGGAAATCAATAACCAGAGAGCAAAATTTCTAGTTACGAACTAGCGAAAAGTTGTCAAAAAGGCATTAGTTCAATTATATTTAAACACTCACCAGTTCAGAAGCAGTTAATTAGGTGACCATTGTATGCAATTTCGAAGTGACAAAAATTCTATGAAAAATTTTCGTCCGTTAAATTGTCGTCGGCTTTGCATATTTCTGCAATTCTCAGATGGTTAGTGAAGCATTTGGCATAAAGAGTATTCTATTTGCATCTTCACCTACGTATGTACATATATAAAATTAATGCACTGGCGCGGATATAACGTGTTTTAAGGCCGAATTTCTCTGTCAATTGGCGGCGTGCTTCTTAGATGTTGTTTTTCTCTACTAATTGTGTGTACTTACAGTTTTATGCCGGCTCCAAAGCTTTTCATGGCAGAAAGAAAACTCGTGGGTATGCTACCCACTGCCGAGGGGTGACCGCTGTTAATTTAAATTAAATTGTCGGTGTTTGTCCGGGCTACGGTTTGCATCCAAGACTTCTGGTATGGCAGGCGAGCACTCTACCCACAACACCAGTGCGGCATCTTCACTTAACAATTTATAAAAAAAGTACCAGTCGCCTCAACAGGTATCAAAGCGCGGTCGCCCGATTCTAAGTCAGCCGCCTTGGCTTCTATCGAGCCACCTGAATGAAGTGCGTCAAAGGCTTAAATGGCAGATGTAAACTGTAAAATTTGTTGAAACTTGTAGCTAGTTCAGAACTATCGAAATTGTACCAATAAACGAACTAGTGGAAACTGTAGAATTTTGTTCTAGTTCGGAACTATCCAAAAACCTAGTGCAGAAGGTGACAATTGACACCGCCTAGGACATCGCCGTGTTAAATTCGCCAGTTGGCTGTATGGAAAAGAGTATGAACGCGCACCAGTAGTATCGAAGAATGCACTAGAAGGGAACTAGTTCTGAAATAGAGATTTTCCCCACAGGGTATGTATGTACTTCCTGCCTTCCAGCGCACATCATATCATTCTAATGTGCGCCACGTATACACACGCACACCATTTACTCCTCGAAGCCTGTCTTAGCAAGCGTCGCCCATTTGCCCTTATGTCCTTTTGCCCTTCCCTACCTGCCTATGTATGTACGTTAAGGTGGAGTGAAATTTTTTTTTTTTGGAAATTGAATTTGTTCCATAGCCAGAACGACACTTCTCTAGCCCAGAAATAAGCCTGTAAAATTTGAGTTATTAAAGGGAATCAAAATACCTATCGAATGGTGTAAAAAGATTCGAAATCGGTTCAGTAGTTTTTAAGTAATTGCAATTTAAGGAATGCTTAATATAAACTTTGATCACTAATAACTTTTGTTGTTGTTGTTTCAAAAAAAAAAAATAAAGTCACTTTAATACTCAGCTTAGCCATCTTTATCAATCCTCCGTTTTTTGATTTTATAATTTTGAAAATTTCATATTTGTACCAGATCGTGGTTATTGCTTTCAAATTTGCGGGGCTGGGGGCAGTTCAAAACGTCATCCTATCGCCATAAAAATTTGTGGGGTTCATTAACTCGTATAAAGGCAACTTTTTATTGTTGGTACGTTCAAAAAAGAAACAAAAAAAATCTCCATATGTTTTCACTCCACCTTAATGTACGTATTGTTCCTGTGCGTATGGATTCTTGTCGTTGTTGTTTTTTCGATATAAAGATGCTCTTAATTTTTTTTCTTCTTAGCTTATTTTGGTTTCGAGTGCACAGTCTTTATTGTTGTTTTATAGTTATTTTTGTTGTTATTTTATTTATTTTTATTATTATTTTTTGATTTTATAAGCACATTTATTATCCACAACAACGCATAATACCATTTATGTGCCTCTTCGCACCTCGTCGTTGGCCATAGTATCTCAGAGCATCCGCAACGTGCAACAACTACTACAACAACCACCATGAGCGATTTCAATAACAATTAAGTGCGCTATCCACCTTCGCTGCGTCGAGCACTTCCTTTCGTTTCGATCCGTAAAAGCCACCAAAACTTTCTTGTGTGACAAACAACTAAGAAAACGAAATTCGACCTAAAATTTTCTTTTCTTTGTTGGCTTATTTTTTATTTTATTTATTCCCGCTGCCATTTTAAGCACTTAGTGTGCCATCTTGGGCTTGTCTATTTAATGTTTGCTGGTACGATTATTTGTATGTCACTGCACAGATTTGCTAAAGTGCTTGTGTTGGTGGTTGGTGGTTGGTGGGTGGGGGTGCGGGTTTGTGTTCGAGTTTACTTAGTGGGCACACGTTTTATTTTTTGCTTTCCTCCAATTTACGTAACAATGAAAAACTTTCTTGCCCAATTTTAGATCATATTTTCTGATATGCTTGCCCTAAATGGTGTTTACTTTAAAATGCTTTATTTGGAGCACTAAAAATTTGCTTGGAGAATATGAAAATTTTTGGTTTTTATTTATTGTTGTGCTATTATTATCTGTGGTGTGCATTTAGAAGTGTCATATTATAAATATATGTGAATATAGATGCTTTGTGTTTCTAATTAAAATGCTAAAAATATTAATAGAATAATAACTAGTTGGCAAAAATAAAATGTTACTCATACGCCACAGCGTACGACTCGAAGCAAAAAAAAAAAAGAAGTATGATGAGGGGATGTGGTGGTCTCCGAAATGGATCCATAACTTCTACCAAAATTTTTTTTTTTATTTTTCTTAATTAAAAAAAAACTGGCCAATACCTCTATAAAATTCACATAAAAAAAAAGTTTAAATAGTATACATGTCTTTGTTTTTGGGTATAACTCTTCACTTTTTGCAGCCAAAATTCTGAAATTTTAAATTTGAAGCATTTATTGTACACAAAGCGCTGTCAAAGAAAATTATCGATATCATAGAGATCCCATAGCGCGATTTTGGGCTAAAGAAAAATTTAAAATATTGTTTATATTGTTATATTGTTATTATTCTTGAAAGCCCGTCTCCACATAACTTAATTCGTATTCGAATAATGTAGCAAATAATCTTGCGAAATAGCCCGTATCCAACGTACATAGTTCAATCGTTATTCGCTCTTAAAGTTTTGTATGGAAATTAGCGGGGTTCGGCCTTGGATTTGAGGCCGAACGACGATTGACAATGCATTAATTTCCAAGAAAATTTTACATACATATATTATACACAGCAAGAGATAATTGCGAAAATATGCGATTTTGGGTGTTCAGCCTACAAAACCGGAAATCAGGCTATATCTCGAAAACGACTCAACCGATTTTAATTCTGATTTCATATCTAAACCATTTCCAGCTGGATTGTAGAAAGCATCAACTGGATTGTAAAAAGTGAACATTGGATTTCAGAAAAGTAGTTTAGATATACAATTTAAATTTTTCAAAATCCAATGGACTCTTTCTAAAATACAGTTGATGCTTTCTACAATCCACCTGGAAATGGTGTAGATTCAGCTTAAGATTTTGATTCAACTTGATGTGCATATTGGTTATTTTTAGAATAGTTATTTTATGTCGAATTGTCCATTTTTCATTTTTAAAAATCCGTTTTGTTCTATAAAAACCAAATTCCGAAATGTCAAATTTCATTTTAAAGAAATGTCGTGGAGGAGTTTTCAGCTCAGAAGAATTAGAGGAATATCAATTTCGATGGCAAGATATTTATTAATTTCCATCCATATAAAATGCCCCGGCCTAATATACATTAGGGTGATCCTTAAGTATAGGGGGCATCAGATACACTAAAACTCAACACACACAGAGAAAAAATTATAGTAAATCCAACAAAGTTACTTAGTTAAAAAAATTTGTACCGTTTGCGTGAGTTGTAATTCATGGATGCTTTTTCGAAAAAAGGTAAGTATAAAAGCATCAAGGAAGCAAGCAATATAATGTTGAATGTTCCTCTATATGAAGCCGTTGGACTGAATGTCATGTTGATGTCATGGTTCGAATCCGGAGGACAATATAAGATGACGAAAAGACTTCGTAAGTAAATTATACTCAAGTTTTAAGTTTTTTTGTAGCATCTAATATATTTGGCCAACTGTATAAATAAAATACATCTAACAATTTTGTGCTTCGTTAAAAGTAATTAGTAATTAATAATGACTCAATAAACATGGTGGGCATGTATGGATTGCTCTCAGTAGTGCATCCATTTATTGTAGTGCATCAATAAAGATCTGTAAATGATTTTCTTTCGAGACGTAAGAAATTAGTTGGTCTTGCCGTCAGGGCCAGAGTGAGTGGGTAAGCGAGAGCTAACAGTCTCGTTTTGTATGATGCAGCATACTTTCTGATTTCTTGAGCGATAGTAAGTATCTTTAGGTTACGATGTAATTGGTCATTCGTGACGTATTACGATTGGAATCTTTGGAGAATCTCTATATTCGAATTTGCGGCGGTTCCCCACAGTTGTATGCCGTAGGTCCAAATTGGTTTTAAGATAGCTGAGTAGAGCAGCAGTTTGTTGTCGATTACTAGTTGGGAGTTTCGATTCATGAGCCAATAATAGATTTTAAGTTGGGTTATAATAGATTTTAAGTTGATTTGACAATAGTTTTTCTCTGTGTGCACCTTTATCTATTATATAAAAATGAATGTGTGTGTGTGTGTGTTATTTATGGACCCCCAAAGTAATCAACCGATCTTTATGAAATTTTCACAGTAGATTCATATGGTATAAGCACTCGTGATAGGGTATATAGAATTTCGGAAAAGTGGGAACTTCCCGGATTATAGGCCCAACTGTTGACCCAGAGTGAACCAGCAAGTCTTTGATCAATATTGGTAGCAAATGAAAGGCGTTGAGTAGTTCTACAACACATAAAGTAAAGGTGAACGTAAAAGTAAAAGTAAAGGAAAAAGAAAGAGAAAGGGAAATGTAGAGGGAAACCCTCATTATGACATAACAATTTTTTCGTCGCTGCGAAGCGGGACGGCTATTTGCTAGTCTATACTATAGTCGAAGATATCAGATTTGGGCAATACTGGAGTCGGTTAAGGCATATGGTGTAGTTATAAAAAATCAGATTTCGCTGTGAAGACTGAAAAATGTATTACTTTTTGGTTGCTTGCTTTTCCGACAGGGCAGGAATCCGTTCCATATCACTGAAAACTTTAATTATTTTTTGTTTTTACTTCGTGGTGGTAGCTTAGTGGTGATGCCATTAGATTACTAATCGAACGACGTGAGTTCGATCCTCGGTGAGGCCGCCTAGCCAAACAACTCTGATTATGAGTTGTGGTGATCTAGGAAATAGATCTATAACTTCTACCAAAAGAAATTAATTTTAAAACTAGCTGGCCCGGCAGACGTTGTTCTGCTAAAATTTATTCCTATGAAGCCTAAAGAAAAGTCTTTGATTACCGTATTGCTAACCATTATCTTAGAGTCCATCTTAATGACTGCGAGTAATAAAAAATTGTCTATTCTCTGAATAAAAGTTATAGTTATATTCGACGCAACAAACCTACTTCCCCGATCCGTATCTCTATTCAATCTCAATCACAATCTTAATCTCAATCTCAATCTCAATCTCTATTTCTATCTATGTCTCTATCTTAATCTCAATCTCAATCTCAATCTCTATCTCTATCTCTATCTCTATCTCTATCTCTATCTCTATCTCTATCTCTATCTCTATCTCTATCCCTATCCCTATCCCTATCCCTATCCCTATCTCTATCTCTATCTCTATCTCTATCTCTATCTCTATCTCTATCTCTATCTCTATCTCTATCTCTATCTCTATCTCTATCTCTATCTCTATCTCTATCTCTATCTCTATCTCTATCTATATCTCTATCTCTATCTATATCTCTATCTCTATCTCTATCTCTATCTCTATCTCTATCTCTATCTCTATCTCTATCTCTATCTCTATCTCTATCTCTATCTCTATCTCTATCTCTATCCCTATCCCTATCTCTATCTCTATCTCTATCTCTATCTCTATCTCTATCTCTATCTCTATCTCTATCTCTATCTCTATCTCTATCTCTATCTCTATCTCTATCTCTATCTCTATCTCTATCTCTATCTCTATCTCTATCTCTATCTCTATCTCTATCTCTATCTCTATCTCTATCTCTATCTCTATCTCTATCTCTATCTCTATCTCTATCTCTATCTCTATCTCTATCTCTATCTCTATCTCTATCTCTATCTCTATCTCTATCTCTATCTCTATCTCTATCTCTATCTCTATCTCTATCTCTATCTCTATCTCTATCCCTATCCCTATCTCTATCTCTATCTCTATCTCAATCTCTATTTCTATTTCTATCTCTATCTCTATCTCTATCTCTATCTCTATCTCTATCTCTATCTCTATCTCTATCTCTATCTCTATCTCTATCTCTATCTCTATCTCTATCTCTATCTCTATCTCTATCTCTATCTCTATCTCTATCTCTATCTCTATCTCTATCTCTATCTCTATCTCTATCTCTATCTCTATCTCTATCTCTATCTCTATCTCTATCTCTATCTCTATCTCTATCTCTATCTCTATCTCTATCTCTATCTCAATCTCAATCTCAATCTCTATTTCTATCTCTATCTCTATCTCTATCTCTATCTCTATCTCTATCTCTATCTCTATCTCTATCTCTATCTCTATCTCTATCTCTATCTCTATCTCTATCTCTACCTCTATCTCTATCTCTATCTCTATCTCTATCTCTATCTCTATCTCTATCTCTATCTCTATCTCTATCTCTATCTCTATCTCTATCTCTATCTCTATCTCTATCTCTATCTCTATCTCTATCTCTATCTCTATCTCTATCTCTATCTCTATCTCTATCTCTATCTCTATCTCTATCTCTATCTCTATCTCTATCTCTATCTCTATCTCTATCTCTATCTCTATCTCTATCTCTATCTCTATCTCTATCTCTATCTCTATCTCTATCTATATCTCTATCTCTATCTCTATCTCTATCTCTATCTCTATCTCTATCTCTATCTCTATCTCTATCTCTATCTCTATCTCTATCTCTATCCGAACCGAATATTCTCCCAAATCCGAAACCGAATACTTTCCCGATTCCGAACCGAATACTTTCCCGAGTCTGAACCGAATACTTTTCCGGGTCCGAACCGAATACTTTTACGAGTTCGAACCGAATACTTTTCCGGGTCCGAACCAAAAACTTTTCCGCGTTCGAACCGAATACTTTTCCGAGTTCGAACCGAATACTTTTCCGGGTCCGAACCGAATACTTTTCCAAAACCGAACCGAATACTTTTCAGAGTCCGAACCGATTACTGTACCGAGTCCGGGACCCGCTGGCTCTGTAATTAACGAAGTTATGGTAAAAATGAAAATGTCCTTGTATTTGAATAGAACGGCGCCAAATTTCATTAAAAACCGATGACCAGAACATAATTACAACAAGAAACTACATAATTCTTTTGCTTATACGCACATATGTACATATGTATGTATGTACATATGTATATATGTACATATGTAAATATGTATGTACTGTATGCATATTCGTTTGCATTTTAATTTTTACTCTCTCTATCTCTATCTCTATCTCTATCTCTATCTCTATCTCTATCTCTATCTCTATCTCTATCTCTATCTCTATCTCTATCTCTATCTCTATCTCTATCTCTATCTCTATCTCTATCTCTATCTCTATCTCTATCTCTAACTCTATCTCTATCTCTATCTCTATCTCTATCTCTATCTCTATCTCTATCTCTATCTCTATCTCTATCTCTATCTCTATCTCTATCTCTATCTCTATCTCTATCTCTATCTCTATCTCTATCTCTATCTCTATCCCTATCCCTGTACCTATAATATATACATACCTCACATATAAATTTTGGTGATTGACCTTTGTATTACTGAGTGAGAGAGTGAAAATGAAAAATCGTTATATACTTTTGTGTAACATAAAAGCGTTCTTAGTTAGGCAGATGATTGCGTTCTTTCATGCATTTGAATACATGCTTACCTTATGTTGCAACTAGTTTATAGTTGACTCTAACTCTCCCACACCTTCCCCCAGGTACATTCATGCTGCATGCAACGTGGCGCTTATTGTCGCTGCAATGCAACACCCACACACGTGATTTTTTTGTTTATGATATTTTGATATTTACGTACATATGTATATAAAATACATACTATATTCACGCAATCGCAATGCTTTTGTATGAATTTCACGCGCGTTGTTTTTGCTTTCTTTTTTGCGATAAAAAGTTTTTTTGCACTATTTGGCTGGCGCGACCCATATATTTTTACAAAAAAAAAAAACTGCACTACTTTTTATGACTTGTTAGCAGCACTCAACAAAACAGCAGCCAACCACAACAATGACAGCAAAAACAACAACAATAAAAAAATGCATATCAACAAATCGTGCAACAAAACGCACGCAGCAAACGAGCAATGGATGATGGTGGCATGTGGATGGCGGCGGCATCCTCCACGGGCTCAGCTGTAACAATAAAAAAATCATTTGAACAAAAACGCGACGCGTCACACACTCGTAAAATGAAATGAAATGAAATGCAGACAGCAACCTGTTGGCTTACAATATGCCGGCAACCGGCGAATGGTATACGGCGAATGGCACCCGCCACCCGGCCGCGGCGCTTGGCATCATCAAAACGCATACAAATGCGATTTGTTTGTTTGTTGCTCGCGCACTTTAACTGTTGCTGGCGTTGCGTGGGAAAATCCCCTGCAGGTAGTATTTATTTAAGCAGATCAAGTTGTTCAACTACAAAGCTGAATAATATGAACACAAATGTTATGTGGAAGTGTTGGAAAGGGGGTTTGGGGGAGTGATTTGTTAGTGAAGGTCGCAAAGTTAACTGAGTGCACTACAAACACATACGGAAAATGCACATGGAATGCGCACATAAGTGAGTAAATATACTAACTTGTGACGTATAGAATTTACATATGCATACATATGTATGTATGTATGTATGTATTTATTTAAGTGTACTTATGTAAAATGTGTGCAGATTTGCAACTATAAATACGAAATCAATTGATGAATGATATGAAATTCCGGAAGCGCGTAAACTCTTTGTATGTAAAATCGAATCGCTCTGGACCATTCACCAAAAGACAGATTAATGTTGCAATTTTTAATAATTCTTATTAATCATTTCTGTATTTGTACTACGTCAAATCGCTCTATATATTCCAATGTGAGATAAAAAATACTAAGCTCACGGAAAGGGCAGCTAATTTCGTCCAACCACCAATTTTTTTTTTTCAATTTAAAAGAAATAGTTTTAAAATTTCAAATTTGGGGAAATTTTATAAAAAACTAGCTGTCCCGGCAGACGTTGTTCTGCTAAAATTTATGCCTATGAAGCCTAAAGAACAGTCTTTGATTACCGTATTGCTCACCATTATTTTAGAGTGCATCTTAATGACTGCGAATAATAAAAACTTGTCTATTATCTGAATAAAAGTTATAGTTATATTCGCCGCGACAAACCTACTTCCCCTGATCCCTATCCCTATCCCTGTCCCCACGCTTTGAACCATATCTGGGGACCCGGCCTAGGCATCGCAATGAAAGTAACTTTGTGTTGAAGGCCTGTTCAACACTTTTCGTTTGATACCAATATTGCTCGAAGACTTTTTGGGTCAATCTGGGTCCATATTTAGGCCTGTATTCCGAGAAGCTGCCAATTCTATATACCCTATCATGTGCGCTAACACCACATGAATCTGCTGCGAGTATTTCATAAAGATCGGTTGATTACTGTGGGAGTCTATAAAGGACTTTTCCAGAGGGATTTTCCAAAATTTTCTTCCGTAGGAACCTTCTTCTCGAGAATACGAACAACTAGCAAAAAAATTTACAGAAATCGGCCCACCCGTTCTCATCTGATGAGGTTAGTAACATTTTTTACACCATTTTTATATATATAGATTTAATAAGCCTACATGAACGCCATGATAACCAACTGCCGTTTATTAAAAATAATTTTTTGTTTTTTGAAATTTACGCGTCTTCTTTAAATTTCTTCATACTACACACAACGCCAAGCTATGAGGCCGCGCTCATGTTCCTCACTCACTCAGAGTAACATATGAGGGCGCAGCTGAGCAGAGACAGCGCTGCTGGCTTGCCTCCTCTTGGCTGCGCACTCTGCCGCCACTCATGCCGAGTGCTCGCGCTATTGTTTGGCCCCTGTTGTTTGCACACTCAGAGGATACTCATTCAGCTGCAACCTCATGAGTGAGGCATGTGTGAGTGAGGAGCCAAAATGAGGCAAATCCGCACCCTGCTTATAACACTATGCAACAGCATTTTGGAGGTGGCGGAATAATTCCCATACAGAACGAAAGGCCACTATCCATATAGTAAAAATCCCAAAACCGGATTGTTCCCTGAGGTAAAATTTTCTTATTACCATTGTTGGTGCGAAATTACGTCTGAGTGATTTTTAAATAAAATAAAAATGGGTTAACGGTTTTTGTACGAAGATTTTGTCTGAGAAGACCCCTAATGAAATTTTATGGCGAATATTTTTCTAGAACATATTAACCCTCTAGCGACCTTCAAAATAGTATTTTTTCGCACTTAAAAAAAGGCGTCAATGTAGCCGCATTTTGAGCGTAGCATGCCACAACTGAAAGCAAAAGTTAAAAACACCGTAAAACAAAATCCAATCCAGTGCAAACGATCAACAAAATAGCAGCGGCCATTAAAGAAAGCACACAAATTTTAGTTTAGAGTTTTTGCTTTGATTTTGTTGTTTTTGTGACTCGCCAAACGTTGCGCCAATGACCAGAATGACAGACGGGACGATAGTTATACAAATTGGCAAGAGCATGGCCAAAAGTTTGGAGCTTGCATGCATGCTTGGATGAATGCGTTTGTGCATGTGTGTATTTGTTGGTGCATTGTACTATTGGCGCCACAAATTACTGTTGCATATTGTTTTGCATGTGGCCGTGCGAATGGTTGCCATGCCGACTTGGACACGGTTTGGCGCTTTAAAGCTTTTTGTAACAATTTGTAGTCCTTACAGGCTACCCACAATGCAACAAATTGCTATAACTACTTTATTGCTGTTTTTTTTTTGTGCTGTGTATGAAAGTGCCGCCAATGACAAATCAATTGATTTTTTGCAATTGTTAACGTAACGAAATGGTGGCGATTGCAGTGAAGTGAAATCGAGCGGCTGTTGTCCTTTTACGAGAAACGAGCATACATATATGTATTAGGTTGGTCCTCAAATATATGGAGACAAATTTCATAGCATATTTCTTCAACCACCGTCCGCTATGCGAAAATGCAAATGCCTCTTACGCGAAAATCCACTTTAAATGACGATATGTATATGTATGTAGATTAGGGCGGTCGCCAAGTGTATGGAAACAAATTTCATAGCATATTTCTTCAACCTCGAACGCTAGGTCGGTGCTAATATAGTCGAAGTTAACATATACAATTTTTTTCCCGATCGCAGACGGTTAAGATGTGTCGCACAGGGGCCATTAGTGATGAGCGATATATCGCAAACGGTGATTTTTTCACTGTGAATAAAAAATCGCAAATCGCAACTGCGATCACTTTTTCAAAATCGCAGTTCACTACTTATTGGAACTGCTATCGATGTAGCAAGTAGCAGTTCACCTATTTGAATCGCAAAAGCAATATAAATTTCTTTTTCTTTACACTTCTGAGCAGACCACATACGTACATATATAGAAATATAAGAAAAAAAAATTATTGAATCTAAAATTGTCTTTGAAAAATGTTGTCAACAGCGAAATTACTGCGGAATACGTTGTTGTTGCTATCATTTTTGCCACATAAAATGTTGACAGGTTATGTCGCTCAGAAAACGTAAAATGAATCCCTACCGGTAACTGAGGATTTTATAACAGTCCATGCAATCGCAATAGCAGTTTCAAATCGCAGTGATTTTAAAATAGCAATCACTGAAATCACAGATATCGAAAAATCGCAGTTTCGCTCATCTCTAGGGGCCATCGTTCAGAAGACTCTATGGATATAATAATAATAATAATACAATGGCGCTATTATAACTCTGACGAGTTTTATGGCCGAGCTTCTCTCCCAATTCGATGTGTGCTCCTTTTTGCTTTTCCTACTAATTGGGTGGACCTACAGTTTTATGCCGGCTCCAAACGGCGAATGCATTTTTTGTGAGAAGCTTTTTCATGGCAGAAATACACTCGGAGGGTATGCCGCCCACTGCCGAGAGGTGATCGCTGCTCTTAAAAAACCCAATAATTGGATTTTACTAATTAGAAAAATTGTTTTGGTGTTTGGTTCGGACCGTGGTTTGAACCCGAGACCTCTGGCATAGCAGGCGAGCACTCTACCCACTGCACCACTCTATGGATACATTCAAAAAAATGTCACAATCGATATTCCTGCACTCAAGGATACCAAATATAAATTTTGGCCCTGATCAAAGATTTAAGAGGTATCGCAGCGGGACAAAATTTCAGATATGTTACCACTGTGCGATAACTCTTAACCATCTCCGATCGGGACCAACATGTGTATGTGATAGCTTTGACTGTGTTGCTACCGATGTAGGTGGTGAGACCGAAGAAAATCGCTAATTTGATTTTAAGGAACACCCTAATGCACATATGTATATGGGTATGTATTTGTGCACTCTTTACACTAGCCGAACGCATCTGACCTGATTTTCGAATCTAGAATCTGCATGACAGGAATTGTAGGAATTAAAAAAAAAAAATCATTTGCAAAAGTGACCAGCGAGCGCTTGTGGTTGTTGTTGTTGTTACGCGAAAACTAGGTAACTTTTGTTGGCGCAAAAAAGCGTGTAGACAAGTCTGCGTTCGGTGATGCTCATGGCGGTTTTCCACTGTGGCTCCGCGTCGCATCAAGGCACCAACGTACATAGCATCTCATGTGGCATGGAAAAATGGCGAATACGAGCGCTTCTGCCAACGGAGGCAAATGAATGGAAAGTGTGCCGCGCGCGCGCGCCTTTTTTACTTGCCGATTGTTGTTGCTGTAATGCTTTGTGTTTCTATTGCATTTTTTTACTAGTACACAGAGTATTATTTCCTTGTATTTTTAGTTCGCATTGCATTTCATGTGTCGAGTTGCAGCCAGTCTGCATGCTGACTAGAACTCACAAAGCCACGCACACATGAATATTCGCGCGCGGAGTGGATTACACTATGCGCAGGCGTTTTGCTTTTTTGCTGACGCCCATTCATCAACAATAGCAACAGCAACAGCAACAATACAAAAGCCAACGCCACTGTCATTGCCACTGCCACTGCTATTGTTCGCGTTTGTTGTTGTCACATCGCTTTGCAGCAGTTTAGGGCCAACAAACAACTCTTCTGTTCTGTGCTTGCATGCATATTTTTTGCAAATTCAAATACAAACAAAAAGGGAAAAGCAAATTGTTTGGAGTTAAGCGTATTTTTATGAATGAAATCCTTTAACGACACACGCGCACACACCTACACACAGCCGCTTTGGTGTACGCTCGTATTACGTACGACATTCAAATATGAATTACTACCCTGCAGGAACTCAATAACTACCCTGCAGCGAAATCAACTAGTTGTAAACTAATTGGCCATACAGCTCAACTAGTCAGCCATCTATCTTTTTTCCATATTAGCAACTGGTATTTTTAACACGGTGATGACCTAGGAAATGGCAATTGTCAGTATCCACACCAGCATCATACCACTTGACTGACTAGTCAGTATACACACCAGTATCATACCAATTTGCTGACTAGTCAGTGTAGATATCAGAACTATACCAGTTGACTGACTAGTTTTACATGCTACTCCAATGAAAATAAAAATTGCAAAATAAAGTTTCTAATACATTTATTTAGTTATTAGAATATGATATTTAAAGTAAAGAATTCAGGCACATTAGATTGTGATCTTGCATATTAAATATTTAGGAAAATTAACATTAACATTGTCAATAAGTATCACGTTGACCATTCTAAGCTTGACATTTATATTGATGATTTTCTGACTTTATACAAACATATCATGTACTTTTTTCTATGGCTGAAGTAGTATCCAATATACTGGGCTATATTAACATCTCAAACTATGTTATATTTGTGGTATTCACCTGATTTAATGATCTAACAATTTGCAACCAACTAAATCTACAAGGGGCCTACTACGCAGGGTTCGAATACTACAACAACAATAAAGAAGTTGCTTTACTTTTACTGCATACGTGTTCATTGCAACCTCCAGAAACCCCGGATACATTCGTTTTTAATTTAAAACCCTTTTTTTGGCAAAACTTCTTGTTTCATAACTAATCTCAATTTGTCCCCTATGAATCTAGTTGGGCAACTCCCATAATTTATCTAGTCAGTTAACTGGTAGGTTGGCTGACTAGTTTGGACTTTCGCTGCAGGGTAGTGAGCAAAAATTTCTAGTTCCGAACTAGCGAAAAGGTGTCAAAAGGGAACTAGATCAATTGTAGTTAGACCCTCACCAGTTCAGAAGGAGTGAATTGAGTGACCATTATAAAACAGACTTTGATTTGTATGCAATTTCGAAGTGACAAAAATGAAAATTTTTCGTTCGTTCAATTGCCGTCGGCTTTGTATATTTCTGCAATTCTCAGATGTTTAGTGAAGCATTTTATATAAAGAGTTTTCTATTTGCATCTTGTATGAAATGAAATGTTCCCCTAATTATTTATTTATTTATTTATTTCGTCTATGAAACCAGTTCTTACAGACTATTAAAAAAAAAACCTAAGTTACAAAGAATATATGTTTACAATTACATATTTTAATATAATTTAACGGTATCTATATTAGCGATAAGCTTGAATTAAAACAGATTTAACATAATTTTTTCCAAGCCCAAAATCAATTTCATATTTCTTCGCAAGGCTATTAAATTCAGTTAACGCTCTGTTTATTGGCGAATTTAAAGCATAATTAGTACGGCAAACTCCCATATTAAAAAGATAAGAGTGCCTAAGCAATCTTGACGGTACATTAAAGTTAATTAAACCAAGCAGATGCGGGCAATCGATAATTCCAACAATGATGTCAGTTATGAAAGAAAGTGACAGTATCTTTCTTCTATTCTCTAATGTTTTAAGATCAATTAGCATACAGCGGGATTCGTAAGACGGGATGGGCTCATTAAATTTTAGGGGATGTAAAGCAAAGCGTATAAATGCCTTTTGAACACGCTCTAAGCGATATGCATGTATCGAGTAAACTGGGTTCCATATAACCGAAGCATACTCAAGCCTTGAACGAACTAAGCTGGTATATAGAGACTTAAAAGTGTAAGGATCAGTAAAGTTTGAGCTATTTCGACGTATAAAGGCTAGAAGTGAGTATGCCTTCGGTAGTATGAAATTCACATGAGGTACGAAAGAAAATTTCGTATCAAAAATCACTCCCAAATCTTTTACTTCTTTCACAAAGTTAAGTCGTGAATTAGAGAGAAAGTAGCTCGTGGGTATCGGCGTATTCGATTTAGAAAAAGTTGCCACAGAGCATTTGTTAATATTCAAAAACAGAAGATTTCTTGTGCACCAATTATTAACAGAGTTGATATCATCTTGGAGTTTATCAACATCACGCAAGTCACGTATTTTTAAAAATAATTTCATATCATCTGCAAATAAAAGGCAGTGGGCATTATTTATTTGAGATACGATATCATTTATAAAAAGAACAAAAAGGAGTGGCCCAAGCACACTGCCTTGTGGTACACCAGAAGTGGCAACAATAGGTCTTGAATGTGCTTCCTCAATGCTTACAAAACTTAATCTGTTTTTAAGATAAGACTCAAACCAACGTAGTAAATTTGCGTGGATACCAAACTTCGATAATTTTTCAATAAGGAGGGAATGACAAACTTTGTCGAACGCCTTAGAAAAATCCGTGTAAATAGCATCAACCTGGTAGCCTTCTTGAAATGATGAAACACAGTATTCGGAGAAAATTGTTAGATTTGTAACAGTTGATCGGCCAGGCATAAAACCGTGCTGGAGGGGAGAAATTAAATTTTTGACACTACGGAAAAGTTTGTCTTTTACAATGGATTCAAAGAGCTTACTTATGGTTGTAATCTTTGATATCGGACGGTAATTGCAGATATTACTTTTATTGCCAGCTTTGAAAATTGGAGTAATAAAAGTGAGCTTCCATTCCTCGATAAAGATCCCGGATTTTAACGAATAATTAAAGATATATTGGAGCGGACTCGCAAGAGCATTACAACACTTTTTCAAAAGGTAAGCGGATAAGCCATCATTATCTGGTTTACGGGACATTTTTAATTTCGAGATGCCCAATATTACATCATCTTCTGACACTGTGATAGAACTGATATTCGGTGTATACCCATTCGTAATACACGAACTGTCAATAATATTAGGTATTTTTTATAGAATTTGTTACGTAAGTTTTTTAACTTGATTAGAGCACGCGTATACCAAGGTACTTTATAGGTAGGCTTGGCCTTAACTGGCATATGAACATTGCAAATACCAATTATTTTGGACTTGAACAACTTAAAAGAAGACTCTAAACTATGGCATTTGAACTGACATTCCCAATCAACACCTAAGATGTGTTTATTTAAAATATCAAAATTGCAATTTTTGAAATCAAAGTTAAATTGATTATTTATAGTTCTGCTAGATGGAAGAAATGAATAAACATTTAGATCGATAAGCAATGGCACATGATGCGTGTCAGATGCCGACATTGGGAAAGCAGCCCTATTAATAGTAAAACTAAGACTATTACTAATGTAGACTAAGTCTAAAAGCCTATTCAATTCATTAAAAAATCGGTTGATTTGAATTAAATCTAGTAAAGAGAATGTATCAATTACATAGGATTCAGTTTCATTGCAAGTATTTGATGGAGTAAGGAAAAAATCATCATCACAAGCATAATGCCAATCTAACTTACAAAGGTTAAAGTCCCCTAAAACACACATGTGGTGATTTGCATTTGATTTAAATGATAAGTGCTTAATATTATCTAAATGAAATTTATATAGTTCAACCGAACTATTCGGAGGAATGTAGGACACGCATATCATAACATTCTCATTAATACCTGGAACCAAAACACAGAGTTGATCCAGCAGGGAATCATTGTTTGGTAAATCTACAATACTTGCGGAAAAAATACTCTTAACAGCTATCAGTACGCCACCACCTCGCTTAGGGCCAGTTATAGCAGCATCACGATCCTTTCTGAAAACATGAAAGAGGTTGAGGTCGAAAAATTCCTCATCATAAAACTGATCATTCAGCCAGGTTTCCGTAATCACCACAGCATCATAATTATGCTTTTCCGATCCCGCAGGCTTATTTTTAATTTATTTTAATTTGTTACTTTTTAAATATTATTGTAAATTTTTAAAAAATAAATAAATAAAAAAATAGTAAAAAAAAATTTTAAAAAAAATTATCATCCACCTTGACACCGACAGGATTCGAACCCGCGCTCCTCAGATTGAAAGGCACATGCGTTAGCCAGTCGGCCATCGCGCCACTTGTATGAAGTGTGTCAAAGGCTGCACTTAAGCGGCAGATGTAAAACTGTAGAATTTTTAGGTACTTGTAGTTAGTTCAGAACTATCGAAATTGTGCAATTGACACCGCCTAGGACATCGCCGTGTTAAATTCGCCAGTTGATCACATGCAAAAGAGATTTAGCTCGCACTGGTAGTGTCGAAAAATGCACTAGAAGCGATCTAGTTCGGAACTAGAGATTTTCCCTACAGGGTCATATGTGAGTCATAGAAATTTACATAAGTACACACATGCATACAATGACAAGGTATACTTTAAGGCGCTAAGCAATTTCCTTTTCCTTTACAGCTGACATGTATCGCATCCATGTGTGCGTGTTCAGTGATAACCTTTCGGAGCCATGACCTTTGAAATGTTACATAAAAATACATTCATTTAAAGTCAAGCTGGCTACTCGTTCTATAAACAATTCACCAAATGTATCCAGCCAACTTTTTCAAGTTCATAATGTCAACAATCCAGTCGAGAAGAATTTTCATTTCCTTTTGCAACTCTTTAACAATTCCCTCTGAGCGCTTAACACATTCTACGTCATCCTCGTCATCCTCGTGCTCCTTGTGTTTCTTTCATTCGTTCGCTTGGTCTGAGTGGTATTTTTTTTTCTTTTTTTTCCTAATCAACTTCCTCAATGACTGTTTTAAGTTGTGTGTATATTGTTACTGTCATTTCTATTGTGTAATAGTTGTAGTAGTTGTTGTTATTTTTTCCTTCTTAACTGCTATTGTTGTTCTTGTCACAGTTGCATATCACGTTATCCATCCTTGCCAAAAGCGCTACTACGCTTCTACGCCGTCAAACGTCTAGCGAAAAGTTTCCCCTGTGATATTTGTGTGTGTACTTGCACTGAAAAAGAGTTTTGCTTATTGTTGACAAATCAGTTATAAAAAGGGAGTATTCTGGCAGCGCTGCTTCTGTGATGCACTTACTCTGTCTTCTCCTACCTCTCTTATACTTATATATGCCTTATTTCGCATGGCTAATAAGCCGTTGGAATAATATGTGCTCTCAGAGTGAGAGAGAGTACTCCTTATGCCTGATGACATCAACACAGGAAAATCAACCTCATTTTAAGCCTTACGCCATACAAATTTGCCACCCCTATAATTTTTAGGCCTTATTTCGTATGCCTTTAAATCTTCTGTTTTAATTCTTAAATAAGGCTTAGATTTTTTGGTGGTTGGCACTTTGCTTTCAGTTTTGCAGGCAGTGCACAGTGGGGTCAAACTTTTAAAAATTGTGCTATACATTTTTTGGCATTTTTTAGTGCTAAAGTTTTTTTCATTTTCTTTCGTTTTCCCAAAAATTTATTTCAATACAAATTTTAGCTGCGAAATTCCGACTTATAATTTTCGATATTAAGAGAAGACTTTAAAAATATTTACATATCAACCACATTACTATGTTCAACTTTTCACTGTGTACTTTCCAAGCCTCCCTCTTCCGACACTCACTCAAGTCTTTTCCACGCAAAGCCAGTCGCTTATTTAATCGCCATTTTTTTTGGCACTCAGCCCAGTGTGCCGCGCTCAGACGTGCTTAAAACGCTTTAAACAGCGTGCATACATACATACATGTAAAATCGTATACTAAAGAAATTGTAATAGCGCTTAGAAACATAAGCACTTTTTCTTGGAAAAAATTAGTGCTTTCCGCAATCCATTTTTGCAGGGGCTTTTTGTGGCACGTGCTATTTTCTAAATTCCGCTGCTAAGAGTTTTCCGTTATGCCAGCCAGCTGCGCTAGCTGTTGGCCTTTTTATTTTTAGTACCTATACAAGCTTTCCGCCTACGGATTTTTCTTTTGAACCAACCCAATAAACATTTTTCTTTATTCTCAATTTGACATGCATTTGGGAATAAACCCTTTTCTCAAACCTTAAACGTTTATTTCAAATGCATCTCAAATTTCCCTTGATAGCGTTCTCAAACTAAAAGGCACATTTTTGATATCTTTTAATATCTCAAACATAATTTTTTTCTCAAATGCTTCTCAAATTGTTCTCAAATTGATAAACATGTTTGAGAACCACTTGAAAATAAGTTTATTTTCAAATTATATAGGATGCTGAATCTCAAATTGAGAAAAAATATTTTCTCAAACGTTTGAGAATTTCTTTTTCAGTGTTTAATGGGAAAAGGCACAGACACACACACACCCACACAAGCCCATAACACAACCGTTCGTTGGCTCGGCTCTGCCATTGATATTTCGCATCTGAAAAATGTTACTTTTTTTCATTCAACTTGTCCTTTTGCCAACTCATGATTGCCGCCTTCAGCAGCTTGTTGTTGCCTTTTTCACCTTTTTCTTTGCATTTCCTCTACATTTTTTCTGAATTTTTTCCATGTCTCGCTGTCTTTCTACCAGCTCCATTACGCAAGCAATTTTTTTCGCTCGATTTTTTCGAGCACTTAGAATTGTACCACAAAGGAAATGTTTGTCGGGGCAAAAAAAAAAAACAAAGTTTATGTCTGCGTCTGCTGCTCCCGAGTTTCATCGAATTGTGGCAGGAAATCCCTGGCAATCCAGTAACGTTCACCAACTTTGACTGCTTACTTACTCTCTCTTTGTTGCTATTTTTATTTAGTTGCCGCAGACTTTTGTACATATTTGATGCACAAAGCATAAATAGAATACGATTTTTTGGTATTGGAAAGTGAGAATTCTATGCGGAAATAGAAAGTATTTGAAGGACGAAAATACGTAATTAGTAACATTGTGAGTTGGGGTTAAGGAGATGTGTTTTCTTTTTGACAAAAAAAAAAAAAAAAAAAAACAAAACGAAAGTAATGCCGTAGTGAGAACAAGGGAGTGGCGGAAACCAACAAGGAATCGCTATTTGATGAGTGGTAAGGTCAAGGCTTTCGATTTGGCTTAATATATTGATATCATATACATATTTACATTAGGCCGTCTCGCCTTATATGGACCAAAAAAAGTCCACTGTACGCCCCCCCCCCCCCTCATATGATTTCTCTTTCGAAAACATTTCTGGAAAAAAATTTTATTTTTTTTGGGACACCGCTAGATGTCGCTATAATTCATTTTTTCATATCTTCGGTATTTATGGTCCGATGCCTAAGTTTGATACATCAATCTCTTTGGCGTGAGAGGAGGGTTTCCACTCTAATTACATTAACCCTATGTGCGCCATTGTGGTCACTTCCACCAATACTTAGTGTATGCCACTCGATAGTATGGCTACGGTAGGGACTTTACCGACCGCGCCAAGCTCCAATTGCTTTTTGGTCTTCTGCTTATACCTTACACAGATTTTTTAATATTGCCCAACAGACTTCAGAAAATATCTACTATTTGAAAGCAAAGAGTAAATATTTAATGAAGTAAACTGTCCTCTCTGACAGTTTAACATCTGCGGTAAATTCAAGGATGGCGGAAACGGGGTTGGTTGGTTAGAGTGGCGAGTCCCAATGACTCCAATTAGCGCCGAAGCGCCATTTTGATGCCAAGACTCGTGACCTAAATGACCAGAAGTATAGATTAAAGAAGAATATTAATTCGGAAGCAGAGCAGCTCCTATGCCCTATATCTATTCTGTTAAATTTAGGTATCTAAGAAGCCCTGACGTCCTTGAGTTCCGAGAGGTTGTCGAAGGAAGGCCTGCTAAGGAATTTTATTCTGCCTTGGCAGTGCGAAGGACCCTCACACAGCAGGTGCTCTACCGTATCGCTCCAGGAAGATTACAGCGGCGGCATAGAGTGTGATGGCTTAAATCCAGTCTGGCCTTAAAATGGCTGCAGAAAAAGAGTATTTCAATGCAAGCAAATGAGGTGCGAATTTGAGAGTTGAATTTTTATCCGTTTTATATTGGAGATTTCTACTAAGTAAGTTCAAATTCAACTAAAAACTGCATAATAAGCTTAAAGTTACCTTAATTGAAAAAAAAACAGCACTTGATGGCTACGATGACCTTAGTGTTCCAACGCTCATAGTACAAGTTTTGCTCTTTTTCCTTTATTATCTATGTATGTATATGAATGTATTTACCTTTAAATTCATTTACGCACGTTCTTAAATAAAACCACAAATTTCAAGTTCAAGGAAGTTCAATTTTGTTTTCATTTCGCCTATTCGCCTATAGCAACTTCGCTTTACACACTGCATATTTAAGTACCGAAATACATAAATACATATATACATAATATCTACATAAATTGTTCTCCGCAGGATCTTTCACAAATGTATCTAAGCAATGGTTGATTTCCAAAAATATCCTTACATGCTTTAGAAGCATACATACATACAAACAAGCAGGCATGACTTTGAATGTACTTAAAATGCAAGCAAAATATAACTACAAAAACAATATTTTTTGGCAACACAATATTAGAAAGCAATAAGGAAATATGTACATAAATACATATTTGCGACAAGATGGAATAAAAACGTAGACACGTACACACCTACACACGTAGTTATATATTAATGTTTTAGCTAGACAAAAAGAAAAAGTTTTTGCTTTGGAAATGATTTGCCGAAAATTTGAGTGGCAGCTCAGACGAACTCAAACCGCAGCACAAAAGAACGCACACACAAATTCCGGCAACCAACAGAAAAGAAAGGAAATGAGATGAAGCCAAGTCAAGCCAGGTCGGCTTTGGCAATTTGTATTTTGGTTTGAGCCTTGAATGCGTTATCGGTCTATCTGTCTGACGTTTTTTCGTCTTGCTGTTTTTGTTTACGCTTTTTGTGCTGAATGCTCCCTGAGGAGAGGAGCTACATGAGCAGCACGTGTTACATTTACTAATTCTAGGTATTTTTTTTTTGTATATACTACATACTTTGTGAAAAACTTTTTGTTGTGAAAATACTTTTGGGTCACGATTCTTCGAATAAGTTGCTTGAGAGAATGTGTGATAAATGCGTAAAAGTTATTTGAAACTTTCTTACAAATGTAGGCACAAGTACATACATACATACATACATATTTAAATGTGTTTATAAATATTTTTTAAAATATGTATGCAGTGATGACATACTATTTAAGTTGGACAAAAGCTTACTTTCATTTTGGTGTGAATGAATTTGTTTTAATTACAGCAATGCTGGGGAGCAAAAAAATTGGGATTATTATTTTTCCTACAGTTATTTCCTGTTACGCCTGTTTGTAGGCTAACAAAACAAAAAATAACATACTAAAATGCAAAAAAAAAATTCAGCAGATAAAATACAAGAAAGAGTTTCGAACTAGCCTGCACAAAGAACAAAAAAAAACATTTCGGAATAACCATTAGGATTCCTCAACAGAATGTGGAAACTGCTTTATCCGATGCATGTACCATTCGAAATTCAGCACATTCTCAAAAGATTGCTTCGCTTTAGGTTCTATTATCATAATTAGAGCTCGGATAATACGGTGAAAATCGGACGCCTAAAATTATGCTACGTAATGTTTGTGAGCACATCCAGTGGCAGGTTTAAAGGTGAGTTGCATTCGGGTCTAAGCCTCCGTGAATGCAATTGGACTTTTTTCTTACTAGGATGCCAGAAAAATAAATTATTAAGGTTTTTTATGGGTTGCACGTGAAACATTGCCAAGAAAGCTACAATAAATAAATGTAATAATAAAGAATAATAATAAATAAAGTATAATAAATAAATAAATGAATTTTACTATAAAAAGTATTAATACCTGTTATTTGAGAATTTTTTTCTAGTTGTCCTCTGCATTTTTTTCATGCGAATTTACAAGTCGAAAAAAATTGCGTATAATATAAAATTTCTACTCAAAAAGTTAAAAATTTTGCTGAAATATTGACGAATTTTCCAGAATTTTGCACAAACTTTTTAACTTTAATATATTTGGTTTCTGTTATAGGTTTTTTTTATATAACAAATTAAAATTATTAAAAACACATAAATAAATATATTTTACGAATAAAATCACGTTCCATTCTGGCTTTATTTCATCACACACCACTGTATGTTTATTTAAACTGCAAATTTGTGTAACATAATTAAGAACTTTTCTAATAAAATCTTTACCCACCATACCAATATGGCACCCCTTTATATTTAAATTGTTTACCCGCCACTGAAAACAAACAAAATTTACAAATTTTAACACATTTTGAGGCTCTTGATTTCACCAATTTTTCCGAGCTCTAATAATCTAATTCGGAAGTAATTTCTGAACGTCGATTTTCATAAAATGACATACAACTTATCTTGATCTCTGATAAATTGCACTGCGACACAAATTGAGGATTGTTGTCTGTGGGCGGAATAAATCCCAAAACCCTCTAGCGACCGACTATCAAAATTTAATTTTTTTAGCTTTCTAAAAAATGGATCAAAAGGATTTCTTCGTATAAATAAATCGTATAAATAATTGCCTTACATCTTTTAAAGCCCATTAAAATCACATTAAAACTTAGAAATCTCACATCAAAATCTGCTATTTATTCAACGGCTTCGCTTTACAACGTCTAAATCTTTCACAAAAACAATTTTAACTCGCACAGATTAAACTGAACGTCTATCTGATATTTGCAATGTCTGCAGTATTTTAGACTTTCCGCTAACATTTCCTTTGATTTTTGCTTTGTTGTCCTTGCTTCCATCCTCTTCACCTCATTGCATTGCGGCTTTGTCCAGCAAGCATTTGTAAGAATTTACTTGTACATTTCCGCTTCCGGTCAATTATGTCTACTTCCGTTACGTGTAAATGCCTTTGAAATGGCAATGAAAATGCGAAAATTTGTTAGTTCTTTAAAACGAGACTGTGCATGGGGCAAATGAGCGATGAAGCAAGAATTAAAACTCTATAAACTTTAACATACAGTTTTGTGTAAAACCAAAGTAAATCTCAACCTTTACCAGTGCGAAAACAAATATGAACTTGAGTTATGTAGTCTTACTAAAGAGAAAGTAACACTTTATGATGAGCTTAGTATAGAAAAAAAGATGATTTGAGATAAGGGAGAGAGTGGAAAAGAAGAAGAGGGACTAACAGCACTTTGTCAACATTGTTATTTTTTGAAAATTTAATTAATGGTAAATACTTTCGACTTCATTAGTTCTGGAATCCTGTCTTTGACGTACGTAATTTTTATCAAACATCAGTTCAACAAAATGGAAATTCTTTTTAGGACAGACTTGCTGATTGTCATCCTTATATAACTGTGCCTTAAATAACTTAGCAATTATTTACAAATGTCTATAATTAACGCACACAAGGAAATATTTCCATTGTAATTTTCAGGGACCCATAATAATCATTATTCATTATATTTTCAGTGAAAAAAATCAAATACTGCAAACATCGTAGAAGTGTATTGAGTTTGTGTTTGTGCATGTCTGAAAGAGCACTATCCGAATCCACTATGATCGAAAAATTTTAAGCGATAAAACTTCGTGAATGAGTGATATTTTGATCGAAAAAAAATAAAACTCACACAATAATGATTATTTCGGAACGATAAATATATCATTCAAGGAACAAGTGTTATTTCTCATCCAAAAAATAGAACTAAAAAAATAATGCTTATTTCTGAAGAATTAAATATCGCTCAAGGAATAAGTGTTATTTCTGATAAAAAAAAAAAAATAAAACTCAAAAAATAATAATTATTTTTGATGAAATATAAAAAAACTCAATATATAATGATTAAATGGCGATTTTTATTATAAAACTCATAATGATTACGGTCCCTGATAATTTTAGATCTGTGACGTTGAAAGTTTTTCCCTTTTATAATACCATCTCAACGATTATATGTGCGTATGTGTTTGGTTTATTTTCTCTAAGTGTACATACATACATATATTTTTCATTATGGATGTAGTTGTTGCATTTACTTCAGCTTCTCTATTCGTAGACGTAACTCCACCAACGGCGGTCTCAGATTCGTGTGGATCAAATGGCGTCTCGTTCGTACTACTAATTGCACAGTGGTAAAGTATACTTTGCAGGGTGACCTCAATCGTAAGAGTCAAAAAACTTTTCCTATTGCCGCCTGCAGTAATCGAACCTGAGAATTTGGCATATGCCTCCAGTGTTTTATACATTTGAAGAGTTTTTGTTCCACAGTACAATATCATTGCCAACTAAATATGTAGTACGCTATGCGAATGGTCACAGTTGCGAGGCAGCAAAGGAAGCAGTTGCAAGGCAGCAGCAAAAGCAGCAGCCTGGCAACTTTTGTGTAATCGAAAGAAGCTGTTGGTAAGCTGGCGCAGAGGACGTTGTGCAAAGTACAGAAAATCGATATGCTTCAGACATAAACCGCCCCAAAAGTGCCACTGACAGCCACGGTCTCAAAAGTTTTTCTCAATGTTTGGCTTTGTGTGTGTGTGTGTGTGTGTGTGTGTGTGTGTGTGTGTGTGTGTGTGTGTGTGTGTGTGTGTGTGTGTGCTTCTGTTGTGGTTCTGCGATGGCTGACCGTGCAATTGGGCGTGTGTGTGTATGGGGAGATAGAGAGAGAGAGAGAGAGGGAGAGAGAGCAGTTGTATGCAGTGGTGCATATGCGCGATAGAGAAAAACGGCAGGGATATATGTATGTACATACCGTCGTTTAAACTTCATAACCGCATAAGTACACTCAAAAAGAAAATTACTCAGATTATGGAAAAATGGGAATGATTCGGCGCTAAAGACATATTTCCATATTTTGATGTACAATTTTCTTTAAAACGTGGTTTTTATTCCTTGATTTGAAGAAAATCGTACATCAAAATATGGAAATATGTCTTTAGCGCCGAATCATTCCCACTTTTCCATAATCTGAGTAAGTTGTTTTTTCAGTGTAAAACTTTCATAACTGCCTATGCCAAATTTGCCAAACTTTAACTGCTGGCGTCTTGCTCTATCATGCCATATTGGGCTTTGGGAGCTCGGCAAGGTCTATATTTGCTTCTAATGTCCTCTTCAGCTCTAAAGTCGTAGAGTTGAGTGTCAGCAATTCAATTTTAAATTTTGGCACAAATGTCGATTGGGCGATTATGAAAGTCTCACTTGGGCGGTTATGAAGTTTAAACAGTGATATGTGTATGCGTGCAATAACTGCCCTGCAGAAAACGGAACTAGTTCATACATGCATGTAGAAACCAGCCGCTTGTGGCAATCAACTAGCCCAAAACCTGCCACATTCCATATAAAAATATTGGTCCAATTAACATTGCAATGTCCTAGCACAGGACCACATGGTCCATCGCTCGATCGCATCAAACTAGTTTAAGAACTAACTTACTTAGTTACTTTTTAAACTATCTACGGCAAGTTACTTTTTAAACTACTCTAAGGAGTTAAAAATGTAAAATATTTCCATAACTACTTCATTCTTGAGCTCTCAATACCAATTTTTTTTTAAAGGAAAATTTGGTGTGAAAAATTAATATTTTTTCGTAGAAGTTATAGATCCATTTCGGAGACCACCACATCTCTTCATCAGACTTCTTTTTAACATTTTTATTCTCTGGCGTCCGCCGAGATCGAACCTCGGATTTTCCGGTTGGAAATCTAATGGCATCACCACTAGGCTACCGCCGCCTTGCATTTTGCTTGTATTAATTTTTCTTTTGATTTTTCCTTTTTACAACCTACCATCCAGCAACAGTGACCTTGCCGACGTTCTCGGCATTTGTCTCCTGTATGTTGGTGTGGTTGTGTGTTTGTTTGGTTTGTACAAATTCTATTTTTAGCACAAGCAATGCTTTGTGCTAATTAGTAGAGCTTGTTTATCGGCTGGCTCATCCGGTTAAATTTTACTTTTGGTTTTTTGATCGTTTTTATTTTCATAAATATTTCATTCTTGAGCTCTCAAGACAATTTTTTTTTTCTTTTTTTTTTTTTTAAATATTTAGATTAATGCTTCTTGGCAAGACTGTTAATAAACATCGTGCAGCGGTAACGATCGTTAAAATAGATCTTCAAACACAAATCTACATACATACATATATATGAACTGACCCAATTATTGGCTGCATGTGACAAGTTCGTAGTTAGTTGACTGTGGCACAAATGTACCAAGTGGTCCAACAATTTTTGCAGGGTGACATTTTCACACCGTTTTACACACATTTATGCATGTATGTATGTGTTTTTCCGCTGTTGCCGCATTCTCTGCACACACAACTAAAGTTTGGCATGGCATAGTGCTCGTTGGTTGCTTAAGTTGGGCTGAGCCGGGGCGCTTTCTTGTGCTCGACCTTTCCCTTTTGCTGGCTTTTTTTCTGCGTCAAACCAACACTAACAACTTTTAGCTTACAACTCCGTTATGAAGATTCGCATATGTGTGGGTAATTTTGTTACTCAATTTTCTCCCTTTGTCAATTGGCTCTCACTCGCGTTTTCTGCAACTTCGATTTTCGGGGGGAGTTTCAGCTTTGTAAGGACTTTGATGGTTGCTCTTAATCGAGTCTGCGGGGTCAACGTTGTTTGTCAGTGTAGGTACTCAACTCAGTGTTTCCTTCGTTGCAGTTGAAACTTCTTCAACTTTGGCAGACACTAAAATTAGTTTCACATGCAAACACTCTTTTTGTCTTCTGTTTTCGATTGTCTTTGGAGAGAGAGAGAGAGCGAGCGAACGGCCAACAGAACACTCCCTCCGTTTACGTATAGTGCAAAGTTGGCTGCATTTTTTGCGCAATTTTCTTTGTTTTCACTTTTACTTGCTTTTTCCTTGGTTGGTCTTCTTCTTTGTAGGGTGACTTGGCTCTTTTGTTTTAAATAACGTTTTTGGCATGTATGTATGTTCGTTTGTACTTCGTGCTGCAAACTTCGTATAGCAAAAGTGTCGTTGGTCAGCGCTAGTTTTTTTAACTTCTTACTTATTGTTAATTTTATTTATTTCTTATATAAGAAATTTGTTTTCTACTATTTTAATGTTTGATTAGTTCAATCGAATCTCTATTAAATCGCCAATTTTTTTATTTTGCATATTTCTCTTTCTTATTTTTCTTTTGTATTTTTAAGCTTACCCATCGCTCATTTTGCATACATAAATAAGTAAATATGTATATGTAAATATCTGTATGTTGTTTTTCTTTTATTTTCATTTCGGTGACGTCGTGATACTATTTTTATGATTTTCCTGCTGTTTCCTTCTTACATTTTTCGCGTTTTCTCATTCATACCTCCATTTGTTTGGCTTAGTAAGCGTAATTCTTACTCATACAAATACATATTCGTAGGTACACACAGGGAAAAAAATTATAAAAACATATGAAAACGTGCTTAAAATAGGCAAAAACGTATTTAAAAGTGATGTAAATACCAACATTTTTATTTTAAAAATGTTCATTGTAAAATTTTTTAATTAAAAAAAAAAAAAAACATTTTAAATTTAAAAATGTTTATTTTTATTTTAAGCACTATTTATGAGAATAAATACGCTGCAGTGTTCTCTATATCATTTTCTTTTCCCAACTACAAAAATGTGGCCTCCGCTTGTTCTCCTCTTCTTTCCTACTTCGCCTTAACTGTTTGCTATCTTTATTTCTTATTCTCTTTATTCTCCTTTTTTTCTTTATTTTATATTATCGGATTCGAACCATGACATCAACCTGAAATTCAATCCAACGCCATCACATAAACATTATATTGAATTGTAGTAACCTATTTATACTTCCCTTTTCCTAAAAAAGAATCCATGAATTATATGAATCATTGTAAAACCAAATTTAAAAAAAAACGATTCTCATTAAAAATATTTTCTCACAAAAAAATTTTGAACAAAGAGCGAGTTTTTGAATCAGCATTCATTTTCATTTTCAATTTAAGTATGTTTTTTTTAAATCCAGAATGCATATCTATTTACTTAAAAAATTTCATTCTTAATTCAAAAATTTCATTTTTAATTTAAAAATTTTCATTGTTAAAATAAAAATGGTTTGGGTTAAAACCTGCATTATGAAAACAAAAATGTTATTTTTGATTTTAAAATGATGTTTTTCCCTGAGTGTATACATGCCTACATTCATATATGAACATAAAAACTGAGAAAGTGTGTGTCATAGCTGCTACGCCCAAAAGTGGGTACACACGGCGTATGAGCAACCACCATCCAGCGAACCAACACCACCAGCATCTTTCAGCTGCCTTTTTGTCTTTCTTCTTTTACACTTACAACATCCCTAAATACATATCTACATACATACATATGTATGTACAATGTACATATCTATATTGGCTAATGTATGTTTTTAATTTTTCTGGTTTCTGTCATTTATTCTCCACTCCAACTTCCCCATCCCCATTTCCATTTCCACTTTCAATTACATATATATGTACGTATCTGCACACATACAAAATGCGTCGTCTATCTCTTGTGCCACCCCGCGCTCCGCCATAACGCACTGCTGGTTCGTAATTGAAATTTGTGGCTGCATCAATATTTGCTATTTTCTTTTTTATTGCTTCTGTCAGGTAATTAAAAATTTTCCAAAGTCGCATAAGTAATTTATAGAGCTGCTATAGTTTTTTTTTTTTGCTTTTACTGTAATTACTTTATTTTCAATATACGATTTTAGCAAAGTATGTTTCAAATTGTTATTAATTTAAAGTTTTTGGCTTGTGTGAAAAGTAAATATGAAAGAATGCAGCTTTTTAGTATTAATAGATAACTATTAAATTATACTCAGTACTAAATCACTTAACGCAGTGTTATTTATTTATTTATTTATTACAAAGAGGAACAATTATAAATAATTGTTACACTTATATCTAAACAAGCACTGGCTGCCAGGACCGTCGGCTTAGCTTTTTTGACAAAGTTTGTTAAAAATGTGGCTATTTAGATAAAAGACGTATGTACATACATATGTATGGTTATATGCATTAGTGTATGTGTGTATGTGCTTATACCCAGTTGGAAAGGGTAATGTTTGGTAATGCACAAAGTAATCTATCTCTACCATCATTTATACATTACAACATGCATGATTCTTAACACAGCAAATGTCCTAGGAAAGTAATGTGTCGCTTTAGGCAAAGCGACACATTACCTTTTGCATTACCTCTTCATGTATAAAAAAATACATTACCTTTTGCATTACCTCTTCGTATATAAAATGATACATTGTCCTGTATACGAAAAGATATCTTACCTAAATTCAATGAAATATTATACATTAAAGTTGCTATACATATTAGGACTCTCATCGCTCAAACTAATTTTTGGACCACAACTATTTCTTGTATCTTTCATCGCCAATGGCCTTTGGGATACATTTTCAGAATCACGCATGTACATACATATATATTTTTCGCCAATTTAATTTAATTTTATTATTTTTTCAAACTGTCACCTTCATGCGACAAAAATACATTTGAGTTATCTCAAATCATGTTCAGAGAAATTACCTCTTCGTTTACATAGGTATGCATGTTTTCGTATATTGCCATTCGTTGATGAATTCATATTTGCAAAAGGTAATGCATTCCGCACTTTCCAACTGGGTACGTATTAAACGTGAATGCACTACACACATACAGTCATGCTTAGCGAGTGAATGGGACCTGTGTTATATGGGTAGCTAACTTATACTCTATGTAAATTTTAATAAACCTCTAAGTAAATGCTTATGTGTATACCTTATAAGCTTATTTTAGAAAGAGCTATAAATTTCGAAATAATATTGATGTTGTTATCATTAATATCTTTTAAATGGTCAGAAGGTTTTTTGTTAGCAAAGACGGATGATCGGATATATTGTAGCCCCGTGCAGTCATCGAGTATGTGTGAAACTGTGCAGATGTTGATATCACAGTATGCGCATGTTGGAGGTGGTTCGCCATTTAGGATGTGTACGTGGGTTAAACATGTATGCCCGATTCTTAACCTGACGAAGTTTTTGATACTTATGCAGGATACAATGGTTGGGAAGATCGATTTTAATCCGGAGGAATTGCAGGTTTTGTAGTGATGATCATATTCCTGCCAGTCCATTAGCCAGTTTTCCCGAAGGATTTTTTTAAAGTGCTTGGCGATATCGCTCTTTATATGGTAGTCAAATGTATAGACAGGCTCATTTACGACTTTTTTCGCTCGTTTTTCAGCCATTTCGTTTCCGGCTATGCCTATGTGTCCAGGTATCCACATGATTTTTATTGAACTATGCTGAAGCAGAGTTTCTCGAATTTGTGTTACCAGGTGACAGTCGTGTTTCCCATTTAAAATGGCTTGTACCGATGACTTACTGTCGGTGCACACTATGTATTTATTTCCACTTTTTGAGGCATAAACAACTGCTTCTAGTAATGCAGCTGCTTCGGCTGTAAATACTGAGCAGTAATTGGGTAGGAAGCCGATTTTGATGGTAGCGCCATGGTTGTTAGTGAGAGCAAATGAAGTGTGTGTATCTGTTTTTGAGCCATCGGTAAAGATCAGCTCCCAATCTTCTCTATATGGCTGTAATGTTTGCAAGTAGTATTGTCGATATTCGGAAGCGCTAGTAGTATGCTTACGATGGTTTTCAAGGTCGGTGATCACTGAAGATTTAGGCACCATGAACGGCAGGTATGCAGGAGTGTTTGTTAAAGTAGGTGTGGGTTTTATATAAACGGATTGTATTTGTTCAAACAGCAGCTTGTTTTTGCATTGTAGAATCTTTGGTATCAGCATCGCTGTGTTGTGTTTAACCCTGCTATCGAGATCGGGAAGTCCGGATTCGGCAAGAACAGCTTTGACTGGCGATGTTGCAAAGGCACGAAGGCTTCTTCTGACTGCTGCGTGATATGGTGCATGTAGAAACTCAATGTGAGATTTAGCACAGAATCCATATATCGGGAGACCATAATCGATTTTAGACAATATTAATGATCTAGTTATGCTTATGAGTGTGTTGGTATGAACAAAACAATGTTTAGAGGAAAGAAATTTTATTATATTTAACCTAGAAGCTAAACTTAATCTTAAGTATGTAGAGTGCGCTTTATATGTAAGTTTCTTATCGAATAATAAGCCTAGTATTCTTAATGTGTCGGAGTGAGGAATAGCGGTGTCATGGAAATTTAGGACAGGAAAGGAACACTTATGTTTTCTGCAGATGTGAAATGTTGAACATTTTGAGATTGCAAGTCGAGTACCTGACGCTTGCGACCAATCTGATATGGATTGTAAAATTCTCGAAAATATTTCGTTTACTTTGAGCAAATCGCGGGTTTTCGTAAATATAAAAACTTCATCTGCATAGACAAAGTGTTCCACTGGATTAAAGGATGAGATGATGGAACTAAGTTCATTAAATGCTATTGTAAAAAGGGATACGGACAGAGGAGAACCTTGTGGTAAACCATTGAAAAGGTTGTGAATTTCGGATTTGTGGTTGTTGACTCTTACTAAGAACTTTCGATTACTTAAGAAGGACTTTATGGTGTTGTACATCTTGCTACCAATTTTCCAGCGTTTAAGTACGCTTAATACAACATATGCATCGATTCTATCAAAGGCCTTTTCGAAGTCTAAGTTTAGGATAGAAACGTGATCTTTTGTAGCTAGGGCTTCTGTAGCAAAGTGTTCAAAGTGCATTAGGGCGTCAATAACTCCTAAACCTTTTTGGAAGGCAAATTGATGAGGATTTAACAGGTCTTTTGATTTCATAAAAAACATTATGCGAGTGGATATGATTTTTTCCAGGACCTTAGAGATACACGGGAGCAATGAGATGGGTCTATAGCTTAGAATTTGGGAAGTCGGTTTGTTAGGTTTAGGGATGGGAAGTACCGAAGAGGTTTTCCACTGCTGCGGGAAGGATCCTGTTTCAAAAATTGCGTTGTATAATTTTATCATTCTTAGTTTAAGTTTATTTTGTCGTCACCAGGTGTTGTTCCTCTCATTGATGAGATCGTAAATTCAAATTCATCAAGTGTAATTGGCACTTCCATAGCAGAGGCAGTTTGCGAGGGGGTAGGGTTGTTATATGATTCTTTGGAATATTGGTGTCTTAGAGAGTTGAAATTTGGGTGAAAGTTAGAGTTTTCGGAGTAAGCTGACCATGTGGCTGCAAATTCGGATGCAATTTCCTTCGGGGAATAGATTGGCCCGTTTGGTGAGTGGATAAAGGAAATTATGGATGAGGGAGGGGTTCCTGAGAGAGTTCTAATATCAGCCCAAAGTTGTTTTGGGTTAGAAGAGGGAGATATATTCGCAGTAAAGTTTTCCAAGTTTTTACGTTTCGCTTCTTTCAATTCTTTTCTAAATATTGCGTTTGCTTTTTTATAACTGATTAGATTAGCGCTAGTTCGCAGTTTTATTGAAGCTATTTCTTCTTTAAGTAATTTACCGGGGTCAGCTTTCCCTTATATTATAGAAAGATACACATTTGGTTGAAAAAGAAAGTCGATTTATGACATGAAATCAAGGTTCGGTTAATACTTCTAAAACAAATGCATATTATGGAGCGCAGTTTTCAAAATCACTAGTAAAAATTACGCGTATATTACGAGTATATCCATCTCTATAGGATTATGTTTAAGGTATAAGCAACTAAAACAGACTTAGCAATAATATACGTCATTCGGTGCTGAGTTCGATATTTCAGTACTCGTTAAAGGTTGTGCTATACGCTTTTATGAAAACATTTTTTTTTAAATGAAATGTACATACCAGCTTAAGTGCATATTGTATTTAGTAATGGTTTCATTTTACATACCTGAAAGTAGAAAAATTTGTTATGTTTAAATTTTGTTTTTATAAATAAATTTAATAATAGCCGCTTTCGATTCACAATTTCTCTGCTGGTTATAAATTTCCTTCTGTCAAATTTATATGTGAATGATAGCGAGCAGAGGGAAATTTTTATCGACCAGTTAGCGAGTATGGCTACTACTCATTATGGATTCAAACATTTTTGTTCGATCCGACCTCGTTTGTGTGATGGCGAATCGAAAACGACAAATAATAACTTTGCTATAGATATAAATTCAATATGCGAAAAATATACATATTTCTGACTCAATCTATTTCTCATCTCAACATTTGTTCTCCAAAGAAAAACTCTATTTCTCCTAGCTCATCTGTAACTGGCGCCTATAGAGGGTGACACATAACCAATCTGTTGAAAGTTTTACCTTTAATGTTGTTGTTTATATTGAGAACGAATTTACGTTTACAAAAGCAGAACCTTCCTTATCAGCTGTTTTTTTTTTCATTCGTTATGATAGGAAATCTTGGAGCGACATTTCGATGATAGGTAGAGATAATTATTATCAGCATTGTTGGAGGCAAAAATCCTTGACTGAGACATCCAAGAAGTTGCTGCCTGGACAATGGACCTCCGTCTCTCCTCCCCGATGCCTGTTCCTGATGCTAGCGCCAGGGTAGACTACGAGGAGGTGACCGCGGAGGGCTAGCAAAGGCTGTTGTCCGGTCGAGTAAGTCCCCTCAAAGCGCGAGCCATGGTAAGAGGTGCGAGACGGCCTCAGTCGTGGTTCGAAGTGCCTGTCAGAAGACATAATACGCATTTATCTTGTCGTGATGGCAGACAAACAGGATAAAGAATCACAAGAACAACAAAAACATATCGAAAAGACCCTTCACTACGGGGAATGCGATATGTGTCTTTCTTGTTATTTCGGGAACTTTTACCAGCATCTCTTCTGAGGCGCTGTTGGAGGGCCTCGAATGGATCGGAATACCCTCAATCATTCAGCGCTGGATCGAGGATCTTTTGAGTTGTCGCCCGGCCGCTGTGGTGCAGTGGGTAGAGTGCTCGCCTGCTATGCCAGAGGTCTCGGGTTCAAACCACGGTCCGAGCAAAACACCAAAAAATTTTTCTAATTAGTAAAAATCCAATTATTGGGTTTTTAAGAGCGGCGGTCACCTCTCGGCAGTGGGTGGCATACCCTCCGAGAGTATTTCTGCCATGAAAAAGCTTCTCACAAAAAACGCATTCGCCGTTCGGAGCCGGCATAAAACTGTAGGTCCACCCAATTAGTAGGAAAAACAAAAAGGAGCGCACCTCGAATTGGGAGAGAAGCTCGGCCATAAAACTCGTCAGAGTTATAATAGCGCCATTGTATTATTATTATTATATTATATTATATTATATTATATTATATTATATTATATTATATTATATTATATTATATTATATTATATTATATTATATTATATTATATTATATTATATTATATTATATTATATTATATTATATTATATTATATTATATTATATTATATTATATTATATTATATTATATTATATTATATTATATTATATTATATTATATTATATTATATTATATTATATTATATTATATTATATTATATTATATTATATTATATTATATTATATTATATTATATTATATTATATTATATTATATTATATTATATTATATTATATTACTAGCAAATACCCGTTGCTTCGCAATGAGGAATAATAGTTAACCAAAGTCAAGTCAACTCTAGTCAAATCAAGTCAAATCAAGTCAATTCAATTCAATTCAATTCAATTCAATTCAATTCAATTCAATTCAATTCAATTCAATTCAATTCAATTCAATTCAATTCAATTCAATTCAATTCAATTCAAATCAATTCAATTCAATTCAATTCAAGTCAAGTCAAGTCAAGTCAACTTAAGTCAACTTAAGTCAAGTCAAGTCAAGTCAGGTCTAGCCAAGTCAATCCAAGTTAAGTTAAGTTATTCCGGGGTTATCTGGGTCCACTTGATGACCTTGTTTAGCCATCACTACAGCTCTATATTGAAGCCGTTCCCAACACTTTTCATTTGATACCAATATCACTCAAAAACATCCGGGTCCGCATTTTGACCGATATCAGGGGACCCGGCCTAGGAATCATTATGAATAGAACTCCACGTAAAAGCCTTGTTCAAAACCTTTTATTTCATACCAATATTGCTCCGAAACATTCCGGGTTAATCCGGGGTCAAATTTTGACCCATATTTGCGGACCCGGCCCAGGCATCACAAATAACATAATTCTACGTCGAAGTCCTCATCAATACCTTTCATTTGGTAACAATATCGCTCAGAAATATTCGAGGGTCATCCGGTCCACCTGTTGACCCTTATCTGGAGACCCGGCCTAGACATCACTATTAAAATAGCTCTATATTGAAGTCCAGATCAAGGCCTTTCATTCGATACCAATAGCGCTCAGACACATCCCTACGTCATCCAGATCCACCTTTTGACCCATATCAGGAGACCCAGCATGGAAATCACAAAGAAAATAGGTCTGTGTTAAAGCCCTGCTCAATACCTTTAATTTCATACTAATATCGTTCAAAAACATTCCGGAGTCATCTGGGTCCACATTCTTACCCAGACTGGGGAGGATGTCTAAGCATCACAATGAAAATAACTCTATGTTGAAGTCCTGCTCAGCACCTTTCACTTGATATCAATATCGCACGTGTAGGTGCAGGCGTTCTTGCGTTATAGCCTAGTATGCACGCATAAACAGGTTTTTGATTGCCACCGAGACAAACAACAAACCGTGCAAAAACAAACATATGAGTCGCCTGCGCTGCACTGCCTGGCACGACTGCGACGCCTCCACTAAACACGGCAAATGACCAAACGAATTTGTCTATGCTTGCGCTTTTTCGAGTTTTTCGAAATTTAAAACCGGTAAAAAGGTATTAAAGTCTCAGAAGTGCGTACATGGTTGTCGAGAATTTACCATTTGTGACATTTTAAAAAAAGAATTATTAAAATCGGTCCAGTACTTTTTGAGTTATCGCGTTACATACATTTTCCATACAATCTATTTTATATAATTAGTATAGATATTATATTATATTATATTATATTATATTATATTATATTATACTAGCTGACCCGGCAGACGTTGTTCTGCTAAAATTTATTCCTATGAAGCCTAAAGAAAAGTCTTTGATTACCGTATTGCTAACCATTATCTTAGAGTCCATCTTAATGACTGCGAATAATGAAAAATTGTCTATTTTCTGAATAAAAGTTATAGTTATATTCGCCGCGACAAACCTACTTCCCCGATCCCTATCTCTATCCAATCCCTATCTCTATTTCAGTCTCAATCTGAATCTGAATCTTAATCTCAATCTCAATCTTTATCCCTATCCCCATCACTATCCCTATCCCTATCCCTATCCCTATCCCCATCCCTATCCCTATCCCTATCCCTATCCCTATCCCTATCCCTATCCCTATCCCTATCCCTATCCCTATCCCTATCCCTATCCCTATCCCTATCCCTATCCCTATCCCTATCCCTATCCCTATCCCTATCCCTATCCCTATCCCTATCCCCATCCCTATCCCTATCCCTATCCCTATCCTCATCCCTATCCCTATCCCTATCCCTATCCCTACTCTGAAAAAAAAACGTTGTAAATCTAAAGACTTTCGCTGTTAAATCAACTACTTTCCGCAGTTGAAATGTGCCCAACAACGCTCCGTTGTTGTTTCAAAGGTGCGAGCGTTGTTGATTTAAGTCAATAACGGAGATTGTTGGAAAAAATTTTCACCTAAAAATTAATTTTTGTTTGCATTTTACTCTTCATCTTCTCTCCGCTCGGGTCCCAACTGCAAATATGTAGCCTCCGCTTGTTCTCCTATTCTTCTCTCCTTCTTATCATTCACTGGTTGCTATCTTTATTTCTTATTCTGATTTTTCTTCTTTATTTTATATTCTCCTCCGGATTCGAACCATGACATCAACCTGAAATTCTATCCAATCATCACATAGTGGAACATTCAACATTATATTGAATTGTAGTAACCTATTTATACTTCCATTTCCTAAAAAGGAATCCATGAATTATTTGAATCATTGTAAAAACAAAATTTAAAAAAATTTGTTCTCATTAGTTTTGTTTACAGTGGAAACTGTTGGGTCAAATACTTTTGCCTTTAAATCAACAACGGGGAGAAAATTGTTGCTAAAAATAAACTTTTTTTTGGATTTTTCTCTTAATCTTCTCTCCATCATTATTTTTTTTGTTGGTTTCCTCACAAAAAAATATTTTCTCACAAAAAATTGTAACAACGCCCGTTTTTGAATAAATTGTTGGATCAAAAATTTTGCTGTAAAAACAAATACTTTTGCTGTTGAATCAAAGACGGAGATTGAACAGCGGAAAGTTGTTGGTTTAACTACGGGTATTTTTTTCAGAGTATCCCTATCCCTATCACTATCCCTATCCCTATCCCTATCCCTATCCCTATCCTTATCCCTACACCTATCCCTATAGCTACCTACCGGGACCTTCCATCAACATCCGGGCCCACTTCTTTAGCCATCTCTGGGAAACAGCCTTAGATATCACAATGAAAATAGCTGTATGTGGAAGCCTGCTTAACGCTTTTCATTTGCTACCAATATCGTTCGAAAACATTCAGGGGTTCACGCTTTGACCCAAATCTTGGAACCCGGCCTAGGCATCACTATTTAAAAATCTCTTTGTTGAAGTCCTCCTCAACTGCTTTCATTTGATACTAATATCGCTCAGAAACTTTCCATGGTCACTCGATCCCACGTTTTAACCCATATCTGGGAACCCGGCCTAGGTATCGCAATGAAAATAACTTTATGTTGAAGGCCTGTTGAACACCTTTCATTTGATACCAATATTGCTCGAAGACTTGCTGGATCGATCTGGGTCCTCATTTAGGCCTGTATTCCGAGAAGCTTCCTCTTTTTAGAAATTCTCTATACACTACTATGTGCACTAACACCACATGAATATACTGTGAAAATTTCATAAAGAACGGCTGGTTACTTTGGGAGTTTGTAAAGGACACACATCCACAGATGCACACATACACACATACACACCGATTTTTCCAATTTTCGGACTTTTCCGGAGGGATTTCCCAAAATTTTCTTCCGTACGAACCATCTCCTCGAGAATACGAACAACTGACAAAAAAGTTTACAGAAATCGGCCCAGCCGTTCTCATCTGATGAGGTTAGTAACATTTTTTACACCATTTTTATATATATAGATTATATTATATTATATTATATTATATTATATTATATTATATTATATTATATTATATTATATTATATTATATTATATTATATTATATTATATTATATTATATTATATTATATTATATTATATTATATTATATTATATTATATTATATTATATTATATTATATTATATTATATTATATTATATTATATTATATTATATTATATTATATTATATTATATTATATTATATTATATTATATTATATTATATTATATTATATTATATTATATTATATTATATTATATTATATTATATTATATTATATTATATTATATTATATTATATTATATTATATTATATTATATTATATTATATTATATTATATTATATTATATTATATTATATTATATTATATTATATTATATTATATTATATTATATTATATTATATTATATTATATTATATTATATTATATTATATTATATTGTATTATATTATATTATTTTATATTATATTAGAGGGACTCTCACAGATCTCAAAACTGAAATCAAAACTTGCCGAAGGCTTATAGTTTACGAGATATTTGTTACTAAAGTTGGATGGGTCCATAGATATTACGCCAGAAAGAGAATTCTGCCGGCTGAGGGCCAACGCAAAAAGGTGTTCTACACAAATTATACAACTTTAACAACAAATATTCATAAACTATAAGTCTCCGGCTATGTTTTCATTTCAATTCTGAGATCTGTGAGAGCCTCTGGATAACGAAAGTTTCTGGAGATTGTCTAGTTCTACTTAGTTCGAAAAGCAACCTTCCCACATACATCATCGTGTCTGCTATGTGAAGGCATAAGGTCTTAGCTGCCCTTCTACGAAGTAATACCTCTCCGGTGGTTCCGTAAGAGTGGCTTCGAGCGTTCGCAGATTAAGTTTAACGTATTAAAGTGTCAAACTTCGACTTTCGGTGCTTCCCTCTACTAACAAAACATTATCAAAAGTTAGATAATTGGTTTTCCAAGTTAAGCTAGTATTTTTTCACAACTGACTTTTCTCAGCTTCGATTAACGTGTCTGTATCTTAATTTGACCGTCCTCATTAGAAATAGCGTAGTAAGTTGGCACTTATTCGAAGACTAGTGTATACCTTCAATCGTTATTAAACAAACGCAATAATTAAAGCCCTATAATAAATAAGTAGCTTTTCAAATCAATGATGAATTTTTTTTACTCTTAAGTAAATTCTAATATCATCAAGTTTTATAAGTTAGTTATTTACTTTCAGTTTATTATGCAGATGCATCAAAATAATTATTCTCTGTTGAGTTTTAATTAAAAATAATGAAGTTTCATATTGAAAGTAAGAGAAGAAATAGCAACATACATACATATTATGTATCTACATACAGATTTATAAATAAATAACATCATGCTGCACAAAATATTATTAAAGCAAAAATATGAAAAAACAGCGTCAAGCCCATAAAGGCTGGTAACAAGGTCGGCACGAAGAGACGCAAGAGAAGAAATAGAGACAAAGATAATATAATTGTTTTAAAGGAGAAACTGCCGCAGCAGCAGCAAAACCTACGATCCCATCAATCGATGTCGCAGCAAACTCATTCTTCAATGCAGTCATGGATGGAATACTATGAGCAGCAACAACAACAACAGCAGCTGCAACAACAACTTGAGAAAGAAAATAGCATCAACTAAAAATTTGTAATCACTTTTAATGACATATTGCTGGTGCATCGGCGCATAATATATGTACATATATGCAGGGCCGTAGCCAGGAATTTTTTTCGTGGGGGGTTGTAATTTTTTTTTTTTTTTGTGTTACATGTATAACCTATTTCATGCACTAATTAAAAATAATAAAAAAAATCTGGTTTCTAAAGTGCTATTTGGAGAAAAATTTTTTTTACAAAACTTTTGATTTTAAAATTAGGGTTTTTATAAGAATTTTTAAAAATCAGGAAACTTTTATTCGTTTAAAAATTAGACTGTTCTATTGCAAACACGATGAATACTTTATCTTTGGTGATTTTAGCCAAGTGAAAAAAAAAATAATATTTTATGGACGAAAAACTCGGTTTGATTACTCAGCTGTTTTCAGCAGTAAAAGTCCGCCCCAAGATTTTTAGCTTATGTTGAGACTCTATCTTGTTTTTTTTTGCAACTTTGTTATTTGACATCCTATTTTTAAAATTGATAGATATGTCATTATTTTAGCCTTTTGAGCAGGGTTTGAAATTATTTTCAACTTTTTTTTCATTTCCATTGAATTTCATTTTCATTTCAAAATTAAAAAATAAACAGCACAGCAGAAGTTTAAAAAATAAAAAGTTCTACTGTACTACAACTGCGCAGCCTTAAATTTCAAAAAATTATAGTCGACTGTTGCTGTATTGTGGAAATTTTTACAGCACAGCAAAGGGCAAACATAATTTCGAGTTTTTACAGCACTGTTGTTGTTGTTTTATTTTTTTTAATTTATGGGAACACAATCGAGATTGTAATGTACAAAAAAAAAAAAAACAATTTTAAAAAGCCACACTTTAAACTAAAGTTCTGTTTATCTGTGCTTTTCTGTAGACTGATCTGTTTGAAATTACCCAGTAAAGCAACAGCAGAAATAAACAAACAAATATATTCGACTGTTCTGTGCTTCGACTTCAGATATTTTCAAAGGAAATCGAAATTCAAAAGTTCTCAAAAAAATATGAGAACAGAAACAGCTTATTTTTTGAGACTGATGGTGTTATGCTGGCAAACAGTGCTTGGAAAGCTTTATGTTTCCCTCTAATGTCCTTTGATCTGTGAAGTCATTTTCATATAGTTGGGTCACCTAGCCGAGTTTTTCGACCATAAAACATCCTTTTTGTTTCACTTGGAAAAAAACCGCCAAAAATAGTAAAGTATTCATCGAATCTTTTTAATATTACGCTTAAAATGTTTGCAATAAAACAGAATAATTTTAAAAAGAATAAAACTTTCCTGGTTTTTACAACTTCTTATAAAAACCCCAATAAAAACCAAATTTTTACGTAACATAACTTAATTTATAAGTGGTATGTCGTTAGAAGCGTACCTACTTTAATTATCTTTCGAACGGAGTAGTTAGATACGGTCTGCGGGTATTTGTAACTTCAGCGAAAAGAATTTTTGATTGAAGTTGTAACAAAAAAAAAACCCAAAATTACGTTATCTCAAAACCCTAACCATAAAAAAATGGTTTTGACCTCAGCAGGTTCATGCCAGCCCTCCTTTATACCTGGAATTCTTGGTATTTTCTCAAATAATTATTTGTAAACTAGTATTTTCAACATATAGCTTTGAATATGATAGAAGTAAAATTTATCTACCAGAATTTCGTGGGGGGTTCAAACACCCAAACCCCCCCCCCTAAATACGGCCTTGCATATATGTATGTATGTACGTTAATAGGGTGGACATGACAGAGTGTTTTTCAAAGAGGCTAGTTTTCATAATACGGAACCTATATACATATAAGCATAAGTTGCCTAAGACCCAGAATGTCCAGTTTAATGGCGTTTTCTTTTCTCGAAATAATGTTGCCCTATTTGGCTTTCTTAGCCATTTTGTATGTCTGTCTGGTAATTTCACCGAACATTTACTTCTAACTAAGTAAGAGAGCAACATTATCTACAAAATCAGCCATTTTATAGAAAGTTTCGTTACGTAATTCGATAATTAGGATATAGGAGGGCAACATTTTTTTGTAGAAAAGAAAACGCCATAAGTGATTCAAGAACTGTTGATATCTATAAAATTGGAACTGATGTGGTTGAACTCATGGTCTACATAAAATATCAACAGCCCGATTATGAGATCAGGACAAGCAAGGATAAGAAAAAAAATAAATTAATTTTCCTCAATGAGCATTACTAACTCTAAAAAGTACAACGATAAATGCTTCTAAAAAAAGCAAGCAAAAAATAAATTATGTACATTTTTAACCTCTAAAGCCAACATGCTTTCTTCTAATTCGCTTCTTTCATCGCTTTTTATTTATGTCCATACTACTATAAACATAATTATAAAATAAATAATTTATTTTTGTATGCATTAAAAAATACATAAAACAAAAAAAAAAATAAATAGTTTGCTTTGCAGATTGCTCATTGCAATTTAGTAATTGCAATCAATCATCTTTGTTGTCTGGCTGATTGTGAGCTGAGCCGAGGCAAGCGCATGACCGGCAAAAATAGCTGAACTGAGCAAACGAAAAACAAGAATTTATGTGCAAAGAAGAAGAATGCAGAAAGGAAGATGAAAGCGCAACATGAAGAAGACAAAACCCGCGCTGTTGCCAGGCAGGAAGGCAGGCAGGCCAGGAAGGAGGCAGCAGCAGGAGGTAGATGAAATGCGGCACGGGGCTGGCGGCTGGCTAGCAACTCGTGAGATGCTGGGCTGAATTGATGCTGGCGGATGGAATTGATTGAATGATTGATGATTAATGCATTTTGCTTGCAAATTCGATGAAACAAACATTCAACCCAATCAATGATGCAACGAAGCAACGAAGCGGCGAAACAGCGCGAATCAAGCAGTCAAACAAACGAGCCAAACTGCGCAATTTCAGCGAGATGGAGCAACTACTTGTGTATATGTAGGTACATTAATATGTATGTATTTGTATTTGTATGTTTGTCTGTAAATGCACATAAAAGTAGGTATGTAGATGGTTTGTGCACGGCAAGGCCGAAGTTCAAGTGATAAGAAATAATGCGGAGCTGGCCAAGTGGGCTGGTTTTGTTGACGGCCAAGGCAATAGGAGCTCGGCTGTGTTGGGCTGCAAGTGGTCGTCAAGGCAAATTCGTGGAAATGTGCGCACTCAGTGAAATTGTTGCATAAACGGGGAGTAAGTACCTATATTGCAAAAATATTCTTCAATTAATTTCCAATGCTGACAAAATTTAGTTTTGTACTCATCATTTTCTGGGGCACTCTCCCAGCTAGAACGATATTCAGCTACTTTGTATCGCTGTCCAGGGAAAAAGCATCAAATGCAGTATTCTTCGACGTCATGCTTGTTCATTTTTGGTATTATCGAAGTGCATCCTAGTAATCTTAGTCGAATCACAGTCGACGGAACGACAAGCCTATCCTTCAACGACATTGTTCTTTGTACAAAGATTTTGTCTGAGGGGACCCTTAGTAAAATTTTATGACGAATAAGGGCCGATTTCATAATCAAATTAAAAGTTCCTTTAAATTCTAAAGGAGCCTTTAATTTGTTGATCGAATTCATAAAGTCTTTTTGAAGATAAAAGTTCCTTTAAAGTTAAATACCCCAAAACGGGCATTTAAGTTATTTAAAGGTTTCTTTTGCCAGAAAAGATTTCATTTCTGCAGTCTGTCCAAATCAAGTATCAAAAATTTATTAAAATTTCTGAACCGATTTTGTTTGTTGTTTTGTTTGTTGAGTCCTATAATGCAATATTCATCTTCTTCCTCTTTTGTGAGGTTGGATGGATGACTGCTTCCTTTTTTTTCTGCACTGGGGTTCCAAATTATACTTCTTTGTTCTTTTTTTTTTTTTTTTTTTTCAAACAAAAAAAAAATAAATCCACAATCAAAAAATGTATTTATTTTCAGAAAAAAATGTCAAATTTCAATATTTTTAAATTTATGTCAATCATTTGACGTTAAAGGAGCTTTTTAATATTATACTAGTAACGCCGGTGCTCGAAATTCGACCATGCAATTTATTTTTTCAATTTTTATACTTTGGAATAAGCGGAAAAATCCAATTAGCTCACACAGCGATGGTAGATGTGATAGCTATTTCGAAGAAAAACCACTTTCTTCATCATCAGACATCTTCTCGGGAGCACACCAGGCTTTGACACATCACATCTACCATCGCTGTATGAGCTAATTGGATTTTTCCGCTTATTCCAAAGTATAAAAATTAAAATTAAAAATAATAATTTCGTGCTAGACACTAACATACCCAATTATTTTTTCAACTTTGTATTGGTACAAAAATTATTCCTTTTCGCGGAGATAAGCAACACTTTCCGAATTCCAGTTGTACCGAAACACTGATTTGCCCTTTTGATCACGGTCCGACGCGAAATCATGGTCAAAATCAAGGCAGATCTAGGAAGGTAGGCCCGATGGTGAATTCAGAAATTTCCCATGTATTTTGTTATTGTAATTGGTAGAGTGTAATGTCAAAATGATATTTCGCCGTGGTTAAAATCTGAATTCGCTTGGGGCTCGTCCATTCCTATTGGCCATGATGTGAATTCGCTTTGATTTTGACATTACACTCTACCTTTGTAAATAAAAAAAGAAGTTTTTCAATTCGCCTTGGTCAAAATTAAAATTACTCAGTGTGCTCTTTTAATGGAAAAGCAATAGGAGATATTTGGCCGCGTTGATTTTGATCTGAGCGTAAACTGGGCGACTCTTCAACTGTGTTTACGATATTTGTAAACACGTTTACGATATCTATTTCTCTTAACTAAAAATTTTATTTATTAATTATAAACAAATTAAATAATTTATAGAAAAAATTATATGCCTATGCACTGCTCCTGACTCATACGAACGCATCCATATCAATTTTGTGTGGATATGAGTATGTTAAATGTGCTAAACAGCCTGGCAATTGTTTGTATGGAAAAAATGTTAGCCTATTAATATATAGATTATTATGAAATCACTCCCACTTAAAAAAAAAACATTTAAATGACTCTTTAATTAAAAGTCTCTTTTAACAAAAGGAACTTTAAGAATTTCATTATGAAATCGGCCCTAAATTCCTAAAACATTTTAACCCTCTAACGACCTTCCAAATACTATTTATTTCGAACTTTACAAAAAAGTGCTCAAAAGGACCGGTTCGTGGAGGTGTCGGAGGGTTAAAGTAATATACGAAATTGAAGATCGTGCAATTTTATTATATGTTTTCTAACAACATATTTCTATATGATATATATTTTAACCCTTTCTTTCATTTATCAAAAATCAGACGAAATTTCGCATATTTAAAATGACAATAAAAAAATTTTATCTCAGAGAGCGGTTTAGGGGTTTTACTATATGGACAATGACCTTTCGTTCGGTATGTGAATTATTTAGCCCCCAAAAGTGCTTTTGCACAGTGTTATTTGTTTGTATTTATTTCTTCGTAGTTCTTATTTTTCTGGCAGTTGCTGTCGCTGTTACTTTTGGCTACCCTTTTTTCCTACTTAAATATGCATTTTCAATTAAGCGGGCAATTTCGATGCATCAGCACATTCGCCACCTTCGCAGCGCTCAACGTAAAACTTCACGATCTTGCTTCCCCTCCCAGCCAGCTTTATAGCCACCAAGACGTTGCAGCAGGTCAGGGACAAGCGGCGTGTTTATCGAGTGCACCATTACCTTGTACTTTCAAATATTCTGGCTAAACGAAGCTGCAAACTATAAGCAACCCAACTTTAAGCAAACAAGCAGAATGTTGCTTGTGATTGTTTTACATTTATTATTGCAGTTCCAGCGCGATTGCTCGCAAACGTTTTCTTGTTAGGCAAAACAAAAGTCGAAGCAACCAATTACCACATAATGAGTTTGCTTATTTTATGAGTGTGTGTATGTGTTTATGAGTTCAAAGTTACACAACGGGTTAAAATTCGTTTGGATAATTTTTTCATATTGATTTGGGACAATAGTTTTGTGGAAAGTTTTAGCAACATTGAACTTCTCCTCTGGCATTGACATTTTCTGCTAAATTTAGTATTTGTAGCAATTTTTGTATTTTGTATACATTTTTTTGCAAGTAAATATAAAATTTTATAAAACATACCTGTATTTGTTTAAAGAAAATTAAGTTCTATGCCGGATATGAAGAGAAAACATTAACTTACCTGAAAATAAATAAATAAAAATAATTTTGAAAGAGTGCTTAGCACGAAATTTATATATTTTTAATTCAATCTTTAATTGTTGGGGTAAGTGGAAAAAAATTCAACAACTATTTACAGCGAAGGATGAGTGTATAGCTATGATGGAATGGACTCGGGTTCAATCCCCGGTGCATCCACTTCCGAAAAGAGTGCTGATGATCGAAAATGGTTTTTCGTGAAATAGCTATACACTCAACCTTCGCTGTAAATAGTTGTTGAATTTTTTTCCACTTACCCCAACAATTAAAAATAATTTTATTAGCGAATGATTTTAAAATACATTTATGTAAGGGCTATTTATTAAAACTAGTATCGCCGGTGGTCGAAATTCGACCATGCAATTTATTTTTTCAACTTTTTATTGGTACAAAAATTATTCCTTTTCGCGGAGATAAGCAACACTTTCCAAATTCCAGTTGTACCGCAACACTGATTTGCCCTTTTGATCACGGTCCGACGCGAAATCATGGTCAAAATCAAGGCAGACCTAGGAAGGTAGGCCCGGTGGTGAGCGCTTTTAAATTAAAGCGACTCTTCAACTGTGTTTACGATATTTGTAAACACGTTTACGATATCTATTTATCTTAACTGAAAATTTTATTTATTAATTATAAAGCAATTAAATAATTTATAGAAAAAATTATACGCCTATGCACTGCTCCTGACTCATACGAACACATCCATATCAATTTTATGTGGATATGAGTATGTTAAATGTGCAAAACAGCCTGGCAATTGTTTGTATGGGAAAAATGTTAGCCTATTAATATATAGATAGTGGGCACATTTGCCAACGAAGCAAAAACGAAGTAAATCAAAAATGGTACAAAACTAAAAACTTTATTTATTAATTATAAAGAAAAATGAAATAATCTATAGAAAAAATTATATGGCTATGCACTGCTCCTGACTCATACGAACACATCCATATAAATTTTATGTGGATATGAGTATGTTAAATGTGCAAAACAGCCTGGCAATTGTTTGTATGGGAAAAATGTTAGCCTATTAATATATAGATATAGTACTATATCAAAGACTTCTACTAATTCTAATTAATTAATTTATTTTATTAATAGATATGTTCTCAAAGAGCGCATTATTCGTTAATGGTGTTCAGAAAAATTTGGAACATATGTATGCGTAGGAGAATATTCGAAAAAGCCCTCCGATATCCAAAATCAGTATCGAACTGAAAACGAACCTATAACTTACCTTAGTTTTCCAACGATCGTAGTATATTGCCTATAGACAATTTACTTGAAATAGATTCGAACAAAATCATAGAGAGTGATATGTTATTTACTATACATAGGCCCGGGCTCAATAACCATACCTAATACCATGTCATCACATAACGTGTTTCGCTCCCTATTTCTGCATTCGCTCTCTCAATCTTGGTTGGAGACGGTAACGGTAACGGTGCCGAAACTCGCTAATTTCCATACAAATTTCTGAGAGCGAATGAAGAATCAAACACTTGTTTCGTTCTCAATCCTCTTGCCAAACGCGATGATATCGATGCCTTCTCTAATTTTGTAGCGAAAATCTATAGAAATCTCACACAGACCAAAACAAAAACGCAAAAATAAGCAAACATACAAACATTTAAGAAGAAAAAGAAAGAGAAATGTTAAACTGAATAACGATCAGCCACGTGGAGACGGCTTATTTAGCGAGATGTTTCGTTAGCTGTTTCGCTGGCGAATCAAATTATGTGGAGACGGGGTTTAACTTAATTTAGTCGCAATTCTGATGTATTAGGTGTCACCACTCGTTCTTAGCATAGTCACAAGTTAGACGGTTCTTTACTTGACTAAAACTTAACTAAAATTTGTTACGCTTGAGAATATTCAAAAACCAAATGAACCAAAAAAGTCACTATTTGCCAAAATAGCTGACAGGGCGGCTGATTTCAAAACTATTTAGTCCCACTTGTTTGTGGAACTGTAAAATTATTTTAGCGCGAAATATTGCCTAACTTAAGTCGTCACTACTCTGAAAAAAAAAAAACGCTGTAAATCTAAAGACTTTCGCTGTTAAATCAACTAATTTCCGCAGTTGAAATATGACCAACAACGCTCCGTTGTTTCAGAGGTACGAGCGTTGTTGATTTAAGTCAACCACGGAAACTATTGGATCGAATACTTTTGCCTTTAAGGTAACAACGGAGATTGTTGGAAAAAAAGTTCACCTAAAAATAAATTTTTGTTTGCATTTTACTCTTCATCTTTTCTCCACCAGCCTCCGCTTGTTCTCCTCTTCTTCTCTCCATCTTCGCCTTCACTGGTTGCTATCCTTTTATCTTATTATACGAACCATGATATCAACCTAAAATTGAATCCAATGGCATCGCATAATGGAACATTCAACATTATATTGAATTTCAATGATACTTTCATAATTTCCCTTTTCCAAAAATTAATCTATGAATTATATGAATCATTGTAAAAAACAAAATTTTAAAATATTTATTCTCATTATTGTTTTTGTTGGATTTCTCCCAAAAGGGAGTTTTTGAATCAACAACGCCCGTCTTTTTAACTACGGAAGTTGTTGAACCAAAAAAATTACTGTATAAACAAATACATTTGCTATTGAGTCAAAGACGGAGATCCAACAGCCGAAAGTTGTTGATTTGACTACGGGTATTTTTTTTCAGAGTAAAACTAAACTTAGGTAGGATTGATGAAACCTGGCCATAGTTGAAAGTGGCTAGATTTCGTATACTTAACGAAAGGAAAATATACACATAGATTAACGAAGCTTTCGCTTCGCTGGAGAATGATCTAGTAAACGAATCGAATAATATTAACGTCTCATCCTTTCATTAACGGAGATGCAACTTTAAAAAGAGTTTACTACTTTTCCAATCGTTTTAGAATTGTGACAAGTCTTATGTTTGTTTGTTGGTGGCAGCATAAACAAAAAGTACAGTCATAAAAGCGAAAGCCAAGTCAATGGGGCGAGTTGGCAACACTGCCAAAGGCAACATGCTACACATCAGGCAACGCATTCCTGTTTTTAAATATTACGAGTAAAAAATACTGCAGTGGAAATAACTAAACAAACAATAAGCAAAATGAAAACGAAATGAAGAGTTAAAAAATACTAAAACACATAAAAAGAATAGAGAATAAGTAAAGCAAAGCAAAGCAAAAATATAAACAACATTCGGAAAATATATAAAAACGATTTTTTGTTATTGTTGCTGTAGATGTTGTTATTATTATTATTATTGTTGTTGTTGTTTTTGTCGTTGTTGTGGCATGCAGCAAATACCACAAGTGAGGATAATACAAAGCAAATGTTTTGCTGCGCATGCTGCGCTGTTTGTTCGCTGTTGTTGTTGTTGCTGCTGTTGTGGCTGTCGTTTGCCAGCCGTCTTTTGCTAGCACTGCTGTTGAGATTCTAGAATTATTTTAACATGCATGTATGTACATTTGTATGTATATCATTGTATCTCTTATTTTTTTTTATTTTCCTTTAACCCTGCAACTCGCGTATGTAGCAAAAAAAAAATAAAAATAAAAAAGCGCGTAAAAAACTTGCTAAAAAAGGGCAAACAGAGTCGAAACATTCGCCATAAAACGTGACCGGCCATTTTTCAATGTCAGACGAAAATGTTTGCGCTCGCCCCTTTCGTCTGGCATTTAGTCGATGCGCTGTGATGTTCTTATATTCTGTCCCCCTCCAGCCATTACTATCTTCTAAATACCACTCATTTGGGTTCTGCTTCATTACGACTCGTGATGTTCTGTGGCTTAATGCTACTGGAGTTTTGTTTTTGGATTTTTTAAGAGCTTTTTGTTTTAAGCGCAACTTTTTCCGCTTGTTGTTTAATTTTTTGTTAACTTTTTTTATCGCAGTAAAGAAATCAAATAAAAAAATACTCAGAGCAATTTTTACGATACAATAGGAGTGTTTTATTGGGCACTTCGCTGCCCGCTTATACTGGATTCTGCTCTCTTGGCTGACAGTTTCCATACAAAATATTAGAGACTTTAAGAGACTTTTAGAGAGTATGCCAGCTACTCATTAAACTGATCTTTACTGATTATGCCAATTTTTTCTATTGTGAATAAGTGAAATGGTTTAAATTTTTTGTCGATAGATGTCTCCGCGATTTCGAAATTACATTTCTTCGAATACCGTACGTTAAAAATTTTTTCACAATTCCGTACCCTAACGAACGGTGTTGTGTTGAGTCTTGGCTAGATCGGGAAGACATCTACCGACAAAAATTTGAAGTCATTTCATCAAATAAACACACCTTTTTTCCAATTCCTTTACTTTAATGAAAGCCCGTAAAATTTTCACTTGTTTTATAACAGTGGTTGATTTTTTCGCAAGTCTCTAACTCTTGCCCAAACGAATGCGGCTAATAAAAGTCACTGTTTTGCTTGCTCGAGAGTGCTGACTTATGTAGATACATACATACATATATACATATGGATGTTAATGTTAATATTAACTTAAATAAAATATTTACTTTTAGCCATTTTTTGGTTAAATAACTATAATATTTTCCAAACTTAAAAAATTTGTCTTAGCAAAGGAACATGGTTTTAAAAAATATATGTATATTGAGCACACCATTATAAAATTAAAAAAAAAACACTTCATTAATTTACTAGATATATGTATTTATGTACATATGTATATGAATAATGGCATATAAAGTCAAATGTGAGTAATAAATTACACATTCGCATGAATTGCTTGGCAAAAATAATTCCAAGCCCCTCGAAGTATGCAACATTAAGCATTATACGTATGATTTTTCACATATCTACGTACAGAATCTATAAATAAACACAAAAAGATACAAAAAAAAAACTGAAATAAACATTCAGGCAGCTATAAAAAACGTACGCTACATAAAATTCAATCGTTCCATTTTGAAATTTCTTTTGCTCATTTTATATAAGTATAGCATACTTTTAGGCAATACAAAAACAGCAAAAAATCTCGACAAAAACTCTTTTACATACGGACAAAAACATAAACAAAAATATTTAAATGTATAGAAAAATTTGCAAAGTGGGTCGATAGAGAAATAATCCCAGAAAGTACATGATATCCTTTCGTAGTTTTCTACATACCTAAGAACGTGTATGTACATATGTATGTATCTACGCTAACACTATCCTGTATTCTGCTTTCTTTGTTTCAGTTGTGTGTTTTTTCCATATCAATATTATAAATGCTTAATGGCGCAGACAAATTTATGAAAAATCAATTTAAATGGCTCCACGCAAGCAAAAACGTAGCATACTTTACAGCGCAAAGTGATCGTTATAGCGCCTTGATGTCTACATTGCTGTAGTGAAAAAAACCCTGCTAGAATTGTGTGACCGAAACTACTAACACTATTACAAAAATATAATATTGCCAACACATTTGCACTCGTATACATATATATATACACATATATGTGTTCTAGCCAAGTTCAAAACCAATGAGATAGATAAGGATAGAATGGAATTTGAAAATACACATACGCGAACGTGATGAATGAAACGGTCACAAAAGTTACCGACGCCCTTAAGAATGTGATAGCAAATATCCCAAAACTTTTCGTCATGCCTGCCGGTCATATGACCGGTCAAATGACCTGCACAGTTCTTGCAGGGAATAAACTGTTTACTTAGTAATATTAAATTGGCTGTAAGGCGATATATATTTGCACGTTAAGCAACGCAGATTTTTTTTTTCGAATAGTAGAGCCAGAATTCACATGAAAATGCTGGCATTGAAGAAATTTTTCTTCTTTGAAGACATTTATAATAATATAATATAATACAATGGCGCTATTATAACTCTGACGAGTTTTATGGCTGAGCTTCTCTCCCAATTCGAGGTGTGCTCCTTTTGTTTTTTCCTACTAATTGGGTGGACCTACAGTTTTAGCCGGCTCCGAACGGCGAATGCATTTTTTGTGAGAAGCTTTTTCATGGCAGAAATACTCTCGGAGGGTATGCCGCTCACTGCCGAGAGGTGACCGCTGCTCTTAAAAAAATCCAATAATTGGAATTTAGAGAAATTTTTTTGATGTTTGCTCGGACTGTGGTTTGAACCAGAGACCTCTAGTAAGGCAGGCGAGCACTCTAACCACTGCACCACAGCGGCCATGGGGGAAAAATAGGAGCAGCAGTGGAGTCACATACGGGTTTCATGTGTGACTCACAAGTTGATGATAGGGCTGATTTTCCGTGGCATTGCCTCCGAAAAGGATAAAATTTATATTAAAAAGTTTTAATTTCTTAGCGACCGCCTATATGCTTGGAATATAATAATCTCTCTCAGTCCACTTCTTCTAAAAATGCTGCGCAAGCTTTGGACTCAATTCTCTTCATCTTGCTTTTCATCTTCCAAGGTTGGCATGTGCGTCTCTGTTTTGGTTGAAATATCGTGATTGCAAGCTTTTAAAACAAAAAAAGCTCAAAGCTTACTTCCTTCATAGGGGTATTCAAAGAAAGAGCTTAAATACCTATAACTGTGGTTACTCTTCAGCGTTTTTCAACAGTCTTTTGCATAGATGACAAACGTGTATACACTCTCCCTAGGGCAGCCACTTCAACCTAACCCATACACTCTCATTATAGAAAACCTTCTTACCAATACCCTGCAAAAAATGCGATCACTCCGGGATACATCCGGGACAACTCGCAAGGGAGCATGCGATTACTACCCATTTGTATCTCTTTATATGGGTTGAAGTGTTCTCTTTTGTTTGAGCATGTCCTATGAAGAGACTAATTGTACCCAGTTTGTACCCGAACGGGTAGCAAAAGCGCACAATTGTACCCGTTTTGTACCCGAACAGGTAGCAAATGCGACACATCCATTTGTGCGACTAATGGTACCCGTTTGATACCCTTTCGGGTACAATTCGTCTACAATTAGTATACATATGTACCCGTTCGGGTACAATTGGGAACAATTGTAGACTAATTGTACCCGAAAGAGAGCGCTCCCGGACAAATCTTTTTAGAGACTCGTCGCACACTTTTTTACAGGGTATCCACTTGGTTTCGTGACTGTCATTCGTAGTCGTTATAAAGTTTTACTGGAGGTGTCCCTTCAATATGAAGGTTATTGGCCGCCGATATCTATTAATTTAATATTATTACCAACTATTATTTTAAGCAATTTTCTTTGTCTGAATGCACATGATTTGCTCCTAGACGCGAGCCATTAACGTGTGTATGTATGTATATATGTGTGTGTGTGTGTGTGTGTGCCTTTGGTGGTCATTTCGTTGGCGCTCATTCACGCGTTAACTTATTGCGAAATGTGATATCGAAAGCATTTAAGCGCAATCATTGCATTAATTCAAGTGGACGGCACAGGCTAATTGAATTGAAACGGTTTCAGGCAGGCAGGCGGGCGGGCGGACAGGCAACAATAATCAAATTATGTGACAAGCAATATCTACTACCAGCCAGCCGATTGGTGAGAGCATTCACACATACATATATGTATGTATGTATGTATATGTTGTCCATATATTTTCATTCAAAGTCCTGAACGCATTACCACTTAACTTGTGTGCCCCCATGTACTGTATGTGGGGGAATGCATTTGTTTTTTTGTATTCTGTTTTTATTTTATTTAAGTCCTTTTGCTTGCATAAAGTTGCCATTTCGGCTAATTGCATTAAGGATTGTATATTTACATATGCATTAATATACATATGTGCATATATGTATGTATGTACAAATTCAAAGTAGGTATGCTAGGGTGTATCCATTAAGCGACTTAAGCACTTACATACGTTGCATACTGTCAGGCGTCGTAGCCGATAATCCGACAGTGAATATCCCCAATTAATGAGATTGCACGTTCAAGGCATAGGTACACAATAATGCATTTAGCAGAATTTCACATTTAATTGCTGAATGTTTGGAGAAGCTACTGTATCTACTATACGGTACAAAGAAAGGGTTTGTTGATTAATCTGTATCCAGCCATTTATTTATACGTAGTAAATAAGTTTAAGGATCATGAATTGAGAAATAATCACCCCGATTCTAAACGAAAAATCCACAAGGATTTTTCCGCTTCTCCCTGTTCCCTTATTCTAAACACAAATTCCTTGTGGATTTTTTCGCTTCTCCCTTTCCGGCTATTCTAAATGATGTTCGAAAAAGTGAAAAGCGAATAAGGAAGAAAAGTAGGTATCATGAATGAAAATAAAAGCGGGGATTTATGCAATTATTTTGTGAGATTTTTCACAAGACAATTTTAAGTGAATGCTGAACAAAATGTGAGTGAATATAACTTTTGTTAATAAAAAATACATAATTGAATTAATTATGTACTGGTTTGCTAATTTTTATGACGGAAAGTATAAACAGCAAATAGATATTTTAGTAAGTTTATTGAAAGGGCAGCCGGATATTTCGCGGCTTGTAGGCTGTAGTATCCCTTCCGGTTGTAGTAAGAGTGCTTGTTTTGATATGGAGCGATGATACGGACATGTGTTCCATCAATACATTCAAGGACACTAGAGATGTCGTAGTTTTAAAAACCGCACTTAAAAATTTTCTTTTTCGTCGCTGTTCATAGCTTTATGAATCCAAATCGGATACAACTCATTTTCAAAAATTTCAACAACTTTTAGAACTTTGCTGAAGGTGGATTGAGCTAATCAAATGTCAGAATTTTTTCCAACTCCCGTTTGATATCCGTCTTCAAGCAAAAAAACGGAAGAATGCGCATAGTTTTATTATAGGAGAGATTGCAAATAGTTTCTTTGGCTGCTGTGTATGTGATATTAAAATGTCCAATAAATATTTGAACGCAGGTTTATTAATTCTATAGTATTTAATAAATCTGCAAATTAATAAATTCAATGCAATACTCTCAAAAAAAATTTTTATTTCCTATAAAGATTCCGTCAAACGGATTCGTACCATCGCGCAATCTTCTTCTTATAGACCTCTGCTACTTCCGAAAAGCAATACCATGTATATTCACTCTTAATTTTGTTAAATTTGCAATTTTTTAACAAAAATGCAAAATTTGTGGGGAAATTTCGATATGGGCCAGGCCCCCGAATTTTCGGTTTTTTTTATTTTAGGGTAGGGGGTCATACGGATCACTAAAATGCAAACGAAATCTTGGGAAAACTTATAGTTTATTAATAATAAATTATTTTTGCGTAGTACACCCTAATGCGTTGGCGGCCTTCGGCTGCGCTTAAAAAAAAATAACCCTCAGCCGACAGAATTCTCTTTCTGGAGTAAAATCTACGGACCGATCCACGGTTGTTTTGAGTAGAAAAACATTTTGCGTTTGCGGCCTTCGGCCTGGCTTCAAAAAAAAATTACCCTACGCCGGCGGAATTCCCTTTCTGGATTTATATTTCTGGAGCAGTCCACAGCATTTTTGCATAGCGTGGTTTTAAAATTTGTAAAATTAACATTCACATCACATTTCCAGAAAATTTTATTGAAAAATTCTTAGTGAAAATAAATACGGCATGGGTTTTTATAATCACCCCGAGTTTTTTTTTAGATATTCCCTCCGGCACCGCAATATGAAAATAGAGTGTTTTAGAGTAAGTAAACTGAAAGAAAAAGTTGACTTTTCCAAAAACTACACCTTTTCCACAAGTACTTCAGAAAGCGTAAAATTAACTTCAGAAACCGTAAAATGTACTTCAGAATAGTCAATTGTACTTCAGAAATCGTAAAATGTATTTCAGAATAACAATTGTACTTCAGAAATCGTAAAATGAATTTCAGAATAGTCAATTGTACTTCAGAAACCGTAAAATTAATTTTAGAATAGTCAATTGTACTTCAGAAAGCGTAAAATGTTCTTCAGAAACAGTAATTTGTACTTCAGAAACAGTAAAATGTACTTCAGAAACAGCAAATTGTACTTCAGAAGCTTTAAATGTACTTCAGAATAATAAATTGTACTTCAGAAACCTTTAATTGTTCTTCAGAATCATAAATAACAGTCCAGCCCACGAATTCAAAAATTTTGGTAGATAATTTCGATAAATTTGGAATACTTTGCACCACCTTGCTCGTTCACGGAATAGGCGATGGAGATTTACATAGCTTCAACGATGTCTGGAATCTGGACGTAATATATGACAATCGAATGAAGCGAACAGAGGCTGCTTCGGTTAAAAATTTAGATATTACCAAGTATGTATGTACATAGTTCAAATGCAAAGTACACATATTTGGATACAAATAAATCCCGCTATCCTACATAGTTTACATACAGTAATGTACCTAGGTGCAGGCCTCTGAAATATTTAAAACTACATAGCTGACCCGGCAGACGTTGTTTTGGATAAAATTTTTCCCATAAAGCTATTAAAAATGTCAATTCTCTGAATAAAAGTTATATACATATATTCGCTGCGACAAACCTAATTTCCCTATCTCTATCCCTATCCCTACGTATAACGCTGAGAACTTTTAATTTTCGATTTTTCTAATTTTCCGACTTTTCCGGAGGGATTTTCCAAAATTTTATACCGCAAGAACCTTCTCCTCGAGAATACGAACAACTGACAAAAAATTTTACAGAAATCGGCCCAGCCGTTCTCATTTTATGAAGTACTATACATTTTTTACACCATTTTTTATATATAGATTCCTATTACTTCCGCTGTGGTGCAGTGGGTAGAGTGCTCGCCTGCTGTGCCAGAGGTCTCGGGTTCAAACCACGGTCCGAGCCAAACACCAAAAACTATTTTTCTAATTAGTAAAAATCCAATTATTGGGTTTTTTAAGAGCAGCGGTCACCTCTCGGCAGTGGGCGGCATACCCTCCGAGAGTATTTCTGCCATGAAAAAGCTTCTCACAAAAAAAAATGCATTCGCCGTTCGGAGCCGGCATAAAACTGTAGGTCCACCCAATTAGTAGGAAAAACAAAAAGGAGCACACCTCGAATTGGGAGAGAAGCTCGGCAATAAAACTCGTCAGAGTTATAATAGCGCCATTGTATTATATTATTATTATATTCCTATTACTTCTGAATAACAATTTACGGTTTCTGAAGTACAATTTATTATTCTGAAGTACAATTTATTATTCTGAAGTACATTTTACAGCTTCTGAAGTACAATTTACTGTTTCTGAAGTACAATTTACGTTTCCTGAAGAACATTTTACGCTTTCTGACGTACAATTGACTATTCTGAAATTCATTTTACGCTTTCTGACGTACAATTGACTATTCTGAAATTCATTTTACGGTTTCTGAAGTACAATTGACTATTCTGAAATTCATTTTATAATTTCTGAAGTACAATTGACTATTCTGAAATTCATTTTACGGTTTCTGAAGTACAATTGACTATTCTGAAGTACATTTAACGCTTTCTGAAGTACTTGTGGAAAAGGTGTAGATGGAGCTACACCAAAAACCGCGCAAAATTCCCAGAAATTCGAGGTATGTTTAGATGTATGTATGAAAAAAGTTGGACTTTTCCACAAGAAAAAAATTGATATTCTCTGGGTAGTGTACCAAAAAACTGAGTACGCGATTCGCTTTAGCGGTTAATTCCACGTATGAGTAGATATCAATTTTTGTTCTTGTGTAAAATCCTATTATTTTTCATACATAAATCTAAACATACCTTGAAATTCTGGGAATTTGCGCGGTTTTTGGTGTAGCTCCATCCAGTTTTTGGAAAAGTCCACTTTTTTTTCGGTTTACTTGCTCTAAAACACTCTATTTTCATATTGCGGTGCCGGAGGGAATATCTAAAAAACGCATATAATATACATATGTATATGACATTTGTATGTATGTTTGAAGATATTAACCGCCACAAAACACATTTAGCAGCCGACAAATGTATACATGTGAAAATTTATGAATGAACTATAAACTACTAAAATGAAAAAAAAGTAGTGGAATTCGAGTTCAATTGACACGTTTCAGTGTCAATGGCGTCACAAAACAAAAACCCCCAAAAATTACATACGCACAAAAACACACTGGCTTTTAGCTGCACATTTATGAATGTATATATGTATCAAATTTCAAAGCCAATAAATTTCTGCAAAAATTGAATGAACTGCAACCATAACCAGAAATGCATCTGCACTAGTAGCACTGATATGTACGTACGTATGTATGTATGTATGACTTCCTATTTGTTGTCGCTGTTGTTGCAGTTATAGTTCAAATACAACAAACGTGCTGCCAAATTCACTTTCATTTCTGCATACGAGAATTTGTATGTTTGTTTGCGTGAATCAATGAATGAATACTGGTAGTTAATAACTTAGAGCGACAGAAAAAAATGCTAAACAAAATGAAATGCACAACAGAAAATGGTGCAGAACCGCGAATTTACTAATAAAAAGCGAAATTTTGCATAAAAATTAAATGTGGTAAAATCGTGTAAAAGTGAAGCGCGAAAAAAAGCAAATTGGCGACATATGTGAATATATAAAAGTGCATATGTAAATACATACAAATGTACATATAGACATATGTAGGTACATGAGCACATACATACATAAAACAACTAAGGTATTAAAATTAAAAAGTAATTTATGTACCTGTACATACATACATATGTATTTATGTATGTATGTATATATGTAAGTATGCGCATTTGTTATGCATATTTGTGCACACCACACAGTCAAATAATTTAAAGTGTAGTTTTTTTTTTGTTTTTAACAAACATGCATAAAATTTTAACACATGACTGCAAATGCATTAATTTTTTATATCCTTACATGTTCATATATTGTTCATACTCGTACATACACATATTAGCGTCATAGAACACACGAATGAAATTAAAAAAAAGCATCACCACCACAAGCCGCAATGCAAGCAAACACAAAATTCATTATTTTTCCACTTAATTAAAAAATATTGCAAGCCAACTCCGACTACCTAGCAGACATTATGTATGTATGTCGTATATATATTTATGTTCATATATGTATGTACTTAAAAGTATTACCCAACAAGCATTGTGACGAACGTTTGAATATATCCTTCGATATCGAGCTGAGAATGAACTAATAACACTGTAGGTCAATTTTTAACTTTTGAAATATCACAGAGAAACACCGAAACACGTCAACTTAATTTTTGGCTGTAGAATACGATGGCATTTACAGAAAGTCAAAGTTAGCTCTTGTTTTCGAGATATTTAGGAAAGAAGTTTCAGAGCTCTGAAGGTAATTTTTTTTCCGTCTATAAACTTTACTCAGGCTTGGAACCATTTACCCGCATACAAATTTTGAGAGTGGTTCTTACTTAATTGGGGCATTCTAAATTCAATGCCGCCTTTAGTTTTCCCAATTTGGCTCCGGTTTTCGAGATAACGGTATTTAAAAATTACCATAAATTTGCACTTTTTTGTTAATAACTCAGTCAGTTTATGAGATAGATTGCCAAAACTTTGCACGTGATAATATTTTAGTATTACCTTAACTATTTCTGAAAATAATTGAAATCGGATCACTATAACATATAGCTGCCATACACCCGATTTTTCAGATATGGACATTTTTGGGTATAACTTCGATATTTAAACAGCTAAGGACATGCAACTTTGGGGAATTTGTACTCGTATTGGTCTTAATCTATTTTCTGAAAATCGTCGAGATCCGGTCACTATAACATATAGCTGCCATCAGGCGCGGATCCAGGATGTCGGCAAGGGGGGGGTTTTGAACATTTCTTTTTTTGGAAGATGCTTTTTAAGGGCAGACGCTGGTGAAAATATGGACTAATATCACCTACTATTATTATTCTATATACTACTTGCGCCATTTCCCGCACCTTAAAAACACCAAACTCAAAACCTTCCAAATTAACAATATGTATGTCATCACATAAAGTGCAGGAGATTTCAATTGAAGTTCTAAATAACATGTAACGTATGTATGTATATTTTTGCATTGGTACGTGCGAGTGAGTATCGTATGGTATTGGTGGCAAATTGATCATCAATTTCACTTACCCTTGCATTTAAAGCCAAAATAAATAAGAATATATCGCTAGCTTAGAGTGCAAACTGTGTAAGTCCATTTTTATGAAAAAGTGTTTTTAAGTGTAGAAAGCTAGAAAAATTAAATACGCACCAGGGAAAAATAAAACTCAAGAAATAACTTTCATTTTCTGAGCAGAAAATAAAACTCAGAAAATAATGATTAAAAATCAATTTTTTTATAAAAATCGAAAAAATAAAAGTTAATGCACCTAGTGATAGTCTGCGTTACGGTGATTACATCTGTGTACTTCTTTTGCGTTTAGCATTTCTCCTTCAGTATGATTTTTTTAGTCAAAATTTAAAAAATAACGATTATTTGCAATCCCTGGTTTTGCCTTTTGACAGCTAAACCCATCCAACCATTGCTTTTGGAATGATAGAGTTTTCCTTGATCAGTTTGGAAAAGTTGGGCGCAGAATCTATAAAGGCATTAATTTGGGATCTATGATAAACCACAAGGGGGGGTTTGAACCCCCAAAACCCCCCCGTGGATCCGCCACTGGCTGCCATACAACTGATTGTTCAGATATATGGTTTTGCACTTTTATTTTTTCATAACTCCGAAAATAGTCATTCTGCGTGAAAAAGCAACATAAACACTTTCATTCGAAATGAATAGGTGAACAATTTTCTGATATACGATTTCCACGTATCTGCATCAGTTATTGCAGTTTTGTGCAACCAAGGTTAAAATCTCACCATAGACATTTTTTCAAGCTCAATAAAATATATATCGTAGTAAACTAATTCGATGATCCTTATATCGTCTTACAGAGAATTAAAAGAACTATTACGCAGTTTTTAAATGAAGAATATATATGTATGTTTAAGGAATTTATATGCATTTATAGTAAAATTTTCCTACAAAACTATTGTTTGAAAACTATTGAAGCATACTTTTGGGCATTATTTGGAGAAAAATTGTATGAAAAATTAAAAAATTAATTAAAAAAAATTATTCAATTGCGTATAAAATCCTCAAACATGCATATTGCTACCTTCTATACCTATAAGCTTCTTCCTTTTAGCAATCGTTCGAAATTATCTTTTTTTTAAATAAAAATCAATTGGCAACTCTACCAAAATTTTTTTTTCTTCATTTCTATTTTAAGCTTTTGTTGGCACAGTCGAAAGCGGGTTTTTGCTTTTCTATATAAACAAATTCACATTTCCTTTTCTGTTGCAGACTTTGCTTTGTTGGGACAGACATGGTTGGCTGTTTGGTCAGCAGCATTGCTGCACACAAAGAGTTTAGTTGCTTTTGCTACTTTGCCATCCTTCGACACAATATTTACCCTGCCAATGTCCGCCAGCCACATTTCATTGTCCGTTGCCAACGAAAAAAAAAGTTAATAAAATGTTTAAACATTGCAAAAAACAATTTAGTTCTCTGCTGGCCAGCTTCACTTTTCGCTTTTTTACGCCACATAATCCGCGTTTTAACACAAACACAAAAGCTTATAAACTCACATATGTATGTATGTATTGTATGTATATACCCTGCAGGGAACTCAATAACTAGTGAGCAAAATTTCTAGTTCCGAACTAGCGAAAAGGTGTCAAAAGGGAACTAGATTAATTGTAGCTAGACCCTCACCAGTTCAGAAGGAGTGAATTGAGTGACCATTATTAGCACACTTTGATTTGTATGCAAGTGACAAAAATTCTACGAAAATTTTTCGTTCGTTCGATTACCGTCGGCTTTGTATATTTTTGCAATTCTCAGATGTTTAATGAAGCATTTTATATAAAGAGTTTTCAATTTGCATCTCTTATGAAATGAAATGTTCCCCTAATTATGCTTTTCCAATCCCTCAGGCTTATTTTTAATTTTTTTTTTATTTTATTACTTTTTAAATATTATTGTAAATTTTTATTAAATAAAAAACTAAAAAAATATTAGTTAAAAAAAAGATTGAAAAAAAATTATCATCCACCTTGACACCGACAGGATTCGAACCCGCGACCCTCAGATTGAAAGGCACATGCGTTAGCCAGTCGGCCATCGCGCCACTTGCATGAAGTGTGTCAAATGCTGCACTTAAGCGGCAGATGTAAAACTGTAGAATTTGTAGGTACTTGCAGCTAGTTCAGAACTATCGAAATTGTGCCAATAAACGAACTAGTGAAAACTGTAGAATTTAGTACTAGTTCGGAACTATCGAAAATGTAGTGCAGAGGGCGACAATTGACACCGCCTAGGACACCGCCGTGTTAAATTCGCCAGTTGACAACATGCAAAAGAGATTTAGCTCGCACTGGTAGTGTCGAAAAATGCACTAGAAGCGACCTAGTTCGGAACTAGAGATTTTCCCTAGAGGGTAAGTGTGGACCTATGAATGCGCAAAATCATATAAGCGAAAAAAATTACTCACTGAAGCCACATCGCGGCTCGGCTGGGCGGTATTTTGTAATTTATTTTAGATTTTTTTGTTTTGTTGTTGTGTGGCAGCCCTTGCCCTTGGCGCATCCACCAGCAGCAGCAGCAGCAGCATCAGCGTCAAGGTTGGCTGTTGGCATCTGTATATTGTTTTTTTTTTGTTGTTTTCCTACTGTTGTTGTTGGTATTTTTATGTTCGTTTTGTAAATTATTTTATGTTCTTTTTTAATGGCAAATGTATTTTTTCTCGTTCAACTAGTTTTTTATGTACATGCATTTTCGATGTAAAAATGTTCTGTATTTTATGGTTGTTGTTGAAGTTTTTGTCGTTGTTGTTGTAGCTGGCATTGTAACGTACGATTTTACGATTGGAGCAGTGAGTTGTAAAAATCCTTTCGCTTTCATGCATGAAATGGCATTTGGCAACAAAACAAACAAACCAAAAAAAGAAAATGTTGGCGACAAATGCAACAACAAAAAGTGTGATTCCAAAAAAAAAAAAAACGAGTAGTTACATACATGCAATAATTGTTGTAAAATAAACTAATAAACAAATGAAAAGTGAAATTGATAGAATAGTAACAAAAGCAAAATCACAAATGTTCACACACTCGAGATGAGTTCTTTGGTGGGTCGCGATGGCGCCACCGCAGACGGAGTTTTGAAAATTGGCCACACTGCAGCGGCGAGTTGACGATGGGTTTTATGCATTGAGTATGATTAACAACACCAGCTCGTCAGAATTGGGAAGAATCTCTCCGAACCGTTGGAGACCAAACGTGGTTTCAGACAAGGTGACTCCCTTTCGTGTGGCTTCTTCAACTTGATGCTGGAAAAGATAGATAAGAGCTACAGAACTTAACCATACAAAAAGGATCTCATACCACAAGAGTGTGCAACTGCTGGAGTACGCCGATGATACATCATTGCATCCACAACCCCATCCACCGCCCTAATTAGTTACTACTTATATACATAATATATTCAATAAAATAAATGAGAATTATATACATTTTCACAAAACAACATATCAAAACACCAAATAAAATTTCTAATAGTAATGTAAACCATAGCCTCTTTGCTACCAAAGCCATCTGTTTACCAAAGCCTCCCTGCGAAAACATCATGTCTTATACCATGTCTCCACCAGACCTGGGCATCCTCAATTACATTTTTTTTCAATTACAATTACATTAATTGGTAATTGAAATTTTTCAATTACAATTACTTGTAATTGTAATTGAGGTTTTTCAATTACAATTACATGTAATTGGTAATTGATTTTTTTCAATTACAATTACATGTAATTGTAATTGAAAATTTTCAATTACAATTACTTGCAAATGTAATTGAAAATCTCCAATTACAAGTAATTGTAATGGAATCACACCAATTACATTTTTCTTGGGTTTGAGAAAATTTAGTTATATAATTTGTTTTTGTTTCTATTCTTGTTCTTTTTGTTATTGTTATTGTTTTTGCTTTTGTTTTTGATTTTGTTTTTGTTTTTGTTTTTGCTTTTTTTGTTTTTGTTTTTGCTTTTATTTTGTTTTTGTTTTTGTTTTTGTTTTTGCTTTTTTGTTTTTGTTTTTTTTTTTGCTTTTGTTTTTGGTTTTGTTTTTTTCCTTAAACAAAAACAAAAACAAAAGCAAAAACAATAACAATAACAAAAAGAACAAGAATAGAAACAAAAACAAATTGTATAACTAAATTTTATCAAACCCAAGAAAAATGTAATTGATGCCATTCCATTACAATTACTTGTAATTGGAAATTTTCAATTACATTTACAAGTAATTGTAATTGAAATTCTTTAATTACAATTATATGTAATTGTAATTGCCATTATTCAATTACCAATTACATGTAATTGCAATTGAAAAATCTCAATTACAATTACATGTATTTGTAATTGTAGAATTTCAATTACCAATTATATGTAATTGGTAATTGAAAAATGTCAATTACAATTACATGTAACTGTAATTGAAGGTGTAATTAATTACAAAATGTAATTGAGGGTGCCCAGGTCTGGTCTCCACATAACGTGTTTCGCTCTTTTTTCTCCATTTTCTCTCTCAATCTTGTTTCGACACGGAAACCAGTGCCGAAACTCGCCAATTTCCATACAAAATTTCTGAGAGCGAGTGAAGATTGAAACACTGTTTCATTCTGAATCATCTTGCCAACCTCGATGATATCGATGTCTTCTCTAATTTTGTATCGAAAATCTATCAAAATCTCACACAGATCAAAACAAAAACGCAAAAATAAGCAAACATACAAACATTTAAGAAGAGCAAGAATGAGAAATGTTAAACTGAATCACGATCAGCCACGTGGAGACGGGTTCTTTAGCGAGATGTTTTGCTACATGTTTCTTTGGTGAAACAAGTTATGTGGTGACGGGCTTTTAGTGGATTAAAGAGTGAAAAAGGAATAAGAAATTGGAATAGTAAAATGCTTGAGTAGCTAAAATTATGAGAGTCTATGATTTTTCCAGATATTTTGTCTAGGCCCATTCTTAGAGGATCTATCTTTCCAAGAATATTGCCACAAATATTTCAATCTTAGAGCAGGAAAGCGAAAAGTGCCAACAGCATCGGGTTCGTTGCTTGCCGTGCACGCCTGACGCGGAACCAGTCCCATTTTGGATGCATGAGATGGTGTGAGACAGTGCCCGTTAGTGGGAATGCCGACCGCCGCTAGTCTGCATTCTGCTCTAGGAAGTGTGAGTAGACAGTTTGCAGCAGACCTGTTAAATAATGATTATTAATCGTAATGATTACCGGTTTGATTGATTATTTTTTCAGGTATCTATTTAATGATTGATTACCCATTGTTTTCAAATTTTAATGATTGTTTTGCAATTACCATTAAAAAAAAATCAAAAAAAATCATAAAAAATCAAAAAAAATTAAAAATAATCATAAAAAATCAAAAATAATCAAAAATAATCAAAAAAAAAAAAATATTTTGATTGCTTTTGATTATTTTTGATTATTTATGATTACTTTTGATTTTTTATGATTGTTTTTTGATTTTTATCAACATCGTTGTAAAGAAAGATGCACACCAGTACGTATGCAGGTATGTATGTAGCCTTTTATAGCAAAGTGAGGGCAATAACGCGACGATTACGGACTTAAAGCCTGGTGCTCAACCAACCTCCCGACGGTAGCTTGATGATAGTACCGTAGGGGAGGGGGGTTCGGTAAATGCATCAACTATTATGCAGAATATGGTCGGATGAACGCATGTCCGACGATTGCAACTTAAGTGTGCTCTGCCCAATCCATAAAAAAGGAGACTCCACAGTACGCGCCAATTATCGTGGGATAAGCCTTCTGAATATCGCATATACGGTCTTAGCAAGTGTATTGTGCGAAAGACTGAAGCCCACCGTCAACAAGCTGATTGGACCTTATTAGTGTGGCTTCTGACCTGGTAAATCTACCATCGACCAGATCTTCACAATACGCCAAATCCTGGAAAAAACTCATGAAAAAGGGACCGACACACACCATATTTTTGTCGATTTTAAAGCCGCGTTTGATAGCACGAATAGGAATTGCTTATATGCCGCAATGTCTGAATTTGGTTTCCCTGCTAAACATATACGGCTATGCCAAATGACGCTGACTAACACCACCAGCATCGGCAGAATTGTGAAGGACCTCTCCGAGCCGTTCGAGGCCAAACGAGGTTTCGGACAAGGTGACTCCCTTTCGTGTGACTTCTTCAACTTAATGCTGGAAAAGGTAATACGAGCTGCAGAACTTCACCGTGCAGGAATCATCTTATACCACAAGAGTGTTCAACTGCTGGCGTACGCCGATGACATCGACATCATTGGCACTAACACGCGCGCCGTATGTTCTGCCTTCTCCAAGCTGGAAAAAGAGGCTAAGAAAATGGGTTTGGCGGTAAACGAGAACAAGACGAAGTACCTCCTATCATTACACAAAGAAACAGCACGCCTTGGCAGCCACGTCACTGTTGATAGCTACAAATTCGGAACTGTTAAGGACTTCGTATATTTGGAAACTAGCATTAACACCAATAATGATGTCAGCACGAAACTCTTGCGAATAAATACTACTTTTGACTAAGTGAAAAGTAAAGTCCCCTCTCGATGAACAAAAATCACACTCTACACGACGCTCATCGTTCCAGTCCCCAGGTACGGCGCAGAAGCATGGACTATATCAAAAGCAGATGAGATGGCGCTTGGAGTATTCGAGAGGAAAGTTCTTTGGAGGATTTATGGATCTTTGCGCATTGGCGAGGGCGAGTATCGACGGAGATTTAACAATGAGCTGTACGAGCTGTACGCAGACATCGACATTGTTCAGCGAATAAGGATCCAGCGGCTTTGTTGCGCAGGTCATGTCGTGAGAATAGATAAAGGTGCTCCTGCCAGGAAAGTACGTCTAACGAAGCCCACTGAACGCAAATGAAAAGCGAGACCTCCAGTGCGTTGGGAAAAGCAGGTGGACAGCGATGCTGACACCTTAGGTGACTCCATGTGGCGCATTGCTGCACGAAACAGAAGCAACTGGCGCGATCTATTGTACTCGGGCAGAATTGTCTAGGCGGTTAAGCGCCAATTAAGAAGAAGATGAGGTGCGATAATTCAACTTGGCAGCACTCCGATCCAACTCGTATAATAAAATTAGACCAACAAGGTTTCGAACAACCCAGAAAACACAATCTCTAACATCAGGGAATGTGTGAAAGTCATTTTAGATAACTAGTGAACATTTTTAATTTTTTAACTATTCTCTAATCGCAAGCGATGATAGAAAACTACACTAGAGCTCGATTGGAAACTAATTAGAGAAAAGCAAAATCTTAATAGTGGTCTAACTCAATAGGAAGTATTTTTTCTTATTAGAATCTAGTTAAAGCACTATACTAAGTAGATTTCGATTGTAGAATTATATCCTTTTTTGTTTGAGAGACGTAACGTTCCCCATTGTTAGAGATTTGAGAAAAAGGATTAGTCCTCGAGAAATTCCCTAATCGACATCTGACCCCAATATCTGTTGTGTATAGTGACAAGAGGAGACGCTGGAAATTTTTTGAGAGAGATTGTGTGGCAGAGCGCAGAGCTATTTGCTCTACATTGGTTAGAATGTGTGTGATAATTCTCATTTACGCACAAGAGTTGAAATGCCAGGGTTTGAACTATTGAAAGTGACGTTTTCTAAAACAAGCACTCTCTTAAATGAAACTTTCCTTCCAAAAAAGTATATTGGATAACGAAATCTCTGTTTTACTAGTTTTACCTAAGTTTTCGAATCGAAAACCAACCCATTTGTTCATTCATTGCCGTTTGTGAAAAGTAGATTCGTTTTGAAATCGTTTCGAATTGACTCATACATATGTACGTACATATATGCAGACCATTCGAGTGCCAATATTTCAAGAAATTTTACAATTGTTATGGCAAATTGTTGTCTTTAACTTTTCAATAATTTAAGTATAAATGCAAAGATAAGCTTACGCATTGCATTTAAATAAATATTTATGAATTCGCGGTACAAAGATTTTGTTTGTTCTCTTCTTCTTCTTCTTTTGTCTTGTCGGTATGCTCTTTGTTAACAGACTCGCCAGTTGTTTGTTTTTCATTGGCGATGTGCTAAATTTTTGCTTTATTTTCTTTTCTGCGCTTTTGTCGTTCTCTGCAAATTGCTTTGTCCTTTTAATGCAACACGCCGGATATGATAATGTGATTTTTAATATGAAACATTTGTTTAGAGAGGTCATTCATTTATGAAGTAATGATACAAAGTGTGATTTCAATTTTTGGGTTTTGTCAACTTTTGATTAAATTTCTTCAGATTAATTATTTCCCTTGGATTTTAATATTTGGCGGCGCGCTCTACAAAATTTCACCTTAAATAAATCTTTGGTTTACCCTGTACAAGTAAATATGCATAAATATGTAGTAGTTTCATATCGACGTCAACCTATTTCAAAACTTGTTTCAAAACGCCCTATTTCAGAATTTTCTTTAAAAACGTAATACTTCAGAAATTAGTTCAAAAACACCCTATCTCAGAAAAATATGTATGAAGTTTTTTCTGAATTGGGGTGTTTTTGAATACAATTTTGAAATAGGGCGTTATTGAGACAGGTTTTGAAATGAAGCGTTTTTGAAACAAGTTTTGAAATAGGGTGATCTTTTACTCAGGTGTCGATATGTACTTACATACAGACATAAGTGTATATGTATGTAGGTATGTATGCATGTATGTATGTATGTACGTTTGTATGTATGCATTCACTCAAAATGGACCTGTTTTCAGCTTTAGATTGCCGGAAGAACGTAATAGAAGCAATAAATAACCTCAAAAGACATGCTAAAACAATAAAACTTGCAACAACTCTGAAAAAATAAGAATAAAAACTCTAACATCAGCGGGCAAAAGGAAATTTATTTAAGAAAACAAGAATCCAAACAAAGTAAAATAAATGAAACACAAAACAATAATGCAATAATGCGAGTTGAAATAAAAGAAAAAATAAAATTACTTTATGAAGGTAGACATAAGAACTAACAAAAACAACAAAGAAAATAAACTAAAAATACGTGGAGGCTGATTGGCGGAGCAACAATAACAGAAAAAGGCAATTTATGAGCTTTTTGTCTTTTAAGGGTAATTTTTCAGCACGCCAAACAGTGAGTCGACATTGCAAATGAATATATGTGTATGTATGTATGTATGTACGTGTATGTGTGTATAAAAACGATGTAAAAATAACGATACAAGTAATAATGGCAATTTCAGTAACAAATAAAAACTGTGTATAAAAAAAATTTTGGATAAACACATAGGTATGTATATTTGTATGCATATACATACATACCCTGCCAGCCTTCTTTAAGTAAAAAACCCGATTTTATGCGGGTAACACACACTTACACAGACGGTAAAATTTCTGGTAATTATGAATGGAGCAGTGTCGATTTTACCGACATATACATATGAAAACTGTCTCGCTCTCATGATGTTAATAACATAGATATCGGTTATTTATTGCAGACTTTTAGGCGGAGTTTTTCAGTGTTATTATACCAAATAAGTGAGCAGAAATCAATGGAAAATAAATCAAATTTAAGTTTCTTGAAAGAACATAAAAAACTGAAAAAATCTTGGTTTAAGAATAAAATTCTTAATTTAAAAATGAAATTCCTAATTTAAGACCATCAGCGCCAAATGTTTACAAGAAAATGCATATATAATTTTCAATAGTTGTTGCTTTTTGTGTAAAAAAGATTTTTTTAATAAACCAAAAAAAAAAGCTTTTTAGCTATTCCTCCGCTGGGATTGTGAAATTGTTTGCTTGAAAAAAAGATCAGTTTAGAGCTATCGCGTTGATGAGAATTTAGATTATGCTTTAATATGGCTTTTAATAGTTTTCAATAGATGAAGAATTACATACATACATCAAATGTGGAGGAGTGGTAAAATAGGCATTAGAGCGTATCGCGAAAAAAAGTTCGCCGATTTCTTTTTAACACGTTTTTATTAGCTTCACCTGTATGTATGTATGTATATATGTATGTATGTATGTATGTACATATGTAACTTCATTCAATTCTAAAAGTTGTAACGTTTAACTCAATTATTATTTTTTTGAAACATTCACTTTACTTTTATTGTGTTGTCTCCTCTATTATTTCTATTCTCCTCCGAACTCGAAACCTGACATCAACATGAGATTCAGCCCAACGACATCATATAGTAGAACATTCAAAATTATATTCCATGCATCATTGAGGCTTTTAAGTTACCTTTCTTCAGAATAGCCTCAATGAATTTCACAATTCACTCCCGTATACAAGCCAATAAGTAACAAGCTTTCTGTTTTGTTGTTGTTGAATTTGCAATGAAAACAATCGCATGTACATACATACGTATGCAAAGCAAGAACTGGTTTTGTGTTTTCGTTTGTTCAAATTCTATTTATAGCACTTATAGCACGGTTGCCGAACTTGGTAATTACCAAAATAGGTTATTTTTTCGCTGCTGGTTTCTTGGTAACTTTCACATGTGTTTGGCAATTTTTATTTTCAAGAAGTTGTTTACTATTTTTGGTATACAAGAAAATATGGAAGTGATTATAGGACAATGAGAATATTTTGGAGCGCTGACTGTTCATTGTGAATATGCATAGGCAAATAACGAAGAGCATATCTCCGATTAAAAACCGAAATAGTTTTACTTCGATACACATAGTACAGTAGTATTTTTTCGTTTAGGCTTCATTTTTGAGCTCCCATGACAAATGTTTTTTTTTTATAAGGAAAAAATGTATGTGAAAAATTAATAGTGGTCTTCATCTAAAGTGATAAAGTAATAAATTGTTAAAATTTATCAGTTTATCCGCTTTTTTACATGAACGCACCTTGGTAAATAATTGTTGAAACTCTTCTCAGCTGTCAATGTCAACTTGATTAATAAATAAAAAACCCAATAAAATAAACAAAAAATGCATATAACATTTTTGTAAAAATTATTTTAATAATTCGTACCCAAATGCCGAAAGAAAGCACAATTTCTTCTTTTGAATTGAAAAAGTAAAACTGACAATGTGCCAGACTTGAATTTTACCGAAATTTATAAATTTACGCAACAAAATCGTTCGGTAAAGTGATAAACTTTGCTTAACTATATTTTCATACAAATTTTGACAGATACTCTGAAAAAAATACCCGTAGTTAACTCAACAACTTTCCGCTGTTGAATCTCCGTCTTTGATTCAACAGCAAAAGTATTTGTTTTAACGGCAAAGTTTTTGATTCAACAACTTTCCATAGTTAATTCAAAGACGGGCGTTTTTGATTCAAAAACTCCCTTGCTGTTGAAAAATTTTGAAGTAAATAAAAAATAGAAAATTTTTTTTTTCAAACTCGTTCAATTAATTTAAATTTTCGGGAAAAATATATATGTATATGTACATATATGCAATATATAATTACAAATAAAGGTAAGTCACAATAATGATATTATTTATATATTATTATAATATATTAAAATTATATGTACATACATATATACATTGAAAAATTTATTTTGTATTTTCAGATTAAATATGTTTGATTATCCCGTTTTTCCGATAGCGAGCAATCGAACGATCCAAATCTGCAGGTAAAACTTGTCGGCGATGAGAAAATAATCAAGTTATTCTTGTCGTGGGAGTTATGTACAGGTGCATTGATGCAGTTCAATGAATGCGGTATCAAAAATATTGAACTGCTTGCAATGATGCACTCCCACGACATCGACGAAATATTAAATAAAAAAGAACTCATCGCCGACAGGATAAAATTCCGCAAACCTACAAATGTGGCGGTCGGAAAACAATAAAGAATGTGTTATGAAATAAAAAAAAAAAATAAGTTGAGTTTATGTGTTTGTGTAAAAAGTCCTGCAGACAGTGATAGTCATTTGATATATCATTTGAGGCGCCTGATTGATGGATAATTCTGTCACACACTGCATACAAGTTTCCACAATTTTTATATGGACGGTGTGAAAAATGTGATGAAAACCTTTGTGTCCGTGTCTCTTTTCATCAACCGCGTTGTTCAAATGATGTATCAAATGACCATCACTTGTTTGGTCAAACCGGGCCTTAGTATTAATATTACATACTATGTAAACATATATATTACATAAAAAAAAATAAAATAAAATAATATCTATTATATTAAAAAAATTACTATTGTTTACAATTTTTTTGATGTTAACTTAAAAGCGTAAGTATTTGCTTCAATGGTGCCTGTTTTTGGACCAAAAACTTTTGCTGTTAGTTCAAAAGCAAAAATTGTTAGCTTAAATACGAAAAGTATTTAAATCAACGGTGCTCGCTTTTGGACTAAAAAGTTTTGCTGTTAATTCAAAAGCAAACACTGTTAACTTAAATGCAAAAGTATTTCATTCAACAGTTTCCGTTGTTAACTTAAATACGAAAAGTATATGAATCAAAAACGCTCGAATCTTTGAAACAACAACGGAGCGTTGTTGGGCACATTTCAACTGCGGAAAGTTGTTAATTTAACTGCAAAAGTCTTTGTATTTACAAAGTTTTTTTTTCAGAGTAATTTATCACAATTATTATTTTATCACTTTACCCCATTTACCAGCAGTTTATCACTTTAAATGAAGACCCTTAATATTTTTGGTAGAAGTTATAAATACATACTCGTATGTATGCACTCAAAAAAAAAATTACTCAGATTATGGAAAAATGGGAATGATTCGGCGCTAAAGACATATTTCCATATTTTGATGTACAATTTTCTTTAAAACGTGGTTTTTATTCCTTGATTTGAAGAAAATCGTACATCAAAATATGGAAATATGTCTTTAGCGCCGAATCATTCCCACTTTTCCATAATCTGAATCCCTTCATCAGACTTCTTTTTACTTTTATTCTTGCGTCCGCATAAAACATCCTTTAGTGAAAAATTTCACTAAAAAGTTAAAAATAAATAATAGCTTAAAAAACACGCTTTAATCTTAAAAATCGTACTAAAAATTGAGAAATAATTTAATTAGAAACAAAATGATGAACGAAAATATAAGTATTAAAGGAAAAGCGTGGGGGTGCTCAATAATATTTGAACATGAAAATATTCGATTCGTACAACTAGTACAAAAATATACTTACCTAGTTGCGAAATTAAATAGTCATTATATGAAATCTCAAAAAAGTCAAAATAAAAATATTAGTAAAAAAACAGTGATTTTAAATATTTTTTGACGTACTGAGCACCCGACGCTTTTCCTTAAATACTTATATTTTCGTTCATCATTTTGTTTCTAATTAAATTATTTCTCAATTATGCTTCTAATGCAATTCAACACGTGCTCTTTAATTTTTGTTTTTTTTTTTTTCTATTAATTCTACAGTTTTATGCCGGCTTCGGACAGCGATCGCATTCAACAAATTCAAACAACAATATTTACTCATATTATGAGAATTTAATGGGCTAGAGAACCGAGTACATAAAAGCTTTATTAAACTTTTAAAATCCAAAATTTAAAAATTTGAGCTGTTTTTTTTTTTTTTTTAATTTCGCGAGTTTATAGCATTTCTGCGTAGACTTCAATGAACTGAAGTAGGTAAATAATTTCCATAACTGATCCACACCAAAATCCATTTCCGTTGCAGAATACAAACAAACCAATTCCCATTTGCAATATCGAAGATGCGACTTGAAAACGAGTATAGATAATTTTCCCATCGCTTTCGAATTGTTCGTTAATCAAGCCTCGTTTGAGTATTCATTGAAGTTTTATGCCTTATTGCTGTCTGCTGACTCATATGCTTTTCTAACAAATAAGTTTTTCTATGCAAATTGCATGTCTCCTTTTACTGCGCCTGCATACAAACACAACAAATTATTCTTGTCCAACATTTGCATTACACACTCAATCGAATTAAGCCAAAATCTCAAAGGGCCAACTAAACGAATCTAGAAAATTTCTTGCAACTTTGCAACTTTACACCTCGCAAAGATGCGCCGTTTTGCTATGTATGTAAGTATCTCTAGTTGTAGGTACGAATACGAAACATTATTTGTATACATAAGAATGTTGCAGTGAACTTAAAATGCACATTTTTTGTTTGTTTATTTGCTTTTTATTATTATTTTTGCCTTCTATCTTGCTATGTACACATGTCTGTATGTATGTATGTATGTATGTATGTTTTTAACTTGAATTCCCTTCGTTAACAACCATTTCTTGTTTCTTCCCATTTTGCTGACCTGCAGAAAAGCTATTTCAGTGTTTTGTTGACCAAAAGCATTTTAGCCAGGTTAGTTTTATTTATGTACATATGTATGTAGTATGCAGTTGTTGTACATTGTCTGACTCAGCCTTAGAATCAGGCTTTTTCGCATTACTCCCCATCTTTACCCAGACATACTAATGTATATATTACCCAGTAGACATTTTGCTCAATTCTCAATTTGAGATGCCTTTGAGAACTAAGTCTACTCTCAAACCTCAAATGTTAGCTCGTTAGTTCTTAAATGCATTTCAAATAACCGTTAATAGTAGCTTCTCAAAAAAAAAAAATTCAATTTTACTGGCCAATAGCTCTATAAAATGCACCTAAAAGTATAATTTTAGTATGTTATTTTAGGCTGATTCTCTAATTGAACACTTCATTTTCCCAAAACTAACTCAAACGTGGAACGAATGGAGTAGACTTTTCAAGCTTATTTCAACTTATAATTAAGTTAATAACTAGTGCTGGAAAAACATTTGAGAAATACGCTGAAACTCAAATTGAAAATTATGATTTTCCCAAAGTGTGAGACATTTTCGTTTGATGTTTATTGGGTATGCGCATATGTACAGAAAAGTATACATATATTTGTATGTACTTGTGTATACATATATATTTTTGCACAATTTTATCGCATTTCCCTTTTAACCACCGAAGAACTCCTCTTGTGTGTATGCTTTGCTTCTTCTTCTTCTTCATCATCTCCGACCCGCCCGGCAGACAGCCTGCGCCATTAAATATTCACAAAGGCTATAAATCATTTAGGTTATGTTGCAATTTCGACAACGCCAGCTTTTTTGTTTTTGTTCTTCATTTATTTTTAATTTTTTTTTTTTTTAATTTTCGTTTTCCTTTTGTTAGCTGCTTCGAGGTACGAGAATGAAGCCCAGGACTATGTTGGTTTGTTTGTTAGTGTGAAGGAGCAGCAGCATCCCAGTGAATTTCTTTGGCAAGTATTTTTTGTTTATGGGCGTTATTTTATTTTATTTTTTTCGTTTTTATCTTTATTTTTATTTTTGCTTTTTTGGGCCATAAAATTTGCCGGCAAAGCACTTTCGGGCATTGAAAATTTATTTATACTATGCACATATGTATGTATAGAATATATATGTATGTATGTATATATATTATATATTATGTATGTATTGAATATATATACCCTGCATTAAAAATCCGCAATGAATCCTTTATGAATCAGTGATGTAATTCACCTACGACTGAGGAGGCATCAGTGAATACTTTCATATAAAGACTGATGAATTTTTCATATAAATGGTTTGCTTTCCTCAGAAAAAAAAAACAAAAAAATAAAAATTGTACTCAGTTATGACGACAGTGATGAATATTCAACAAGGAATCATCAATGATCATTCAGCAGTGAAACAAATTTACTGCAGGGTATATATAATCTATATATATAAAAATGATTTGGTATTTAATTGTAACGCTAAAACTTGAAAACGGCTGAACCAAATCAAATACTTCCTTAGGGGGTTTGTTTGTTGTTACCCCGCGAAGGTTTAGTCGAAGAAAAAATTAAAAAAAATTAGGGGGGCGTGGCACCTCCTATACAACCTTAATTTTTAAAGCTGATTATCTCTAAAACAGTTCAAGGTAGGGAGCTGAAAATTGGCATAGAGCTAAATGATATCAAAACCATTCCCACGCATAAAAGTGGGGGTTATCGGAAAAAGGGGGGTGGCACCTCCCATACAAACTTAATTTTTCATGCTGAATATCTCTAAAATTGTTTACGCTAGGGACTTGGAAATTTGTGTGGAGATAAACGATAACAATTCCATATTAACGCAAAATAATAGGAGTTGTACGAAAAGGGGGCGTGGCACCTCCCATACAAACTTAGCGTTGGAAGCTGAATATATAGCAGAAAGAATAAATGGCAGGATCCTAAAAATGGCTATAGAGCTAAATGACATGAAAACCACTTTCCTGCATAAAAGTGGGGATTTATCGAAAAAGGGGGCGTGGCACCACCCATACACCCTTATTTTTTTAAGCTGAATATCTCTAAAAGGATTTAAGGCAGGGACCTGGACATTGGTACAGAGCTATATGATATCAAAACAATTTTTGCACATAGAAATGTAGGTTATCGGAAAAGGGGGCGTGGCACCTGCCAATTAATCTTAATTTTTCAAGCTGATTATTTCTAAAGGACTTCAAGGTAGGGAGCTGAAAATTGGTATAAAGCTAAATGATATCAAAGTCATTCCCACGCATAAAAGTAGGGATTATCAGAAAAGGGGGCGTGGCACCTCCCATACAAACTTAATTTTTCAAGCTGAATATCTATAAAAGCGTTTAAGGTTGGGACCTGAAAATTGATCAGGAGATTAACGATATCAATAGCATGCTTATGAAAAAAAACAGTTGTTTTGGGAAAAGGGGGCGTAGCACCTCCCATGCGATCTTAATTTTTAAGGCTAAATATCCCTAAAAGCGTTCATGGCGAGCGTGGTTACGATATAACTCACTTGCAACAACAAGTACAAACAAATTTTCTACTGTTGAATCAACAGCAAAGCAGTGCGTACAATCAACTAATAAACTCTGTTGATAATGGAAACGGTGGCATATTTTTTCTCGATGCGCCCGTGGTATTGCATCTACCTGAATTGCTGCAACCCTGTTGGAAGGGGGAAGAACGGCACATTCAGCATTAAAGCTTCCATTAAACTTGCAAATACACGAAAGTCCTGTTTACAATCTTTCAAAGCAATTGGGCAGAACGAAGTTTGCCGGGTCAGCTAGTAGTACTATATATATGAGAATATATATGTATGTATGTAAGTATACGTATATATGTAAGTACCCACTAGGCCCATTTGTGAGGTGATGCGATTTTTTTTTTCATGCCTGGATACTTGCTTTTGTTAGATAAACCGCAGGTACTCCTAAAGTATGTTGAACGGCATGTACAAACTGAGCACAGATCCATTGGCGCACTCAAGGGGGGGGGGGGGTTTGGGGTTAAAACATTGCTAGGCTTGTCATAATTTTTTCACCCCAATGCCTGGCTAAAGCGAAATGAAAACAGCCTAAAGTTAGAAAACCATAAAATTCATTCAAGTATATTTAGCAGTCTAAAAATTACAAGTTTATTTACAAGTTTTATTACATTTAAAAAACAATTCACAATTCACTGATATTTTTTTGTCAATTATAGGCTATGAATTTGTCTTTTTATGCTTATTAATTCTATTAGATTTTTCTGTTGATGACTTATCTAAATTATGTTGAAGGAAATAGCACGAAAAGCACAAGTATAAATTACAAATAATTGTGACAATTCGAACAAACAGGGTTATATATTGCACCAGAAATTTATCTGCTTTTATTTTCCTAAAATCGTAGTTATTTCATTCGCATGTAAAATTTTTTATCTGGCACAGGATCGGCGTTAAATGAAACACGGCTAAAATAAATTACTCAAAAGCGTGTGTGAACGCACGTAATTTCGGAAAGTAATTTCGGCTAATGAACGTAATTTAAAATGTAATCTGAATGTGCCTTTATGACACGGAAAAAGAGAAGTTATCGATAATCGCACAAGACTTACACTTACGATTGAAAGGTTTATAAGCCATAACTCAGAAACCGTAGAAGATATATCGATGAAATTTGGTACGCGTAATTTACTTACTTAGGACAATGTTTGGTCGAAAAATTGCCAAAATCGGTAGACGACCACGCCCAAATTTATATATGGGAACTATTAAGGGGCCTAATAAAAACATTTTAAGCGATATCTTTGTCAAATATAAAGATATGTCGTTGAAATTTTGTGCCATGTGTCCAACTATAGACATAAAACAAAAAATAGAAAAATTTTGGAAAATGGGCGTGGCACCGCCTCTTTTCAGACAAAGGAATCTACGAGAATTCGGAACCCATAACTCTACAAATAATTAAGATGTTATGACGAAAATCAGTTTGTACACTTTAATAACTTGTGGTAATACATGCTCAAACATTTAGCGAAATCGGTTTATGACCACGCCTACTTTTTTACAAAGATATTTCTGGAAAACCCTTTGGAAATTTGTAACGTAACATCTTTGTAATTAGAAGTCATAAAGGGTTGCAAATAGGCGCTAACAATAATATTCATATGCTTAGTTGGTTGATTGATAAAAATTTTGAAAATGCGCGTGGCTACGCCCACTTTATGCGGCACTCGCTTCATATAAAATAGACCCTAATCGAACAAACGCAAACAAACAGCTGAGTATCTAATGTTCGATTCCACTCGAACTTAGGCTTCCTTACTTGTTAGTTTTAGTTTAAATACCGAGAAAATGCAATGAATTGAGATTTTAAAGGTGTCTTTGTTTAATGTGTGCATACGTAGGTCCACTCCCCAAACATAAATTTAAGTAAAAATTGTCTGGACGAGTTTTAAGTATTTTTTTTTAATTTTCGGTTGGATATTGAAAATCCCACCCCCCAAAATATTTTTCTGTGTGCGCCACTGCACAGATCATATCTTCACTGACTAAAGTAGGAGTTAAGAAGAGTAAGTCGAAACATAAAAATGTATACGAATGAAGTACATAACAAAGTTAGATGGTAGGCAGCTGTATATTCAGCACTACAATACTCCTACAATTCATGCTGAATACCTAACAAGATTATTATAACGACGATATGAAAAAAGCATACGGTTGGGAATGAAAGCCTGAAGCTTTCGCTTCTTTTCTTTTTTTACTATACAAAGTCATTCATGCAAAAGCGGACATCGCCGTGCAATATATGTACATGGGACATAGTCATGGAAGTTGTTATCTTCCCTAAAGAAAATGTAATGAGGAAAGTATTGATGATTTGTAGATCTTTGGGCCTACTGGGTATATATACATATGTATATAAATACATACATCGATAAAAGAACTTAAGAAGGTAGATATGTACATATATGTAATTGTTTTCTCAGCCAAACCGAGCGTTTCTAACAATATGTTAAAAACTCGTATCTCAGGTACCTATTAAAAGGAACATATCGAGGGCTGATATTCAAATAATGCTATCCTAAACATTGAAATAACTAGACAGTGGAAATAAAATTGTATCGATCTTAAAAATTAGTGGTCGCCACTCGACATTGATAGACATACACTCTCAGTATCTTACTGCCTTGGAAAAGTTTTTTGCAAACAAATTTCTCTTCCTCGGCATATGCCGTTCGGAGTCGTTCCGAATAAGGCAAATAATTTTTGGAACAAAATTAACTCTTACGCTTCCTTTCAATAAAAAAAATCGGACCAAAAGATGACCCACTAGTCTGCGTTTTATTCGTATGAAAAAATACAATGTTTCTAAAGACAGTACCGCCCCTTAATCCGTAGTAAAAGAGTTAAAGATATCACCTATAAATTTTGGTCCCGATTGGTGGCGGTTAAGGCGTGGCGCACTCTAATGGCCCAACCTTTAGAAAACGAATCTCTTTCCATTCGATATTCATTATGTGAAAAAGTTGTTATTCGATTCGAAAACTAGGTTCTAGAATAGGCACCGGCAAAAGTGAGAAGTTTGACAGACATTTTAATCAATGTAGCGACATAATCTGTTCCAGAAGGAAAATTTCCGGGGCTATTATAAGAACGTATTCAGTTCAATACTCACGTACAACGAATGCTACCGTGTCTATTAACCCGGTATTTTGATCTAAAATTATTTTTCCACATATTTAGGTATGTACATTAAGGTGGAGTGAAAATTTTTTTTGGAAATTCAATTTGTTCCAAAGCCAGAACGGCACCCTTGTAGCCCAGAAATAAGCCTGTAAAATTTTATTGACCTACTCGCATGTTTAGCCCCAAAAAGTTGAAAAAATAGCACGATCTGGTACAAATGTAAAATTTCTAAAATTATAAAATCAAAAAACGAAATATGACGATTGATAAAGATGGCTAAGCTGAGTGTTAAAGTGAATTTATTTTTTTTGGAAACAACAACAACAAAAGTTATTAAAGGTCAAAATTTATAATATGCATTTTTTAAATTGCAATTGCTTTAAAACTACTGAACCGATTTCGAATATTTTTATACTATTCGATAGGTATTTTGATTCCCTTTAATTTGATGTACATTTTATGTGGGTTCCATAACAGCCCCCCTGCGGGGGTCAACCCCCCTTTTAACCCCCTTACTTTTCAAATCTAATATGTATATCGAATTAAAGGGAATCAAAATACTTATTGAACGGTATAAAAATATTCAAAATCGGTTCAGTAGTTTTAAAGTAATTGCAATTTAAAAAATGCATATTATAAACTTTGACCTTTAATAACTTTTGTTGTTGTTGTTATAAAAAAAAAAAAAATAAACTTCACTTTAATACTCAGCTTAGCCATCTTTATCATCCCTCATACTTCGCTTTTTGGTTTTATAATTTTGAAAATTTCATATTTGTACCAGATCGTGCTTATTGCTTTCAACTTTGCGGGGCTGGGGGCAGTTCAAAACGTCGTCCTATCGGCGTAAAATTTTGTGGGGTTCATTAACTCGTATAAAGGCAACTTTTCATTGCTGGTACGTTCAAAAAAAGAACAAAAAAAATCTCCATATGTTTTCACTCCACCTTAATGTACATATACATAGGTATGTACATATACATATGTATGTATGTAAGTATTCGTGTATGCACATATCCATATAAACAAGTTTCAACGGAAAATTGCACTCAACATTAATTAAAAATAATGTTTGTACTTTTAGCTTTAGCGGAATCGCTACACCCGTGAAAACATGAATTGGCACCCACCTAACAACATAAATATATATGCATTAAGTAATGTGCAACTTAAATTGGACTAAAAGCTGTGAGCAAAATGCGTAGGTGACAAAAATGTGCACGTGCATTTACAAAAAAAAATAGTAATGACAGGCCACAAATCATTGTGCCGGTATTTGGTATAAATGCACTTTCTTTCGTTGCCAAGTTGTATTATTTTATTGTGTTTTATAAGATAGCCAAAGGTATAGACTCATTGGATCATATTAATAAAAGCCAAGCATTTGCTTAAGATTTCAGACCTTTTACTCAAATTTTGAAATTTGGTTCATACAAATTAATGTCAAATTTTTAAAATTTTGAGAAAAAGCATTTGCTTGATTTTTATTAATACGGCCCATTTTCAGTACTTTGGTTAGGTTATACAAATTATGTAGAAAATCGGTTTCCTAAAATTTTTTGTTTTATGTGCAGATTATTCGAACTTTCCAAAAAGTTGTTTTATCTAACTTGACTATCTTAATGTATCATTTCACACAATTTTGGCGAAACTGTCTGCATTAATTGTAATTTACTACACCCCATTTTATCACCTTTCATTTCAATTTCATACAAATAAAATCAAAATAATCAATGTGGCCATTTGGTATACAATTAGTGAAACTCTGAAAAATAAAGCAAAAGAATGCTTTTCTTCTGAAAAAAATACAAGGTGGCAACAGTGACAGTAAAATGTAAAAAACGGTAAGAGAAACGTTCCTGCGAATCGAATTTAATTTAACCGTTTTTAAATAAATAAATTATACACTTAAGAAAGCTGTTTTAATTGAACTAAAAGGGAAAATAAAATAATATGAAATTAAGAAAGCATTTAATATAAAATATTTAATATGTATGCAATTATCATTTAGGTATTAACAGAAGAAAACTGTTTAATACTATTGTGATTATTTTTCTGAGTGTACGTTATTTTCAACAGTTATTTCGATGGTAGAAGTTATAGATTTATATGAAAGATTGCATCTACTCATCAGAAAAAAAGAAAAAGTTTATTCTGTTATCAAATGTTATATCTTATTTGCCCATTATCACTTCTATTGTTTTATTACAAGATGCAATTGCTTGTTGTATGTATATGTAGTATAACATTAGGCGCAGAAACTCGTAATTGCATTTTAAATTCATTTTCGAACGGAACATAGAAATTTATCCAAAGAAGCAAAATTTGTTATTTTTTTTTGTTGTTGCTATAATTAACTATGCTGTCAACTTTTCTACAACATTTTCTGCTTAGATTAAATTAAATTTAATTCAATGATTTTAATTAGAGCTGCGATAATTTGATTTTCACTTGGTTCAAAAGCGAAAAGTCAAGTGAAATGAAAGAAATTGAAATGAAATTATGGTAAAGATAATTTAATGTTGCCAGCTTTTTGTTGCGTATTTAATTTTATTGATAGAAAAACACGTTGTGGGGATATGATCTACTTCAAAAGAATGTGAAGACAAATACCTGGAAATAAGAATATGAATAGTAAAACGTATAGCAATACGAATACGGATACAGAAGAAAGATAATTACACTGTCTGAAGCCTGTTGTAAACAACTAGAATTCAAATTTAAATAAAAATTTTCTCCATTAATGTGAATATTAATTCACCTAAAAGCTCAAAAGGAATGAAAACAATAATACCATGTCTCCACATAACGTGTTTCGCTCTTTTTTTCTGCATTTTCTCTCTCAATCTTGTTTCGACACGGAAACCAGTGCCGAAACTCGCCAATTTCCATACAAATTTCTGAGAGCGAGTGAAGATTGAAACACTGTTTCATTCTGAATCATCTTGCCAACCTCGATGATATCGATGTCTTCTCAAATTTTATATCGAAAATCTATCGAAATCTCACACAGACCAAAGCAAAGACGCAAAAATAAGCAAACATACAAACATTTAAGAAGAACAAGAAAGAGAAATGTCAAACTGAATCACGATTAGCCACGTGGAGACGGGTTATTGAGCGAGATGTTTTGCTACATGTTTCTCTGGTGAATCAAGTTATGTGGAGACGGGCTTTTAGATATTAATTAATTAAAACATGCTAAATCTCTTAGAGCTCGAATAAAGGTTTTAAAAAGCATAAAAGCAGCTTATGAAGCATACTTTTAGGTACAATAGAAATTCATTCACAATGAAAGAGTCAAGTTTTCGTTCTCTTCACTGAAGCGAATTGTATATACTTGAACAAATCATATGTATGTATGTATATAAATAAATTTTAATACATATGTATGGATATGCGTAAGTCACATGCCCTTGCGGCTTTGAGCGAAACAAACGATAATGAAATTTTGTGTTTCATTTAAATGCAAATAAGGGCGTTAAAATATGTAGATATGTAATACAATTTTTAGTTTTGCATAAAATATGAAAAAGCGATGAGACCAAAACCGGTGAGGATAGACAAAGGAATTAAGATGATGTTAATTACTTTTTGGTTGCTTGTTTTTCCGACAGGGTAGGAATATGATGTATTGTGGAACGATTTTCCGTCATCCCTTGTCAAGTTTGGTTTGGAGACAAACCGGTTTCGGCTAATATGCGCCATCTTCAGTGTCTTCTTTCGTTTATTTTAATTTTGCAGTGCTGAGCACGTTACAGAGCTTATATATGTATATGCATTGCAATATAGGTATGCAATAATTAAAAAAATGTAGATATGTATGTATGTATGTTAGGGTTGGGCGATTTGTATGGATGGAAATTAATCGATACCGCGCCATCGAAATTCGGATTCCTCTCATTTTTCTGAGTAGAAAACTCCTCCACGACATTTGTCTAAAATTAATTTTGATGTTCCGGAATTTGGTTTTTATGAACCAAGACGAATTTTTGAAAATAAAAATTGGGCAAAAATCGACAAAAAAATATCCAGGCCAATATGCACATCGAATTAAAGCAGAATTTTGTGCTGAATCCAGATATAAAATCCGAATTAAAATCGGATGATCCTTTTTCGAGATATAGCCTGATTTCCGGTTATGGAGGCTGAATGCCCAAAATCGCATATTTTCGCTATTATCTCTTGTCGTGTACAATACATCTTAATTTTTCTTGCAAACTTCTTAAAGATAAGTCAATTCAATATATGAACAGTTTTTTAAAATATTAATTTATCATCCGGTATAAGAACACTATAATGCACTCTTTTTTCCTTGGCCCAAAATCCCGGTATGGGTTCTCTATGTTATAGTCATTTGATACCGATGATTTTCGTCGACAGCGCTTTGTGTACAATAAATGCTCTAAATACAAAATTTCAGAGTTTTAGCTGCAAATATTGAAGAGTTATAACCCAAAACGTAGACGTTTGCTGTTTGGGACTTGTTTTTTTTGCTTTATTCAACTCTAAAAAAACTCAAGGTTACTCATACGCCATATCGTACTATTGGAAGCAAAAAACAAATTTCAGAAGCATAAGTCTACGTTTTAGGGAATAACTCTTCAATTTGTGCAGCTAAAATTCTGAAATTTTGTATTTAGAGCATTTATTGTACTCAAAGCACTGTCGGCGAAAATCATCGGTATCAAATGACTATAACATAGAGAACCCATACCGCGATTTTGGGCCAAGGAAAAAAGAGTGCATTCTAGTTTTCCTATACCGGAAGATAAATTAATATTTTAAAGTACTGTTCATATATTGTATTGACTTATATGTAAAAAGTTTGCAAAAAAAATTAAGATGTATTGTACACAACAAGAGATAATAGCGAAAATATGCGATTTTGGGCATTCAGCCTCCATAACCGGAAATCACGCTATATCTCGAAAACGGATCATCCGATTTAAATTCGGATTTTATATCTGGATTCAACACAAAATTCTGCTTTAATTCGATGTGCATATTGGCCTAGATATTTTTTTGCCGATTTTTGCCCAATTTTTGTTTTCAAAAATTCGTCTTGGTTCATAAAAACCAAATTCCGGAACATCAATATTAATTTTAGACAAATGTCGTGGAGAAGTTTTCTACTCAGAAAAATGAGAGGAATCCAAATTTCGATAGCGCGATATAGGTTAGTAAATCGCCCCACCCTAATGTATGTATCTGCAAACATTAACAATAAATTAAAACTTTGCATACTACATTAAGAGTTACTTTACCAAAATACATACATATGTACATATAAGTAAAAGTTAATGAGCTAAATAAATGGGTGCAGCGAGAAAATGCATTAAACTAGAAAAAGAGCTCATTTTTTCTCTTAATGCATTTGGCATGCAATTGTTTTTTTTTTTTTTTGCTTTTATACCACTTAAGGATTTTTTTCTCCATATTTTTTTTTCATACGCCCACAAGTTATTTTTAAGCGTATTCCCAAGTTATTTACTCGTGCTGGTAGGTACCTAACTGATGATGCACATCTCGACTCATCTCATTTGCTAGGCACAACCATCTACGCCCACCACATTTCAGCTTTTAAATAAATTTAATTTGCTCATTTTCTCATTTTCTTATTTTCTTATTCTCTCTCGCCACATTCACATCACATTACATTGCAAATTGAATGCAGATCGGCCCATTTATTTGGCCTGGCTTGGCTTAGCAGCGGACTTAAAATGGCGTACAAGTATGTATGTAGTTATGTACGTCAAAGCTGCGAAGAAAGAATATCTCACAAACTGTCAAACTGATTTATTGAAAAGGTGAACGTAATTTCACAATAAAAAGGTCATGGCCAACTTTAGCTGTGCACGTACTGCGCTGGCTTGTGCCTGGGTGAGGCATTTAAGCGTAGCTTTTGGAAAAATGGCATGGATGCAGCAGAACAAGAAGAAGAAGAAACAACAAACAGGCTTACACGAAACGGGCGTGCGCTAAGCACTTTGCTTTTTTTTATTTTTACTCTTTTATTATTTAAGTGCATGAATATTTTATTTTTATACTCAGCTGTACTAGTACACAGAGTATTATAATTTTGATTTCCTAACGGTGGATTGTAACAGAACGAAATAATCGAGATAGATATAGACTTATATATATCAAAATGATCAGCGTGAAAAGAGAAATCGATTGAGCCATGTCCGTCCGTCCGTCCGTCCGTCCGTCTGTCCGTCTGTCCGTCTGTACGCACGATAACTCACGCAAAAATCGAAATATTTTGATGAAATTTGGAATGCAAGTTGGTATCAAGACGAGAACGGATGGTATTGAAAATGGGCGAAATCGGACCATGACCACGCCCACCTCCCCTATATAGTAAAAATCGGAAATTTGGTATCTCAGTCACTAATATAGCTGGAGCGATGAAATTTTACCCACGTGTTGAGCTCAGGCCCCTATGAAGAAATTTGATGAAATTTTGGAAAATGGGCGGTGCCACGCCCACTTATTAAGGGGCAAACATTGAAAGTTTTATGAGTCATAACTCAGAAACTATTGAAGATATATAGATGAAATTTGGTACGCGTGATATATTTGCTTACGCAAATGTTTTGACGAAAAATTGCCAAAATCGGTTAACGACCACGCCCACTTTTATATATGGGTATTATAAAGTGACCTAATAAAAACATTTGAAGCGATATCTCTGTCAAATATAAAGATATATCAATGAAATTTTATGGCAAGATTCCAACTAAGGACATAAAACAAAAAACACAAAAATTTTGGAAAATTGGCGTGGCACCGCCTCCTTTTAGGAGCAGGAATATACGAGATTTTGGAGCCCATATCTCGACAAATAATTGATATATTATGACGAAACTTGGTGTATACACTTTTATTACTTGTAGCAATACATGTTGAAAATTTTAGCGAAATCGGTTGACGACCACGCCCACTTTTATATATGGGTATTATAAAGTGGCCTAATAAAAGCATTTTAAGCGATATCTTTGTCAAATATAAAGATAATTCATTGAAATTTTGTGGCATGAGTTCTACAATAGACTGGAAACAAAAAATAGAAAAATTTTGGAAAATGGGCGTGGATACGCCCACTTCATGCAGCACTCGCTTTATATAAAGTACACCGTGTTTCCATCAAAGGCAAACAAACAATAAGCATACAGCATACAGAGTATCTAATGTTCGATTCCACTCGAACTTAGGCTTCCTTACTTGTTTATTTTTATCTTTTTTTTTCAAATGGGCAAAGTTGCTTGTCAAGTTATGCAGTTGAGAAGCTTTTGTTTAGTCCTTGCAGATACGGCATTTATTGCGTTTATTCTTCGTAAACGTTTGCAACAAAGTTGCTTGAGTTTCTTGAGTAAATATCCCTTGTTTTAATTCTTTGTTTTGAACTTTCGATTTCCTCTTTGAATTGCATTCGCTTTTCGTGATCTTTTTTCTTCGTTCTTTTTTTTTTAAGTGAACATTTTTGCATGTTTTGTGAAGGCGTTGCGGCGATTGCATTGCAGCTGGTACACGCTAATTGCTTGCATAAAATGATTTTACATAATTTTTGTATATTGTATACATATATGAGTATATACATGCATAGATATGTATATGTAAATATGTATGTACAGTAGGGTGGTCCTTAAATGTATGGAGGCAAATTTTATATCATATTTCTTCAACCTCACTTAAAACCAGGGACGTAACGGTTATAAGAGAAATGGGGTAAAAGTCATATTTAACGATTATCATGAGAAAAAAAATTTTGTTTTGGGCCTGAATAACCGTTATTCAGATTTTTATTTTTTTTTTGGTCAGCTATAAAAATCAAGCCTATTTATTTGTCAATATTTCTGGAGGATATTGGTATCAAATGAAAGGTGTTGAGCAGGGATTGTAGCTCTGATTATCTCTTTTCATTTGACACCAATATTGCTTAAAATATTCCAGGGCATCCGGGTCCACTTTTCACCCATAACTGGGAACCCGACCTACGAATCTTAACAAATTCACCTCTATGTAAAGGCCCTGCTCAACACATTTCATTTGATACTAATATCTTACAGAAATATTGACAAATAAATAGGCTTGATTTTTATAGCTGACCAAAAAAAAAAAAAAATCTGAATAACGGTTATTTAGGCCCAAAACAGTTTTTTGGATGCCATAACGGTTATTCAGGCCCAAAACGGTTTTCTGGTCTTTATAATGGTTATTATGGACCAAAAGAAGATAAAGGTTATTTTTGCGTAACCTTTTCACCACAATAGAAAGAAATAACTGTTATTTTCAGTCCGTGCTTAAAACTTAATGACCAGTTTTTTTAATTTAAATTTGCCTCCAAAGCTCAAAAATGAAGTAATTATTAAAATTTAATTTAATTTTTTGAATATCTAATGTCCTAAATTGATAGTCCTGTACTCAAGGATACCTACCAAACCTAAATTTTGGTCCCAATCGGAGACAGTTAAGCAGTGCCGCGATGTAGGGGGTAAGACCCAAGAAAATAGCTAATTTGATTTTTAAGGATCACCCTAATATGCATATTTATGGTGGTTTTAGAATTTATAGTGAGCAGTAAAAATAGTGATTGCTATACCGACCAACATAAAATTAAAAAAAAAATTAAAAATTTTCTAAATAAATAAAATCCAATTAGATATTGGGTTTAAAAATAAATGTGATCACTCTTCGCCACTAATCGGCATACCCTGAATTTTTGTTATGAAAAGGCTTCTCAACAAAAATTGCACGCGAGAAAAAATTAAGGAGCAAACTCCGAATTGGGAGAGAAACTCGGCTTAAAACTCGTTAGAGCTACACTCGTACTTGTGACTAAAAGCGTTGCTGAAAAGACGGCGCGAAGGCTTAGAGTAACAGGACAATTTAAACAACGACCTTTTGGACACACCAATACATCCGAGGATCAAACGGCAGTTCAGACGACGTTACTCCCAAAACCGATCTCAACAGGGGACCACACGGGTAATAATAGAAAAGGACGGATGGAAGAAAGGACTATTAACCATACGCGTTACTATCTACTGTGTACCCGGACACCAGGGAATCAAGAGAAATGAGAGGGCGGCCGTGCTAGCCAAAGCCGGGGCTTCACTAGCGCAAGTGAATGTGGAAAACATCTTCGCCTCTCTAAATTACCATAGATCTCAAATAGATCAGGTAATGATACGTACAGGCGATTCACTGTGGAACACTTTGTCAAGCTGCGGGATCGCCAAAATCATACATCGGTCATACAACGTAAAAACTGCAAACTATCTACATATTCACACTTCCTTGAGCAGACTACAGACTGGCGGCGGTCGGCATACCTACTATCGGGGCTCTGTCTCACACCATCTCATGCATCCAAAATGGGACTGGTTCCGAGTCAAGCGTGCACGGCAGTCCCGATGCTGTTGGCACTCTTCGCTTTCCTGCTCTACCATAGCAAGATTTGTGGCAATATTCTTAGAGGAATAGGTACTCTAGGAATGTGCCTAGACAAAATATCTTGAAAAATCGTAGACTCTCATAACTGGAGCCACTCAAGCATTTTACTATTCCTATTTCACTCTTTAATCCACTAAGACATGATGTTTTCTATTTATTTATTTTCCTTTTCTTAATACAATTTAATCCATGTTCGTGTTTCATTATTTTTTCAAAATGAGTGGAAGTAAAAAATATATATACACATGTATGAATGTATGTACATACAAATAATACCTACAAGCGACAAGCAAACGCTAAATATACGAGTTGAGATTCAGGCGAAGGATTAGAGCTACAAAAAGATTTAGCTGAGAAGAAAATTGCGATTTTAATTAAATGATATGAAAATTGAATAGTACAAGTAAACGCAGGAAGGCGGCACCGGCGGCGACCAAGGGCACAATGGGTGATTGCGGCCAAAAATAAATTCAAAATTAAAGTATGAGTAAAACCATTTTTTTAAACAGAGATCGACAGATACATCAAATTGTAATAAAAAAGCTTATATAAAAATTTTTGAGTATCTTTTCGTTTAGCCGTACAGGGTGCCCAAAGTTGAGCAAAAAATAGGTCCTTTTATTTCTCAATGAACACACCTCATACAAAACGCTCTTTCTCATTTAACTGTTAACCTACATACACGAATGATACATCGTTACATAGATAATGATTTTCTCTTTCAGAAAAAATAACTTAGTTGTAAATAGCGCTCACTGTTGAATTTATATGAATTTTCAAATATTCACAAAAAATGTCGATGATAAAAAAATTTTCCTCGACTTTGAATAAAAAAATAAAAAAAACAAAAAATATTACCTCCTCAATTTTTTTTTATGCTTTGAAATAATATATTCTTAATCAAACTGCATTTTCACTTTAAAAATCCACTTGCTCCATTTGCTTTTATAATTTTTTTCCCATCTGCCTAAAACTGTGTTTTTGTAAATGCATTAATTATGTTACTTTTGACATTATGAAAAACGTGTATATTTAGGCGACTAATCGAATATTTCTCTATCGTCTTTCAGCAAATGGTCCATACTTTAAAATTATGAGGTAATTTTTTTTATCAGCGTTAATTGTTATCTTTGGCAGCTTTTTTATTTTAGAATATAAAAAAAAAAATTGTTAAAATTGTAAAACTTTAAAATGAAATTAAAAAAAAAACAAAAAATATTGCCTCCTCAATTTTTTAATATTTGATGCTCCTGAATTTCTTTTAAAAACTGGCGAAAAAATTGTAAAAATTCGTTTGCTCCATTTTGTTTTATGAACATTTTTATGGAAGGTGTTTTTTGAGTTTTGGTACATTTTTCCCATACAAAATGCCCAGAAGTATGCTTCAAAAAGTTTAAATTTTTTTGTATGGGGAATATTTGTCAAAATGGTGAAACTTAAATATCGATATTTCCAATTCTAATTAAGATATTCGAAGAAACTAAACGCTGTTTTCAAGGGTAATGATTGTGCTTTCAACTGGTTAAATCGAACTTGAGTGGAAAGTAATTATATAAAAGATATTAAGCAGGGAATAGAGCCAAAAAACGTGTTTTTTTCCTATTTGGGCATGAATATCTCAGAAACTAGAAACAATTTGGAAAATCTGACTCCAGACTCAGGTTTATCACACTGAAATCCTTTAGAAAAGTGTAATTTCATTTCCGGTATAAAATTTTTTTGAAATGCGATTTTTTTGTATGAAAGTTTTATGATAAATGCTTATAACATACTTAAAAGTGCATATATTTTTAATTTAAAAACGGTGAAGTGCTTTACCCTTTTTCCAAAATGATTACCGCATTTGATTTATATTTCAAAAATGTATACACTAATCAAAATGGAGCATTTTAGCTATAATAGTTAGGAAAATGCTGAAATTTCAAAAATACCGTTATATGGGAGGTGGGCGTATTTGTGGGTGGATTTTGTTCAAATTTTCACAGTTTACTAACTTCAACCAAAAAAGCTTAAGTTCCGAGTTTCAAGATTCTAGCTTAATTATTACTACTAGTATCGCCGGTGGTCGAAATTCGACCATGCAATTTATTTTTTCAACTTTGTATTGGTACAAAAATTATTCCTTTTCGCGGAGATAAGCAACACTTTCCAAATTCCAGTTGTACCGCAACACTGATTTGCTCTTTTGATCACGGTCCGACGCGAAATCATGGTCAAAATCAAGGCAGATCTAGGAAGGTAGGCCCGGTGGTGAGCGCTTTTAAATTAAAGCGACTCTTCAACTGTGTTTACGATATTTGTAAACACGTTTACGATATCTATTTATCTTAACTAAAAATTTTATTTATTAATTATAAAGAAATTAAATAATTTATAGAAAAAATTATATGCCTATGCACTGCTCCTCACTCATACGAACACATCCATATCAATTTTATGTGGATATGAGTATGTTAAATGTGCAAAACAGCCTGGAAATTGTTTATATGGGAAAAATGTTAGCCTATTAATATATAGATAGTGGGCACATTTGGCAACGAAGCAAAAACGAAGTAAATCAAAAATGGTACAAAACTAAAAACTTTATTTATTAATTATAAAGAAATTAAATAATTTATAGAAAAAATTATATGCCTATGCACTGCTCCTCACTCATATGAACACATCCATATAAATTTTATGTGGATATGAGTATGTTAAATGTGCAAAACAGCCTGGAAATTGTTTATATGGGAAAAATGTTAGCCTATTAATATATAGATATTGGGCACATTTGGCAACGAAGCAAAAACGAAGTAAATCAAAAATGGTACAAAACTAAAAACTTTATTTATTAATTATAAAGAAATTAAATAATTTATTGAAAAAATTATATGCCTATGCACTGCTCTGCACTGGGAAAAATGTTAGCCTATTAATATATAGATAATATATAAATAGTGGGCACATTTGGCAACGAAGCAAAAACGAAGTAAATCAAAAATGGTATAAAACTAAAAACTTTATTTATTAATTATAAAGAAATTAAATAATTTATAGAAAAAATTATATGCCTATGCACTGCTCCTCACTCATACGAACACATCCATATCAATTTTATGTGGATATGAGTATGTTAAATGTGCAAAACAGCCTGGAAATTGTTTATATGGGAAAAATGTTAGCCTATTAATATATAGATATTGGGCACATTTGGCAACGAAGCAAAAACGAAGTAAATCAAAAATGGTACAAAACTAAAAACTTTATTTATTAATTATAAAGAAATTAAATAATTTATTGAAAAAATTATATGCCTATGCACTGCTCTGCACTGGGAAAAATGTTAGCCTATTAATATATAGATAATATATAAATAGTGGGCACATTTGGCAACGAAGCAAAAACGAAGTAAATCAAAAATGGTATAAAACTAAAAACTTTATTTATTAATTATAAAGAAATTAAATAATTTATAGAAAAAATTATATGCCTATGCACTGCTCCTCACTCATACGAACACATCCATATCAATTTTATGTGGATATGAGTATGTTAAATGTGCAAAACAGCCTGGAAATTGTTTATATGGGAAAAATGTTAGCCTATTAATATATAGATATTGGGCACATTTGGCAACGAAGCAAAAACGAAGTAAATCAAAAATGGTACAAAACTAAAAACTTTATTTATTAATTATAAAGAAATTAAATAATTTATTGAAAAAATTATATGCCTATGCACTGCTCTGCACTGGGAAAAATGTTAGCCTATTAATATATAGATAATATATAAATAGTGGGCACATTTGGCAACGAAGCAAAAACGAAGTAAATCAAAAATGGTATAAAACTAAAAACTTTATTTATTAATTATAAAGAAATTAAATAATTTATAGAAAAAATTATATGCCTATGCACTGCTCCTCACTCATATGAACACATCCATATCAATTTTATGTGGATATGAGTATGTTAAATGTGCAAAACAGCCTGGCAATTCTTTGTATGGGAAAAATGTTAGCCTATTAATATATAGATTTTTGGCCGCGTTTGTATGGAGGTGCCCCCACTGTGAAGGGGTGCGCCGAGAGCGAGATTATGCTTGCTGGGTAAAAATAGGCGCAAGCGCGATTGTGGGTGTGCTTCGGGTAATTTAAGAAGATACGTAAGAATTTTTAGTATAATTATACCCAGTTGCATTTTTAGTTTAATAGTTATTTTTTTACTAATAAAAAAAAATAAAAAAATAAAGGTAGTAGGAAAAACAAAAAATGTAGGAAAAACAAAAATGGAGCACACCTCGAAATGGGAGAGAAGCTCGGCCATAAAACTCGTCAGAGTTATAAAAGCGCCATTGTATTATATTATTATATATTAATAAAGGTAGTATACAGCAAATTTTCTGAACTGCTTAGAGCTTTTTTCTGATGGAAATAAATTTGGCAATTTTTAATAACGCTAAAACACGATAGTTGTCCACCTTTTTAAATAAATAAAAACCCAAAATATGTGTTATTAAATATATAAAAAATATGCATATTTACATACATACATATGTACATACATACATACATATATGTATGCTAATAAAATTTTATGGGTGTACGTTTGTATGTGGTACGTATGTACATTAGAGCGAATCGCAAAAAAAAAAAGTTCGCCGTACGTTTCTCGAAATTTGTTTTATTTTTTTTGACGCCGCTAGATGTCGCTAAAATTCATTTTTTACATCTTCGTTATTTATGGGCCGATCCCAGAGTTTGATACACCAATTCCTTTGGCTTGAGAGAGGGGTTCCTACTTTATAATTGTATTAACCCTATGTGCGCCATAGGGGTCATTTCCTCCCAGTACTTAGTTTATACCACCCTAATGTAACTTTTTTTGCCGGCATGTTAAACGCGGTCAAAAAAAATTATCCTCTCAAGGCAGAGGAATTGGTGTTTCAAACTCAGGGATCGGACCATAAATACCGAAGATATGAAAAAATGAATTTTAGCGACATCTAGCGGTGTCCAAAAAAAAGAAGTTTTTCCAGAAATGTTTTCGAAAAATAAATTATATGGGGGCGTACGGTTGACTTATTTTTTGGGTTCATATAAGGCAAGACAGCCTAATGTACATACATATGTATATCTATGTATACATACTTTTATTATGTATGTATGAAGCTTCCGTAGCACATAGCTAAAAGATCAGGGGCGAACGCAGGGGGGGGGGTTTTGGGGTGTTAACCCCCCCCCCCCAAAAGTAATTGAATTTTTAAATAATAGAATTTAATTCTACATAGTCATTTGAAAAATTGTAATTTGTTGTTTTCAAAGCAATCTTTCTGCCGACGATGTATGAATATGTAAAATAAATGAATACATTAGTCACTAACAGCGTTGCCGTTTTGATACAATTGTATCTTTTTTGATACTTTTTTTTCTAAATTTTGTGATTTGATACCTTTTTGTTCACAAACGGCCTATTTTGATACTTTTCTGCTGATAGAATTTAATTTTTTGAAACTATGAAAATGTTAAACTAAAAACAAACCTATTGTATCTGGATAGTATTAAAAAGTTGTAGGAATGTAGGCCAATTAAAAAACCCAGAAAAATATAAACTGGACAGAGACATTTTTTTAATTTTCTTCAAAGTAATGAGTTTGCCTTATAACTCTGTGGCTCTGAACTGAATTTTTTTAGATTTAAGGGGAATTGTGAGTCGAAAATGGACATGGATCATTGAAAGTTTTATAAGCCATAACTCAGAAACCGTAGCAGATATATCGATGAAATTTGGTATGCGTGATTTACTTTCCTAAGCATATGTTTGGACGAAAAATTGCCAAAATCGGCCACGCCCATTTTTATATATGGGAATTATAAAGTGGCCTAATAGAAACATTTTAAGCGATATCTCTGTCAATTACAAAGATATATCATTGAAATTTTGTGGTAGAAGTCCAGCTATAGACATAAAACAAAAAACTGGAGAATTGGGAAAATGGGTGTGGCAACTCCTCTTTTTAGAAGCTGGAATATACGAGATGTCTGAGCCTATAACTCGACAAATAATTTATATATTATCACGAAAATCAGTTTGTACACTTTAATAACTTGTGGTAATACATGCTCAAAAATTTAGCGAAATCGGTTTATGACCACGCCTACTTTGTAACAAAGATATTTCTGGAAACCCTTGGGAATTTGTAACGTGATTAGAAGTTGCAAATTTCCACTAATAATAATATTTATATGCTTAGTTGGTTTGATTGATAAAAAATTTTGAAAATAGGCGTGTCTGCGCCCACTTTATGCGGCACTCGATTTATATAATCGAACAAACGCAAACAAACAATGAAAGCATACAGCTGAGTATCTCGAACATAGGCTTCCTTACTTGTTAATTTTATTTTAAATACAGAGAAAATGCAATGAATTGAGATTTAAAAGGTGCCTTTGTTTAATCTGTGCATATGTAGGTCCACTCATAAATTTAAGTAAAAATTGTCTGGACGAGTTTTAAGTATTTTTTTTTTAATTTTCCGTTGGATATTGAAAACCCCCCCCAAAATATTTTTCTGTGTGCGCCACTGTAAAAGATACATACATACATACATAAATATATATATGTATATATACATCTGAATGAGTTTACCACTTGTGCCCACGTTTATTATAAAAAATTTTACTGCTGCACATTTTGTGACGCCAGCGCCCATAAAAATAAATGAAGCGTGGTCATAAATGGCCAAACGCCAAATACCTAAGTACATACTTTGAAAGTAAAAAATGTACATAGGTATATAAATGAAATAAGAAGCAAAATATAAAACGAAAATAAATAATAAATATGTAGTTTTTTTTAGAATTTTTTGTTAAATATACATACATATGTACGTATATTTAGCGTAGGATATTTAACATTTTGAGCCAAACTTAATGCCGCCGCATGCAGTTTAGTATCTACACAAACAACAATAGGTTTGATTTTGTGCAATAAATTATAAATATTGCTTGAAAGTTTCTTTTTAAAACTTTTTTTTTATTTATTTCCTCTTCTTTTTTTGTGTAATAATGGAATTTGCGTTTTATCTCAATGAAATTGCATTACGAACAAAAAAACAAAAAACAAAGTATTAATCGCGTGAAAAACTTTCTAACTTTACTAACTTTTTTGCTTCCGAGCCACAACAATTCGGCTTTTAAGACAACACATGGTAATAATGTGCCTCCGGGCAGTCAAGTCTAGTGGCTATTAAGCGCACGTGTAACGTTAAATGATCGCTCGTTAGGAGGAACGCAGGTGTTGATTGTTGAGTGCAAGAATTAGAAAAAAAAAAATCATAAATTAAAGTGAGAAAATATGGCATAAATTTAAGTTGTTACTTATTTATTTATGCAAATGCTTGGCCGTTATGTAAGATCATTGGAGGAATTTTAAGACCAAATTGATTTAAGGATTAGCTCTCATCTCGAACTGTGAACTAACTAAAATAAGTACATAGATATCCATTCTCGCTGACGAGCTTTCTCAGCGCAAGCATTAATCCATCGATTGGCAACTCAACACAGCTCAACTAAAAGCCCGTCTCCACATAACTTAATTCACATTCGAATAATTAGCGAATAATCTTGTGAAATAATCCAATATCCACGTAGTTGATCGTCGTTCTGTTTGACGTTCTGTCGAACGACGATTGAGAGAGCGAATACAGCTACAAAGAGCGAATGACGTTATGTGGAGACATGCTATAAGACTTTGTACACCGAATTGGCTCCGCTAGACAAATTGCTTGGCAACCCTTGAATTAAAGTACTCTTTAGTACACCCTTTCTTACTTGGTCTGTTAGATATTTTTTACCACAACATTTATCTAACCAACTACTACATATTTTGGGTCTTAATTTGGATATTTTTCATATCGTTGTTTAAACAGCATGACCGTTTGTGGATAAATGAGATTTGCCAAACTAGAACTCCCGACAACCAAAAGAAATTGATCCATACCAAAAATGAGGTTTCGAGAAGCTCTATAACGTCCTTCTCAACTCTAAAGGACTCTGAGAGTGGCGCGTTAGGAATTCAATTCTAATTTTTGGCACAAGTGTTAGAGGGTTATGAAAGTTTAACTTAGGCGGTTATGAAGTTTAAACGGCAATATAACTTTTGTTTTTAACTTCTCTTAGACATACAATTAATACGTATGTATGTACATATGTACATAAATATGTAAGTAAATACATAGTATATATTTTTACATATATGTACAACAAATTTATTTTAATTAATGCGTCGTGTATTTACTCTCATAAAATATTTATATCACGCATCTACATATCCAAGTATAGCATAAATATGTATGTATGTATGCTTTGCAAATAAGATGCAATTAAATATTTACTTTTTTATTTTATTTTTTTTTTATTTTTACTTGCTGCTAATTTTTGTCAATATTAATTAGCGCTGCAGAAACGCTTGAAGTGCTTTTGCAGGTTTTGCATTGCAAAACTATTTTGCACGTCAGTCAGTAAACGTACATACGGACACATGTTTTCATGCAAAAGTACTCGCATGTGTGTGTGTAAATGTGGACTTTTGTGAGTACATGGAACATGCTTGGTCTGTTTGCATTTTGCATATCTAATTTCTGTCAACTTTGACATAACAATGACTAAACAAACTCAGCGCGACTCACCGGGTCAGAATAACAACAACAAGAAGAAAAACAAATTTCAAAGGTAAACTTAACTAACAACGTTTCAGGTGTGTATTCGTGTATGTATGTATGTACATTTGTATTTTCGTATGGTATAAGTAAGTATCCACTTTTGAAACCACTTGTGAAACCTCTTCTGAGAGCGGCTACATGGAGAGGTCAAGAATGTCGGAATGTTTCTATGGAATTATAGTCGAAAACTCATACATATATGGATCATGTGCTGAGGACATTTTGTGTATTGTTTTACTAAAATATAACCCATATTTATCCCAGGCTCTTGTCTCTCAATACCTAAAGATCTATCCCATCTGATATTGTCATTGGTTAGTGCAATAGAACGGGCAATTCTCATTATAGTAATGTAATGTTCGCATTCAGGGCAAGTTCCAATCTTTACACCTCTCCAACTTAGAGTGTCACGTATCGCTAAACACATGTGTTGCCTCTTACGCGCCTTACCTCAGCTTGATGGGAGGCCTTGATGCTTTTGTATGCAACAGAACTACGAGTACGAATTCAATAAAAACGACAACGCTGCCGTTTTTAGGTTAGTTAGCGCACTTTGTTATAATTTTCGCCCATATACATTTTCATGTACTGAAATGCATACGAAAAGATATATAAATATGCACGCATTTTTACCCAATAAACATTGTGGCGTACGTATCTATGCATATGACATTCGGTCTTCGAAATGAGGAACTAGCTTATGACCGAATTCAGTTTTTCACCGGTCAAAGCATACTGGAAGATACTCGAAATGGCTTCGAAAAGAAATTGAGAACCAGATGCTACTATAGTAACGAGAGAACAAGGGAAATCACTCTTTGTCATTCGAGATTCCTTTCGAGTTTGGGTTAGATTTGATAACGAAGAGGAAATATATCGGATGACCAAAGTTCTGTTTTGCTGGAGAATGAGTTTTCGAATATCAAACGGTTTCTATATTTATTATCGAATGTGAGACCTGAGAAAGAAGTTCGTTTTCCAATAGTTTTCGCATTTTGAAGCAAACCTAATGTTTATTGGGTATATACAAAATATGTGTATGTTCAAGGCTATTATCTAACAGAGCTGTGAAGTACTGAATATACTTGGTACTTGTACTTGGTCCAAGTACCATTACTTGATAATTAAAAAATTCAAGTATCAAGTACAAGTATACTTTATACTGGTAATTGGTAATTAAGTACAACTTTTTCAATTCTTTCACCAATTACTTTCAATTACCGCCAATTACGACCAATTCTTTTCAATTACATGGAGTTTAATCAATGAATTTATTTTAACTATTGTATTTTCTTCTATCCTCTACATAAGATACATCGGATACTAAATATTACAGCCACTAAAAGCAGGAAAATTCCCTTGTAAGAACTCTTTATTAAATATACATACATACATACGTACATTAAGGTGGGTTTTTTTAATATGGTACTTTTTTTAAATTTTCAAATTTTCTCCCATCGTACATATGTATGTTTGTACATGTTATGTTGTATGTACATGTTATGGGTCGCTGTGGTGCAGTGGGTAGAGTGCTCGCTTACGTTACTACGTTGGGGTTGTAACCCCAGTCCGGAGAAACACAAAAAAAATGTTTCTAATTAATTATATTCCTAATTATTGGGTTTTTGTAAATAGCGGTCACCTCTCGGCAGTGGGCGGCATACCCTCCGAGTGTATTTCTGCTATGAAAAAATGCATTCGCCGTTCGGAGCCGGTATAAAAACTGTGGGTCCAAGTTTAAAAAAATATCCCATAATCTTGGACGTGGAAATACGAACAAACACACCACTAGCTTCATCAGCTTCAGTTGACCGAAAAATTGTATGAACTCGTTTTAATATTTTCTTGTTACTAAACTGTTATCTTATATTTACAATGAAATAAAAAAAATTAAAGAATTGAAAAAACAACTGAAAAAGAATTGAAAGTAATTGAAAATCCACTGAAAAAGAATTGAAAGTAATTGGAAAAGAATTGCAAAAGAATTGAAAAATGTACGTACTGAGTATCAAGTACCAGTATAATATACTTATACTTGGTAATTGGGCTTTTCAATTACTGAGTACTGGTAATGGTAATTGTAGTGGTACTTGGTTTTTTCCAGCTGTTATCTAAGCACCAACAGTGTAAAGTGAAATATCTAATAAATAAAAAACAAGTAAGGAAGCCTAAGTTCGAGTGGAATCGAACATTAGATACTCAGCTGTATGCTTTCATTGTTTGTTTGCGTTTGATGAAAACACGTTGTATTTTATATAAAGCGAGTGCTGCATAAAGTGGGCGTAGCCACGCCCATTTTCAACATTTTTATCAGTCATCCAACTAAGCATATGAATATTATTCTTTGTGCAAAATTTCATTCCTTTATGACTTCTAGTTACAAAGAAGTCTTGTTACAAATTCCCAAAGGGTGTTCCAGAAATATCTTTGTTAAAAAGTAGGCGTGGTCATAAACCGATTTCAATAATTTCAAGTGTATAAACCAAGTTTCGTCATAATATCTCAATTATTTGTCGAGTTGTGGGCTCTGAAATCTCGTTGATTCCTTTGTCTGAAAAGAGGCGGTGCCACGCCCATTTTCCGAAATTTTTCTATTTTTTGTTTCCGATCTATTGTAGAACTCATGCCACAAAATTTCAATGAATTATCTTTATATTTGACAAAGATATCGCTTAAAATGTTTTTATTAGGCCACTTTATGATACCCATATATAAAAGTGGGCGTGGTCGTCAACCGATTTCGCTAAAATTTCGAACATGTATTACTACAAGTAGTGAAAGTGTATAGACCAAGTTTCGTCATAATATATCGATTATTTGTCGAGTTATGGGCTCAGAAATCTCGTATATTCCTGCTTCTAAAAGGAGGCGGTGCCACGCCCATTTTCTAAAATTTTTGTATTTTTTGTTTTATGTCCATAATTGGACACCTTCCATAAAATTTCAATGATATATCTTTATATTTGACAGAGATATCGCTTAAAATGCTTTTATTAGGTCACTTTATAATACCCATATATAAAAGTGGGCGTGGTCGTCAACCGATTTTGGCAATTTTTCGTCCAAACATTTGCCTAAGTAAGTATATCACGCCTATCAAATTTCATCGATATATCTTCAACGGTTTCTGAGTTATGACTCATAAAACTTTCAATGTTTGCCCCTTAATAAGTGGGCGTGGCACCGCCCATTTTCCAAAATTTCACCATATTTCTTCATAAGGGCCTGAGCTCAATACGTGTGTGAAATTTTATCACTCTAGCTCTATTAGTGACCGAGATAAAAAATTTCCGATTTTTACTATATAGGGGAGGTGGGCGTGGTCATGGTCCGATTTCACCCATTTTCAATACCATCCGTTCCTGTCTTGATACCAACTTACATTTCAAATTTCATCAAAATATCTCAATTTTTGCGCGAGTTATCGTGCTCACAGACGGACAGACGGACAGACGGACAGACGGACAGACGGACAGACGGACAGACGGACAGACGGACAGACGGACGGACATGGCTCAATCGATTTCTCTTTTCACCCTGATCATTTTGATATATATAAGTCTATATCTATCTCGATTATTTCATTCTGTTACAATCCACCGTTAGGAAATCAAAACTATAATACTCTGTGTACTAGTACAGCTGAGTATAAAAATATTTGACTTCATTTAGCTTCCACTGCTGCAGCGTGCCACACCATAAATTTGCAGCTACTCCATGTTGACAAGTGCACACACATATGTCTGTATGTACATATGCATAGTTTTAGTTTTGTATACAAAATTCTCACAAAGCTCTTAATACACAAAAAAAAACACTCCCAGGCAGAGAAGACACACACATTCAGCTGCAATTCGCAGAATTCCTTTAACACAAAAGCATAAAGCTGGAGTTATAGGTACTTAACGTAGCATGAACAAACTCACTCAAAATTTCTGTTCAAAGGGGTTTGAGTACATTTGATTACGCACACTTAGGGCCGTTTACTCAACCTCTGATTAACGCTAACCACAGTTAAAGTTCGGTTAAACATCATTATCGACTTCATCCAACCATGTATTTAACATGTGGTCGATAATGCAGTCCATAGCTTAACCGGACCTTTGTCCTCCGTTTAGCGTTAATCAGAGGTTGAGTAAACGGCCCTTAGCGTAACATAGAAGTCAGATCAATTTAGATTTTTACGGAGCGCGCATAAAGCGGCCCGTTTCTCAACTTGTTCCATGCTACGTTAAGTATCTATAACCCCAGCTTAATTTGTTATCATGGATGGCTTAATCCATGCATGGCCATGACACTTGCAAGTGTCGTGTCAAAAAAAGTGTAAAACGAAAATATTAATCAGTCAGAGGCAATAAAATATTCTTTCGAGCATATCCATGTATGTATGTATGAAGCGCTAGGAACGGCCTCTTATCTTTCTTCGATGACTCAGCAAAGTGCTATCGTTTTATGCTCATATTAACGAGCTGGTCTTTGTAGACCTCATTCACCTGCTTCTTCTTTTTCAAAAAAAAACAACAAAAAAACTCGTCACTCAATAATCAATTATGGCTTAACTAATTGTGCCGTCAATGATTTGTCATTTTTTCCAAAAACTAGTATGTATGTATATGTAGTTATCATGGCCTTGAAGAAGCTTCATACTAAGGTCCTTTGCAATTTATACTACGAGGGCTGCTCGATATATTTTTAGCCTAATAATGAAAATGCGATTATTAATCATCAAAAATGGTTTTATTGCTTTTCAAAGTATTCTCCAACATGATTTATGCACTTTTGCATGCGCTCAATCCAATTGTCGAAGCACTTTTCCCACTCCGATTGAGGCACCTCTAAAACATGGTTTTTGAACGCTTGAACAGCATCTTCTGGCGACGAAAATCGTTGACCACGCATTTCTTTCTTGATGTGCGGGAATAATAAGAAGTCATTGGGTGGCAAGTCAGGGCTGTACGGCGGATGACCCATCAATTCAACGGGTTTGCCGGCCAAAATGGTGTTGGTTTGAGCCGATGTGTGAGAGGGCGCATGTCATCGTGAACAATAATTCGTCTTCTCTTGTTCGTTTTTTGAATTTCTCCAAAGACTGCAGGCAAACAAATTGTGGTGTACCAGTCAGAATTGACCGTATTCCGTTGCTCAAGCGGAACAGTCGCCACACGACCAGATTTGCCGAAGAAACAGGTAACCATTTGCTTCGAAGTGCTTATTCCACGAACAACTTTCGTTGGATTTGGCTCATCTTCGAAGGCCCACACGATCGATTGTTGTTGTGTTTCGTGTTCGTACGCATAGATCCATGATTCGTCACCTGTGACGATCTTATAAATGTCTTTTGAAGCACCGCGATCGTATTTTTACAACATTTCTTTGCACCAATCGAAACGAGCCTTTTTTTGAGCGACAGTCAAATTGTGCGGGATCCAACGAGAACAAACCCTTTTTACGGCCAGGTGTTTATGCAATATCGAATGTATGCTGGTGAGAGAAATGTCCAAGGATGTCTCTATCTCACGGTATGTCACATGACGATCTTGCATTATGAGTTCACGCACGGCATCAATGTTCTCTGGCACAACGGCCGTTTTTGGACGACCTTCACGGAATTGGTCTTTGAGCGAGCGTCGGCCACCATTTATTTCATTATACCAATTTTTCACAGTGCCATAGGATGGTGCTTCATCGCCATATAAAGATTTAAGTTCATTAATACACTCTTGTCGTGATAATCCACGTCGAAATTTGTGAAAACTGATCGCACGAAAATGTTCACGAGTTGATTCACTGTAAACAACTCAAATGATGGTCGTACGTCAAAACGTTCTGAGTACGATTATGCTAAAAAATGTCAGACTTTCCAATGGAAATGTCAGATTTCATCTGGCAACACTTTTTCATTGTTGGGCTAGAAATTTATCGAGTAGCCCTCGTATATGCATTTATACATACATATGTACGTACTCGTACATATGTACGATGTATATAATTTTTTTTTGTGGTGAGATTCACTTTTAGCAGACACCATATTTATTTTTTAAAGGCATGACACAGAATAATGATCACAGCAGTCGACCATATAGCCGCCTATGTCTGGTTTGGTCATTCACAAGACCAAGTAGACGAGTAATGATCAACATTAATTTGTGTACATACATACATATGTATATTGAAATAATTTTTCGTTATTCCCCAAATACTGTTGGTGCAACCGTCGGTGATATTATCATCGTTTAGCTCTCCATTGCCCAAGCTTTCATATGTTTTGTGAGTGAAAGAATTTTTCTTCGAAATGTTTATACTGAAGGGATTGAAAGTACAAGTTTCCTGGCCAAATTTTTATTAGGTTTTTATATTCCGCGTCTGTATGTATTTTCAGCAAAATTGCCTCTTTACTCATACTTTTATTACCTTGGCAATTTAAATGGGTAATCTAGGGTACAAATGACTATATATGAACAATCGGTGCTATATGAACTTTATCTTTTATTGCTCCGATTCTGTCGTTTTCGATGAGTCAATTGAATGTTCATATCGTCGTTTAACCTTCATAACCTCCTAAGTGAAACCTTTATAACCGCCTATGCCAAAACTGAGATTTGCCAAACTTTAGCTCCTGGCGCCCAGTTCTGTATCCATACCATAAATTTTATCTTTGAGAAGCTTCCTTCTAATGTCCTTTTTAGCTCTGAAGTCGTAAAGTTGGCACAAATGTCGGTTAGGCGGTTATGAAATTTTAACTTAGGCAGTTATGAAGTTTAAATGGCGATATAAAGGCACATGTCTATGGAATTTCTATCAGATATACTAAAAAATGATTAAATTATAGTTTCGATCATATCGGTACATATTTTAGTGGATCTATCACCTCTCTTTCTGGAACCTAAACAGATCGTATACTGTACTATTTGCAATACCACTTCATCTTCATCCACGGTATAATTACAGCTGCCAGCTAAGAAAATTTATCTCCCAAAAGAGGGCCTTCCGTTCAGCAAATAATCGCTCAGTTAAAAAATCACACCACTGGGAAAGTGAAAAGCGCTTTAAGTTTACGAAATTTTCTTTATTTAAAACATCTTCCCTTACTTCTAGCCACATATGTATGTCTGAATTTAAATTGCTATGTGCACTGATGCATGCTATGGCGTCTCTAATGCAAAATAATATATTCCTTATTTATATGAGCAAGTCTATGCATGTATGTATGTAAATTAGACCGTATGGTAAAAAAAAAAGTTCCCGGTGCGCCTCCCAATATGATGACTTTTTGGAAAAAATTTCCGAAATTTTTTTTATTTTTTTTTTGACGCCGTTAGATGTCGGCTAAATACATTTTTTCCCACATCTTCGGTATTTATAGTCCGATCTCTAAATTTAATAAACCAATAACTTTAGCTTGAAAGGGCGGTTTATACTACATAATCTTATTAACCATATGTGCGCCATTGCGGTCACTACCACCCATTACTAAGTTTATACCACCCTAATGCACCCTTTTTCATGCCTGCCTATTAAACGTAGTCATAAATCATTAATCTTTTGCAAAAAAGGTATGTATTTCGATAGCTTCATTAGAACCCGAAATAAAACACGTTCAACATTCCGAGGATTATACATACATATGTTTTTCGCATCCTGTGGTCGTTTAGGTTCATTTTACAAAGATTTTTTCTGAGAAGACTCTTACTGAAATTTTCCTAGAACATTTTAACCTTTCGGAAATTGTTTCCAAAAGCACATCATATGAGGGGGGTGTCGTACGGTGAACTTTATTTTTTTGTCGCTGTAAGGCGAGATGGCTTAATGTACATACTTATATGTATCTAGGAATAGTTGTGTGTATTCTAAAGCTAAATTGCGAAATTTGCATAAAATACTAATTTAGCTGCTTGCAGTACTTTATACAACCATTTTTTGTGCCTTTTTTCCTCAACAAATTTTAGTTTATTTTTCGCTTCCTCGCGTTATTCTTGTTTATTGCAGACATTGATAGTAAATATTTACTACTGACGGTGAACAATAAATTATAAGAAATGATTCTATATATTTATAAATAAAATGTACTTAGTATATATGAGTAGTCCGCTCTCAAATGTGGGTATGTGAATTTTTTATACATATTAAGCTACAAATTAGAAAAAACCACAATGGCCTCAAGCTCTATTTTATTTGAATATTTTTTGTTATTAACTGAAAGCTTAGCTCATAAGGAATTCAGGGAAATAAAAAAGCAAAATCGCAATATGACAGATTTTGGAAATTCAATTTTAAATATTTTACATAGCTGGTTTTGAGATAGTATTTTTTCACATATGTAGCTAGGTTTGAAATTGGAACGCTTAATAATACGGTTATTCTTACAAAACCTCCCTCCTTCTCTCCCTTAGCGCAGAAAAACGCTCGGAACCGGCGGTAAAGAGAGACCTTCCACTACGTTGGGAAGATCAGGTAGAAAGCGACTGGTTAAAGTGGATTAAAGCATGAACGTTAATGGATTAAGACGCTTAAAATTTACTCTTATAGTATAGATCAAGCGATTCTGGTAGAAGTAAAATGGTTTTAGAAGTTTGAGCGCCCCTTATTTGAGGCGACACCAATGTGTGCCAAGGCGTATGAGTGACCGATTTTAGATAGAGACTTTTGAAAGTGTACAAGTGAATGAGTATTTTTTATTTAATGCTTTTTTTTTAAATACGGAAGGATTTTGCAATAGATTTTCAATGGACATTTTACACCTCCAAATACTGGTACACAATCCATCAAAAACTCAATATCTAAAAAAAAAATTCACATAGGCACTTTTGAAAGTGGACTACTCATATGTAAATAAAAAGGGAGGAAAAGTAAATAGCCATAATTACAGCAGTAAGAAATTGCAGTAAGACTGGTTTGTAATCGCATGATATACTCACGCTTTGATTGCAATCAAAATTGATTACCATTACTTTTTCCAAATGTAAAAATTAAATTGACTGCATTTATGTAAATAATTTTATATTTTTAAAAACAGATAAATAATTTTAATTTTCTTAACACACCATTTTTTCACACACTATTTTCTCGCGTTCACATGCATGACGTTTTCTCATTTCTTGAAATGGGTTTATAAACTTTTTTACTTTTCTTCCCTTTCCCATTTTACAAAATAACTATGTATTTAATAAAATTTTCTCTTTAACCAAATTTTATGTTTATAAAATGAATAAAAATATGACATTTATTTTTTATTCTTTTATTTTCTTTCTGGGGCAACATTATTTATTTTTTATGTGTTTGTTATTTTTTTTTATAGTTTATTCATGCAAATTGCGAAAATGTCCCTCGTCGTCGCCATAAGTAATTTTTTAGTATTTGTGAAACTGAAAAATAACCGAGCATTTCTTAACAACAAAAATGCGTCGACGAAGGGAAGGAAGTCAAAGCAATCGATAACTTGGGCCAATATGTATCGTCGTGGACGTCGTGAAATTGGGCCGCCATCACCATCACCAACACCAACACCAGCACTAACTGCAGGCCGGCATTATTTATGGTCACATTTTGCTGGTCTGGTCGCTACGTCAGTCAGGCCATATTGGCCTTATTTTTACTAGTTTTATTAAAACTTTAAAGATTGTTTTTGTTGCTGTTGTTCTTTTCTTGTCTTTGCTGTGAAAACTTTCCCCATCGCTCTCTCTCTTTCTCTTCGAATTGGCGCGATATGCATATTTGCATGCATTTGTGTGTGCTTACGATAATACCCCCATCGCCATCCCCATCTCCCTTTTGCACTAGCCAAGCAAGCCATTGCTTAAATAGTTGGGGTGGGCGGGTGGTTCTGTTGTTGGTTGAGTGCTGTTATGGTGGTTGGCGGTGGTGGTATTATAGAGCAAGATAAATGCTTTTAAGTGAAAAATTGTAAAATAGAAAGGCGGACATAAATTTTGTGCTTGGACTTAAAAGTATTACCATATGCTTCATTAAAATTGCCTTGGACGCATATTGAGTCGTTGATTAATATGATTTGCTTTGGCAAAATGAACAAAGTAATATATATGAGACTTAATTTTTTCTTTTTTTTTTTTGGACCTACATAATTCATTTAAGTAGTTGATATGTAAAGCCTGCAAAGCCGAAAGTCGCCGAATTTTTATTTTAATAATATAGGTTTTTTTTAAACACTTACCTCGATGTGGCTATGAGTAAATGTAAAAATGTACTTTGATAATTTCTTTGTTTAAACTTACCTGAAAATAAAAAAAAAATTTTTATTAGTATTTTTTAGTATAATTGTATGCATATGCAAAAGTAGCCCAATAAACATATCAACCAAATTGTGACGAAAGTTTTGTACTGGCAACCTCATTTGTTCAACGTTCATAATATAGTGCAAATACACTCGAAGTGAGTTCCAAAAAAAGAAATGAGAACTATATGTTATTAGAGAAACAACAGAAAATGTGACGTATTTTAAGACAACCACTCTTACTTTTTGGTTGCTTGTTTTTCCGACAGGGTAGGAATATGATATATTGTGGAACGATTTTCCGCCATCCCTTGTCAAGTTTGGTTTGGAGACAAACCGGTTTCGGCTGATATGTGCCATCTTCAGTATCTTTTTGCGTTCCCTACGATCGGATTATTATGTACTGGATTATGAAGAGAAAGCTCATCGGGTAGCGAGGGGTTCGTTTCTCAGGAGAAATATTTAGTTCTCAGAATGAATTACGAGTACAACCTTTTCCATGTTCATTATCGAAAATAAAAAGGAAAAGGAGAGTCGTTTTAATCGAGCCTTAACTTCATTGAGAAGGTGCTATACTAAAATGCAAGATGCTCTGTTTTCGATCTAGCCAGTAATGTACCAAGATATATGATGTAACTAGAACTAGACATTCTTTCAGCAGCGGAAGCATTCTTTGATTATTGCAATGTGCTTAAGGAGTTGAAGAAGCCAGGAAAATTTTTAATTTTTTATGTATGTATGTGTTTTGTTATTTGAAATCATTTCACATTAGCTACTTTCTTTTGCAAGGAAGTTCGAAAAAAAACACTAGCTAATTAAGCGAATAATGTGGAAAGCAACATGTGGATTAGTTAAACGAGTTGAGTTGAAAGCGCTTAGCACTTTGTCGACCTGAACAGCAGTGTTGCAAAGTAATAGAATTAAGCTATTGTGAATAGCGCTTAAAATTGCATAATTAAATACACATTTTGTTTAAATTAACATTCTTCTTGGTTGGCTATGTGGAAATACATATACGTATGTTTCTATTTACGTATCTTATGCAAAATTTATTAATCTATTTATTTGTTTTTCTCATCCACAACATTCAATTTTGATAGCTGAGAACAGGGTTGCAAATAAGTAAACGAGCAGTGGTTTAGCGAGTTGGTGCGTTTTTTTTTTCAAGTTTGTTAACAAAAGAACATCACTATTGTTATATTGTTTGTTTACTATTCTGCAATAAAATCTGCAAATGGGCCAAAGAAAAATATTTCTGTAGAGACAAAAAATATGTCCACAAAAAAAAAAAAACCAAAAAAAGATGAAGAGCAATCAAAACAATCGCACTGCAGCCTTTTCGAACACAAATGCATAAAAAAGCCAACCATGTAAAAAAGTACACTCACGTTCGTATCAGCAGCGAAACTCATAAATAATAAACTCACAGAAAATGATAAATTGCAAGCTGCACATAATTATGCAATTAAAGTTTGTTCGACGTATGGCAAAATGTGGCCGCAACTGCGACGAATGCGGCACAGAATTTGTGCTTCTTCTTGTCTCCTGCCTCTTAATGTTGCCAACGTCGTAAATTTGCGCTCTTGCTATTGGAGTTGTTGCACATTACTTACGAAGAAATTGCTTCGTGAAAATACGAACTTTTTATTTCGCTGGCACGCCTGACATCGTTCTAAGTTGTTTTAGGTTAACTTAACACACAACTTTTTGCTTCCTCATAGGTATTTTGTTATTTTCTTTAATTAACCGAGTTATTTTTAACATTTTTCTTAGATTCATTAGATTTTGTAATACTTTCACATACTTATTATTATTTAAGACTGAGTGTTTGTTGTGTTGAAATCATACTAATTGTTTTAAAAATTGATTCCGACCGCCAGCTATGGGTATCTCTCAGAGCACAGCGCAGCGGTATTCGGGATCGGAATAAGTTTTATATCAGTATGAAAGACCTACACCCAACACACCCATTTCTTAAACTATTCTCAGGTCAAAATTTTAAACTCTCCTCGTCCTCAATCTTCCTTAATGAGTTTTTTTTTTTATTGAATGGTCCAAATAAAATAGCAAGTTAAGGTTCTTTTATAGCTGTCGCCAAGATCTAGAACTAAGAGTGGAATTTCGTCCATCTAAATTAAAATATGTCTATGCAAATATACGCACATCTATTGATTATAGATTTTAAAATTTTCTTGAAAATATATTCTAACCCGTAAATTTGCCGCAAGTCATTCAACTGTAACTTGCACAAAATGCATTTTAAACAAGACATAAATTATGTATTTTAGTATAGCACCTTTTCAATGAAGTTAAGGCTCGATTAAAACGACTCTCCTTTTCCTTTTTATTTTCGATAATGAATATGGAAAAGGTTGTACTCGTAATTCATTCAGTATTCGGGATCGGAATAAGTTTTATCTCAGTATGAAAGACCTACACCCAACACACCCATCTCTTAAACTATTCTCAGGTCAAAATTTTAAACTCTCCTCGTCCTCAATCTTCCTTAATGACTTTTTTTTTTTATTGAATGGTCCAAATAAAATAGCAAGTTAAGGTTCTTTTATAGCTGTCGCCAAGATCTAGAACTAAGAGTGGAATTTCGTCCATCTAAATTAAAATATGTCTATGCAAATATACGCACATCTATTGATTATAGATTTTAAAATTTTCTTGAAAATATATTCTAACCCGTAAATTTGCCGCAAGTCATTCAACTGTAACTTGCATAAAATGCATTTTAAACAAGACATAAATTTATGTCGTGATTTAATTTTAATTTATACAAGCATCTACCTGTCGAGCTGCATAAACGCGATGAACGCGAAAAAACAGCTAATTTTTATGAAATGAAAAAAAAAAATATGTATACATACATATGTATATTGAAGAAAATTGCATCAAAATTATGCCAATTTATGTACGCATCCTGTCAAAGCTGACAACAACAACAGCAACAAGAGCAGCAGCCATCGCATCGAAAATAACGAGAAGAAAATAAAACATTTACAACAGAAACAATGCCAAACACAGAAAATATCATCTGGGATGTATGTATGTATGTATGTATAGGCGTTGCCAACGAACGGCGACAATATTTTGATGTAGAGCGCGCTCTGGCGATGGCGACAGCAGCAACAGCGCAACAGCGACAACGATGACGATGACGAAGCTTGCACCGATGTCGTAAAATTGATATAAGTTGTATGACCACGTTGCACAGTGTTGCTGGCGGTGGAAAATTCGACCAAATCTAGCCTATATTATTAATACATACGCTAACATAAATTTTGTTCCATCTTCTCCGTCGAAACTACTGAACCGATTTTAAAACTAAGAACACCATTAGAAAGGTATTGCTCCCAAATAGAACTGCGCCGATTTTCATTAAAATTGGTTAGAAGATACGTCCACAATCGTCGTTGGAAAATTGCGTGTGGTTGTTGTTGCATGCTTTTGAACACAGCAGAGCTGTGACAATGCACATGCATAAGTGAGTTTGTACGTGTTCACCAATGCAATTGTGAACATGTTTGGCTAGAAGTGGTCTGTAGTTTCAAAGAAGTAGACACATAAAAAAGTAGCAAAAGCACTAAAACAAAAACACAGTCACGTAATAAGAAGGATAAGAAAGATTAAGTAGGAAAGAAAAGAGCAGAAATAGAAAGAAAGAAGTAGGTAGGATAATTTTGAAGACGAGTAACGATAACAACACCAACAACAACCAAATATTAGCAGTGACAGTAGCAACAAAAGGAGCAGCATCTACAGGAGCAACAACAAAATAGTAACAGTGACAATAACAACAAATAATTATATAAAAATTATAGTTGCACCTTAGTTAAAAGAAAACATCTAGAAGAACTGTCGAGTTTCGACAGTAGGCAGCACTCTAGTATTAATAAATCAACAACCAACAATAACTAATTGGTTGAGGACCCAGCAAACACTCGGAGTCATACACTGAAATAAATTTTGGTATAAATTTTAAGCCCACCGAAAAATTATTAAAATTTAAACTTTGAAAAGTTGAAAAGATTTTTAAACTTTTAGGGTTTAGATTTTATTCCAAATTAAGATTTATTTTAAGACTTTCAAAAGCTTAAAATTTAAACCTTTTTTTGATTTAAATTACAAAAAAAATGTCTGCTCCCAAATCCTCTTCATGCTTTTCCCTATTGGATCTTCTTTCATATCCTCTTTTTGTTCTTTTCTTCCATCTTCATTTTATCTGTTTCCATAATTATTTTTTGTTTGTTTGTTTCTCCAAAATTCTGACGCTCATGTTTCACACATATTTCGGATTCACATCGGACTCAAAATTATGATGGCTCAGAGAATGTGCCCCGGGGTGGAAGTAACTTTAAAACGATTTGTCTGTAGAAATTCCAATTACTATTTAGATATGTATTTCGTTATATTTTCGTCCACAATTTGGTCCATCATACATTTTTGAGAATTATCCGCAGATTTTATTATAATTTCATGGAACGATAAACTGTTATGCATTGGAATCTCATAGCGAGTTCAATAAAAAACGGAGCTTATATTGACGCTGGAGTAAAAGATCACCCTATTTCAGGACTTACTTCAATAACGCCCTATTTCGAAGTTGTATTCGAAAACACCCCAGGTCAGAGAAAATTTCTTACATATTTTTCTGAAATAGGGCTTTTGAATCAATTTTAGGGTGTTATTAAAGAAAATTATGAAATAGAACGGTTTTAAAACAAATTCTGAAAAATGGCGTTTTTGAAACAAGTGGTCTCAATGTGGTCTTTTACTCAGGCGCCGATATGAAAATGTGAGTAACATTCCCCTAGTAAAAAAAAGTGAAACAAAATATCACGTAGATCTTTCATTGAGTTGGAATTATTCAGCTCTAGAAAATATCATCTATTAGACTGTATCAAGTACTTTATTATTCTATAATAATATAATAATAATATGACGAGTTTTATGGCCGAGCTTCTCTCCCAATTCGAGGTGTGCTCCTTTTTATTTTTCCTACTAATTGGGTGGACCTACAATTTTATGCCGGCTCCGAACGGCGAATGCATTTTTTGTGAGAAGCTTTTTCATGGCAGAAATACACTCGGAGAGTATGCCGCCCACTGCCGAGAGGTGACCGCTGCTCTTAAAAAATCCAATAATTGGATTTTTACTAATTAGAAAAATTTTTTGGTGTTTTGCTCGGACCGTGGTTTGAACCCGAGACCTCTGGCATAACAGGCGAGCACTCTACCCACTGCACCACAGCTTATATTTTGTATATGTTTTATTGGCGAATGCATCACTGTGCGTCATCGCGCAACAACACCGGTCTGCCAGTAATTGCAATGTTGCTGCAGCGTTGTATGTTGTGGTAATTGCATATTTACCTCGAAAATTGCATTTAATTGAGCTTTTTGTGCGTATTTCTGCCCATTAGTGTCTATGTATGTATAAGCAGATGTAGGAATATGTACAAGCTTATATGTACATGCTGAAATACATACATTCATATCTATGTGTTTATGTATGTAATATATAATTTTTAAAATATTTCATTTACTTTTTTTTTTATAAAATATGTATTTTATATGCGAACGCCTTGTGTCTTGTATCAGAATAAAATTATCGCAACTCACGTATAAACTGCATTAAAAAATTTCTTGCTCATTTTGTTGTTGCTGTCTGTTTCTTTATGTTGTTTTTGTTTTTGTATACATTGCAAATGGCATAAAATATTTTTTAATTATAATGTCATAGCGAAATGGCAGTATATATGTTTATAGGTAATATGTACGGATGAATGGCTTTGTCGCCAAGCAGTCTCAGCGGCAAATGGCGACTTCATGTACAAAGACAATGTACATATATACGCATATGTAATATAATTAAGCTTTTGCATTGTAAGGAAAAATGGCAAAAATTTACAAAGGCAAACATTTTTATGTATTTGTGTAAAATTAATGCTGCATTTTATAAAATGCATTAATCACGTTTACCTACGTTATTTATTTATGCTGCATTTAAAATACATATGTATGTATGTACATTAGGGCGGTGTGAATTGGGGCTTTTTTTTTAATCATTATTGATCGGCCTGCAGAAAGCTGTCTTTCTAGTACAAAAGTAAGACTGAAAAATATTATTGGCTTAGTCCTTTATTTGGAGGTGCTCCAATTCCATTAAAGAATGGACAAAATGCTCCAGATGCATAAAACTCATTATGCTAGATAACACTAATTTGCTAATTTCTCATAAAAATACATATACGCAATTCTTCGATGGAAAATGTTTAAATCAGTGTCTCCAAGCTTACACAAAAATTCTGAAAATTCGAGAAAACTTTTTGAAAACCACTTGGCAACTATCTCCAAGCTGAGCAATAATGATTTCAAAAAAAGCCCCAATTCACTCCGCCCTAATGTACATATTGGCATATACTTATAGAGCATGAGTATTAAGGTGGGGCGATTTGTATGGAGGGAAATTAATCGATACCGCGCTATCGAAATTTGGATTCCTCTAATTTTTCTCAGTAGAAAACTCCTCCACGACATTTGTCTAAAATTAATTTTGATGTTCCGGAATTTGGTTTTTATGAACCAAGACGAATTTTTGAAAATAAAAATTGGGCAAAAATCGACAAAAAAAATATCCAGGCCGATATGCACATAGAATTGAAGCAGAATTTTGTGCTGAATCCAGATATAAAATCCGAATTAAAATCGGATGATCCGTTTTCGAGATATAGCCTGATTTCCGGTTATGGAGGCTGAATGCCCAAAATCGCATATTTTCGCTATTATCTGTCGTGGAGGAGTTTTCTACTCAGAAAAATGAGAGGAATCCAAATTTCGATAGCGCGATATAGGTTAGTAAATCGCCCCACCCTAATGAGTATGTACAATGTACATATGTTAAAATTTTATTCCTATTTGTTCGAAATTGCCGCTCGATCAACTCCATTTTGCTTTCATATATGTATCTTTGCTGTCGATATTTCCTTTTTTGTTGGTTTTGCGGTTTACACTGCATGAACTAAGGAAAAATGCACATAATGGTCACTTCGAATATGTCTGTCTGTGGGTATGTACTACACTCCATATGCAAAAATATGCTTCGATTTGTTTAAAATGTATTCCTGTAATGACATTGATTCCTTCGCACTTAAACTGTGCTACAAATGCTGAAACACTGTAACTATCCAATAAATATTGTGGGAAAGTTCGAAAATATGAATATCGAACCGAGAATTGGAAATACAATCGAAATATGTATGTATGTATATTCGAAAAAGTTAGGACAACATTTTCCATTAAGGAAGCACGCCCCGAAAAATTACCTTTTCAGGGGGTAGAGGGACTCTCACAGATCTCAGAACTGAAAACAAAACCTTTGACCGCGCTTAAAAAAAAATAACCCTTAGCCGGCAGAATTCTCTTTGTTTCTGGGGTAATATGTTTGGACCAATCCAACTTCAACAACAAATATCTTGTAAAATATAAGCCTTCGGCAAGTTCTGATTTCAGTTTTGAGATCTGTGAGAGTCGCTCTAAACCCCTGTATAAGTGATTTTTCTCGGGGCGTGCTTCTTTAATGGAAAGCCGACCCAAAGTTAGAACCATATGTTACTATAGTAACATGAAAAATGTGACGCATTTCAAAACAACTACGTACTCTCTCTCTCATTAAAATTTCTCTTTTCGTATTCATAACGAAGGGTAGACATGTCTGATGACAAAGCTTCTGTATTGGTGGAGAATTACCTGGTTCTCGAATCGCAAGCCAACTTTCCTCCGCATTCAATATTGCAGAAAAAACTTGAAAAAGATATTCTTTTTCGAACTTATAACCTAATGCTTATTGGGTATATCTAGTTATCGAATAGATGCTCTGCAAAGAATGCGACTAGTCCAAGATGTGATCGTGCCAACTTTTTAAGCCGCATGCGACTGCTACCCACTGTCTGAAATGAAGTGCTCTCTTTTCGTACGACTAATACAAATATGGGAAATGCGAACTGTGCTATTGTACCAGTATGTAGTTTGCCACATACTACACTTCAGTTAGGCTATTTCCATACAAACTATACCGAAATGGACTAGCTTTTAGACATTCCATTCCCATTTGTACCCGATGCACCGGCTATTTAAAAGTATGGGATATTTAAACATAATACTATAGGTATGTATGTAGTAATATTCATACATTTTTATTTTATTCATGTCCTGAACAAAGACACACTCTTTTCCGTCAGTAAGTTAACTTCCATAAACATACATACATAATGCAACTTTGCGCGCTTATATGTGTGTGTGTGTGTTTGTGCGTTTAATGTGTGTCCATATGAATTATTAAATTTAATTTTCTGCATTTTCTGCACTCCATAGCGACGCGTTCATTTGCCCTGCACACTAATTTACTATCTACATCCATATGTACATACATGCGCCTTTCCCTCTAACGCCCACATCTTCGCCAAACATAGCGATATACATAATGTGTGTTGTTGTAGTAGTAATGCTTCGCCATAAGCCATAACCACAATTTACCACCACTTCCTGCTGAAAACCGTCGGAAGAGGTGGGACGGCCCATTTGGCCCAACAGAATTTTAGAGAAACCGGATCAGTGGTGTATTATGAATTTTTGACAGTGGGGGTTAATGATTAAAATGTGATGAAGTATAACGACTACATTCAAGACAAGGCCTGAAGCTAGTTCTTTGGGCAAATCATAAACAACTTAGAGCTTTTGTAGTTACTCGCCAACAGGTGGCAGTGCTAATCTTTCAGTGGTCAGTAGAGGACTGGTTTGATCTTCCTTTTTACTAATACATATATGACTCTCACTCAAGGAAGGCTGTTTGCTAACATGAATTTGGGTTGTTTGATCTAAGGACATCATGTGGCCCTACGACTCTTTTTAAGGACCCCACCTCAAGGTTAACCCCTGCATACACCATTTCCCGCATATTCACACAAGTTGGAGCGTTTCAATGCATATATTTATGTATTATATACACATACATTAATGCATTCAGCCATATGTACATACACCACCCAATAAACACCAAAGGAAAATCTCTCAAACGTTTGAGAAAATCTTGATTCTCAACTTGATTTTCAGTTTCTCAAATGTTTTTCCAACGTTATTTATGAACTTAATTATTTGAAATAGGCTTCAAAATTTTATTCCATTCGTTCCTCCTTTGCGATGGGTTTGTGTAAATGAAATGTTCAATTCGGGAATTAGCTCAACATTCCATACTTACTAAAAATTGGACTTTTAGTTTGAAAACTCTAGTAATGGTGATTTTGGCTGCAGTTGCGAACTAACGTTTAAGGTTTGAGAATAGTGTTAGTTCTCAAATGCATCTCCAATCGAGAGTTGAACAAAATGTTTATTGGGAATGTATGTAACAGGGATGGGCGGTTTTGAATAAATTTTTATTCATCATTCCAGCGCCCTTGAATAAAGAATAATTTCTTATTCTTCCCGGAAAAGTATTCGGTTCGGTTTTGGAAAAATATTCGGTTCGGACCCGGAAAAGTATTCGGTTCGAACTCGGAAAATTATTCGGTTCGCACCCGGATAAGTATTCGGTTCGGAATCGGGAAAGTATTCGAATTCGGATTTGGGAAAATATTCGGTTCGAATTCGGGAAAGTATTCGGTAAAATATTCGGTTCGGATTCAGAAAAATAAAATTTTATTTTTTATTCAACCAATTTTGGATGAAGAAAAAAAATTTATTTTTTATTCAAGGGTATAAGAATGAAGAATAAATTTTTATTCTTTATTCAAGGGTATCAAAATGAAGAATAAAAATGTATTTTTTATTCAAGGGTATCAGAATGAAGAATAAAAATTTATTCTTTATTCAAGGATATGAGAATGAAGAATACAAATTTATTTTTATTTTTTCATTATTGAATTATTCAAATTTTGAATAATGCCCATCCCTGGTATGTACATAACATACATAGTAATTCAGTTGGTCTCGATTGTGGTTTATGGCATGGCGATCCTTTTGTGTCTGGCAATTAATTTTAAATTGGGTGTAGGTTCTTCTTGTGCGTAGCATAACTGAATTTTGAGTATATTTTTAATTATTAATATTTCTTCTAGGTATGTATTAAAGAGCTGCGCAAGACATCTCGATATCGAACATGCTGTGTTGCACTCGCTGTAACACATGTATGGTTTTCGAAGTGTTCGAACAGTGAAGTACTTCAGTGGCGTGAAATTTTGCTTCAGCACCGAGAATGAAGCATTTCTATCTCAATGCTGTCCGTTAGCACAAATGTTCGGATACCAGAAGAAGTTCTCGGATACTTAAGTAAGTTTCCGAAAATTTATTGATGTGCAGGCAGAACATGCTTTGTAAATGTAAATGAGAATGTAAAAATTGCACACGCATGCAGATGGTGTTATTTGGGCTACACTAACATTCATTGAATATGTTTTTAGGAAGGTTTTTTTGATTTATTGACAAAATTAAATTAAATAAAAATTGAGATATGCATAGAAGTGTGTACATATGTATGTATATATACATATGTATGTATATGTACATTTGTATGTACGTATGTAGGTACATATCATTATGGTTGTGTATAATTTTGTATAGCTGATACACATATGTAAATATGTATATATGAACATACTTACATACATATGTATGTATGTATGGACATACCAGGTATAAATGTAATTTTCGTTTTTTATTATAAGCATATTAATATTTTGCATATTTTGCGAATACATATTTAACGAGTTCATAGAGCAGGCAGTATTTAAATATTTTCTTGTGCTCAGACTAGGTAGTAAAAAAAATATAATCATGCAAATATCTAAGAAGGCTTCCAAAATTAAAAAACCTTGAACCTATACTTGGTACATAATAGCTTCAAAATTTTATTCTTAGGTATGCTGGAGCTATTTTATCCTTTATTTCATTAAGTGGGAGGCGGTACAATCTTAACCTTAAAACTAAACATATGTACATATGTTATTGTTATTAAAGCAGAACGTTTAATTATTATAATTGATTAAAATAAAATAATGTAATGACGTTTGGCGTCGTTCTAAGCTTAGCTATGATGCATAGAGATGCATATACATATGTACATACAATACGTATATTTATTTATAAAAAAATAAATTCGCATGCAGGTATGTAGATATTTTATGTTTTGAATCAATGAATACCTCAAACTATATTTTTATATTTAATTAAATAAAATTTACAGAAAAAATTCGTTGTTTTCAATAAAATAATAATAACTGTTATACTAAATTTTTCCCTCTCCAAAATTTTTTGAAAGATGTTTTTAAGTATTATCTAAAGAATAACTTTCGAGTGAAAAAATAGTGTAGATGAACTGATCACGGTGAAAATCACTTTTCCCTTGAGAGTTTTGGGTTTAGGTAGACGAGAAACGGAAAAGTGTAAACTGTTGATCATAAAACAGGTCAGTGAAATTCTAGGCTAGCAACGCCATTTTTATGAGTTAACGAACTAACTTCGGCCTTTTTTACGACTTCAGGCTAATATGTTCCTTTCGGGCCTAAAAATCGATGTTCGGTTATTTTCTTATTTTTACTATTTAAGCAATGGATTGTTGGAAACAACAATTACTTATTGCATCGCGCCAATAACTGTCAACTACAAAATGGAGAATATATATTGAAGGAAGTACAAGGGAGAAGCAAGGTGTGGAAAGTCTTTGCAAAAATTGTTAAGAGTAATGGGGAAGAAATAAGTAACTTCGTTATCTGCAAAACTTACGAAAAGCTTCTGAGCTACATCATGAAATCGACGTCGAATTTAGTGAAGCATAAGTGCTATTTGGAAGGTGAAGACTGTGCCACGCTGCATTTAGTACCCATACCCATACCAGTTAATAACAGGATGCCAGGATAATAATGAAGATATCAACGCAGTTATGAATTTTAAACAAAGGCTGAAATCGGCATTTGCACACATATTTTTAATATACACTACACTTGTAACCGTTTTAATAGCCCTGTTTTTTATTTAAGCGCATATATGTACATACATCTGCGCTTAAATAAAAACAGGGCTATTATTAAGTATAAGATTTATAATTATGTTATGTTAAAATAGTAGATATAAAATCAATGTTTTTAAACTAAAAATGAAACATTTAGTATCTAACTTAATTATTTGCCCCAAGTATTTAGGTATACATAAATTCATATAAATATGTAGATATGTGTATCCGTTCGCAAGTAGGTATGTACTATCTAGGTACTAGGTATTTAATATAAAATAAAAATTTGGCAAATGCATACATACATATATGTACATACATACAACCATACATGCATCCATATGTAAATACAAACATACATATGTATGCATGCATGAATGTTAATCGTTCAAATCGTCGCAGTTGAGCAAAATTTCTACGTTGCCAAATACTAGCAGGCAGGCTCTTGTAAGCACCATCTTAGTATTCGAAATTCGAATACTTAGCAGTAGACCGAAAAGACCGAAACTTGCGGGCAGCGATCGTTTCAAGAACGAGAACGTCTCTGCTTGCCTGCTGCTAGTTATCGGAAATGTTTGGTGTTGAAGTCGGACATGCATGTGTTCGACAGTGTTTAATGTTAGTGCATACGTGTTCGAACTGTGAACGGTAGTGTTTACGCAGGGCACTAGTATGTATGCATAAATGTGCATACTATGCACATTCAAACATTCATACGTGTATGCATATTTGTGCATTGCTCTTGCTTGAGTACCAACAAAAAATAAAAGATAAATAAAAATTTTTTCATTCTGTTATAATGGAAAAAAAAGATTATTGTGGTAAATATTAAAAACAAAAGTAAGCACAATTACCTTTAGCTCGGAAAAGCAGGAAATTAATAAAATTATAAATATTGGCGAGTTTAAAACTTGGTTAGTTTATTTTTAACAAAGCAACTTTTATTTATATCAAAAAAGAATAAAAAACACAGCTTAACTTTTTCAATTTTCTTTCGATTTTTCTGTACACAGTTTTTATTATTATTATTCATCAAACTTTTTTCTTGTTGGAGTTAATACGCTAAAACTTTGTAAATCTAAGTTGTATCCATGCCGTAAGTTTAAGGAGGATCGGCCTTCGAAAGACATTTCGGAACCGTCCTTTACATCACCCTACCATAAAAAAACGGCATTCGGGATTTGCGGAATTCGAATAGAAAAGTGAAAGTCGGATTCCCTTAAAAGATCTCCAATGCGATTATAGTCGAATGAGCAACTTCGAAGTTAATCCTAAATGTGGTGTATGTTTCAGGTTACAGCAGAATCTCTACACTGAAAAAGAAAAACTTACTCAGATTATGGAAAAATTAGAATGATTCGGCGCTAAAGACATATTTTCATAGTTTTGATGTAACATTTTCTTCAAATCAAGGAATAAACCCCACGTTTTTAATAAAATTGTATTCAAAACAATGAAAATTTGTCTTTAGCGCCGAATCATTCACATTTTTCCATAATCTGAGTAATTTTTTTTTTTTTTTACTAATCTGGCCGAAATTAAATGAAAAAGAAGTATTTTCTTCATGAGTATTCAACTGTGGCTAAAATTTCCACCAATTTTCAGGGTTGCATCGATAAGACTTTAATTACAGCCAATATATGAAAAGCTTTGGGAAAAATAAAGAAAGTGTTTGTCCCAAAGCAAGGCAGCGTAGCTTCAATTATTTCTCCTTATTTTACCAAGTAAAAACTAATAATAGGTGGAGGCTTTAGAAGCGTAAATGATGTTCATTGTCTGGACGCTTCTAATCAAAGTCACTTCCGTTGGTGTCATTAATTATTCAAGTATTCATACACTGAAAGGTGCAAAATGCATTGCTGAAATCGAAATGAGCGTAAAAAATTAAAGCTGAAATTTGAAAAGTGAATTGCGAGACATCATCAGCGCGTATGTTGTTGCTGGGAAATTGTAGGGGCTGGCGCCGCAGGATTCAAGATAAAACAGAGTTAATGTAGATAAATTGTGGGTGGTTGGGTGGTTTTTCTCTCTATACGCGTATACATGCACATTTGCCAAGTTGAAGGTGAAGTTGCTCGAAGGGGACGTGGAACAAATGGCTGGTTGGTTGGTTAAGGGTTGAATAGCAACTAATAATGTATGAAAGTTAAACTTACACATATACATATATGCATGTACTTTTGTATTTTGATATTTTAATAGTATGTGTGCTCATGAGAAGATATTTTACTTGAAGTGGAATGGCATTTGGCGCTTTGTGCGAATGAAGTTGGAAAAGCGAATTGATAAAAGATAATTTTATTGAAAACAACATTCACATGCAGTCTGCAGCCGACTCAAAAACCAAACAAGAGAAAATGTCAGTGGAAAGAAATTTGCCAAATGTTGAACACGAACAGCTGTGCAGACAGACATAAACATGTTATAATTATAAAATTGCTACAAAGCGCTTTTGTGACAGCTTGTCTGGGTGTTGGTCGATGAAACTTTTTGAAGTTTGAAACATTTTTTTAATATATGTATCTCCATTGTTGATTCGATAACTTGCCACATATGTATGTACGTTGTCGGCAGTGTTTTGGCGCTATTTTCGTTGATTTGATTTCTTTTTGCTACTCTTCTAGAATCTAGAATCTAGATTAAGTTTTATATACATAATAGTGCTCCAGTTTTTCTAATGTTTATTTCAGGGACCGTAACGATTATCATTTTTATAAAAAAATCATCTTTAATCGTTATAATTTGATTTTTATTTTTTCGATGAAATTTGATCGATATTTTATGATTTTTATTTTTTCGATCAAAAATAATTTTTATTATTGGATTTAAATTTTTCCGATCATAATAAACTCTAAAAAATTGTTTTTTTTTTGCAAATTTTGTTCTCAAATAGAACTGCGCCAATGTTGGCACTATCGTCAACTTCAAGCCATCAAATATAGGATTCACTAACGTTTGAAAAAGTTTACTATGATCGGAGAAAAAATAAAAAAATATTGATTAAAGTTGATCGGAAAAATTTAAATCCAATTAGAACAATTATTTTTGATCGAAAAAATAAAAATCATAAAATATCGATCAAGTTTCATCGGAAAAATTTAAATCCAATACTAAAAATTATTTTTGATCGAAAAAATAAAAATCGTAAATAATGGTTATTTAAAAATTTAAAAAATAAAAATCTTTAGAATAAAGATGAGCTCATATTTGGATAGAATGTGCTAAAATCGTTGTATCGGCATACTTGCATTTTAATGTTAACGAAGTTTTCATAATAATTTTTTCATCCGAAGAAATGAAAATAACGATTAACATCGGTCCCTGGTTTATTTCAAATCTAATTTTGGTAATGACAGTAGAAATTCTATAATTGCTTTTTGATTGCTTGCTTTTACGACAGGGTAGCAATATGATGTATTATGGAACGAATTTCCGTCATCCCTTGTCATATTTGGCGCATATTAGCCGAAACCGGTTTGTCTCCAAACCAAACTTATTAAGAGATGACGGAAAATCGTTCCACAATACATTAAATTCTATAGTCTTTTAACAAACTGAGGGCCGCTTAAGCGTGATGGAATATTTCGCTAGGTGAATTCAGAGATTCAACGCGGAACTCAAAGCTGAAAATGTTTTCTATACCTTAATTAGTTATGGAAGAGAGATTTTTTTTTCTTGGTGGAGGCATAACAAAAGACAATTATAATTATTAACTGTTAATTTGTGTGCAATCTGCTGTATTTTCTTTCGTTTTTCCCTTTGATTTTACTTCACTCTTATGTTCAAATGAGCAACAGAATAGCCATTCATTTCACCTAACATAAGATCTCGCGATTGAAATACGGACTTCAAAGTAACAACAACTTTTGACATATCGGCAGACAACATAGAATTTTAGCATTTTCCATTCATCGAAATCCTTCTATAATGCATGTAAAGCAATGAGAAAAATTTAAGCGAATATTTTGGCATAAGAAAATGGCGGAATTTCTATACACATACGTACAGTGTTATAAATCAATGTGTATGTATGTATACATACATGCTGAAAGTGCCACTAACAAACTACCCCAAAAGGAAATTTAACTGAGAAAAAGTTGACTTTGACTTTAGGGTCAAAAGCGATATTATTGACAAAGCCCTTGGATCAAAAATTAACTTTTTAACAAACATTCTCCAATTCAGAACTAAAATTTTTCCTTACAGAATGTGCTGGTTTTCATAACCAAGCGAAAATACATCGGATATCAAAGGCGCTGCTTTGCTGAAGAATAATTATTCTAAATCTCGTACCGAATAAAATCTTTTCCACATTTTTTTATCGAAGATATGTATTCCATACAAATTTTTCTTGAATTGTTAACCAGTACCCGGATTCTAAAAATCGTCATCGCTAAATGAAATCGCCAAAAGCTGCTAAATTTATATCAGACGCGGCTAAAAATATGCAATATCTGGTAATATGTCTGGAATACGAAACTGACTGATCAATGCTTCCAGCAAAGAGCATATATGAGACGATATAAATAAAAAAAATAAGTCCATACTTTTAGGCGCGTCTTATATAAATTTAGCGATTTTGGCGATCTCATTTAGCGATGGCGATTTCTAGAATCCGGGTACAGTATTCGCAATACTTTCACAACTTCGTTACATTTTTCCGCATGGGTATTCACGCACCCCTGAAAATATGCAACATACAGTATGTATATATATACAAATGAATGCAAGTACATAAAATAGGGTGGAAATTGCTATATTGTGAAAATGAGAATATTGAAAAGACGACGATGGACGTAGAAGTATGTTGTGGGGCAGTGAGTGAGCGAGTGATTAAATACTACAGCGTTACTTGCTGCAAAGCGGTTTTATATGGAAGGAAATACGAGAATACACATACAAGCAAAAGAGAAACGTTGAGCATATTTGTATGTACTATGTACATATATTTGTATGTCTGTAGCTTTAAAAATAATTCAAAAGGATTCACATATGTGCATATGTAGTATGTATATATATGTGCATGTGTACTTTAATTATCGCCTAACTGTATGTGTAAAATAAATGGGCGTCGAAGGATGAGCATAAAATAAATTGATAATTAAAATCCCAAAAAAGCATAAAACTAAAAAAAAATATTAAACTTAATTTTTATTAACGAAACTTCAAGAAGTTAACAAACACACAAAGGGAATAAAATAAAACAAAAAGTTATTTCATATACTATAATAATAATATAATACAATGGCGCTATTATAACTCTGACGAGTTTTATGGCCGAGCTTCTCTCCCAATTCGAGGTGTGCTCCTTTTTGTTTTTCCTACAAATTGGGTGGACCTACAGTTTCATGCCGGCTCCGAACGGCGAATGCATTTTTTGTGAGAACCTTTTTCTTGGCAGAAATACTCTCGGAGGGTATGCCGCCCACTGCCGAGAGGTGACCGCTGCTCTTAAAAAACCCAATAATTGGATTTTTACTAATTAGAAAAATTGTTTTGGTGTTTGGCTCGGACCGTGGTTTGAACCCGAGACCTCTGGCATAGCAGGCGAGCACTCTACCCACTGCACCACAGCGGCCACACATTCATATACTATACCTATGCACATTAGGCCGGCGCAATTTACTAACGTCAAAAATGTCGTTATCTGAACAGTCGGTTATATGACAGCTACATATATGTTCTAGTGGTTTGGTTCGACCAACTCTAGCAAATGATAATTTTCTCTTAAAAATACCCATACTTACCAACTTTCAACTTCAATGTTACTCATACGCCACCGTGAACGACTGGAAGCAAAAAAGGTTAAAATGCCATAGGTCTACGTTTTCGGCTATAACTCTTGAATTTTTGCAGCTGAAATTCTGAAATTCTGGATTTTGTGCATTTTATTGTACACAAAGCGCTGTCAGCGAAAATTATCGATATCGGATGACTATAACATACAGTTCCCATACCGCGATTTCGGGCTATAGAAAAAAGAGTGTATTCTAGTTCTCCCATATCGGAAGCTAAATTATAATTTTATTTCATTGTTACTATATTTGCAAAAAGAGATTAATCGCGAAAATATGCGATTTTGAACATTCAGCCTCCAAGCTATATCTCGTAAACGACTCATCTGATTCTAATTCTGATTTCATATCTGGATTCAGCATAAAATTTTGATTCAATTTGGTGTACATATTGGTCTGGTTATTTTTTTTTTGTCGATTTTTGACGATTTTTCATTTTTAAAAATCCCTCTTGGTCCATAAAAACCAAATTACGGAACAACAAAATTTATTTTAGACAAATGTCGTGAAAGAGTTCTCTGCACAGAAAATTGAGAGGAATCCCAATTTGGATGGCATGATTTTGACTAATTTCCCTTCATGCAAATCGCCCCGGCATAATGTACATATATACATAGCTGTGTATATGTTTTCAGGAAGAAAAAGCCAAGCGATAAAAGCCGATAAGGAAGAGGGAGAATATCATAAAATTGCTGCATTTTAAGCACTTAATGCGCTGGCGTAAGTAAAATTTACACAAGAGTGAGCAGGAAAATACTCACAAACTCACATACACACGTACATATTAAATTAATGGGAAAAATGAGCAAGTTTTAAGCAAAACGAAATTGAACACATTTTATTCGGAGCATTTTTAGGCCCCGTTTTTACTCGAACAAATTTTTGTCCACTGCAGATGTGAAGAAAATTTAACTTCATGTTTAGTAAGAAAGGAAATGAGTTTGACTGGCTGAAAAATACTCTGTGGGTTTATCGGGTTTTGAAAGAATCTTTTTGTTTTTCCTGCCAGGCAGCGAACCCAGGTTCCTAGTACGTGAGGTGAGCTACACACATCCAAACAACCAATTTTTTCTGCTGCGAATATGCGCACGGCTTTCGGTGATTAAAGTCGAACTCGACTAATCCCATTAATTTATAAAATACAAACGCAAGATTCCTTCTTCAAGGCTTTAAATATTTTATACGTTGAATAGAAACTTATATATATTTTGTTCATCTACTAAACTCCGCTCCTTTTTTTTTTTTGTTTTTGTATGTATGTATGTTTGTTTGAGTGTGTACAAATATTTCTGAATGAATTGCGCGTGGCGCGTTGTTAATTTCGAAAATGTTTTAAAATGACATGTTTCGAAAGTCTCAACAATTTATGTTCGTTTTAAATTGAATTTAAAATTTATGGCTGCAATTTCGTTGTCGTTGTCGTCGTGAAATACGAATAATGGCATAAAATCCAACAATAAAGCCAACAACAAACACAGCGCACAAGCAACTTTAACTGGCAAAATAAAAGCACACAGAGTAATTCTTAAAGCGGCTTTCTTTTTGTTGTTTTGAAGCAAGAAGTTAGATTTCTCAATGGAATACTATGGCACTGTATTATTTATATAAATATACATATACATATGCACACGAGGATAGTTTTATATACAAGTATATAGTTAGGGGATTCACAACCTGTCATATTGCGTCATATCGTCATAAGTCATAATATTTTGTGGTTGCATTCTACGGTATATGTGTACTAAATAAATACAACTCTGCCCGATATGTTTTTGGGTCGTCGTATTTGATCATCTGTTTTTGTTTACTTCTTCACAGGGCTTCGGAAAAGTCTTTTATAACTATTTCCGTACAATATTTTAATATGACATATGACTTTATGACACTTTGTGAATCACCTAAGTATGTTAATAATAATAAATAATAATAATAATAAACCCAACGATTTCCCTCCACCCACCCAACCGCACGAGGGGCGCATCCGCATGACGTACGGATATTTTAAAATAAAATTTGGCCAAGGTGTTGAGTGGTAGAAGTTTATTAAACGTCGAGAACTTATACTGCTCAGCTACAGAAAATATAATTCCATCAGCTGGATATACATATGTACATAGAATACAATATAAAACTACAAATAAAAGTAATAGACAAAAATAAAATAGTCAATTAGAGCGAGAGATTTGTTGTCACTTGTTAAGAGCGCACAACAGAATTTTTCTTATCAGATAAATAGAGTCTGATATATCGAAATGAGTAGAATAATCATTAAAAGATTTACATAAGCAACGAAGTGGTTCGTGTAATTCAAAATTAGTTCTACACTGCTTTAAAAAGATAGGTTGAAAATGTCTTGATGGTCGAATAGGAACATTTAAGTTTATTTCGGATAGGAGAAATTGACTGCTTATGGATCCTTTCAGTAGTTTAACCAGAAATATTACACCTAACATTTCCCTGCGGCTTGATAAGGTTGGAAGATTAATAAGCTTCAAGCGACTAGTGTACGAGGGAAGATTTGTCCGTGGGTCCCAATGAAAGTTCCTTAACGCAAAAAGTAAGAACTGTTTTTGAATTGATTCCAGTCTATCGGAATGAACTTGATATTGCGGACTCCAGATTATTGAAGCGTATTCTAGTATAGGTCGTACTAATGTTGTAAACAGGGCTTTAGTTACGTAAGGGTCATTAAATTCCTTAGACCAACGTTTTACAAATGCTAGGATACTTTTAGCTTTGTTTACTGTAGCATTAATATGCAGGTTAAAGTGGAGCTTACTATCAAATCTTATTCCTAGGTCAACAAAATCGTAAACCTGTTCCAAACTATAGTTATTAATTGTGTAAGACGCAGGCTGAAGGATCTTCCGTGAAAAGCTCATAAATTTACATTTACTAAGATTGAGTGGCATAAGATTAATATTGCACCACGTAGCGAAGCAATCTAAATCATTTTGTAGGGCAGATCTTTCCTCCAAAGAAGAGTAAGACTTGAAAAGTTTCACATCATCGGCATACATGAGAAGTTTTGAGTTACAAATAGCATAAGAAATGTCGTTTATAAACAGCAAAAACAGAGTCGGACCAAGATGGCTGCCTTGTGGAACTCCTGAAGATACGTTAATGATGTTGGAAAAAGCATTTTTAAAAACAACTCTTTGTGTTCTATTAGTGACATATGACGCAATCCATTTTAACAGAATAGGTTGAAAACCAAGAAGATCAAGTTTATGGATAAGTAACGCGTGATTGACCTTGTCGAAGGCTTTGCTGAAGTCAGTATAAATTACATCGGTGTTAGCATTATTCCTAAAACCGTTAGAGACATGAGTTGTAAATTCTAGTAAGTTGGTAACAGTTGATTTGCCTCTACAGAAACCATGCTGCGAACTTACTATTGATGAGGAAATGGAATGATTTAGACAATTGGTGACAATAGCCTCAAATAACTTTGGGATAGCCGAAAGCTTTGCTATGCCGCGATAGTTTTCGATGGAAGATCTACTTCCAGATTTATGTAGAGGAATAATAAAAGATTCTTTCCACGCTTTTGGGAAAATTCCTGACTTCAAAGACAGATTAAATAGTGTGGATAATGGCTGGTAAATATACTCGGCGCATTTGTTTAAAAATATTGAAGGAATCATATCTGGTCCGTAGTTTATGGACTTCTTTATTGTTTTAAGCAAAAATAAAACCTCTTCGGGATCTATAAAAGGGCATTCAAATGTGTTATTCTGAAAAACTTGATACGGGTATTCATTAAAGCTAACATTAGTATTGGAATAATTTGATTCAAAGAAGAGGGCAAAAAGGTTCGCGACATCTTGGCTATCACTGGCATCACAATCACGATATCTCATAGATGATGGAAATCCCATTACTCTACGTTTCGAGTTTACAAAACCATAAAACGATTTCGGGTTGGAAAAAATGTTCTTTTTCATTTTAAATATATAAGACTTATAGCACTTTTTGTTCAGAAGTGAGTACTTATGACGCAGAACTGAGTATTTCATATAATCCTTTTGAGAACCAGTCTTCTTATATATTTTAAAGAAGCGCGATTTTTTATTTTTTAAAGCTCTTAACTCTCTAGTGGCCCAAAGATACAAAGGTTCATTATATTTGCGTTTATGTTTCGGTACGTATTTCTCAAAAAGGTTAAGAATCGTGTTATTGAAATGCAAAACATTTAGATCGACGTTTCCATTATAGTCTGGCCATACCAATCTTGAGAGTTCTTTATTAAGTTTATTATAGTTTGCCTTAGAAAAATTGTAACAAAAACTAGACTCAGAGTTAAACTCTTTTACGTTACCACGGTTATCGTTATTTATAATTTCGTAAACCAACTCTAAAGGAGGATGGTAAACATCAACAGGTGATACCAGGGCATTAGCCCTGTTTACAGTATAATTGGATACATCATCTACAAAAATTAAGTCAAGCATTTTCCCAAACTCGTTTCTAATAGTATTGATTTGATGTAGACAGAGGTCAGATATTTCTTCAATGAAAGTGGTATTGTTAATATTAGATGTAAGTGGCACAGTATTATGATCAGCAATGCGCCATGAAATGTGGGGAAGATTAAAGTCTCCTAAGACGATTATTGAATCTAACTGTGTCATTCTAGAGATAAGAAATTTAAGTGAAGAAATAAGTTGTAAATATACTGATAGATCAGACGAGGGAGGAATGTAACATATTGCAAAATAAGTGTGACCTTTGCCGACCTTAATGCGGATGCATTTAAATTCAAAAGGTAGAACGAGGTTTACATCAATTTCTTCAGATGGTATTGAAGAATGTACGGCTAGCAATACACCCCCGCCGACTCTGTCTAAACGATCATTCCTGTATACTTGGTACATGCTACTAAATATTTCGGAATTAAATGTATGTGGTTTGAGCCATGTTTCAGTAAAACAAATAATATGAAAGTTAGATTCAACCGTTTTCAAGTATACGTTAGTTAATTTAGTATTCAGACCTCTCACATTTTGATAGTAAATATTCAAAGCGGATTTAGATACTAGTTTTTTGGAACGGAAGAAATTTTAGCTAAATTTGTATTACGAATTCTTGGTCTGTGTTCGAATTCACGGACAAAAGCTCCGGACGGCCAAAAAGACGTACTCAAAAGAGCATCAAAGTCACTTAAAGGTACATCAATTTTAAACGAGGCAACATTTCGGTTGTAATTAAATTTAAATTTTTTAATAAACAGATTATCAGTTTTAATTTTAGATGAAATGAAAAATTTCAAGTCCTCTTCGGTGGTATCGATGTCGAATCTCGACACGAAAATTGATTTTATAGGAGGCACAACAACCAGCTCTTTAGGTGGGACAACAACCGGTTCCTTCACTGCGGATTGTAATCCGACAGAAGGACCATTCAGTTTGGGATTTTTTCGGGATGTTACTTTTGTTGATGATTTAGGTTTATCATCTACAGGCCTCGGTGAGGCCAAGTCAATCAGCTCCACCGTATTCTGCACATGATCGACCTGAAGATTTTTACGGGCCACTTCATTGTCTGGTGCAACGGATAAAAGGGGATTATTTTGGTTATCAGTATCTAAACACTTGAAGGATTTAAACATACCCTCATAGTACTTAAATTTCTCAGTTAGAGCAGTCAACTCTCTACCAATTTCAGAAAAGCCGTTCCTGGTTTGACGAAATAATTTGAAGAGATCAATTTCCGTTGATCTGCATTTCGAACAAGACCAGCGAACGCCCTTTTTGTCATCGATCGCGTCCAGAACTCTCCCCGTCAAACTGGCACATTTCATATGAGCAAGCCCATCGCAGAGCCAGCAAGTCACGAAGCGTTCGGAGTCGCTTTTCAATGAGCAGTTACTATACATGCAAGACATATTAAAAATAGAAAGTTGAAAATAAAATTAAACAAAAGTAAAAACAAAAAAAATATAAACAAAATTAGCAAATACTATGAATGTATGGATTGTGTCTAAATAAGCAGTGAAAGGTTAAATATAACGCAAAAAGTTTGATTATCAATAAGGTAGTTTTACAGTTTTAGAGAAACTGGAGCGAGCAGTTTAAGGTACACTTGAGACGCTTAATAAACACGGCAAACAGCTGTGACAAAAAAGGAAAAAGAAGAGAATGAGAGGATGAATAGAAATGCGCAAAGTAAATGTAAATAAAAACAAGCAAAGTAAATGAGTGCGCGCCAAAATTAATTAAATGACAAAATTAGCCACTCAACTGCAACAACAACACTATGCAAAATTGCCTCGGCAACACAATTGATTTAATTAATAAAATAAATGCGAATAATATTATATTGCGACAGTTAAATTATTTAATTTAATTTTAGCACACTATTTAAGCACTTTATTTTGATAAACAACGCAAGAAATATTTTTAATATAATTTTTTAAAGCACCAAAGCAAAGAGCAAATTATTATACGTCTACACAGCTTAACGTTTACCGTTAAAATATTTAGGCATTTATATGTGGCTTCAGAAGAGGGCACGGAACAATTGAACAAGTACATAGACTTACCGAAAAAATCTACTCTGCCTTTGTGCAAAAAAATTACTGTACAGCTGCCTTTCTAGACATATCCCTAGCTTTTGATCGCGTATGGCACGACGGACTTCTCTATAAAATAAAAAATACTCTCCCTACAAATTACTTTGTATTTATACAATCTTATCCAAAAAATCGTTACTTTTTCATCAAAGAAGGAGTAGAGCAGTCTGAGCTTTACGAAAGCTTAGCAGGCGTCCCGCAAGGTAGTGTAATGGGCCCAATACTGTACCTACTTTACACGTATGACCTCCCAATAGCAGAAGGAGTTACTATTGGCACTTTTGCCGATGATACTGCCGTACTGGCTACAGATCCCAACCCTAATGTCGCCTCACTCAAGCTTCAAAGAAGTTTAAATAAAATTACCCATTGGCTGAAAGACTGGCGGATAAAGTCAAATGAATCAAAATCTGTCCAAGTGACGTTTACCACTAGACGTAACACTTGCCCACCCGTAAAACTCAATGGCATTGATATACCACAAAGTGACGTAACAAAGTACCTTGGTATGCACCTTAACAGAAAACTAACATGGAGAACCCACATATTCACCAAACGAAAAGCTCTTGGTATAAAACTACGAAATCTGTATTGGCTCATGAATCGAAACTCCCAACTATCAATCGACAACAAACTCCTGCTTTACTCAGCCATCATAAAACCCATTTGGACCTATGGCATACAGCTGTGGGGAACCGCCACAAATTCGAATATAGAGATTCTCCAAAGATTCCAATCGTAATGCGTCACGAATGACCAATTACATCGTAACCTAAAGATACTTACTATCGCTCAAGAAATCAGAAAGTATGCTACGTCATACAAAACGAGACTACTAGCTCACCCCAACCCCCTCGCTCTAGCCCTGACGGCAAGACCAACTAATTTCGTACGCCTCAAAAGAAAATCTTTTACAGATCTTTATTGATGGACTACAATAAATGGATGCACTACTGAGAGCAATCCATACATGCCCACCAAGTTTATTAAGTCATTATTAATTATTAATTGCTTTTAACGAACCACAAAATTGTTAGATGTATTTTCCTTATACAGTTGGCAAAATATATTGGATGCCGAAAAAAAAAAAATATGTAAATAAGTGTTGCCAGCCGAAAGTACATATGTACGTGATGTATTGTGGAACGATTTGTATATACGTATATACCCGGGTTGAGGTAGAAAACAAATTTAGCAATTTTAGTATGAACATTTTCACAGTAGAAATTGATTAAAGTAGAATATCCTAGGAACGCCTATGCGGATAAGGCAATGCTTGTTATTGTTTTCAGATTTTTGTCTTCGGCAGGCTCTCCGATTTACATATTTACGTTTGTTTTTACATGGCCGTTTTTTTTTTTAATTATAATAATTATTTTATGTGAATTTTATTTTATTTGAGCTATTGGCCAGTTTTTAATTAAGAAAATTTAAGAATTTTTTGGTAGAAGTTATGGATCCAAAAAAATAGAATTTGTGATATATTTTTACAGTTTCTCTGGCATTTATCAAGATACATTAACAATTCGTATACTGTTAAAAGCGGAAAAATTTCGTCTTTTCAACGACATCAAAATCATATTGGGGGTGTATTGGAAATTCTAAGTATGCAGTCTTTGTACGCTTGGTAAGGCCTATAACATATGTCAACCTCGAAAAAAAGTACTTTCAATTTTTTTTTATTTTGACACACTGTGTTATTATTCATTATTTTCATACTAACTTAATTATTTTAAATAATTTGTAATTTTAGCGGAACCAACAGTAAAATTTAAAGAAGAAATTTTTAATTTTCTTTGCAACTTTCTCTAACTTCAAAACAGCACATTTCACAGCTATGAAATTTTGGGAGTTCATTTTAATATCCTCGACATTTGGTACATGATTCCTATGTAGAATTTTCTGCTGATTCCAAATATGTAATCAGATGGTTCAAAAGTAGAACAGTTCTCGAGATATTTTGAAATTTCAGTTTTTGAGATAAAAAAAAAAAAAGTAGGATTACTAATTAGTCAATATCTCCGCCATTACTGTCTCGATTTTTACGTGATTTAATTTTGTTTTGAGAGGATGGAATACTTTCCAACAAAGCCAAAATAATTAAAATCGACGTTAAATTGACGGAGTTATAGCGATCAAAAATTTTTTTTAATGAAAATTTTCAGTTTTTTTTCGACATTCATCTTCTTTTTTGTATTTTTTTTAAAGAAATATTAAATATCCTCCTGGTTTCAAACTTTGAGTCAATAGCCTATTTCTTAGTGAACATTTTGGCATCTTCCTACTTTTATTTTATATCTCAAAAACTGAAATTTCAAAATATCTTGAAAACTGTTCTACTTTTGAACCATCTGATTATATATTTGGAATCAGCAGAAAATTCTACATAGAAATCATGTATCAAATGTCGAGGATATTTTTTTTGTCGGGTAGTGTAATTAGGGAAGCTAAAAATATGCACGAAAAATTTCAAAGTATGCTCGTAAATATGCACGAAAAAATCTCATTATATGAATATATGTATGCCTAAAAAATACCTGAAATATGCTCAAAAAATGTATGTATTTCATTTCAAGCTTACATTTTCATTTAACGAATTTTGCAAAATAATAATAATATAAGAACTGAAACGTACAATTCACACCTTCCCCATTTAAAAAATTTATTTTTTAATACTATAAAATACTTTAAATTAACTTTAGATTTATATTTATGTAAATACAGGAAATATTTTTACAAAGCAAATGAAACCATTCCATTAAGGTTGCGCTGGGTTGCATTGAAATATCGTATATTTTTCAGTGTGAATTTGCGGTTGCGGCGGCGGTTTTCCGAGAAAAAGCTCTTGTAAAGGAAAACGATTAATATTGACCGTGTAGCATCGAGTATTAATGGATTGCGATTCTGGATCGCAAAATATTTAGAAATTTTGAAATCAGCGATCCGGATCACAATATTGACAATACGGATTGACTGTGTAGCATGAAAATTTTGCGACCCATCAAAATACGTGTATATTTAGAAATTTTGAAATCCGTGATCTGGATCGCAATATTGGCAATAAACGAATTGAAAGTGAAAGTGTGAAAAGGACGGAAGTAAGATATTTTAAACCTCAGAGCGAGAAAAATATCGCAATATTCATATTGAACGTGTAGCACTAGTCTGCGATTCATTAGAGTCTAATGATCAGACCATCAATATGAATCGCTATCCAAATATCACGATTCATATTGACAGTGTAGCGTATGCCTATGTATGTCGATAGATATTGCATGTTATTGTTCCCTTCAAATTTTCACACTATAGCTGTTTTCTATGAATAACAGGGCATCGGAGCAAAGTTTTTTTTTACTCTGGGTTTGCTTCGAGGCTCTGATCAGCATACAAGTACTTAGAGTTTGTCGTGGCGAATTTTTATAAGGAACAAGTAAGAAGCCTAAGTTCGAGTGGAATCGAACATTAGATACTCAGCTGTATGCTTTCATTGTTGTTTACGTTTGATGGAAACACGGTGTATTTTATATAAGCGAGTGCTGCATAAAGTCATCCAACTAAGCATATGAATATTCTTTGTGCAAAATTTAATTCCTTTATGACTTCTAGTTACAAAGATGTCACGTTACAAATTTCCAAAGGGTGTTCCAGAAATATCTTTGTTAAAAAGTAGGCGTGGTCATAAACCGATTTCAATAAATTTTTGCGTGTCTATTAACACAAGTTATAAAAGTGTATAAACCAAGTTTCGTCATAGTATCTCAATTAGTTGTCGAGGTATGGGCTCCGAAATCTCGTAGATTCCGTTGTCTAAAAAGAGGCGGTGCCATGCCCATTTTCCAAAATTTTTATACTTTTTGTTTCCGGTCTACTGTAGAACTCATGCCACACAATTTCAATGAATTATCTTTATATTTGACAAAAATATCGCTTAAAATGTTTTCATTAGGCCCCTTTATAGTTCCCATATATAAAAGTGGGCGTGGTCGTCAACCGATTTCGCTAAAATTTTGAACATGTATTACTACAAGTAATAAAAGTGTACACACCAAGTTTCGTCATTATATATAAATTATTTGTCGAGTTATGGGCTAAGAAATCTCGTATATTCCTGTTTCTAAAAAGAGGCGGTGCCACGCCCATTTTCCAAAATTTTTGTGTTTTTTGTTTTATGTCCATAGTTGGACTCCTGCCATAAAATTTCAATGATATATCTTTATATTTGACAGAGATATGGCTTAAAATGTTTTTATTAGGCCACTTTATAATACCCATATATAAAAGTGGGCGTGGTCGTCAACCGATTTTGGCAATTTTTCGTCCAAACATTTGTCTAAGTAAGTATATCACGCCTACCAAATTTCATCGATATACCTTCAACGGTTTCTGAGTTATGACTCATAAAACTTTCAATGTTTGCCCCTTAATAAGTGGGCGTGGCACCGCCCATTTTCCAAAATTTCACCACATTTCTTCATAAGGGCCTGAGGTCAATACGTGGGTGAAATTTTATCACTCCAGCTCTATTAGTTACTGAGATACAAAATTTCCGATTTTTACTATATAGGGGAGGTGGGCGTGGTCATGGTCCGATTTCTCCCATTTTCAATACCGTCCGTTCCTGTCTTGATACCAACTTGCATTCCAAATTTCATCAAAATATCTCAATTTTTGCGCGAGTTATCGTGCGTACAGACGGACAGACGGACAGACGGACGGACGGACAGACGGACAGACGGACGGACGGACGGACATGGCTCAATCGATTTCTCTTTTCACCCTGATCATTTTGATATATATAAGTCTATATCTATCTCGATTATTTCATTCTGTTACAATCCACCGTTAGGAAATCAAAACTATAATACTCTGTGTACTAGTACAGCTGAGTATAAAAATGCTCCGCTCCGAGCTGGGCCTCAATAGTTAAATAGCCTTGTTTGTATGAATTAACCACAGATAATATGTTGCCAGCTTAATATTTTTCGATATTGTTCGATTAAGTACCAAAATAAACACGAAATGCATTTTGACCGTAAATATGCATTTTAGGTATACATATGCATTTGCATATTTTTAGCTTCCCTAGTGATAATAAATTATTGATTTCCATAAAAAAGCTAAAATCTATAATTTTGTTTGTTACACCAAAATTGTAGTTAGCGCTCATTATATTGCCATATTTTTCATCCAAGAGTGTTTTTAATAACATTTCTCAAAAATTCTTGATACAGAATGCATCCGTACACACATACATATACACACACATATTAGATATACCCTCACGGAAAAAAAAAGTTAGTTGCAAAAATAAATATATTAAAAAGTGATTTATATTCAACTAATTTTAAAGTAGCTTTAAACAAATGCAGCGCGGGACAGTTTCTTGTATATGTACATATTTATATGTAAACACATGTTTTCAGATCTAAGTATGCCAAGATTGTTTTTTCCTTTTGATACCTTTCATGAGAATGAAATGGTATTATAACTTAGTGCCAAAAAATTTTTGTCGAAAGTACCAGAAGGAAGCGTGGGGGACCCACCAAAATATATACCGATATGATCAGAATCACGAGCTGAGTCGATTAAGCCATGTCCGTCTGTCCGTCTGTCCGTCTGTCCGTCCGTCCGTCTGTGTGAACGCAAACTAGTCCCTCAGTTTTTGAGATATCTGAATGAAATTCGGAATACAGGTATGTTGTTATATGCAGCTGATCATTTGACGGAACCGGCCGAATCGGACCACTATAACATATAGAAAACAACCGATTATTCAGATATACATGAAACAAGGTTACAGAAAATTGTCAAGATCGGACCACTATAACATATAGTTCCACAACATCCGATTATTCAGATATACACATTTTGGTGTATAACTCCTCCATTTTAACAGCTAACGGCCTGAAATTTTGAAGTATTTGTACCCATATGGACCCAAACGGGATTGCTGAAAATTGTTAAGATCGGACCACTATAACCTATAGCTCCCCTACAACCGATTGTTCAGATATGGACATTTTGGTGTATAACTCCTCCATTTTAACAGCTAACGGCATGAAATTTTTAAGTATTTGTACCCATATGGGCCCAAACAGGGTTACCGAAAATTGTCAAGATCGGACCACTATAACATATAGCTCCCCTACAACCGATTGTTCAGATATGGACATTTTGGTGTATAACTCCTCCATTTTAACAGCTAACGGCGTGAAATTTTGAAGTATTTGTACCCATATGGGCCCAAACGGGATTACCGAAAATTGTTAAGATCGGCCACTATAACCTATAGCTCCCCTACAACCGATTGTTCAGATATGGACATTTTGGTGTATAACTTCTCCATTTTAACAGCTAACGGCATGAAATTTTTAAGTATTTGTACCCATATGGGCCCAAACAGGGTTACCGAAAATTGTCAAGATCGGACCACTATAACATATAGCTCCCCTACAACCGATTGTTCAGATATGGACATTTTGGTGTATAACTCCTCCATTTAAATAGCCAAGACACCATTTTTTCTAATAAATCTTTCCATAAATAACCCACAGAATTAAAATTATAAATTAAACTTAATCCGGCTATGTACATACAGAGGTAACTTTTCATTTCCCCACTCATGAAAGGTATGAAGTCTTCGGTACAGCCGAAGACAGCCGCGCTTTTACTTGTTTTGGTTACCGTTTTTCAGCTTCACTTCCCATTAAACACTGAAAACGAAATTCTCAAACGGAGAAAATATTGTTTCATATTTATCATTTGAAAATTAACATAAATTCAATTGTTTCTGAAATATTGTTTATCAACTTGAGAACGATTTGCGAAATTTGAGGAAAATTTGTTTCGCATTTTTGCCATTTTTTGAATTTCGACATCAAATGCAGGATTAAGTTATTTATATTAAACTACAAATAAAGTAGTTGAAAAGAAACTCAAGATAAAGTTATTTATTTTAAACTACTAGTAAAGTAGTTGAAAACAAATGCAGGATAGGGCAATTGACTGCTTGCTATGACATCGCCGTGTTAAAAAAGTCAGTTCATTGCAAAGGAAAAAGTCACATTTTCAATTAGTTGTTATTATTGAAAATAAAGTAGTTTATAAAGTGATTTAAAATTAATTAAATTTCCTACAGGGTATATATTACGGTTAGCCTGCCATTGCGTATGAGTTATGTCCATAATTTCGCCGAAAATGAATAAATAAGTACCGACATATTTTAGATGCAATTGAGTACCTTAATTGATAAATTTATAAATTGCTGACAGGTGCCAGATAAAATTAAAGAAATATATTTATTATGCGTACACACATACGCATAGGTTATATTTATTCAAGAGCGGAGAATTATTTCTACTAAATGTCTGGACGCATAATGAATTAAAAGTTAAAGCCGAAATCATATTTTTCGCTGTGCAGAACAAATATTGTAGTTGCGAGCAAGTTGACCCAGAAGGTTAGCTAAAGGTTTAAGTGTAAGTGCGAAAAAAATTCCTATTGGAAAGACAGTCAAGCCTTGTCTAGGGGACGCCTAGTTAAAGTTTATGGTGAATAATTTTCTAGAACGTTTTAACCCTCCATCGACCTTCAAAATATCTACTAAGTTTTTCGGACTTTCCAAAAAGAGATCAAAACGACCTCTTCGTGGAGGTGTTAGCGGGTTAAAGTATTCTACGAAATTGAAGCTCGTGCAATTTTAGTACATGTTTCCTAACAACATATTTCTATAGGATATGTATTTTTACCATTTTTTCTTTTATTTACTCAAATTTAAAATGTCAATAAAAATAATTGATCTCAGGGAGCAAAACGGTTTGGGCGTTTTACAATATGGATAGTGATCTTTCGTTCGTGTGGGAATTATTCCGCATCCAAAAGTGCTGTCGCAATGGTTATTGAAGAATTAGCCAAGATATCTACCTAAAAGAAAGTGTTCACTATTCTATTCTATTTATACGTATGCTTTAAATTTAAGAGCAATTTTCATTGATGAAATTTTTAAACAGAAATTTAACTTCTCACAAAGTTGTGATTTGATTGTTTAATTTGCCTCACACTTGCAATGAAATTACACAGCTCGGTACTTATGTACATACATATGTATGTATGTACTCTTTGCTATTTCATGTCTTGAGCTTAACAAACTTGAAAGGTCATTGACTTTGAAGCACAACAAATTCATTTGTAATTCAACAAGAAGTCGTTATATTTGGGTCAAAGTACCTTTTTTTGTAAGAATCAAAGAATATATGTATGAAGCGCATATGTTTGTTTACATCCTCCAAGCGCCTGAAAGCACACCAAGAAAAAGTAAGCCACTTTATGAAAAGGATGTATGCATATTTGTGTGTTGTTGTGCCCGTAAAAGAAAGTAAAAAAAAATGTAGACCAACGATTACAAGCCAAAATTATATGAATGAACGAATGAATAAATTGCACACGGACAGACAAACAAACACACGCAAACTTGTGTCTACATAGAAATGTTCGGCATAGAAATATTATTTTACTGAATTGAATGCGGGTCAAAGGTATTAAAAATCAACAAAACAAGGATATACATGACGGCCTGTTGCGCAAAACGCCGCTTCCCACTGCCGCCATTCACACGCCGCTGAGCTCAAAGGCAAACGCACAACAACGAGAAAAGGTCAAATAACCCAAAAGTTTTGGGGGAAATTTTCTTGGAAAAAATATGTGTTAAGGAAACGAAACTCAAAATGCAAAACCACAACAAATAAAAACACAAACAAAGAGGAAATAAAAAAAATAAAATAATTCAATAAAGAACGGTGGCATGTGGATTTCTAAGGATTCGAAGTACTAAGTACTGCGACAATAAAAGTAGCGTGTGACCAAACGAAGGACTACACACTAGACGGCAAGCAGACGTGGCACGGCCGGAGCAATAGACTTGGTGGGTTTTTTTTGTGTCAATGGGGGAATGCCCGCTACTTCGTTGGCTGACGTTATGCAACGCAACAAGTGATTTGCGGCAAAGGGAAAAAAGGTATAAAATGGCATTATTACAATGAAAAAACAGTAATAGAGGCTTATGCAAATGGAATTATAACATAAAGAGCATAAGGCCATGCAACAACAATAACAAACTTTATTGGCGTCAATTAAATTATAAGCACAATGGATAGACTGCAAATGATTTCGAAGAAGGCACGACGACAAAATTCACGGAAGCTGACTGAGTAGGGTTCGATCGTAACGATTAACGAAGAAAAAAAACATGAGCACGCAAATGTGTACGCACAGTGGGTTAAGTGGGGTGGAATAGCAGGAGCTGAAATAAAGTTAAGCTTTGTGGCCGCTGTGGTGCAGTGGGTAGAGTGCTCGTCTGCTATGCCAGAGGTCTCGGGTTCAAACCACGGTCCGAGCAAAACACCAAAACAATTTTTCTAATTAGTAAAAATCCAATTATTGTGTTTTTTTTAGAGCAGCGGTCACCTCTCGGCAGTGGGCGGCATACCCTCCGAGTTTATTTCTGCCATTAAAAAGCTTCTCACAAAAAATGCATTCGCCGTTCGGAGCCGGCATAAAACTGTAGGTCCACCCAATTAGTAGGAAAAACAAAAAGGAGCACACCTCAAATTGGGAGAGAAGCTCGGCCATAAAACTCGTCAGAGTTATAATAGCGCCATTGTATTATATATTATTATTATATTTGATGACGCAATGCTTATTTTGTTTTATTTCAAAAGAGAACTCAGGTCTTAATTTTGTGAATGTTTCTTAATGAAACTAAAAAAATTTCTATGTATTTTAAGCCCTTGCTGGCTCTTTTTTAAACCACTTGTGGTTTGTCATTGGTTCTGGTATTGTCAAGTTGACATTTCCATCAGGTTTGACTGCACAAAATCGTACGAAATTCCGATATCCAAAGTTTCTAGAGAGAAAGGAAAATTGTGCAAAATTTGATCTAATATTACCAACTCTTTCATGAGCTCAGAGAAAAAATATTATAGAATCAATGAAAACGTGCTTAAAATAAGCACAAACGTATTTGAAATTGATGTAAGTACGAATATTTTTATTTTAAAAATTTTCATTGTCAAATCAAGTAAAAATATTTTAATTTAAAAGTGTTTACCTTCATTTTAAGCAATATGAGATTTTGAACTTAAAATTTGCGGTATTATTGCACACGTTTTCATTTTTAATTTCAATATGTTTCCTTTTAAATCTAAAATATATTTTTATTCTAAAAATTGCATTTTTAATTTAAAAATTACATTTTTATTTTAAAAATTTTCATTGTCAAATCAAGTAAAAATATTTTAAATTAAAAGTGTTTACCTTCATTTTAAACAATATGAAATTTTGAACCTAAAATTTGCGTTATTATTGCATTCATTTTCATTTTTAATTTAAATATGTTTCTTTTTAAATCTACAATATATTTTTATTCTAAAAATTGCATTTTTATTCTAAAGATTACATTTTTATTTTAAAAATTTTCATTGTGAAATCAAGCAAAAAAATTTTAGATTAAAAGTGTTTACCTTCAAAAAAATTTTAAATTAAAAGTGTTTACCTTCATTTTAAGCAATATGAGATTTTGAACTTAAAATTTGCGGTATTATTGCACACGTTTTCATTTTTAATTTCAATATGTTTCCTTTTAAATCTAAAATATATTTTTATTCTAAAAATTGCATTTTTAATTTAAAAATTTTCCTTTTTAAAATAAAAATGATCTGGTTTAAAACGTGCACGATAAAAATAGAAATTTAATTATTTATTTTAAAATGCTGTTTTTTCTCTGAGTGTGGATGTGTACCTCGACCTCTACGAGTTATCGGTACTTCGATGCTGTGAAAACAGCTGTTTTTTTTAGTTCCGATGAATCGTATTTTAGTATTTTAAATTTTAACCGAATGTCGCAGCCTTTTGTCCCAGTGTACCTGTATGTACATACATATGGATATGTAAGGCAAGGAAGCCAAAAAGGGATCAGTAACGAAAACTATGTCAACAATTGTTACATTACAAGTTGATGAATAGAGCAAAGGGAAGGGGACACAACGCAAGAGGGGAAAAAGCCTGAAGAGCAACGTCTGAAAGGACCGAAGAAATTATGAAAATCAGAACGAGCAAAAAGTATGGCAGAGCAGACAGAGCATTTCTTAAGAAAGAAGCATTGAGCAATTTGTAAAGAAGGTAATAAACACTGGCAGCAGAGGCGATTAACATGCAAGGATATGCCATGCAAGGATACGCTGCCCTGGATTCATTCATACGCAAAGGCAGACGGTAAAATGAGCAGCTAGCAGGAGTCGCTTTGCTTTTTATATGTATGTGTGTTCGCACGCGTTTGGCTGTGAAGTGCCATTGAAGTACCAAGTGCTGTGCAACGCTAGAGAAAGGATAACCAAAGGCAAGTTACACAAGCAGGGCAAACCAACCAAACAAAGCCAGCAACCACAATGAATGTAACATTCGATTATAAAGATGTATTAAAAAAAATGCGGATATAAAAAGCTGTGCAAATGTGCAAATGTATGTAAGAAGGATAAGTAGGTATGTATGCAGCGCATAGCTGAAAGGACGACAACGACGACGCCTTTCAAAGAGAGACTTTGAATGTCAAGGGTAAAGTTGAATAAAACAAACTTTTTTCTTGCGATTAACGCAAAACTTGCAGAGGGTGGGTATGAAAAAGGAGGAGGAAGTAATAAAAATAAGTACAAAATTGCCAACTAAGTGGCCTTTTTTTTTGCTGGAAGGACCTTTTTATTGTGCAGAGACTTCCTTTTCAATACGGATCAGCGATTCTCTGCAGCACAGCAGCACCAGCAAAAAAAAGGGTCACTGAGCGCAACGATTACCGATGTTAAATGAATCAAATCAACGGACACTTTTTTCACACTTCAAAGAATTCGAGAGCCCAACACTTGAGTTGACTAGCTGCCGGTCGGGCAATTGCCTCACGTACACATACTAGACACAAGCCGGCAGCTGGCAGCTGGCAACCGTCAGCCAACACCTTCCTCGCGCCGCGCCGGTAGTCGTCAGTCGTGCGAGTCAAGCGCTGCGAACCCAAATAAAGATGTACAAATAAATGTAAACGTTCGAGGAGACGGTCCGTTGCTAGCCAACAACAACAACCTTGACCTAGAAATGTCAAGGCATTAGCCAGCGGCAATTGTTAGAGTCAAAGAGTGTAGTCGCAGACGCAAAGAAAGAAACGACAAACAATTGCAACAACAACAGTGACAACAAAAAGTCATAAACGTTTGCCAAAGCAGCGGGGCAGGGATTTCATACAAAAAAATCTACAAGTCATTGCCCGTTAGAGTAGCTAATATTGGTTTGTATTTGTGTGTGTATGTTTGTCATGTGTTGGCATGTACTGCAGAGTGAAGATGACCTTGGCCCTGAACTTGTGCGGACGTAAATTTCGTGTGTAATGTGGCGCTAAACGCTTAACAATGACAGCAGTTGGAGTAAAAGTGTATCATAACAAACTAACGGAAAAGCAGAAGTACAGGGTGTTAAAAATTGCTTAGCCGAATGAAGGGGAAATTTTCGTTGGAATTGTTTTTAATGTGAATTGTTTTTATTTTTATTACTATGCTAAGTCAAGTTGTATTAAAGTTAAGTTAAGTTAAGTTAAGTTAAGTTAAGTTAAGTTATAACCAAGATAAGGTTATTTGAAGTTAAATTAGCAAATTGAAGTTCTTTAAATTAATTTAATCTGATTAAGTGTAGTTAAATTATTTGTCCTTTTTTATTTTTACTTGAGAGCAAGCTTCGCTCTAATATCAAAATTATAACTTTTGTGTCACCCGGTTAAAATTTGCGCAAGAAGTTGTCTGTATAGCCTGAGCAGCTTCAACTGCTAGAAGCTATTGTTGCCGTTGTTGCCATTGCTGCCGTTTTGCGACACCAAGAGACGAGACGACAAAATGCTGAAACTATTAACGGTTTTGTTTTTTGTTTATAACCATTGGCTGTGATTTGGCCACGCGTTTTAACGGCCAGACCACGGTCCGTGTCAAACAACCTTTTTTGTCCCAAAATACTGTCCTTTTTTTTGTTTTTAACGGTCTTCATTTTTTGCATTCAACTTCATCAGCGGCAACAGAAAACCGTAAACGTGTATTAGCCCAAATTGGCAAGTCGACACTGGGCCACCATTTGGCTGGTATGAACATGGAGTGCCTGCGGTGTTGTGTGAGGTTCATATTGTGACGAAAATGAAATAAAGCATAAACAGAAGCGAAAACCACAATGACGATAACGGCAACAATAGTTAGTGGGTAATAAGAGAAAGGAAATAAAAAACGCCGGCCGACAAAGCCATTTCAACGCGCCCAAACGGTATCAAGCTGCTGACGGCTGATGGTTGGTGGTTGGCGGTTGGTGGATGGCGATTGGTAACCGGCACCGGCGACTGGCATTTAAGTAAGTGAAATTATATAAGTTAAGTCTCTTGGCGGACAGCAAACTCATGCCAAGCTCGTTGCCAAGTTGTAGCTCGTGCTATTGCGGTGTTTGCTAGACTGCCATTTGGTCTGTTTAATGTCTTTGTCTGGGCGCGCTGTCTGCTGGGTGCTTGTTGGTTCGTCTGGCGTCCAGTAACGTGACCAAATCACCCATGCCAATTGCAGCTCGGTGGCTTGCCAACCAAACCGTCGCTGTAGCGAAGAGTGGAAGCAATCAGCAAAAACAGCAAGCAAAAAAACGCAAAAACAGCAACTAGAGGAACTTGAACGGCTATGAACGACCAAATGAATGAATGAATGGCTGAATGAATTGGCATTGGCGCATTGCGTGGCCCATTGAGATCGATCACATGCCCACGGCGGCAACGGCAAACGGTGAATGGACGGTTATCACATACAGATGTACTTATTTTTATACAAAATACGTACGTAAATGACGTGAACGTGTGGGCTTGTCATGGATAGAGGTCAGCAACAGACCAATGTGCGTCAGAGCCAGTGCCAAAGCCGAAAGCGACAACCGCTGACGCAAAGCGACGAGCCTCCAAAACTACAAGCTAAGTATAAAGCAGTTTAGCAGGTAGATACATATATGAAGTGTGCGATAGACTCATTGACTGTGCGGAGACGGTCGGTCGGCGATTGCTAGAGTGCCCGCCAGAGTCACTGGCACTGACGTTGGTATTCAAGTCGTAGGCGGGGTGCGGCGTATCCATGGCTCATACGTACGCACGCACATACCAAACACAAACAGACACACAAGTGTGATGACAGACCCAACGACTGCTGCCGCTGCTGCTGTAGCTGTCATGTGGCCGGCAAACCAACAAACTGTCTCAGTTACGACATTCAAGCCAAACGCACTTTCGGCTTAAACAAGTCGCGACGGTCTAAAAGTTTTATTTTTTGTGTGGGTTTTTATTTTGTTTTGTTGTCGGCATAAAGTTATTTCATTCATGCATTCATCGTTTGCTATTGTTGCTGTAAATGCAATCGATGTTGCCGGTGTTGCCATGTGCCTTTCAAAGTATTAACGTAGCGGGCGCCTTTGTGACTATTCGTCTCCGACAGCAAATTGGCTATTTGACCGGGCACGCTTCCCAACGCGGCTAGCCGGTGGTCGGCTGACGTTGTGGCGTTGCGACGTGTGTGGCATGGAGTGGCAACGATAGTACGTCAACGAATGCATTGATGCTACAACACGTAAGTGAAGTAAGTATGTATTGACAACAAGCAAATGGAAACAGTAGCAGCAACACGTAACAGTTGAAACGTCGAATGGATTAGCTGTTGTTGCTAATTCGCATTTCCTCCTCACTCGTTTTAAGTGCTGTCTTGGGTGCTGCTACTTGGTTGGTTGGTGTTCGTTGCTTTGACAACGGAAATGCCGAGTGCATGCAACACTCGGCATGCAGTGCTCAAATGAATAGCAAGCAAAGTTGTGAGAGGGAGAAAGTCTCTTTGTCTGCATCAATGTGAGTTCTATTAGAAGGTGTTGACGGACAATTTTGGCTTCCACTATAGGTGCCTGCTCTAATAAAAAATCAGTGTAATTAAATTGAATTGCCTGCAATACGGATAATATTATCACATCAATCGCGAAAGTTCCATTGAAAGAAGATAATATTAAGAGTTAATTCTCTTTAAAGTATTCTTTCGTTTTTCTTATTTTTTCGGTATCATTCCATGACAACTTTCTAGACTTAATGCTGTTCAATTGTGTATAGTATGATTCCGATTGAATTGGGTTTTATAATTAATTCCAAAAACTTTATTAGCATCACATACGATTAAAATGGGACTAAGTAGTTGACTAGAGCGAATGTAGGGGTTGCGGATTACAGGAGGAGACAGTGGAGTATGTGGAGCATGGAGCATTAAGTCAATTGGGGTTGATTGAACATCTTTAGATTTGGTGTTCAGACATATTTAATTTACTTGGCCCATTTAACAGGTCGGCTCAAGATACATACACACATACACGCCGTGAGCTGAATATCAAACTCTCGTTACCTAAATGTCAAAATTGCAAGGAGGACGAAATAATTTGACATTCATCTCACAATTTTTACCAATCGTAAACACGAATGCATGTATAAAATAAGCAGAAATAAAAACAAATTTGATAGGTGATGAAGAAGAACAAGAATGCAGCTGATCTGACGAACCAACCTGTTTAGTGGACACTGACGCTAATCACATTTCTCTTTTCATGACATTTTACTTATGAAACAAGCCTTTTAACAGGGTTGCATGCAGAATTGTTCTTCATTAACAACTCATTAATTTCTAATGAAGCATTAACTTGGTCAATTTTTGTATGGTAAATTGAGAATCATTGGGCTTGAAAATTGAATGAAGGCTCTTAATGTTCAATTAAGGTTGTGTCTGAACATAACATAAGACTTCGATTACTAGGGAAAGTTTTCTTCAGTGATCTCGAAGCTGTATCCAAAGTAGAGGTAAAGAAACTCTTGGTATTTGCCAAAGGGACAGGGTTTTTCTTCAGTTTGAGTCCAGGCTTTTAATGTAGAGGTTCATGTTCAATGAATTTTCTGGTAACACTACCGACTTATCTAGTCTATGTGGGGCTATTAATGGCCAGCCACTCTAATCTAGCCTATCACCTATTGGGAATGAACTGAGTTTTTTTATTTGTACCTATGTATTATAGATTGATTTCATATAAGAGGAAGTTTGCCAGAAAGAAGAGTGATTGAACTCACTTCATATTCGAAGACAGATGATCAATCAGTAGCGCAGTTTCACGAGCTTTTCCCCACACTAAACTGCATGTAAATGTCAAGTAAATCACAAAAGCCTTAAACTTAAATACATTTAATTGCATTTGAATACAGTTGTGATCTACGGATTAGCGCATGCAGCAAATTGTAAATGTCTTTCCTCATTTAAGTAATTGAAAGTTTTTTTTTTGCTCACAATGCGGTCGGTCTATTAATCCATCGACTCTGATTAGTCACGCACAATCAGTCATTCAGTCATGCAGTCAATCGTCGTTTGAAGCTCATGTATGGACTTAAGCCACCCAAAGCATTCATGTTTTCGCTTTTCATTTGTTCACTTCGTAACCGTTTGATATTGACCGATACGTACGAGTATTTGTCATTTGATATTCTGTGGCACGCGTGTAGAGCCGAGCTTCAGCTGAACAGGTCTGACAGCAGATACCGGTTGTTCAAATTTCTTTAGGACAGCGAAAGCCAAATATATAAAACACTTGGCATTTGCTTTGAGAGATAATTAATTTATATAGAGTAGAGTGTGTTATTTCAGAGAGCAATTCGTCTCGATTTGATAAATGATTTTATTGCTTAAAATGCCTTCTTGAGTTCGTGGAACTGGTTCTTATGTGATTCAAATTCTGTTTGGTTCATCTAACCTTCAAAACAGTCCATGTTTTGTCTGGCCAATTTTGATTTTATGTTCAATATATCCATGTTTTACTATATACATATGTGTAGAAACTTTTTTACATCTGGTATAGAGTTCATTGCGCAGTTAAACCTCATAAATTAACAACACTTCGCTGTCAGATGATGTTTGCTTTAATAAATCTCATAGTCGTTACATGTTGGCTTGGGATTAGTTTTTTTTATTTTCTTTTGAACTGTCAGGCAAGCATATGGGTAATTGACTGATTTAAAGATTGACATTGTTGGTACAATGGAATGAGTGGGCAAAACGTGGATGCCACACACAAATAACTTTTGTGAATTAGCAACAAACGCTTGTTTAAAAGCATTAACATTTTGAAGTCTCGAGACTGGCAAATGATGGATGCAGACAGTCCCCACAAGTTATAGCATACATCATAAGATTGAAGTGGTACAAAGAACGGCATAAATTATGGCATAAACTGAAATTAGTTTGCCTACAAACCAAAATTGACAGGGTTTGAGGGCAAATGTAAAAAGCCTAACGAGTTATTCCTTTTTTTCGAGATTATACTAATTATATTAGCACCAAAAATTATCAAAATGATAAAATTGGCCACGACATGAGGTTTACATTCAAATTTCGTCCATTAGTTCCATTAGCGACAAAATAATTTAAGCACCAGTTACCGTCTTGCAGATAGATCTAACAGAAAAGGTTGCATACCAATTGCTAAAATTCTGCCAACAACAAATTCCCTCACAGCGCTTCTATACGTAGACATAAGCCGTGTTTCACATACGGTGATCCTAACCCAGATAAAAATTTTTGCATGTAAATGCAACAACAACGATTTCAGCTCGATTAAACCAGATAAATTGCTGGTTCAATTTCTGATCCGCCCTGTTCGATTTGTTTTTTCCGTGCTGATTTGGCAGCACAGTGCTTTTTTGATTTGGCAGAACTGAAAAGTGACATTTGTATATGTATACATATACCCTGCAGTAAATTTGTTTCACTGTTAAATGATCATTGATGATTCTTTGTTGAATATTCATCACTATCGTTTTGCGTTGGTGCAAGCGAGCAAGCTATATTGAAAAAACCAAACGAAATACCATCTAGGCGGTTAAAAACCAACGAGCCAGTTTGTATTTCGGTAGGTTTTTTGACATTCGGCAGCTTTTCTGACAAATTTTTCAATTTGACAATTATAAAACGAATTATATTTAAAATAAAAAATATATGGAAATACAAATTTCAAATTTGCCTCTTGTAAGCTTCTGCTTTGGCCGTAAGGGGAAAGAAGAAGTCTGGAAGAAAAATTATACTGCGCACTGGCTTCTCCTTATAACATGGAATGCATAGCTATCCCGCCATTTGAGTTTCATAATTTATTTCAGTAATTTAAATTCAAATTTCCAAAAAAAATAATTTTTGAAATAGTTATTTTCATTTAGATTGAAGTTTAAAGTCAATCAAATTGTTTTTGAGGGAGTATTTGTCTCTTTTCAACGTACAGAAGAATTGTTTTTGCGCTATTATAACTCTGACGAGTTTTATGGCCGAGCTTCTCTCCCAATTCGAGGTGTGCTCCTTTTGTTTTTCCTACCATTGGACAGTTTTATGCCGGCTCCGAACGGAGTCATACAGGCATGAGGAAAGCAAACCATTTAATTGAAAAAATTCAGCAGCTTTTATATGAAAGCATGCACTGATGCCTCCTCATGATGAATTTCATCAGTGATTCATAAAGGATTCATTTTAGGTTTTTAACTGCTGGGTATATGTTGTATATGTTTCTTCTTCTTTTTAGTTCTTTGCAAGTGCAGCCAATTTTCATTATGAGGCGGATTGTTTCAGTAAAAATTTATCTTAACCCAGACCCAGATGTAATAACTGAAATGCCCCTATAGATGATGGGCGAGTCCGCGATTTTTAGACAATCGAGAGAATCGCCACGTTTCAAAATCACAATCGAGTCAAAAGTTGACTCGCTCCTCGACTACACAGGCGAGATGTTTTTGCGATTGTTCCGAGTCGGCGGGCCGGCTGTTGTTTTGATGATAAAATAAACTGAATGAGGTTTGTTGATAAAGAAAGTGGGATTTTTAGTGGAAGTAAGGCAAATACATAAATAAATGAACCAAATTGAAAAATATTCTATACATACATAGACGCTGCATTTTTGAAATCACAACTAAAGAGTGTCGTGCATAATAATAATAATTAATTATTTAAACATTTATAAATTTTCTGAAGTGAGACGCTTAAAAAAAAAATTAATTTTACGAGCAGCAACAACAGCAATAGATTTGTACCACTCTAAAGCAATTTTCAGGATCCACCAATACAGGTCGGCTCTTCAGATCAGCTGACTTCTTCTTTTTCTTCAACAGCTATCCAATTTCTCTGCTTCTGCATATTCTATACATACATTCGTGTTTACTATTGGTCAAATTCTTCGTTCTCTGAGTTTCTCCATCATTCGCTCGTGAGCTGAATGTCAAATTATTTCGTTCTGCTTTCAGTTTTGACATTCCGTTTGACATTCAGCTCACGGCATGTTTGTGTGTATGTACCATGGACCGACCTGGTAATTGGATCATGGCAATTTTAATATTCAAGCGGCAACAACAAATATGTATTTTTTGCAGCGAGTCCGAGATGTTGTAGATTTGCTTTGAAAACGAGAGGAATCTTTGGCGAGTCCGAGATGTTTTAGCGATTGTTTCGTCTGACGGCCATTTACGACTTGACTCGAATACGAATCAAAAACATCGAGAGCACTCGAGATGTTTCAACAATTGAGAGAATCGAATAAAACATCTCGGACTCGCCCATCATTGCCATTCGCCAGCAGAGTTCTGTTGTGTTGAGCTAGTTATAGGTAGAGTCCGCTGGTATAGCGTCTGCATAAAATAATACAATTGGTTGATATTTATGCTATTGGTTGAGATTTATGCTACAAGCATCTATGTCAGTGGAAGTTTTCTATTCACAATAGCTTCATTATTTTACTTGGCAACATTGCTGTTTCGAGTCAACTAACAGCTAAGCGCTTTCAGCTCAACGCGCTACACCACTCAGAAAAAAAATCATCAACACGATTCATGTAAAATTAACACGATCGATCTTTACACATAGAACAGCAACAATTTTTTCAAATTACACGATGTTTGAAACATGATTTTGGCTTTGTAACTGTCATCTGAAAATTTGGTAAATTCAACCAAATTTTATTGTTGGTACAACATGAAGAAATTTTAAAATATACAAGATGATTCAAATATACAATTTTATTCCTAAATATCATTTGGAATTTGGTTTATTTAACATGATGATAGTGTCAATATAAACTAAAAAAAAATGTTAGAAAAATGACGTACCAATTTTAGTGTTAATACAACATGAAAACAAATGTTAAAACAACAAGAACCACAATCAACAATTAAAGTTGGTTGATATAACACGAAACAATGTTCAAACATAAACGTCATTTGGAATTTTGATTTATTCAACACTATGATAGTGTCAATATTAGTGTCAATATTTTGAAACATACACAATTTTTTTAACGTTTGAAGTTCTGCTGTAGTGCAAAACACAAACTAATATTATTTTTTTTTTAACAAAAAGAAAATTTTGTGCCGTGGGAGTGATGGGAGTTTAGCATCATTGTCAGTGCGCGGTAATGGGGTTGCATTTTTGTTTCTAAAAGTTTTTAATGTTCAATATTTTCTTTGTCCTCTTCATAGTTTGCAATTTTTACCACGAAGAGATGTTTAGCGAATGGAGTCTTTCACGCAGCATGCGGTGCTTATACCGTTGCATTAGCGGCCAAACATTACTCGGTGCCAGTGATAGTAAGTACTATCGCCCATGTATAAACTATTCGTATGAGAAGGACGCTTTCAATTTGGTCGGTTGTGCGGGTGATGTACTCGAATATGTTTTATTGATCTGATGATTATATATTTTATGTTTTATATGGTTTTATATTAATATAAAAATAAATAAATTGTAAAATCAACAAGACTTTATAGTTAATTTAACAATAGATTTAAGGTAAAATCAAAAAGATGTTATTGTTAATTCAACAGGACCACTTCGTGTTAATTTAACCAGCTTTTATTGTAACATTAACTAGTTAAAATTGTAAAATCAGCAGGAAGACTCAATACTTTTTAGCGTTAATTCTACAGTTGTCATCCTGTTAAACTAACACTTGACAGTAGTGTTAAATTTACACGATTACATGATGGCATACATTAAGCATCGTGTTGAAAAAAATTAACCACAAAATTTGTTGACTTTTGGTTGATTTCACACTATTTTTTTTCTGGGTGTAGTTTTTTTTCGAACTTGCGTGCAAAAGAAAGTGGCTGCTGTTATGTCTTTTAATAACGCTGGTTTGATCAAATATTTTGGAGCTCTCTTATTCATTTAAGAGAAAGTTAGTTGCCAATGGCTTTTTCCATCATCTTTAACCAATCGTATATCCACGACAATTGATTTTTGCTTGGCATAACACATTTTCAAACTAGTTTTTCATTTCAAACATGCAACTGGTTATAAAATTCTCACTTCCATACAGCGAAAATACTCTTTATTTGATATTTGTATTTTCTATTTCATTGGGAATACCACGAGCGCTTTGTTAGACACAAATAATCTATAAGTATGCAGCATTGCACTGTGAAAGTGCAACGAAGGTCAACAATTTTCCACAATTCACGGTCATGCAACGTACGTAATGCTGCGCTGCCACGCCACGTAAACGCGCTCGGAGGCAAGCATGGGAAGCGAAACTGGGGCAAAGTGTCTAGTAGTTGCGACACAGAAAACATCATGTAAGAGTATATAACTACATACAAATATGCTGCCATATACTGTGCACGGTTATCTGGAAATCGATCTTCTAATGATTTTTTTCCTCCATTTAACACAATGCACTCTGTTGGCACTGAATATAGAGGAGGTCGACTGATAGCAGTCAGCAACAGTGCCACCACTGCGCCAGTGTACTCAGCCAGGCAGCCAACCAAACAGTCAGCCAACCAGCCAACCAACCAACAATGTGCCATGCCGTCACAGATTTGCCGCATTGTCTACCTACAGTTTTTTTTTTCTAATGCTCGTACGAGCGCATACAGAACCATCCATAGAACGTAGTGGATGTGCCGATAAAAAGCGTGAAATAACATTGACTGACTGACTTTATGGGAATTTTGTAGCAAATGGAAAATGGAAAATTTCATTTTCACTCGCACAACAGCAACAACGAACAACAAACAAACAACACAGAAATCGGAACAGTAGTAACAATGGCGAACGAAGTGCATCAAAGTTGGCTGTGGATGGGATGCAGACACGTAAAAAAACCGTTCGCTAAACTATAAAAGCTTGAACTGAAGCCAAAAGTGTTAAAACTCTCTACATCGCACATTTACACACACACATGAGGAGCATGCTCATAGAACTGCAATTTCTGTAAATGGCTGGTTGGATGCTCTTCTTTTATTTCGCAACACTGGCAAAACTTTACAGTCCAACTCCCAAGTCTTCTCTGCCGCTGCTTGACAAATGCACGTTTACTCGTTTTCATGCTGCACTTGAAAAACTATTTCATAGCCTGCAGACATACATACATACAATTAAGAAAGAAATGTGCAACCCTGCCTGGCACAGCAATATTAAATATGTTCTATTGTCAACAAGTGTTGGCAGGGAAAATACATTTTCTTGCTACAAGTTGGCTTGCTTTTCATAGACTCGCGGATTTATGCCGACTCCGTACGGCTGATGAATTTCTCGTGAGAAGCTTTCCCATGGTGGCATCTACTAAGTTTTTGAAGTAATAGAGTCTTCTGGAAATTCATGCAAAGTCTGCCTCGTGTTACTTCCCTCATCTGTTTGTTAAACAAAGTCTACTGCTGACGTACATAGATTAGGTTAGGTTGAGGTGGCTGCCGCCGCAATTAATGAAAGCGGGGGCACACTTAGGCCGAGCTGGCCCATTGCGATACCACACGGAAGCCCTAATTAAGCGCAGAAAATCTAGTAGGTACTCTGAAAAAAATGCCCGTAGTTAAATCAACAACTTTCGGCTGTTGAAACTCCGTCTTTTATTCAACAGCAAAAGTATTTGTTCTTGCAGCAAAGTTTTTGATCCAACAATTCAAAAACGTGCGCTGTTGTTTCAAAAACTTGCTTGCTTTTAAACAATTTTTTGTGAGAAAACCAACAAAAACAATAATGATGGAGAGAAGATGAAGAGAAAAATCCAAACAAAAGTTTATTTTTAGCAGAAAATTTTTCCCGTTGTTGATTTAAAGGCAAAAGTATTTGACCCAACAGTTTCCGTTGTTAACGAAACTAATGAGAAAAAAATTTCTTAAATTTTGTTTTTACATATAATTCGTGGATTCTTTTTTAAGGAAAAGGGAAGTATAAATAGGTTACTACAATTTAATATAATGTTGAATGTTCCACTATGTCATGATTGGATAGAATTTCAGGTTGATGTCATGGTTCGAATCCGGAGGAGATTATAAAATAAAGAAGAAAAAGCAGAATAAGCAGAACAAGAAATAAAGATAGCAACCGGTGAATGATAAGCAGGAGAGAAGAAGAGGAGAACAAGCGGAGGCTACATATTTGTAGTTGGGACCCGGGTGGAGAGAATATGAAGAGTAAAATGCAAACAAAAATTTATTTTTAGGTGAAAATTTTTTCCAACAATCTTAAATCAACAATGCTCGCACCTTTGAAACAACAACGGAGCATTGTTGGGCACATTTAAACTGCGGGAAGTAGTTGATTTAAGAGCGGAAGTCTTTAGATTTACAACGTTTTTTTTCAGAGTATCTTTGCATTTTCCATCTCCGCCAGACACTCGAAAAAGCGATACCTGACTAGCGACAGTGCAGGACAGTGGCATAGATAGTGTTCAGCACTTTCTATTTCCTCTACAGCTGCAGCTGCGGCAGAAATCGTTTTTGTATAGGCCCATACGGGATGCGTGAGTTGTCATGAGACAATGACCTGTTCGAAAATCCACCGGCGGACCTATAGAGAGCCGATTCAGATGTAGCACCGATACACATCTCACCTCATCCAGTCTAGGTCAGATTGGCCTGGAAATCACACAAGTTGACTCATTGGCTCATCTAGCGTTAGCCTGTTCAATGCAGCAAGATCTCAACCAATGCCTGCACGAGTTGAGGAGGGGCCAAACCATGCCGCAACTGTGATTTCCTGAAAGTTTGCGCCCTCCCTTGCTAACTCATCCGCAATACAGTTGCCTCGAACGTTCAGGTCACACCTTCCGGCTGTTGTTGTTGTTGTTGTAGCCTCCAAGACACTCCCCGAAGGTTTTGGGGAGTGTAGGGATGTGACAGTCCTTTGCCGTATAAATCCGATACGCTCGGGTACTAGTCCCTTCTGACACTAGCCCGACTGTCGTGCGAACGATTTTTTTGGCCATAATCAACCTTCTAGGCCGGTGGATTTTCGTCGCCTCTTACGGCAGGCATTTCTTATCACGGGTATATTCTAAGCCCCCTAACCCGCTGGGGAATACACCATTCGGCTAGTTTGTTCTGCTTACGTATCTGAGTAGAGAAATGTGTTACTGAATTTCACTTTCTCGCCCGAAAGAGGCGACAACAGCAAATGTCCTAAGCCACTCATTCCGCTTGCTTGTTCTAGCCTTGCTTTGATGTGACATAAATGGTGTAACCTATTCTGTGTCATGCTTTTTGTATAACCCCACTCTTCGGCAAGTTAGCTATAAAACTTTTGCATGTAGCTCTTCCATGCATTTAGAGCATTAACTGCTTCTTCGCATTTTCCATGCTTGAATTACTCACAGGTTTTGGTTTCCCTCCCTCAAGTACACACGTAGAAGAAAATTATGTACAGTAAAAGTTCAAATAACACAACAACACAAAACAAAAAGCAGCCAACTATTGCGCAACAGTTGCACATTATAAGAAGTAGGGCGACAATCATACAAAGCTTTCGCTGAGTCGTCGTAAACCATTTTACTGTGCATGCCACGACCCAAATTCAAAGACGATGCCGCCGCCCTTGAAACCAACAAAACCAGGCGATAAACACTTTTTCTTATTCCCCGCAGAAGGTCAATGTCGTCAGCCAAAGACGATCGGCGAAAAAGTTAAGTAAAAGAAGCGATTGGATGGGGGATGGGAGGGGCGATTAAGACTTGAGAAACATTTTCCAGCTTCTACACTAGACACGTCTTGTGTAAACTCCACGCGACAACGACGCGTCTGGCCACTTTTGGCAAACATCAACAACATCATTTGCTCAATAGCAACATGCTCCCTGCCGCATATTCAAACAAAGGAGCAGGAAAGCTGGCAACGACAATGGCAACGACAATGAAGACGACATAAAATTTGTGCCAAGGGGTTGCCATTACCGTCGCACAACGACGCGTCGTCTGCACACAACACAGACATCACGTGCGACATTTGGCGCACTGTCCCGCACTGTATGTATGTATGTTGTCCCATCAACAACAGACGACTGCTGGGAATAATAACCACACGCGTAAACGAAGCCAACGACGTTGAAGCTATCAAAGAAGCAGTCATCATTAAAGTAACCGGCAACTGGAGGAGAATATGCATGTAGAAGAAGCAAGGCAATGCGGCAAACAAGTAAGCTGCTTGCACTGCTTCATAAAGAAGACGGTCGTGGAGTGGAGTATAAAAGACGTTCGTAGAGTGTGGAGTAGGAGTTTTTGGCATACGCAAGCAAAGACGCGCGCTCCGTCTACATCTTTATGTTATTTTACGCCGGCAAGCTGCTGCTCAACACACTAAGGCAGCCAACAAAACAGTTAAAGTGTAAGGAAACAACAGAAGATGTGTCGTGTCTATCGACGGTGTTGTCAAGAAGCCCCTCCAATGAGTGGATATCGGCATGTACGTACGGTATGTAACTTGAATGCTACGTACAACGTCAGTGGCAACTGCGGCAGCGACGACAAGCAAAACTGAGACACTGACAATGGTTGGCGTTGGTTGGTTGGCAGGCAAGTATGTGGCGGACTGGTGGCACATACATAAGTGGCACTTGGAGCGCAATCCAGCGACTGCTTACGATTTGTTAGAGACGTTGCTCTGTGCTCGTATGTATGCATTAAAAACCATCATGGTGTCATCTACTTTACTTGCAGTGTTTGAAAACACCGTACGGGTATGTCGCCTTACCCACGTACATTTACGTGTAATTCAAGTGCAGGGTGACGCAAAATGTAAGCGCGCTGATGAAGACACTGAAAGTAGACGTCTCCGGAAAAATTAAGAAGAAAGCTTATTCCTTTTTTGCTTGCTACCAAACTTGATAAGGGATGACGGAAAATTGTTCCACAATATGTCAAAGAAGAAAGCATTTATACCATGTCTCCACATAACGTGTTTCGCTCTTTTTTTCTGCAATTTCTCTCTCAATCTTGTTTCGACACGGAAACCAGTGCCGAAACTCGCCAATTTCCATACAAATTTCTGAGAGCGAGTGAAGATTGAAACACTGTTTCATTCTGAATCATCTTGCCAACCTCGATGATATCGATGTCTTCTCTAATTTTGTATCGAAAATCTATCGAAATCTCACACAGACCAAAACAAAGACGCAAAAATAAGCAAACATACAAACATTTAAGAAGAACAAGAAAGAGAAATGTCAAACTGAATCACGATTAGCCACGTGGAGACGGGTTATTGAGCGAGATGTTTTGCTACATGTTTCTCTGGTGAATCAAGTTATGTGGAGACGGGCTTTTAGTCTATATGACCAATTTTCACATAGTAATTGGGCGGGATTCAGCCAATACAGCATCACAGCAGGTCTGGAATACTTTTGTGAACGTGAAGTGCACCACCCAACATGTCTCATCCACTTGAAAGAGTTTTTAGTGCTTAGCACGAAATTTTTATTTTTATTCAATTCTTAATTGTTGGGGTAAGTGGAAAAAAATTCAACAACTATTTACAGCGAAGGTTGAGTGTATAGCTATTTCACGAAAAACCATTTTCGATCATCAGCACTATTTTCGGAAGTGGATGTAAAATTTTTTTAAAATTTATTAAAAGACGAGACCACTACCGTTTCTGGGGTTATTCTCACAAATAACACCGTAGCTAAATTTTTAACTTTTGAAATATCACAGAGAAACGCTGAAACACCTCAACTTAATTTTTGGCTGTAGAATACGATGGCTTTTACAGAAAGTCAAAATTAGCTCTTGTTTTCGAGATATTTAGAAAAGAAATTTCAGAGCTCTGAAGGTAATTCTTTTTTCGTCTATAAACTTTACTCAGGCTTGGAACCCTTTACTAGCATAAAAATTTTGACAGCTGTTCTTACTTAATTGGGGCATTCTAAATTCAATGCTGCCTTTAGTTTTTCCAAATTGGCTCCGGTTTTCAATATAACGGTATTTAAAAATTACCATCAATTTGGACTTTTTTGTTAATAACTCAGTCAGTTTATGAGATAGATTGCCAAAACTTTGTACGTGACAATATTTTAGTATTACTTTAACTATGTCTGAAAATAATTGAATTCGGATCACTATAACATATAGCTGCCATACAACCGATTTTTCAGATATGGACATTTTTGGGTATAACTTCGATATTTAAACAGCTAAGGACATGCAACTTTGGAGAGTTTGAACTCGTATTGGCCTTAATCTATTCCCCGAACTTCGTTGAGATAGGGTCACTATAACATATAGCTGCCATACAACTGATTGTTCAGATATATGGTTTTGCACTTTTATTTTTTTATAACTCGAAAATAGTCATTCTGCGTGAAAAAGCAACATAAACACTTTCATTCAAAGGTTTCATTGGCTGGAGAGCAACTTCTCGAATCGACTAACATTTTCACATTCATTAAGGACAGCGAAACTTGAAAAGAGTTTCGTTTTCCATTCGCATTGCTTTTCAAAAATCTGAAAACTACACCCGGTCCCATAACGTTATGAGAGAGAAATCTTTTACGTCACCTTGTATAACGTACGACGAATCATATGAGATTGTGAACGATGGTTACTTGGGGGAAACCTGCAGCAAATTCGCTCATCAATGAAACCTGTGTGATGAAACAGCGTGCTGATGCCGGGCCCCCAAACAACCAGCCAAACAAACCTTTATTAATGCTGCGGGTTGGCTTAGCAACTCAAATGAGCTCACTACACACATGCGGATTTGTACTTCTTGCTTCCGTCGTCGTCGTCATTGACATTGACATTGTTTTTGGCGGCGCGCCGCTATCGGTTGTTGAGTCTCCTTCCTGCTGCTAATCATCATCTTTTTTTTGTCTTTGCGTCGTCGACGTCGTCGTCTTGCTTGTAATACACACATTTCGTTTGTTTGATGCTCTTCTATTGACTTGGTCGGTCTTTCGGTATTTTTGTTTTTTTTTTGTTTTCTGTTTTTAAGAGCATGAATATGCGTGCGGTCACATTAACACCAGCTGTGATTTTGTTGCCATCTGTCCATAAAAGAGTGAGATTCACTTGTTGGTTGATTCTTCAAAGGCAACCAAGGTGAATGAGTTAATATACGATATTTGTATATAAGTTTGTGTGTGGCAATGGATGGCATTAAGAAGAAGTGTTGGCATGCAGTTAAATGGTGGAACCCCCCCGTACATAATCACCATTGGCAGACACAATGTCTGTCGGCGATTGCTCTGCCGGTCTGAAGCGCCGCCGCATTACGGCTTTTGTGGTTAGCGCGTTGGTTGTTGTGTTTGCGCAACTGGCAAGTGTTACTTATGTATGTACATATGTCTGTATGTATATGGGAAACTGGCGTTGAAGCTTTGAAGACTCTATAAAAGTTAAAGATTTGTTGATGTGGTGTTGACATTGAAAACACGGTTGAGGCAATGACTTTTGTTGTAATCACGAGTACGCGACCAGCAAGTGAAATAAGCATTTAAGGTTATGTATGTATAATGTATGTCATAATGACGAGCTAACTTCTGTCTGCGGAGGTGTCAATGGGAATAACTGTGCTATCAATGGAGTATTCATAAAAAGGGCATGTGTATCAGTTTGAGAGCATGTCATATTTTGCTTACGATTATTTTATTGAGTTGTAGCAAATCCAACTTTGAAAGAAATGTCTGTTAGTATTATCATTCATCCCGCCTGCTAGAAACCTTAGCTTCTTCAACCGCATTTTTATTTACCTTGTATCTTTCGTTACTTTACGTATAAGACGATTTATCAGCCAGCGTTACAGATAAATATTCGGTACTTGATTTGGGGATACTCCAGAACCATCAGGTCATACTTGGTTGGTTGTTGTGCTGCCTGGCTTTAGCCGGTCCCAGTTAGCAGACAAGGCGCCATTTTGTTGCACTTACTCATGGACCAAATAATACCTGTTGTAACGGTTCACTATCAGTTCGAACCGATTTCGGTTCCCTCGATAAACCTTCTGAGATCGGTTGTTGTTACGGTTCATCTTTTTCGAACCACTTAGATCTTTCGATGAACCTGTTAAGGTCGGCTAGGGGGAGATTTGATAAGTCCTTTAGGTTTGCTAAGGGGTTTGTGTCTGATATGAGATAGTGCAGGACATTGACAAAGGAAGTGTGTGGTTGATTCCTCGCTGCCGTCTTGGTTGCAGTTTCTGCATCTAGTGTTGAATGGGATCCCCATCCGTTCGGCTTGTTTTCCGAATGGCCAGTATCCCGTGATAGTGGCTGTAGTTCTGAAGATTTCTTCTCTTGATCTACTAAGGAGTTCCTTAGGTCTTATTATGTTGTAGTCTGGCCAGGCCTGCTTCGTGATGTTACATGTTGCTGTAGATTTCCACCGAAGTTTGGCCAGTTATGTTTATGTTTGTTATGGATGTCTCTTTTTATAGCTGATAGGGGGCAGCTTAGCGTAGCTGCTCTTGATATGTCCATAGACGCACCGGCTTTAGCCAGTTCATCTGCCTTCTCATTGTCCTCAATATTCCTGTGCCCAGGAACCCAGATGAGCGAGATGGCCCCGCCTTCCGCTGCTATCGCCTCAAGAGCGTTTTTGCAGCTTGTAAGTCATAATTAGTTCTTAAAATATTTAACATACTCCGATCTTTATCACGCCGCATGATAGGGAAAGTATCGGTCTGCAGGAATGAACTATCCCGCATCTTAAGTTAGACACACGTACGTAGTTAAAACACCAGCAAGCTCTTCAACCACTAACATGGACATCCTAAAACCACTACACACATTCAAAGTAGCACTTCTATATTTTTCTAACCTAACCCACTGCAACTAGACTGGCTTTACCAATAATTACTCTTCTCTAGACATGACATCGCTCATTATTTCCGTGGAATTAAGACATCAAGAGCGACACGCGAACACACGTGCAATGAATTCAGATCAAAATCGGAGACTCGACTATACGCCAAGCCATTCCAAACCAACTTTGGCTAAAGGTTCATCATTACGATTTTATATTACAACGATGACTTGTAAGTGGAGTAACTAAAATGAATGTGTTAAGACCATAAAGAAAGAAGCATGTGAACAAACGAAGGGGAAGAAGAAGAGTTGATAGGGGACGCCTTCCGCGGAATGACGCGGTGGCATGTGCCGCCGCCACAAACAATTTGTAAAACGTCATGCTGCGCGTCATTTTTTTGACACAAGGCCACCAAAGCAGCCAAAGGGTGCTGAAAGAGTGTGGGAATGCAAGAAGACAAATGACCGCATGTATGAATGTAGAATGAAGAATGAAGAATGTTTGTAACGTTCGTATGCCAAACAACATGAAATGAATGTAGTGGACATTCTCGTAGAAAAATGGTAAAAAAAAGATGGAGCGTCAAATGACTTTACAGGGCAAAATGGCTATGTTGGCGGCATTTACATAAGTGATGGCGCTTATTGCCATTGACCGGCCAACCTTCCCAGACACTCTTTGTAGTATACGGAGACCTTCCGCGCCCGCTTTGCCGTTTACCCAGTTGTTTGATTATAATTTTTACTAAAGCTTACATCTGCGCGTTCCATTTCTCCGCTACAGATTGCCGATGCGACTGTTCAGTTCTTGTTTTACCGCTTGATTCTTTGGAAGGTTGTCACTTGTTGTTGTGTTTTTTGTTCGGCCTCTTCTAACCATTCTGACTGTGGCAAAATGTCATTTGACAGTTTAATGCTACGACGTTAAATCCAAAGGCGTTAGCGTGGAAAGATTGAAGCGAAAGAAAAAACCTGTGACTCGTATGGATGTGTGTAAAAAGAAAGAACGTGAGACTAACGTCTGAAATTTGTACATATGGATGCATGGATACGGAAAGGCCTAACATTAACCAAAAAGCCCTCACGGGCGAATGATGATATTGCGTCCCGAACCTTTCAAAACACATAGTACAATGGGAAAATACTTGATTTCGAAAAAATAAAAGCCACATGTTGCTATAGTACCTAGCAAGAGATAAATTGACGTATTTTTTGAAAAGTACTCTCTTTCTCTCTCATAAAAATGTGCCTTCGAGAAAGCGTAGGATTTCATAAAGATAGAGAAGGTTCGTTCCGTTTTTCTGGAGAACGACGCAGTTCCAAGGCGAATTCATTATGGTAATGGCAGGGCGAACTCGGCAATATTCGCCTCGATTCGCTTTAAGTTTTTGTCCATCAGAATGTCAGACTCAAAGTCAAATATTTCTTTGTATGACATTCTTCTGTATTCTTCTGTACACGGCGAATTAAAAACGAGAAGAGGAAGAAGTCAGCTGTTCACTTACCATTACCATATGAATGAATTTGCCTTGCGCAGTTCTTAGATCGGAGGCGAGACTTGGAAGAAATATTCATTTTCGAAATGTTTTAACCAAGCCTAATTTTTATTGAGTATGCACCTATTTCATTCGCCTTTGGTGTAAGTATGTATGTATGTATGTGGTTATGTGTACAACACAACTTTGCTTTACCAATGAATTTGTCAATTGTCAATTGCCGGCAATCTACAGACATATCTTACGTAAATACCTACTGCAATGAGCAAGAAACGATTTGTTAGTCTGGCGCCACAATGCTCGGTCACCACTGTTTTATTGTGATGAATTGTTGAATTTTATGTACAAAAGTAAGATTACACATAGCAGCAGACATCCGCCAGACAGACGTTTTAACTACCCAGACAATCTACGTACATACATACATACATACATATGTGTATCGGATAGAAAAACTTTTCTTGTTATGCGTCAAGATACTTGCAGCATTTCAATCGCAGGTGTGTGTGTGTGTGTGTGTGTGCGTAACGTAGACAAAAGTTTATTGTCGTCAAGGCAAATGATTGTTGTTGTTATTGTGCGTAGTCACCTTGGCATTGGCATTGTCATTGCGGGTTTCATCGTCATCATTTTCATCGTCACCCGCAATATTTATGTACCTACATATGTATGTACCGATGTATGTAATTGAATAATATGTTATCAACATATCCCCATACAAACTCATCTTACAAACAACATTACTCGATTTCAGTGCATATTTATGCGGAAAATTCTATTGCCGCCTTTTGGTCTTTGATTGAGTGAGCATTTTTTGTCTCTGCACAATTATGTAGGTACAAAGGCTTTTGGAGCCGCAGAATATACATATGTAGATATGTAGATACATAAGGGGCATTTCAGTTATTACATCTGGGTCTGGGTTAAGATAAATTTTTACTGAAACAATCCGGCTCATAATGAAAATTGGCTGCACTTGAAAAGAACTAAAAAGAAGAAGAAACATATACAACATATACCCAGCAGTAAAAATCTGAAATGAATCCTTTATGAATCACTGATGAAATTCATCATGAGGAGGCATCAGTGAATGCTTTCATATAAAGGCTGCTGAATTTTTTCAAATAAATGGTTTGCTTTCCTCATGCCTATATGACAACCGTTCGGAGCTGGCATAAAACTGTCCAATGGTAGGAAAAACAAAAGGAGCACACCTCGAATTGGGAGAGAAGCTCGGCCATAAAACTCGTCAGAGTTATAATAGCGCAAAAACAATTCTTCTGTACGTTGAAAAGAGACAAATACTCCCTCAAAAACAATTTGATTGACTTTAAACTTCAAACTAAATGAAAATAACTTGAAAGAGTTTTTAGTGCTTAGCACGAAATTTTTATTTTTAATTCAATTTTTTATTGTTGGGGTAAGTGGAAAAAAATTCAACAACTATTTACAGCGAAGGTTGAGTGTATAGCTATTTCACGAAAAACCATTTTCGATCATCAGCACTCTTTTCGGAAGTGGATGCACCGGGGATTGAACCCGAGCTATACACTCAACCTTCGCTGTAAATAGTTGTTGAATTTTTTCCACTTACCCCAACAATTAAAAATTGAATTAAAAATAAAAATTTCGTGCTAAGCACTAAAAACTCTTTCAAGTAAAATTGTTAACGTTGTTTGGTATATACATAAAATAAATACCAACAACAATGTTCATTGCGAACTGCCTACAACAAAAATTCAGCACGTTTGTGGAGAATATATGCAAAAGCATATACACACTAACGTTAATGTTGAAAATGAAAAAGGCAAAAGTGGGGAAAATCCAACAGCTTGCACAGAGTCTCAATGGCCGAGTGTGTTTATCCGTTGGGTCATTGCGGCAGAAGTTGGAATGGACTCGGGTTCAATCCCCGGTGCATCCACGGTGCATCCAATAAATGAAAATAACTATTTCAAAAATTATTTTTTTGGAAATTTGAATTTAAATTACTGAAATGAATTATGAACAGCCTTGGGCAAAACCTTAGCACCTGCTAAATGAGAGTAAGCGCCTGTGTACGTATACACACCGATTGTCACAACTACAGACAAATAAAGAGCGTAAAGCGAGCGCTTACGATGGGACTTGGCGATCGTCGCTTAGGAAAAATAACATTGGATCACAAAATGAAATTTTTTGTCTGTACTTTGGACGTGACCATCCTATCTATATGTAAAATCGGTCGCTGATTCCGAAAATCGGGCTCATTTTTAATTCTATGGGAAGGTTTTTGAGATATCGGCAATTTACCGTTATTTGGCCACTGGCTCCACTTAATCCTGTATACCTTTTTAACGCAGTGAGCTATCTTCCTTGGAGTGACACTCAACGAAAGAAAATTAAATTTCCTTTTCATCGCTGCTATAACATTTTTCTGTAACTCTTATAGTTTCTGAAATATTGACGATTCAGTTTGAATTTTTTCGATTTTTTACGATTTTTTGAAGAAAAAATTGAATTTGTCAGGCAATATCTTTTAAACCAATGTCTTCACCTTCGGTTTTACTCCTTTACATGAAGCTCCATTCTATTGGGAAAAATATAAGCTATCAACGAAGAAAATCCATGGTAAAATGGAAAAGTTATAGGCGATCAAGTAAATACATCCAAGTCGCGCAATGCCTCTGCACGGGTATATTCTATGCATGTAAAATGTTGTAGCAGCGATGAAAAGGAAATTTAATTTTCTTTCGTTGAGTGTCACTCCAAGGAAGATAGCTCACTGCGTTAAAGAGGTATACAGGATTAAGTGGAGCCATTGGCCAAATAACGGTAAATTGCCGATATCTCAAAAACCTTCCCATAGAATTAAAAATGAGCCCGATTTTCGGAATCAGCGACCGATTTTACATATAAATAGGATGGTCGCGTTCAGAGTATTTTTTGGCTGTAGAGCAGTGTAATCAGTTTGCCTTCCACTGGCGTGAAAGCAAGTGGTCGCTAGGCGATCGTTGCTTGAAATTCTTTTATTCTATTTGCAGATGCCAAACAACAAGCAAAACTACGAGAAGTTTGCATATAACGTGGGTACACAAATACATATGTATGTGTATACGTACGTTGTTTCATAATTTCGCGCGCATGATCCTGCTTGCTCAACATCTGCATGCAGACTGATTATTTTTAGTAATTTTTCACTTTATCCTACAGTAGGCGCACCAACACACACTTATTCTTTAGTAATGGCTTGAGTGTAGTGGTGCCCAGGGCTGATTATGAAACTCAAATGGCGGGATAGCTATGTATTCCATGTGCCAGTGCGCAGTATAATTTTTCTTCCGGACTTCTTCTTTCCCCTTACGGCCAAAGCAGAAGCTTACAAGAGGCAAATTTGAAATTTGTATTTCCATATATTTTTTATTTTAAATATAATTTGTTTTATAGTTGTCAAATAGAAAAATTTGGCAGAAAAGCTGCCGAATGTCAAAAAACCTACCGAAATACAAGCTGGCCGTTGGTTTTTAACCATTTAACAGTGAAACAAATTTACTGCAGGGTATATGTTTTTTTTTTTTTTTTTTTTTTTTTTTTTTTTTACGAGGAGGAAGCATCGAAAGCCTTTACCCCGTCAGTGTGGGACTCTAACCCGAACTAAACCTCCTACTGTCATCGTACCGAACCCCCCGGTACTACCGTCAAGCTACCGTCGGGAGGTGGGTTGAGCACTAGGCTCACAGTCCGTAATGGTTGCGTTATTGCCCTCAGTCTGCCTTAAAAGGCTTCACCCATATATTTTTATAAAAGTGGTCAGTGTTAGGTGGTCTACGGAGGCTAAAGCTCCGTACCACGCGCCTAAAGCTCCGTACCACGCGCCGCTCCGTACCACGCGCCGCAGGGTATATGTATACATACACAAATGTCACTTTTCAGTTCTGCCAAATCAAAAAAGCACTGTGCTGCCAAATCAGCACTGAAAAAACAAATCGAACAGGGCGGATCAGAAATTGAACCAGCAATTTATCTGGTTTAATCGAGCTGAAATCGTTGTTGTTGCATTTACATGCAAAAATTTTTATCTGGGTTAGGATCACCGTATGTGAAACACGGCTATAGATTCATTGCCGTTGTCGTTGAAGGGTTAAGATCGTCACTCATTACAGCATGAGCATTGCATAGGTAGCCGACATTTGAACATAATAACTTAACTAAATGCGAAATCAAAATCAAATTCAAATTCAAAATCGAAATCTGATTCTCATTCCGCTAGACTTGACACAAATCCATACATATGTATGTACGTGCTATGAACAATGTATATATTAAAGTAGGTATGTAGTTTCAACTATTTAAACTTACCCCTGTTGTAGGTGTTCCATTGCCTGCAGTAGCTCCTCGACCTTTGCCGCGTCCACGTTTTTCTGCACGGATCGGTTGTCCATCGGCACCATAGATGAGCTAATAAATAAAACAAAAGCGACTAGTATTTAGTATGCCTCGAAATTTTTATTAACAACATAATGGATGAAATTTTCTTTCTTATATTTTTGGTAGTGCCCTGTGTGGTAAGTGTAAATTTCCCATAAAAAAGTGTTCTCTGTGCGGTTTGGTTCAAAACTTTACTTTTATGGCTCAATTTATAGCATTTACGCGTCACAAAAAACTGCGCGCTATAATTCCTGTAATTTATAACATCCTGTTCCAATGGTTTGTGTTTTCGCTAACAACATTTCAATTGTTCACAGAAACGGTAGGAACAGTTTTATGTGGTGAAAATAAAACTGTTCATTGGCATTTTGTACCCTGCAAAAATTCCAAGCACACCGTTCGCTAATCCATGGAGTGCTCGCTATGGACCAACCGATTACTCCATAACTTGACACATTTCATACAAAACGAAATATGGTCCATTTAACATTGCATGTCATTGTAATGGAGCATATACTCCAGTCCCGCATAACAATCAAATTAATCCATGGAGTACCTACATTGGATTAATTAAGTTTGTTCGTTTGTTTTTCCCTTATGCACGCCAAAACTACCAGATAGATCGCATTCAAATTTTTACACTAAGGTCAACTGGTATTGGACTGGCGTTTAGACTGTACTTAATTCAGGTATCTCAACCCGTTGCCGAGATTGAGGCCGAAACATGGACCCGAATAGCGCCGAAATATTTTCGAGCAATATTGGTATCAAAATATAGCAGTAATGAGGGTTCCAATCAGGCGCGGATCCAGGAATTTCGCAAGGGGGGGATTTTGAAAATTTCTTTTTTTGGAAGATGTTTTTTAACGGCAGACGCTGGTGAAAATATGGACTAATACCACCTACTATTATGATTCTATATACTAGTTGCGCCATTTCCCGCACCTTAAAAACACCAAACTCAAAACACTCCAACTTAACAATATGTATGTCATCACATAAAGTGCAGGAGATTTCAATTGAAGTTCTAAATAACATGTATAACGTATGTATGTATATTTTTGCATTGGTACGTGCGAATGAGTATCGTATGGTATTGGTGGCAAATTGATCATCAATTTCACTTACCCTTGCATTTAAAGCCAAAATAAATAAGAATATATGTATGTAGTACTTTTTGGTTATATTTATATTTTAATAGAATTTTTACTTTATTGAAGTTCTTGTGTTTATATACTCAAATTTTTAAAAGATTAAATTAAACAAGAATTGCGAAATGCCTCTGAAAAAGGCAATTTCTCCAACGATTCAGACATTTCTGACCAAATTAATTCTGTACAATCCCGATAAAAATAGGGATAAGAAAGAAAAGAAAATAAATTTGCGATTTGGCAATTTGCAAATAGCATTTGACAAATTTGATTTTATGCACGTGCGTCCAAAGGTACCTACATGAACTTTTTTCGCATGTAGGTACATATTTTGGATGTTATGTGGTGTGCCCAGTAAGCATGAAAAAATATATATTTTTTTTATTCATTTTTAAATATTTTTTTAATTTTTAAATAAATAAAAAAAAAAAAAAACAAAAAAAAATACAAATACAATTCGAATCAAAGGTGCTACAGCTACGCCAACGAGCCATTTACATTGTGCATGTCAAACGCTGTACTTTAATTGTATTCCTTTCAACTACCTAATATGCTCCATCTTTTTCGATGGGCGACAAGTGCGCAGAACGATCATCAAAAGAATCAAAAGTTATCTCAGGAACACGATGGGACAAGAGGGTCTCAATGGTCTTGCTTCCTTGAACATTCACAGAAGTATATATTTAACTGAAGATAAAGTCCTTCAAGAATTTTTCAAAAAGCCTCGAAAATTTAATCATGATTGAAGGTTTGACAGAATTGACAATATAGTACGCGCTTATTGTAATATTAGATTTAATTCTTCTAAATTTCGGGTATTTTCTATTTAACTATAAGTTGTAATTGTATGTTATTATTGCCTACAAGGACAACTATTTTAAGGAACTGATTCAATTGTACCTGTTTCACCTTGTGGATATGTGCATATAAAATATAATCTCAAAATAAATGAAAATAAATGTCGAGTTTTGCCTTTGGTCAGCTAAACCCAGCCAACCATTGCTTTTGGAATGATAGAGTTTTCCTTGATCAGTGTGGGAAATTTGGGCGCAGAATCTATAAAGGCATTAATTTGGGATCTATGATAAACCACAAGGGGGGTTTGAACCCCCCGTGGATCCGCCACTGGTGCACCCAGATGGCCACGGAATGTTGTTGACATGGAACGGGAGAGGGGAAGAGAAAGAGTTGTATACATAGGTGGTGGAAGAAATAGAGGGAACGGGGATTGAGAGTGGCATAGTGTGACTTGTCACTTCAAAGCGGTACGGGTATTTGTTAGTACCCAATAACTAGCAGAATTCAATAAAATATTTATCACTTCGAATGTTGTCCTTCTATCATTCTTGGGCTAACAGGACAATGTAACATATCATCAAATGTGGTAGCGAACAAATCGAATAGATCCACTTATGCTGCCTTAGAAGGGCCTGGCACCTTTTCTGGTAGAAGCAAGTGATAGGTTATAAACTCCCTTTTGAATTTATACTATACTCATGTCGATGATCGGGCGGTCTTATACAGCATAGAACTACATAAGTGCCTCTTTCCAATCACAAGTGCCTTTTCCTTTACAAAAGATTTGCCTTCAAAAAGTTGAATGTTCAATGTTACCGCGCATCGTTTCTATAGCTACCCCCAACTTTTGACACAACTGTACCAATCTACCACATCTAGCAATGCTATGTACGCAAATGCAACGCTCCCCACACAACTACGCTTCTAAAATAGACACATACACATGCACACAAGGGCACACGTTCGATGCGCATAGGGACAACTTTTATTTTTTGCTCCAAAAAGTTTCCTATTTGTATACATATGTACATATGTACATTCAAAAGTTGCACCTCCCATGACAGTTGTAAAAAAAAAATTTAAAAAAAATTTTTTTGTAAATTAAAGTCACATGGAAATTTTTAATAGTAAAACTAAGTTGCACATTTGGAAATGCTTAAGCTGCGAGCTGCACGTTCCTATGAGCATATGCACATACATACAATATACTTACATATGTACCTTATAAGTACGTAACAGTCACAAAATAATGTTTGTTGTTGCACTTAAGTGCCAGCGCTTAATTCATTGGGGGGCGACTAAAAATATACCAATATAAGGTTGAAAAAAACGAAAATTTTTAAATCACAAATTTTGTCTGTAGTAAATGGACGTTGCAACAGTAGAAATATGAATGTGCTCATACATACACATGTGCAGATGTGCATAGGTGTGTGGATGATGGCATCAGTGCGCGACATTTCAGCCTCAGACTATTGGGGGGCTGCGCTGTTAAAATAATTGCTGCCGTAAGACAACGTCATTTTGTGGCAGGCAGCAGGAAAAGTAGTGAAAAGGAATCACTTTTCGCTGACATAAGGAAACTCTTTAAAAATGTATATACATACATACTTAGTACATACATATATAATCCATTGCTCGCCAGCATAGGCTCAACATATGTACGCATGTACCTACTTCGTATTTTTTGGTATAAAAAAAATAATAATAATCCGACATGATTTTTCACTTTCGCTGCTCTTCATTTTCATTCCTGTCCAACGGCAATTTTCAGCTGTCACAAATATAAAAATAAGAAAAAAATGCTGGCAATAAGAAAAGTCGTATTAAATGAATTATATTTTCATCCGGTGCATATTCTGCGTTGCTTGAGCTGTTCGCTGTGCTGCGCACGCGCGCCATCGACATTTACAGCGCTTAGTGCAGGATCGACTTGGCGATTGAGTTGGCATTTACATATGTACATACATACATACATACAAACATACAGACATGTGCATGTGCATGTCTCTTGCCTGCCATAAAGCGCAACATGACACAGCAGGCGAGGCAGCCAAGTCGAGTTGGATGTAGCAACGCACACTGGTCTCATTTGTATGGAGAGTGGGACAAAACTCAATTTCTTGGAAACGGATGGACCTACCGAAACCAAATTTGGCACATTGGTGTCCCACTATACGACTCATCTTTCAGAAAAATTAAAAGCATATATGTTGTAATCCACGCCCACCACTAACGCTAGTTTGCAGCAAAAAAAAAACAAGAAAACCAGGAATTGGGGAGGATAGGTTGACCTGCTGAGCTTGGAACTATTTTTTTTTTTTAATTTTTTGTATAGTTAGGTTTTTGAGAGAACGGTAATTTTGTGTTTTTTTGTTATCACTTCATTTAAAAATTATTTTCTCTGGAGTTACAAATGCGATAAACGCAAGCAGTATCTCGTTCAAAAGGCAATTAAAATACGCTTCAAACGACATACAACTTGTAGTGGTCTAATAAAAACTCGCGGAGCCATAACAGGTCAAAGTCAAAGTTTTTGAAAAAATTTTGATTTTCAAATTGTTTTTTATAAAAAATGGTAAAAATCAGGAAAGTTTTATTAGTTTAAAAATTTGCCCGTTTAATTGCAAAGACTTTAAGCGTAATATCAGAGAGATCCGATAAATATTTTATTTTTGGCGATTTTTTTCTTGTGAAACAAAAAGGATATTTTGGACGAAAAACTTGGTTAGGTGACTTAACTATGTGAAAACGAGGTCAAAAGGACATTAGAACAAAATATAGAGCTTCCAAAGACTAAACTAATGACGATTTTAAAAATCCGATGTCAAATAACAAAGTTACAATAAAAAAAATTATTCCGCGATATTTCGCGGGATAAAAAAAAAAATTGTATGGAGAGTGGGACAAAACTCAATTACTCAGATTTTATCGAAAATAAAGTTTTATCGAAAACAGTCTATGTAAATATGTACAAAAATCGTAAAAGGGCAACAATATTTTGAATAGACTAGTTACATTTAATATGATATTTTAAGAAAAAGGGAAAAAGGGAAATATGTATAAACAGCCTTCTTAAGAGAAGACTTGAAAGAACTCAAATCTGCTTATAAGACCTGGTCCAGAGTGGTCCTTAGTTGTTAAAAGTTTAAATGAAAATACTAATGCTTGAAAATTACGCTCATAGAAAAACTAAGATTTCTTCATCTTGTATTTTGCTAAAAATAAATTGTTCTCACTGTTTTCTTTCGCTAAATCATGAAACATACCTTTTTCTTGCGTTTCTATAGGTGGCCGCTGTGGTGCAGTGGGTAGAGTGCTCGCCTGCTATGCCAGAGGTCTCGGGTTCCAACCACGGTCCGAGCAAAACACCAAAACAATTTTTCTAATTAGTAAAAATCCAATTATTGGGTTTTTTAAGAGCAGCGGTCACCTTTCGGCAGTGGGCGGCATACCCTCCGAGAGTATTTCTGCCATGAAAAAGCTTCTCACAAAAAAATGCATTCGCCGTTCGGAGCCGGCATAAAACTGTAGGTCCACCCAATTAGTAGGAAAAACAAAAAAGGAGCACACCTCGAATTGGGAGAGAAGCTCGGCCATAAAACTCGTCAGAGTTATAATAGCGCCATTGTATTATATTATTATTACTATAGTTAACCGCATTTCTTTAGCACTCAAACTTGAAATCTCGCAAAAATCATAATATGCTTATTTATACAAACTTTTTCCAGAAAAAATTTGTTTCAAATGTGTTGACTTTAAATGAGCCAAAGTAACATTTAATGGTGGCTATTGCGTATAGAAGGAGGTTTTCCATAAAACTCAATATATTTCCCACGGAAATGCATGACAGAAGTTTCTTTTTCAAGCACCAATGTTTTTGACTTTTGTGTATGGGGGCTGACCAGTGTGCAACGGCAGTGGCAACACCAACAACAACAATCACAAAAACTGACAGCTGCGCGCATGTGTGCCGCTGCATATATTATGCTTTATATTTCCGATGATAGCAACACCAACAACAACAACAACAACAACATGATATTGCACGTATAAATATTTTGTCTTTATATCCGTTTAAGATTCTTCTGCCAACACCAGCACGAGTGTGATGGGCGTATGCGCTTCAGCTCTCTGATTCTCGACACATCACGCGCCACCTATTTATTCTTGTTGTTGTTGTTGTTGCTGCTGCATGCTGATGATGCATCCACCACCCAAATATAATTGTTGACATTCAAAGTTGTGTGTATACTTTGGATGCTTTTCATTTCCATCCATCCCACGTCCATTCCAAGCATGTTGCCCGCCAGCCCCACTTCCCCTCCTCACCATGTATGTAAGTGTGCCTATTCTCGTTGTTGTAATGCATTTAATGTTACTCTGCCACCAAATGTTCACTGCTGGTGTTACACACGCATTCTTCTGGCACCCCAGCGAAGCCAAATGAGCAGCAGAAATGTGCATTTAACTGTCGGCTAATTATTTTTAAAGCAAATCGCCATCGCCACTCCTTCAGACTTTGGCAGGGCGGGGGTGTGCGAAGCGGGCAGGCTGTTGTTGGCTGATGGCGGCTGGCTGCTGCCAGTTGGGAACTATTTTTATACGAACTTCGCCTTGACGACCGGCATTTAAAGGCAGTGAGCGAGTCCATGACCGCCGTTCGTTATGAGCACATGTGTTGCAAATATGCCTCAGATTATTGGGTATACATATGTAGATATATATTGTGTATACTTAAGTACATACATACATACATCCATATATCACATGTGGATATATCACATGTAGAAAAAAACACAGTTGTACATATATACATCTCATATTCAATTCCCTATCTAAAAAATTCGCTGAACACTCAAGCCTTGCTAATAAAAAACTCCCGAAATGAAGACAAACATGGAAAGAGGGCACAAAGTAGTAAAATCTTATTTTTTACGTTCCGAAAATGAAATTTCTGGAACAAAACAAAAACGGATTTATCAAATGGACACACATTGCTTAATAGATTTCATTTGCATATATTTATTAGGAAATTGCAAGAGGAGCTTTTGGTGCCAAAAACAATTTTGCAAGACTTACTTTTTATGGTCCATTGGGGGTGGACTTCTTTTTTTAAGTTCTCCTGACAAGCTTAGGTTAACTTGGAGTGGCTGCCGCCATAGTGGCGCACTTAGGACAGTGTGGAGGCCCATTGAACCAGTTTGAAAGCCTGAAGTTCACCAGGTCCTTTACGTCGACGTCCGCGACCTTACACAGGCTATCCAGTAAAGGAGTCCCAATAAAGCGCCGTCTGGCAACGTTAAGAACCGTGCAGTCGTAAAGGAGGTGTTCGATCATCTCCTCTTCCTTATCAACCTTGCAGCTTCTTCAGAATCTGCGGTGGGTTCACCCAGAAAAAAATAGTGTGAAATCAACGAAAAATCAACAAATTTTGTGGTTAATTTTTTTCAACACGATGCTTAATGTATGCCATCATGTAATCGTGTAAATTTAACACTACTGTCAAGTGTTAGTTTAACAGGATGACAACTGTAGAATTAACGCTAAAAAGTATTGAGTCTTCCTGTTGATTTTACAATTTTAACTAGTTAATGTTACAATAAAAGCTGGTTAAATTAACACGAAGTGGTCCTGTTGAATTAACAATAACATCTTTTTGATTTTACCTTAAATATATTGTTAAATTAACTATAAAGTCTTGTTGATTTTACAATTTATTTATTTTTATTTTAATATAAAACCATATAAAACATAAAATATATAATCATCAGATCAATAAAACATATTCGAGTACATCACCCGCACAACCGACCAAATTGAAAGCGTCCTTCTCATACGAATAGTTTATACATGGGCGATAGTACTTACTATCACTGGCACCGAGTAATGTTTGGCCGCTAATGCAACGGTATAAGCACCGCATGCTGCGTGAAAGACTCCATTCGCTAAACATCTCTTCGTGGTAAAAATTGCAAACTATGAAGAGGACAAAGAAAATATTGAACATTAAAAACTTTTAGAAACAAAAATGCAACCCCATTACCGCGCACTGACAATGATGCTAAACTCCCATCACTCCCACGGCACAAAATTTTCTTTTTGTTAAAAAAAAAATAATATTAGTTTGTGTTTTGCACGAACAGCAGAACTTCAAACGTTGAAAAAATTGTGTATGTTTCAAAATAGTTTTGACGTTCTTTTTAACACTTTTTTAGATTATATTGACACTATCATCGTGTTGAATAAACCAAAATTCCAAATGACATTTATGTTTCAAAATGGTTTCGTGTTATATCAACCAACTTTTATTGTTGATTGTGGTTCTTGTTGTCTTAACATTTGTTTTCATGTTGTATTAACACTAAAATTGGGACGTCATTTTTCTAACATTTTTTTTTAGTTTATATTGACACTATCATCATGTTAAATAAACCAAATTCCAAATGACATTTGGGAATAAAATTTTATATTTGAATCATCTTGTATATTTTAAAATTTCTTCATGTTGCATCAACAATAAAATTTGGTTGAATTTACCAAATTTTCAGATGACAGTTACAAAGCCAAAATCATGTTTGAAACATCGTGTAATTTGAAAAAAATTGTTGCTGTTCTATGTGTAAAGATCGATCGTGTTAATTTTACATGAATCGTGTTGATGATTTTTTTTCTGAGTGTTGCTTTTAACCTCCCTGCATGTTTCCCGATTAGGCAGTTTCATGTGACTTCCCCCACCAGGTTCGAGACTTTCTCTCTCATTAGCGTACATATTAGACGAGATCACTTGTGATCCCATTTTGGCCAGGTTTGTCTTGGTGTACCACATGCGGGGTTCTGTTGCCATCTAGCACTTGCTAGTTTATACATAGATGTGCTATTTTACATGTGACATATGGCATATCGAAGCGTTCTTTATCAGGAAGAACCTGCTTGACAGTGCCTTGCCTTGCTAGTTCATCTAACTTATAATTTCCATCGATATCCCAGTGCCACGGGACCCACACGAGGTGCAAACAGATCAGTTTGGCCATCTCCTGTAGAGATCGGCGACAGTCTAGTCAGTCAGTCAGTCAGACCCGGAAAACTTCACGGAGTAGTTTCTACTCCTAGATCAGTTGTAATCACACACATATGTATGCCTCTCTGGCCTCCCCTAATGTATTACGTGCAGTTAGATCGAGAAAACGGCAATTAAAGTTTCCATCCGCCTCAACAAAGAACGCAACCGCGTAGTTCATAATCAAAATATGTAGCTGTCATTAAGTTTACCTCACAAATATCCTACATTTTTTTTCATAATTAGTAATTTTCACACATAACCGTCTTGGCAAAAATAAAAAATATCAGAAAAAATATCTACAAAAAATATAAAAAAAAACTTGTAAAAGCAATAAATAGGTCATAATCGACAAAAGCGAATGCGATAAGAAGCACCTGCCGAATTTGTGCACGACAAAACAAAAAAAGAAAAGACAGGCAAGACGACCGCAAAAACCAGCAAAACCCAGCAAACTTGCAGAGCTAACAAGCCTACCACACAAGCAGCAGCGGCGGCGGCGGCGGCGCTCAGCCAATCCATCAAATTAACTGCAACAGGTTATTAACGAAATTGTTTTGTTGTTGTTGTTGTTGCTGGGACCATACTGCGGTCAACTGCTGTATTTTACATGTTTACATTTGCGTGTTTTCATAACGACAAAAGACCGCAAAAAGAAGCAAACGCAAGAAAAACAACCCCATAAAGAAACGAAAAGCCATCAATAATAACCAAAAATTATGTATGACAAGAGTCAGTTAAAGCAAAAACAAAAAAAAAGAAACTAAACCTGACAACAATCAGGAGACCTTGTGCATGTTCATCTGGCACATTACACACACCGAACAATACAAAATACAAAAGGGATGACGGATGGCCAACATTTTCGACATTTGGCCAACTTGTTGCTGCTCTCAATTCGCTCCTTAGTAGGCGCTCTTGGCCCAGAAACCGCAAACAAGAAAAGTAGAAAAATATGTATGAGTTAACGAATTTAGTAAACCACAAAACAAATAATACACATTTTAACCCAATGAACATAAGACGGTGGCAAGACTAAGAGCAAGAACGTATTAAAAGGTAAATTCTTCTACACTTTTTTTCAGTTTAAGTTCAGAATTTCCAGTTGAAGTTCAGAAAATTAAAATTGAAGTTCAGAATTTCCAATTGAAGTTCAGAATTTCCAATTGAAGTTCAGAAAGTTACAATTGAATTTCAAAAAATTACAATGGAAGTTCATTTGGAAATTCTGAACTTCAACTGTAATTTTCTGAAATTCAATTGTAACTTTCTGAACTTAAACTGGAAAAGGTGTAGTACTAACTTACAAACGTCATTCTATTATTAAATGTAACACACCGTTTCATGTAATGAAATTTGAATCAGGATTTTAATTAAGACATAAATAGTAGCCATAAATTTTTTTCGTGTGGGGTTTCATCGTTGTGGAGTTTTTTTTTTTTTTTTTTAAATATATAACCTATTTCGTGCACTAAATAAAAATAATAAAAAAAAATCTGGTTTCTAAAGTGCTATTTAGCAGAAAATTTTTTTTACAAAACTTTTGATTTTCAAATTAGGGTTTTTATAAGAAGTTTTAAAAATCAGGAAACTTAAATTCATTTAAAAATTAGACTGTTCTATTGCAATTCTGATTATCTGTGCTTTGCTATCGACTGATCTGTTTGAAATTACACAGTAAAGCAACAGCACAAATAAACAAAAAAATATATTCGACTGTTCTGTGCTTCGACTTCAAATCTTTTCAAAGGAAATCGAAATTCAAAAGTTCTCAAAAAATTATGATAACTTTCGCAGAACAGCAACAGCATATTTTTCTAGACTGTTGGTGTTATGCTGGCAAACAGTGCCAAAAATAAAGTACTCATCTAATCCTTTTAATATTACGCTTAAAATGTTTGCAATAAAACAGAATAATTTTAAAAAGAATAAAACTTTCCTGATTTTTAAAACTTCTTATAAAAACCCCAATAAAAAAAACAAAAGTTTTTCAATAATCGCAAAAAATCAATAAAATGTCGACTTTGAAAAGTTAGTATTAAAAAAAGGTGAAACCGGACTATAACAACGCACACATGCCATATATGGGATCTTTCGAAAAACACACAAAATGTTATATGTAATTCAGACACTCTGAAAAAAACACCCGTAGTTAAACCAACAACTTTCGGCTGTTGAATCTCCGTCTTTGATTCAACAGCAAAAGTATTTGTTTTTACAGCAAAGTTTTTGATCCAACAATTTATTCAAAAACGGGCGTTGTTGATTCAAAAACTTGCTTGTCTTTAAAAAATTTTTTGTGAGAAAACCAACAAAAAAAAAATAATGATGGAGAGAAGATGAAGAGAAAAATCCAAAAAAAAGTTTGTTTTTAGCAAAAATTTTCTCACTGTTGTTGATTTAAATGCAAAAGTATTTGACCCAACAGTTTCCGTTGTAAACAAAACTAATGAGAACAAATTTTTTTAAATTTTGTCTTTACAATGATTCAATTAATTCATGGATTCCTTTTTAGGAAATGGAAGTATAAATAGGTTACTACAATTCAATATAATGTTGAATGTTCCACTTCGTGATGATTGGATAGAATTTTAGGTTGATGTCATGGTTCGAATCCGGAGGAGAATATAAAATAAAGAAGAAAAATCAGAATAAGAAATAAAGATAGCAACCAGTGAATGATAAGAAGGAGAGAAGAATAGGAGAACAAGCGGAGGCTACATATTTGCAGTTGGGACCTGGGCGGAGAGAAGATGAAGAGTAAAATGCAAACAAAAATTTATTTTTAGGTGAAAATTTTTTCCAACAATCTCCGTTATTGACTTAAATCAACAACGCTCGCACCTTTGAAACAACAACGGAGAGTTGTTGGGCACATTTCAACTGCGGAAAGTAGTTGATTTAACAGCGAAAGTCTTTAGATTTACAACGTTTTTTATTATTATTATTTATTATTATTATATATATTATTATTATTTATTATTATTTTATTATTATTATTATATATAAGGAAATATGCTAAAATTTTAGAAAATGTGCGATGATTGACTGCCTTATTCCGGAGTGGTAACATAATTTATGGTATGTCGTTAGAAGCGTACTTTAATTATCTTTCGAACGGAGTAGATACGGTTTCGGGGTATTTGTAACTTCAGCGAAAAGAATTTTTGATTGAAGTTGTAACCAAAAAAACCCAAAATCGCCGTTATCTCATAACCCTACCCATAAAAAAATGGTTTTGACCTCAGCAGGTTCATGCCAGCCCTACCCTATACCTGAAATTCTTGGTACTTTCTGAAATTAAACTGGTAGACTGGTGTTTTCAACATATGGATTTGAATATGATAGAAGTAAAATTTAGCTACCAGAATTTCGTGGGGGGCTCAAACACCCAAAATGCCTCTTTCCCCCCCCCCCTCTAAATACGTCCTTGCTACCTACATACTCATATAATGGCAAAGATGAATTCAAAACACTTTCGGAACAATTTGTTTTCCCCTAAACGTTTCTTTCTTTCAAAATTTCTTTATAAGTCAAAATTGACATGGTATGAGCTTTAAGAAGCAAACATTTTTAGATTCTAATCACCCCTCATGTTTTCATGGAATCAAAAAAGCTTGTTGGGTTGGCATAAACTAATTGGTAATACTTATCTACAAATAAATACATGCATATGTATGTATGTCTGTACATGTTGGCAGCTTTTTAGGCGAGCCTTTCAGCACGCAAATAAATGGCAGACACAAAAAGCCAAGAATATCAACAACAACAACAACAACCACAAATATGGTAAACAAACCTACCGAAATTGATGGGGCCATAATAATGTTGATGATGATAAAGGAGATGATGACATTTGATGGAGACAGAGCCAGCGACATTGTTATTGTTTACGGTCGGATGTCAGTGGCTTTGTAGGTGAAACCTGACCTATGTCAAGTGAAATTTCGTTGCCTATTACTTACTTACGCACAAAAGAGACAACAACAATGGCAACACAGTATGCTCGTATGCCATCGGCACCGATTATGAATCGGATATTCGAGTATATGGTTACATATGTGTGTGCATATTCCAGCCAAAATATGTATGTATGGATGAATAAGTTGGCAATATGTGGTGGGAAGCGGATGTAGCAAGGATATGGGAGCCGCACAAATGGCGTTCTACAACGTACCTACATAGAAAAAAAAACAAAAAATAAAAAATTCACGGAAAAATTGTGTGTATGTATGTATATATGGATAAGTATGTATGTATTATTGGACTCCTCTACACCGGATCCAAAAGGGCATTAATTAACAATATACATAATACATTTCGATACAATTTCGAATGAAACAGACCAAGGACTGCCACTTCGACTGTGATCCTGTTGTTTTTGTTGTTGTTATAGCAGTACTAAGCCCAGCCTAGCTGGCACGATTGGTTCACAAATTATCGTCAAGCTCACTTAACTGGAGGCCCAGCAATGAGGCAGCGTTTTTTGGGCTAGTCCAGAGGGACAGGGGGTTTAGTGAGTTGCTTTGAGTGGCCAGGTGAAGAGCCGCTGTGTGTCATGCGACGTCTCTACACATGCCGGGCATATACTAGGTATGTCTGGATCTATTCTGGCCCTATATGAATTAAGGCGGCTGCAGTAGCATGACTTTAGTTACACAAAGGTGACGCGGGTTTCCCGCGGTAGCTCCAATTCCTCTTCTGCTATGGCTGGTGGTTGGTCTTTGAGTATTATACATATATGGCGGACCAACTGAAACAAAGGTGGTGAGGGTGTCAATATGGATCTCCTTTAGGGCCTGCTTGTAAGACGTTGGGTTTAGAGGTTGTTTGATGTATTTTTCTACTTCTGGGGAGAGGTGGAAAAGGTGGTTCCTTATGTGCCGAGGGGGAGGTTCGGGTTGTAACAGGTGGCTATTAGGACGGCTCCTGTGGTGGCATCCCAATCAGAACTGCTGGTTTAGCATCTTATTGTGTTCCTTGACTGGGAGTACCTGTGCCTCATTGTGTAAGTGGCGCCCGTGGCTGTTCTGAGTGCGGGTTTTGGCAGGCCCCCGGCGACCACACTGGCGATGCATAGTTGAGCACCGGCCGGCCGATTGCTTTGTATGTTGCAATTATTGTTTCTTTGTCTTTCGCCGAAGTGCTGCCTGCTAGCGACTTGAGGATTTTGTTACGGCTTTGGGGTCTTATCGTAGTCGTATGCGCGGAGAAGGAGCCAAGACTGTCGAAGGTAACACAGAAAATCTTTGGGTTGTTTACGGTAGGCATGGATATATTCCCTATCCGTATGCCTAACTCCAGTCCTACTTCCCTTGGCCATATCTTAAATATGGTCGCGGAGGACTTCGAGGGTTGTAGTTCTAGGGATCGGTATGAGAAATAACAGGAGAGATCAGAGAGAGGCTGTGCTCCTCAGAATGTTTGGATATTGTTTTTATCATTAGAACAACAACAACCCTACCTTATATTCATTTTGGAACAAAAAAGAGCATAGAATTCGCATGTTCCTTGCCGACTAAAGCTGGATTAGTTGACGAAAGCTAAACTCTATACGCAGTTTTCGTAACGAAAGCTTTGTTCGTTTCATGCTTTCGTTTGTTCTTCGCTGTCGTTCTTCTAACGTTATTTCTCTTCTTAAAAAGTGTTTTAAATGTTTACGAAGTGAGACTTTCAAATACCGCCTAACCGACATTTGTGCCAAAAATTGAAATTGTATTCCTGACGACCAGCTCTACGACAACAGAGCTGAAAAAGGCATTAGAAAGAAATATAGAGCTTTCCAAAAATCAAATTTATGGCATAGAACGATAGAGCTGAACGTCAGGAGTTCAAGTTTGGCAAATCTCATTTTTGGCATAAGCGGTTATGAAAGTCCCACGGTTATAAATCGTAAATGACGATATGTTTGTAGGCACAAATGTATGATATTTTGCTTGTAAGTATTTCGGTCAGTAACTTCAAGCAAAAACGAGTCAACATATTATCTGCAATATTTACCGGCAAGCTCAACATTTGGCGCCAAATGGAACCGAATTTTTGCAGTAATTTTTCCTTGTTCGTCGTACACATGTAGGTATGTATGTCTCGACATAAACACGATTTTATCATTACACATAGTAATTGTGTAGCAAAAAACAAAAATATGGTCTGGGGAGTCATTTTGTTGCTCAATGAAGGCAATATTTATTCAGGTGGCCAAGGTGGCATTCTCTTCTATCAAGATAATAATTGTTAACTTATGAAAAATAACAGATAAGCGGACTAATTTCTGGAGTCGCACTTTTATTAAAAGAACAAAAATTAAATACCACAAAAAAAGGAAGAAAAAATCTAATCAAGTTTAGGGAAAATATTTTAATTTACTTCTTCTTCTCTCTTATATTTATTTATGACACGGCTACAGCCGTTTGCTGAGAAGCTGCATACCTTCGGGGAAAAATTTTCCTGTTGTTTTATTTTATTTTATTTCGTTTTTTTTTTTTTGTTACCATATTGAGTGCTTTATTTCCCAATTTTCTAATTTTTATTTATTTTTCTCTCTCATTCAAATGCACTTAAACCGTGTAAAGTGTGTCCTTGACCTCAATTTGTGGCTAAATACGTATACATACGCAGATATAAACGCACACACAAACAAAGCCAACCACACGTAAAACAAATTTTATGCCACAGCATCCACCCACATGATGGACGCCGTGCAACACATCGAGCGCGAGCTGTGGGCCGTCGAGTTGGTTGCATTGGCTTGTGGCGGTGGTTCCTCCCCGGTCTTTTGTTAAATTTGTTTGAAAAAATTTCCAAATGAATGAATTGCACACATTTCGAATTTGCACGGTTAACTACATACATACCCTGTAGGGAAAATCTCTAGTTCCGAACTAGGTCGCTTCTAGTGCATTTTTCGCCACTACTAGTGCGAGCTAAATCTCTTTTGCATGTTATCAACTGGCGAATTTAACACGGCGATGTCCTAGGCGGTGTCAATTGGCAGTCTCTGCTCTACATTTTCGATAGTTCCGAACTAGTACTAAATTCTACAGTTTACACTAGTTCGTTTATTGGCACATTTTCGATAGTTCTGAACTAGCTACAAGTACCTACAAATTCTACAGTTTTACATCTGCCGCTCAAGTGCAGACTTTGACACACTTCATGCAAGTGGCGCGATGGCCGACTGGCTAACGCATGTGCCTTTCAATCTGAGGGGCGCGGGTTCGAATCCTGTCAGTGTCAAGGTGGATGATCATGTTTTTTTTTTTTTTTTAACTAATATTTTTTATTGATTTATTTAATAAAAATTTACAATAGTATTTAAAAAGTAATAAAAAAAAAAATTAAAAATAAGCCTGAGGGATCGGAAAAGCATAATTAGGGGAACATTTCATTTCATACAAGAAGCAAATAGAAAACTCTTTATATAAAATGCTTCACTAATCATCTGAGAATTGCAGAAATGTACAAAGCCGGCGGCAATTGAACGAATGAAAAATTTTCATAGAATTTTTGTCACTTCGAAATTGCATACAAATCAAAGTCTGTCTTATAATGGTCACTCAATTCACTCCTTCTGAACTGGTGAGGGTCTAACTACAATTGATCTAGTTCCCTTTTGACACCTTTTCGCTAGTTCGGAACTAGAAATTTTGCTCACTAGTTATTGAGTTCCCTGCAGGGTACATACATACATATGTACATATGTATTTGCTTATGGAGCGACATGGAATTTATGTGCGTGCCAAATTCTTCTATCGTACCGTTTTTTACCCCTTTTTTAATTAGATATGTGACATATCTATACATACATACGTATACTGATATATACATACATATGTATGTATGTTTGTATGTTAGTAGGTACATATGTGTATTTATATTTTGATATTTTGTGTAACCCAAAAGTAAACAAGCATTGAAAAGTGATTTTTACTTAGCAGCCGAAGGGTGAATCTACAAATCGTGATAAGTAGACTGACGCAATTGAAAATAATGCATGGAAGGGTGAATAAAAAAGCACATCTGCATTAAACAGGTTAAGGTTGACAAAATGACTTAATGCTAACTGGCAACACTGCAGCGCACGCTTCACGTGACACTTTCGTGATTTAATACACATTTTCTCCTCATATAACCGCTTATTTAGAGTTATGACATGGGTTGATTTATTGGCGTGACGAATGCTTCTACGGCTGCGCTCTATTTATTACTCGCAATAAAAAAAAAGTGTGACGAAACATGAGGGAAGGAAATGTTGAAAATTCGTTGAAACTAAAAATTAGCGTCATCCCAAGAAAAATGATAAAGGTTCTTCATAAGAAAAGACAGCTTTAGCTAAAGCTAAAAAAGCGAAAACAAGGGTCGCAGACAAGCTCGGCATAATTTGAATAGTATTCTCGAAATAAAAGCACACTCAGAAATAACTTCTCTCGATCAAAGACATATTTTTCATCATTTTAAATACGCACTCCAATACAAAATCTTCTTTGTTTTGAGTAAATTTTCTCAAAAATTTGGAAAAAACATACAAAAACATTCAAGCAAATTCGTTGCCATGGTGATTTGTATGGGAATTAAATTGATCAAAATTAAAGAAATAAAATCTTCAAAACAAGGTTAAGTTTCCTTATTTTGAATTTCTATACAACAAGTATATGAAACCATGGCAACGCATATAAACAACTTTATTTTATAATTCTTTTAACATGTTTTTGACCATGATCCAATTAACAGCTCGGTCCATGATACATACACACAAACATGCCGTGAGCTGAATGTCAAACGGAATGTCAAAACTGAAAGGAGAACGAAATAATTTGACATTCGGCTCACAAGTGAATGATGGAGAAACTCAGAGAACGAAGAATTTGACCAATAGTAAACACGAATGCATGTATAGAATATGCAGAAGTAGAGAAATTGGATAGCTGTTGAAGAAGAACAAGTCAGCTGATCTAAAGAGCCGACCTGTGTAGGCAGATGCTGTTTTTAGCAAAATTTACTCAATACAAAAAAAAAAATTGCGTTCAATATAGGGAAGCAATTTCTTTGACCCCTACACATATTTTTTTTTTCTCAATTAGTGTTATTGTATGGAGCGATTCTATTTTACTAACTGACCCAAATTCTGATACGTAAGGAAATACATATTTTGAATTTTATGAAAATTTTATTTAATTAGATAAATGAAAAATTGTTTTTGTATTTATAACGCTGTGCAAAAGCACTTTTGGGGCGGAATAATTCCTACACAGAATTTAATTTGTTAATAAATTAGTAATATTGTGTTATTATTAATAGTAACAATAACATTTTATATAAAGCGACGAGATGTTACGTATACGCCATGACGCACTGCGTTGTATTATAATGTACGATTAAAAACACTGTGACACAAATGGAGGGTTGTTATCGGGGGGCGGACAAATTCCCACACAGAGCGAAATAGCACTATCCATATAGTAAAACCCCCAAAGCGTTTTGCTCACTGTGGCCATTTTTTTTATTGCCATATTAAATTTGCGAATATTCGACTGAGGGAATTTTTAAATACAAAAAATGGGTTAAAATACATATGTATTGTATAGAAATATGTTGTTTGAAAACATATAGTAAAATTGCACGAGCTTTAATTTCGTAGAATACTTTAACCCTCTAACGCCCCCACGAACAAGTCATTTTGACTTATTTTTTAGAAAGACCGAAAAAGTAGTATTGTGAAGATTAATAGAGGTTTAAAGGTTCTAAAGAACGAAAGAAGATACTGAAGATGGCATATGCCTGAAACTGGTTTATAAGCAAATCTAACTTGATAAGGGCTGGCGGAAATTCGTTCCATAACACATCGCAATCCTACTCTGTCGGAAAAACAAACAACAAAAAAATAGTTCTAAAAAATTAGTCGCCATGAAATTTCAATAGGGGTCCTCTCAGCTAAAAATCATTGTACAAATAATCTAAAATACCATAAAAGCCCGCACCCAGACAAAAAACTTCAATTTGTGTATAAAATTATCTTAACAAATTACCCCAATTTTTTTATTTTTTTATTAGCTTTCCATATGTTTATTTTTGCAGTTAAAGGTACCGGTCTTAGTTGGACCATTTTCACTGTGAGCCACTGTACTGTCACACATACATACATATGTATGCGGTATATGTGTATGTATGTATCCTGAATATGCATCTGTTCCTGTCATTTTAACTGCACGCTTTAAGTATTTCACCCTTATCCAACCGGATTTTTATGATTTCCCCCAAATAAGGGTGGTTTCCGTATTATTCTTTTAGAACATTTTATATATGTATCTGCAATTCGCATAATGTTTGTGTGTTGTTGTATATCCTTGTTGATGTGCGTGCGTTATCGCCTCGTTAGACTCATCATCAAGCAACATGTCGCCGCCAGAATTAGGTACTCATTTCACATACAAACTGTTTTTCTACACGATTTCCATAGAAGCCACAAAACGAACGAGTGGGGAGTTTTAGCAGCCCACATCCCAATATCTCTCCCTAATACGCCATACAAACGAGCATTTAAATTTGGTTTGCTTTGTTTTACCCTCACAAAATTTTAGTAACCCAACACGTCGGCATGCACATCTTCATGATTCAATCAATCAAATGCGTATGTTTGTACCTACGTTTTTGTTTTTTTTTTTTTTTTGTTGTTTGCACTTATCCCCCATATCCATTTTATTAGCCACATTTAAATTTGTTGTAACAAAATTTTTGTGTGGTAGGTTCTAAAATTATCGTTTGTGTGTGCGAGTGTACGAAAAGCTTTTCACTAATCAAGGTCAAGTTCAACAGTTGATTGAGTCATTTACCGTGACGGCAAGACTGTGAATATAAAGGGGACGCCGCGCCGCATGGAAAACACCCCATGGCGATTTTCAAATGAGCAACATTGCTGTTGTTGTGTTTGTAAACAATTGTGGAATTTTCATATTAAAAAAAATATTAATTAGCATTTAATTGAGAGCGTTGTTTTGGTAATTTTTTATGAGTTTTTGTCATCAATTTTTAGGGATCGGTTCATGTGTAGAAAGTTTGGAATCGCCATCAATCACGATTGTTTTTAATGACAAAAGTAATGTCTTCCTCGAAGTGCACAAAAGGGCAGTAAAAACCTTGAGCCTGCGATAAGCTAGAGATTTCGCCTACACTGTTATAAATACAAAAGTTCAAATATTTTGGAATAATTTTCATACTTTTTTGGTTTAAATCTTACACTTTTTCTCATTTAAGGTTTAAATTTTAAACTTTCATTGGTCGTAAAATTTGGTTTCAACAAACAAATTTAATTTTTGATTTGAAATTCCAATTTGCTTTTTCGAGAAATGAACAATATAAAAGGCTCATTTATAGTTATTAGACAATTGGAAAGAATGAATGGAGAAACAAACAAACACAAAATAATTATGGAAACAGATAAAATGAAGAAGGAAGAAAAGGAGAAGAAGAGGATAGGAAAAAGGCACAATATGGAAAAGGATTGGGGGGATGTTGGGGGTAGAACTATATGTAAGAAAAGGAGAAAAAGGATAGGAAAGAAGATACAATAAGGAAAAGCATGAAGAGGATTTGGGAGCAGACATTTTTTTAATTTAAACCAAAAAAAAGGTTTAAATTTTAGACTTTTGAAAGTCTTAAAACAAATTTTAATTTGGAATAAAATCTAAACCTTAAAAGTTTAAAAATCTTTTAAACTTAAGTCATGTTAAAAGTTATTATGTCAGTTTTTCATTATTGAGTTCAATTAAAATTAATTTAGAAGGGCCACTACTCTTATCACTAGAGTTTATCATTATCCCCTTTTGTTAATTTAATTAAAATCGCTCGTTTGAGAGCATACGATTGAAAAATAAATAGCAAAATATTTGCACATACATAAATAATAAATCAAGTCAATTAGGAATCTTTGCTCAACGCATCTGTAACAATTTTTCTTTATTTCGCACAACAATTTATTTTATTTAGCAAATCAAAACATTCACTCACCCCTTACAAATCTCAACTAAACTTATTCTTGCACGAACATATTTTAATTAAAAATGTAAATAGCACACCTTTCACATACACTTATGTTGTATATATGTATGTATGTATGTATATGTTGCAAACAATGTTCATACATTCATACAAACGCATAGTTTTTGTCTACGAATGCAATTCAATGGATGTCATAGAAAAAAATTATATGATACAAACTGAAGGCATCATAAAAATAAAGAGCATTAAAATTATGTTTGTATAAATATGTACATATCGCACACTAAATCAAAAAGCGTCACAACTCAAAATTTTTCGAAATCGGGTTTCTTCCATAAATTGGTACACAGAATATATCTCTAGCGGCTGCCAAAAAATCTTTTCCATCAGAGTCTTTTTTAACTGAGAAATAACTATTAAACGTAACCTTTTCCCATATCATTGCATATAAAAATTAAAAAGTTTTTTGCCTCTCCTGAAAATTTTTGAATTTTGAGTTGTAACGCTTTTTGATTTAGTGTGCGATATGTAGGTATATGGAGTAAAGAAAACGCACACTCGAATGTGCGTATAAATATTTATGTCTGTATGTGCAGGATGAAGAAGGAGAAAAAAAATTAATTTAAAATTCCATTTCGTAGATTTAATTGAGTTGAAATCAAATTAAAAGAATTTTTATTTTCAACCCCCGTTTGTGGCACGCAGAGTTATTTAGAACATTTGTCGTGTTTGTTGTTGTTGTTATTATTGGGATAGATTTAAAGCGAATGCGAATTTCTTTTTTTTTCCATTTTCAAAACAGTGTATATTGCTTTTCAACTACATGCATATGAATGTACATACATTAGGCGGTCTCGCCTTATATGGACCAAAAAAAGTCCACCGTATGCCCCCATATAATTTCTCTTTCGAAAACATTTCTGGAAATAATTTTTATTTTTTTTTTTTTTTGAATAGTTTTCCGAATAGTTTTTCTGAAGAGACTCCTACTGAAATTTTATGCCGAATAATTTTCTAGAACATTTTAATCATCTAGCACCCCTAAGGGTTATTATGACCCTTTTCTTATACAGTCGTGAAATAGTATTTTTAAGCTCGCTAGAGGGCTATAATATTCTAGAAAATTATTCGCAATAAAATTTCAGTAGGGGTCTCTTCTTTGTAAAATAAACCTAAAAGACCACAGAAATCGAAAAGATTATACTCCTCGCAATGTTAAATGTGTTTTATTTCCGATTCTACTGAATCGATCGAAATACTTCTTTTGCAATAGATTAATGCTTTCTAACGACGTTTAACATGCCGGCAAAAAAAAAGTTACATTAAGGTGGTATACACTAAGTACTGGGTGGAAGTGACCCCACTGGCGCACATAGAATTAATGCAAATAGAAAGTAGAAACTCTCCTCTCAAGCCAAGGTGATTCGCTGTTCGGGGCCGGCATAAAAATGTAGGTCCACCCAATTGGTAGGAAAAACAAAAGTAAAGGAGCACACCACGAATTGAGAAAGAAACTCGTCCATAAAACTCGTCAGAGTTATAATAGCGACGGTGTATTATATTATTATTATTATAGCTGAAGCTTCATACTACACAAACCATTCACTAAAAACACAAATGCATTTCTTCTTTTATATAAAATAAAAAAAAAACACGAAAATGTTCGTAATTCTTTGTTGACGAAAGTAGTTTGCTTTTTACTCGTTTTGCTGAATAAATGCGATATGTTGCGGAACGAATTTCCGTCATCCATTGTCAAGTTTGATTTGATTATAAACCGGTTTCGGCTAGGCGCCATCTTCAGCATCTTGTTTCGTTCTCTACAAGCTGTATAATATTTTTGTGGTAGCCATTAGTTTTCGAAATGACTTCTAAGGGTTTAGAGCTGAACTCTACTAATTTTTGGCAAAACTCTGAAGGTACTTTGTCCCATTCCTCGATGAAAACAGCCTTCATAAATTCCTATTTCTAATTGTTGGGGTAAGTGGAAAAAAATTCGACAACTATTTACAGCGAAGGTTGAGTGTATAGCTATTTCACGGAAAACCATTTTCGATCATCAGCACTCTTTTCGGAAGTGGATGCACCGGGGATTGAACCCGAGTCCATTCCATCTTCAGCCGCAATGACCCAACGCATAAACACACTCGGCCATTGAGACTCTGTGCAAGCTGTTGGATTTTCCCCACTTTTGCCTTTTTCATTTTCAACATTTTTTCCACTTACCCCAACAATTAAAAATTGAATTAAAATAAAAAATTTCGTGCTAAGCACTAAAACACTCTTTCAATTCCTATTTCTGTTAATTTTTGCTTACGGGTAATGTGTAAGTACTAGGGCTGATGATTTGACCCGGGTAATGAGATGCCCGGGTCCCCGGGTACACGGGTATCATCAGCTCTAGTAGGTACTAGTAGTAAGTGCTGCTCAATAACAGAAGCCCTTCAGGCCCCATTGCGAAGAGAGCACCGCCGCTCGACGATCGGATTTCATTTCAGTTCGTAGATTGTGGAACATTAAGAAATAATGCATGATTTTACTTAATCAAAGTCTAATTGTGAACACATAAATCAAATACTGGGAGTATGTATGCTCTTACTTAATTGGTCAATTCCTTTCGAATCGAAAGGAAATGTTCAGTGTAATTAAATCGTTAGCCAAACAAAAAGTACCATCACTCTCTACATACAACTGTATACTCAAGAGGATGTTATAATGTTTGTATTTTCTTTGATCGTGTGTAAAATAAAAGCATTTATATATACGGAATTGTACAGTGTATACTTTATGTGGCCGCTGTGGTGCAGTGGGTAGAGTGCTCGCCTGCTATGCCAGAGGTCTCGGGTTCAAACCACGGTCCGAGCCAAACACCAAAACAATTTTTCTAATTATTGGCTTTTTTAGGAGCAGCGGTCACCTCTCGGCAGTGGGCGGCATACCCTCCGAGTGTATTTCTGCCATGAAAAAGCTTCTCACAAAAAATGCATTCGCCGTTCGGAGCCGGCATAAAACTGTAGGTCCACCCAATTAGTAGGAGAAACAAAAAAGGAGCACACCTCGAATTGGGAGAGAAGCTCGGCCATAAAACTCGTCAGAGTTATAATAGCGCCATTGTATTATATTATACTTTTATGAATACATATATACATATCTATGTGTGTAGATATAAATATCCATGAACTGATGAAAGTAAATTCCCGTCTGGAATCAAAGGAATCAAATGCCAACAAAAATGGCTGAAAAATGTGCGTAAGTATAATCGCAAATACATTAAAGTGCCATGGAAGGATGGCATATTTTATTAGATCTATGTAGGTACATACATAGTACATACATACATATGTCTGAACATAGAGATCATACATGGGTATACCGCATTACTTTTGCTTACTGCAGTTTTACTGCTTACTGAAACAATATGACTTGGAGTAAATTTACTGAAAAAAATTTAGTAGCAGTAAATTTTTAAGCAATATGCTCATACCAAGCAGGCAGCGGCAAATCAAATTTTAACTTGCTAAAAAAATAATGCAGAACATATCAACGCCTGAGTAAAAGATAATCCCATTTCAGAAAATTATTCAAAACCGCCATATTTCAGAGAAATATATATGAAACTAGCATACCCGGCCAAGCTTCGCATTGGCTTTCAGTTATCAACAGTCATCATCATTTTATTAGTGATTTGATATTCAAAATAAAAGATACTTTTATTTTGTGATCTGCTTCGCCATCCTGATGAAACATATTTTTTATTACTGGAAAGGTTTCTATTTTCAAAAAATGAAATACACGATATTCTTTGATTTGACAATTTGTTACCATTTTGAGTCCGATTCCATTCCATTCGTATGGAATCGCTTTGATAGCGTTACCATTTGTTCGAGAATACCGATTGAGGAGATGGTAAAACTTTTCAGCAAAGTAAATTACCAGTAAAATAATATTGAAGTAACTCTCAGAATCGAGCTGTAAGTGGTGTTTCTTACATAGATACATATGTACCTACTTATGTATATCTTTCTTTTATATGAATATAATTAACCTAGTAGCCCCGGAGCAAAATGAAATATATACATACATACATGGGCCTGTAGAGAATATAAAACCTATTTGGCTACTCAATCGGAGCACAATTACATGTTATTACCAAATATTATCAAAATTGGTTCAGTAGTTTAAAAGTTTATCCCGCACAAAGAATGTTACATGAGATTTATATATATATATATGTACGTAGATAGAGATATGTATGAATCTAAGGCCAGAGCACTCCAGAGGTTTGGGGTATGAAAAATTCGGTTACAGATATACGTAAATAGATAAAAATAGGTATATACATACATATCTGAGGTCAAACTTTAAAAATAATTTTCTAATTTTCATTTCTGTTGTAAAAGAAAAATGATTGTTCATAATTTAGGAAAATACTTACCTTTCCAGATATTGTAAATAAATTGAAAAATAAAGTGAAATTCAAAAAACCAAAACATTTTAATGTTAATCGAACCTACCATTTGCACGCAAAACGAATCGAATCCGTTTGTATCATTGCGCATGACTCTTTTTTCAAAAATTGATACTATTCTTTATAATATTTTTGTTATTTAAAAAGAGAATTTATTAATTTTTTGAATGCAGAACTTTAGTAAAAGGTTCAAAGTTTCATTTCCAAGAAGAAATATTTAAATCGGTTGATCCGGTTTTGATTTATGGCCGTATAAAGCTAATTTTGGTTGGTTTATTACACATTTTTACATAAATTTACGCTGTTTGACCAAAAATTTAAATAAAAACTATTTGGCTACTCAATCGGAGCACAATTACATGTTATTACCAAATATTATCAAAATTGGTTCAGTAGTTTAAAAGTTTATCCCGCACAAAGAATGTTACATGAGATTTTTATATATATAGATTTTATCTGAAATAGGACGTTATTGAGATAATTTTTGAAATAGGGCGATCTTTTACTCAGCCGTCGATATGTATGTATATATTTTTATCTACTAGTACTGAAGAATGCCCATCCATTAAACAGATGTATCTATAAATGTATGCGTTTATGTTGTTGCACGCATGAAAAGCCACCACCACACAAAAACACACACCCGCACTGCAACAGACTTCGGTATTAATGCCAAAATATCAATTGAAAGCAAATAGCAAATGGCAAACGATAAAGATGCTGAAATTGATTGCAAAAAATTTGAACAAAGGCAGGATCCACCAATACAGGTCGGCTCTTCAGATCAGCTGACTTCTTTTTCTTCAACAGCTATCCAATTTCTCTGCTTCTGCATATTCTATACATACATTCGTGTTTACTATTGGTCAAATTCTTCGTTCTCTGAGTTTCTCCATCATTCGCTCGTGAGCTGAATGTCAAATTATTTCGTTCTCCTTTCAGTTTTGACATTCCGTTTGACATTCAGCTCACGGCATGTTTGTGTGTATGTACCATGGACCGACCTGGTAATTGGATCATGAACAAATGTTTGTGGAAAATACAAAAAATGAGTACACATGTATGCATGTATGTATTGAAGTTCTTTTATTCTTTCGGAAAACTATGTGACTGCTAGATATTTTGGATGTACCTACAATAGTGTTTTCTGCTTATATTTTATAATATACATAAATTCGGGTTTGTAATAACACTGTGGAACGAATTTCCGTCATCCCTTGTCAAGTTTGATTTAGTTATAAACCGGTCACGGCGATGTGCCATCTTCAGTATCTTATATCGTTCTCTATTTCGTTAGTAATAATGCCAAAATTAAAAGTGTTCGCAGTGAGTAGTAAACATAACGACAGCAGTACAGAGAACAGCTGTTGCTTTCAGGTCTAGATCATAGAACATTTCTTCAATCAACATGTGCAAGTCTCAGCTTATCGAACAGCAAACAATTGAGAACAACTGAATAAGACACTAGCTTTGTTTCTCAACCCACTAATTAACGTTAATAAACACTAATTTTTAGATTTGACATATAATTTGTGTTTCTTAAGTTTCTCTCCAGTAAAAGAGAGCGCACTGAACGAAAATTGAGAGAGCACTGAACGAAACTGGAGAGGGCGGAAATGATAGTTCTACTAACTTTTTTACTGGACAAATTTCCACTAGCAAGAAGAAGAAGAAATGTCAAATGTGGTAAAAGGAGTTCAAATTTCTATTTGAAAATACAAAAATAAATACATATATATGTACGTAGTCAATGAAGTTTTATAGCTATTTTTATTAACAAAAACAGGTTTAATATGGAAATGGGAAGTAATGTATGGATGCAGGCGAACTAATCCTATATTGAAATATATATAAGTACATTAGACAGCGGGTCAAAACGAGAAGCACGATGAGAGTGCATCTTCCGCCGGATCGACTGTAATGAAAGAAGTAAGAAAATTTATTCTTACAATTCACTTTTTGCTGTTAGACAAATTCATCTTCATACATGCAGAGATTTTTAAGAATTGTAACAATGCTTATGGAGCCTTTTGAAGCGATGATGAGATTGAACAATAGCTGTAGAAAGTTTAAGGCCAGGCGACATCGGCTTGTTTCTAACCAATGGAAATACATACCAGGAATTATTTACTTCACTAAATTGAAATTGTAGTTCCGAGCTACCGTCACAATTTTCGAATTTCCAGAAACTTGCTTAAAAGCCTTGAGAAGCGTTTTCGAGCAAGTATGTCAGTCGAAACTTGTTTTTCTAAGGCAATAAAACGCTAAAAGCGTAATATTTAAACCCATACTTTCCTTTTCTGATGATGATTTAAATTTTTTATTTTTTCTTAAATTTTCGGGCGTGTCTTTTATATTTTTTTCAACCGCCAAACAATCATATCGTCGTTTAAACTGCATAGCCTAAGTGAAACTTTCATAACCGCCTATGCCAAAGTTGAGATTTGCCAAACTTTAACTCCTGGCAGCTCTATCAATTTATACCATACATTTGGTCTTTAGGAAGCTCTATATTTCTTTCTAATGTTCTTTTCACCACTGAAGTCGGAGAGTTGGGCGGTTATGAAAGTCTTTCTTAGGCGGTTATGAAGTTTAAATGGTGATATGTCACTAAAATTTGCTAATTCATGTTTCCTTTTCTATTTTGCTAACATATCTCACTGACAGCAAATGGCACTTTACTCTCGCAAAATTTCGTTAAAAAAGATTAGCAAGAAATGTTAGTTAATGTTTTGCTGGAAAGTAAAGAAAAGAACCTACTGATAAATTACACATTGTTAAATATGTACATACTAATTTTCCTTAAACTATTTCTGGCATTTTCAATAAATGACCACTAAAATAAGATTAAATGTATTATCTACATACATAAATACTAGAGCTTACGATTTCTCAAGTTCGAGCGAGACGAGATTTCTCGCGAGACTCGAGTTCTCGCGAGATTCTCGAATCTCGAAAATCTCGAAATGCTCGCGAGCTTCTCGACATTCAACTACATTGCAGAAATAGCGGCATAAGCATACTATGCTGATTCGTAGATTGTTCTGCTTGTTTGTACTTACATGTGTATGAATATGTGCCATTTACGCCATTTCCAAGTGTATTTCACAAAATTCCGAGTGAAATACAATTAAAATTTCATAATATAAAATTTTTCTTTCCAATGACATACGAGAAATTTTTGATATCCATATTTTTTGACACAATATGTTATCGAGAAATCCGAGAAACGAGATTTAATCGAGAACCCAAATCTCGGTTTTCTCGATCCTCGAATTTCTCGACACTGCTTGAGATCGAATCGTAAGCCCTAATAAATACATGTTTAAGTACCAACTACTGCGTTTCAACAATGAAATCAATGAAAATATGTTTTTAGCGCCGAATCATTTCCACTTTTCCATAATCTGAGTAGGTTGTTTTTTCAGTGTAGTCTTCATGGAAATATCTATCAGCATAAATCAAGAACGCAAGTTCACTGTGTAAGCTGAGCGATTTATGAATAATAATAATAATATTGAATGTTTATTTAATTTAAAGAAATTACAAGTTAATTAATAAGAAAATGTAGAGTGAATATTTTATGTATGCGACCACGTTCGTTGTTCTCGCTCAACTCTCACACTCATTCCTCGTGAGTATACGCCTTGCCACAATCTCAATCGATGGTAGGGTTGCCAACTGACGTTGACAACTGATACGAGAAAAAAATTAAAGTTGTTACCGAAAAACAATGAAACCCCATAAGCAGTAATAGTAGCAAACAAAAAAGGAAATGCGTTCAAGCATTACAACAATCAGATAAATTCATCGCCCTTTTTTCCTTTTCCTCTTCATTGCAAGTTAACGCGCAAGGACAATGTGATGACAAAATGCTTTGGTTTGGCGGTTGTTGCAGCGAAATTTACACACGTACAGGGACAATATACATATGTACATAGCTAGCTTAGAGTGCTATTCAGTGATACGCAAATTGTGTAAGTCCAAAAAACGAAGAAAATTGTGTAAGTCCAAAATTTTACATGAACAGAATTTTTTTTTTTTTTCAATTCGAAATTTTTTTATTTTTTGTTTTTTGTCTATCCTACAAAGTTTGAAAAAAGGACTTATACAATTTGCACTCTAAGCAACATACATATAATATTTATGTAGATACAACATACATATAATATTTATGTAGATAAATGAAATGATGAAAAATTCTTATGTTTTTAGCGCTTGTATTGGGTAAATCTTCAGATTTCTACATACATAAGACAAAAACATGAATGCGAAAAAGTTGAAAATGTTGGAAAATCAAGTTTGAAAGGCTGAAAGTTTGAATGTTGGAATTCATAGTTAATGGGTCATATTAATAAAAGCCAAGCATTTGCTTTTGCTTGAGATTTCAGACCTTTTACTCAAACTTTGAAATTTGGTTCATAAAAATTAATGTCAAATTTCCGAAATCTTGAGTAAAAGCATTTGCTTGATTTTTATTAATACGGCCCAATGTTACTGATGCACAGTAAAAAATGATAGATTATTTCTAATATCAATCGGTACTTAATTTAATCATTCATGGAATTAAATTTGAATTTTAATGCCAAAAAGTTTATTTTTATACTATGAGAAGATTTACAATTTTATTTATTCCAAAATAGTTTGAAAATAAAGGTAAAGGCCCAATGCTCGCTTGCTTTGCTTGCTTGGCTGTGAGAAATGTCAAAATTATTTTGAGCTATACTAAAATGTATAAAAGTTGGCCAAATGTCAGCTTTACTTCACGCGCTTGAAGCGCTGCAAAGTTTCGAATTGCCCAATTCTCTATTTGACAGCGCTTTGAAAGCTTTGACATCATTTTTGACAATTCAATTTCCAATATGGCTGCTGATATTAGGCATTAGGTGTATTCCCTAACACAAAATTATTACAAATTATTAAAAAATTGTAAGAAATATCACCTTTTCCCATTTTTTACGCAAACAATTTGCAGAAGAGGAAAAAACTCTCAAAACTTGTTCAGCACTTCGAGTCAATATTTTAGGGTTGTTTCTTAGGAAACTAACAGCTAGCTGTCAAGTGAAATGAAAAGAGAGAAATGGAAAGAATTACGCTCACAAAAAGCAACACAGACAGGAAAGAAGCGGAAAACTATTAAAAATTAGCAAAAAAGTAACAAAATCATATATATAATGTATTGTGGAACGATTTTCCGTCATCCCTTGTCAAGTTTGGTTTGGAGACAAACCGGTTTCGGCTAATATGCGCCATCTTCAGTGTCTTCTTTCGTTCGAGAACTTGACAAGGGATGACGGAAAATCGTTCCACAATACATCATATTCCTACCCTGTCGGAAAAACAAGCAACCAAAAAGTTATCATATATATATTAGTTTATTTTTTAACAGCTGTTTCTTAATTTGCAGCAAATAATAGCTTTGTTCAATAACTCAACATTTTTAGTTGCTTTTACGAATAGTTACGAATTTTATGTTCAATAACCCAAAAAATTTGCAAAAGAGAGCCAAATTGGGAGAGTAAGACTTCGAGAGAGTTGAAAATAGTTGCAAGTAAAATTTTCACTTGCAGCTTCAAAAAAAATGGAAGCGTCAAAAACATATGATCACAAAAATTTTAATTGGAAATATGCAAACATTTTAATCGCAAATTTCTAATTGCATACTAAATAAATTAGCGCAAAAAGGAATCTTGACGCTGTTGTGGAATATCCAAAGTAGATTTTCGTCTTCCTAATTCAGTTATTTACATTCATTTTCAATTTCAAAGATTTCAATTACAACCTAACCTAAAAATCTAATTGTGAAAACAGCGTATCAGCTGTTTACTTGCAAATGTTTACGATTTTGTGTTCAATAACTTTGGTTGATAATTTTCCCTTTTTCTCGTTTTTACTCTAAATTTGTCACTGACGCTCTTCTTGCAAGTAAAGTTGTTGAACAAAGCTCATTTCAGCTTGTGAAAATTTTACTAGCTGAAATTTGGAGCTCCCTATGATTGTTACTCTCACGCTTTGGCTCTCATTCGGCTAACTTTTTGATTCAAGAAACGATTTGCTAGCACGAACTTGGATAAATATTCATAGCTAGCTATGTAATAAGAAACGAACCTTTTGTTTTATTTCTTTGGATTGCCGATTCAGCTGATTAATATGACAGCGTTCAAAGCTACCATTGGGCTATAGAAGCTTTCAAAGTAAAGCAAAGCAAACTGAAGCAAACAAAGCCAGAAAATCAAGCGTACATTGGGCCTTTACCTTAAAGCCTTGAAAGGTCTTTAAATTCTCTCTAGAGGAGTTTCATCATTTATGGTTTAAAAAAAAATCCGGAAAAGTATAAAAAACTTTCTCTTTCTCAATTATATTACCATCAAAGTATTTTTGGTTTGAAATCAAAACTAAAAAAAAATATTAAGAAAAAATTATCAGAAAAAAAATCTAAATAAATCAAACAAAATGATTCAAAAAATGCATACCGGAGGAGTAATTAAATCTACTAAAAGAAATGGCTCGAATCGAATAATTGTATCAAGTAAGTAATGCAGGAGATTAATTAAATATCATGAGGGTAAATTTTGCTTTATTTTTTCAGTCATAAGGCAGTTGAGGGTCCCTCTTTCAGTATCACTGCAAGAACCGCGACGCTGCTGAAATTTCCCTGAACATCTCCAAAATATTAGTATAAAAGTGACAATATGTATATACAAGTATATCGAGACCTAACCGCCATAAAAGTGTATCCAACAAAATGATCGATTTCAGCTTTTTTATGGAAATGAACAATTTACTATCACATGCATCAACTCCCAAAATTTCATAGCTGTGAAATGTGCAGTTAGAGTTAGAGACTAAATAAGTTTCAAGGCTGCATACAAACTGTATGCAAAACAAATTAAAAAAAAACTGTGTCCTGTAAAATTTACTTTTATGGGGATTAGGTCTCGATATATAAGGCACACTAAAGTACCTACTGTTTCGGATTTTTATGTAAATAAACAATGTTAACGCTATACAATTTCTCATCAATCTTTGGGATAATGGATTATTTACGGTATATCCGCTGGAAATTTTATGGGGGTTTATTTTTAAATTCAAAAAAGTATACAATTTATTCCAATTTTGGATTGATCTTATACCATTTCAACTATTTTTAATACCAGAAATATTCTGAAAATAATCAAAATTTGGTTTTGAATTAATTCCAAGAAGGTATTAATTTGACACCAAGAATAATTTCTCTCTCAATATTCTCTTTTTTTTTAAACCAGAATGGTTTTAATTTTATGCTTTTTGGGATTGTTATATATAAATACCAAAATGGAATTAAAATTAAACTAAAATTTTTACTGTGTGAGTTTCATAAAAGTAGGTAAGTACCTACATATATTCAATTTTTTAAGTTCCTATTTGATCGGTTGGATCGTGGGTATGCAAAATGTCCATACCTCCATTACTTTACAAATGCATAATACTACTGATGAAGGTGCTCTACATAGGTATTCACTCCCATACATACATACATTCTAGCTTTAATATGCTATTTTCTATTTCAATGCGCATAAACTCACTGTTTGCAGAAAACTTTGCACTTATTCGCTTTTCCCTTCGTCCTTACTTCTATAACATTCGTGCATTATATACTTGGAATATGTGCATATGTATATGCATACATATGCATGTGCATATATACCCTGCAAAAAAATGTGCGATTAATACCGAAAGATATTTGTCCCGGATTGATCTCTTTCGAGAACAATCGGTCCACAATTAGTCCCCGATTGTTCCCATACGGGTATAAATGTAGACTAATTGTAGACCAATTGTTCCCGAACAGGTATAAATGTAGATTAATCGCTTTCATTCCATTCAATAGTGAATGGTAGTGCAAAATTGGTTTGCATTACCATTCAGTAGTGAACGGGTAATCGGTAAAACGAATTGAACACCCTTTCTTTTAATAACAATGATGAATAATAATTTAACAAAATGTTGCCTAAAATATTCTATGAAAAAATCCTCTACATTATGCTCATATAATGCATACTCAAAACTTACAATTTTTTTTATTATTTTATTGAGATTTTTTTTCAAAAGTAAAACATTCTATAATCTTTATTTATATATGCATGAACATTTACAATTTTTTAAAGATTGTTATTAAAAATTGCCTTGGCGAACAACTTGGAAAAATCTACATTTGTACCCGTTCGGGATGTAAGCGATTGATCTACATTTGTACCCGTTCGGGATGTAAGCGATTGATCTACATTTGTACCCGTTCGGGATGTAAGCGATTGATCTACATTTGTACCCGTTCGGGATGAAAGCGATTGATCTACATTTGTACCCGTTCGGGATGAAAGCGATTGATCTACATTGGTACCCGTTCGGGTATACAAGTTGAACAATTAGTCTCTTCATAGGACATGTTCGAACAAATGCGATCAATTCACTCCATATAAAGGGATGTAAAATTGTATTAGTCGCATGCTCCCTTGCGATTGATCCCGGACACGTCCCGGATTAATCGCATTTTTTGCAGGGTATATGCATACTCATAGCAAATAACGCTGAAGCCAGAGTCAGTTTCAGAGTCAGGGTGCCACCCTTGCGCTTGCAACAAGCACTCGAACAACACTCGAGCAGCACCAGCACTGCAGCAGCTCGGAATTGTAGCTCGAAGGTTGATGTTGCTTCTGCTGTTATGACCTGCTTCTCCATCCACCCACTCATCTCATCACATCATACGTTTGCCAAAGCATTTCGTGTTGCTGTGCGCTGCTCTTTCACTTTCATATTCTCGATGTTGCCATGTCATGCGCTCTGCATTGGATGATTTGCATCTGCAAATCCATTTTTTTTTTTCTATTTATTTTGCGTACTTTTGCTCTGTTTTTTTTTTTTGTGTGCTGATTTATCGTAGAGTTTTTTTCTTTTTTTTAACTTTTTCGTTTTGCATACGCCTGCACCGCACAATGGGTGATTGCGGCCAAAAATAAATTCAAAATTAAAGTATGAGTAAAACCATTTTTTTAAACAGAGATCGACAGATACATCAAATTGTAATAAAAAAGCTTATATAAAAATTTTTGAGTATCTTTTCGTTTAGCCGTACAGGGTGCCCAAAGTTGAGCAAAAAATAGGTCCTTTTATTTCTCAATGAACACACCTCATACAAAACGCTCTTTCTCATTTAACTGTTAACCTACATACACGAATGATACATCGTTACATAGATAATGATTTTCTCTTTCAGAAAAAATAACTTAGTTGTAAATAGCGCTCACTGTTGAATTTATATGAATTTTCAAATATTCACAAAAAATGTCGATGATAAAAAAATTTTCCTCGACTTTGAATAAAAAAATAAAAAAAACAAAAAATATTACCTCCTCAATTTTTTTTTATGCTTTGAAATAATATATTCTTAATCAAACTGCATTTTCACTTTAAAAATCCACTTGCTCCATTTGCTTTTATAATTTTTTTCCCATCTGCCTAAAACTGTGTTTTTGTAAATGCATTAATTATGTTACTTTTGACATTATGAAAAACGTGTATATTTAGGCGACTAATCGAATATTTCTCTATCGTCTTTCAGCAAATGGTCCATACTTTAAAATTATGAGGTAATTTTTTTTATCAGCGTTAATTGTTATCTTTGGCAGCTTTTTTATTTTAGAATATAAAAAAAAAAATTGTTAAAATTGTAAAATTTTAAAATGAAATTAAAAAAAAACAAAAAATATTACCTCCTCAATTTTTTAATATTTGATGCTCCTGAATGTCTTTTAAAAACTGGCGAAAAAATTGTAAAAATTCGTTTGCTCCATTTTGTTTTATGAACATTTTTATGGAAGGTGTTTTTTGAGTTTTGGTACATTTTTCCCATACAAAATGCCCAGAAGTATGCTTCAAAAAGTTTAAATTTTTTTGTATGGGGAATATTTGTCAAAATGGTGAAACTTAAATATCGATATTTCCAATTCTAATTAAGATATTCGAAGAAACTAAACGCTGTTTTCAAGGGTAATGATTGTGCTTTCAACTGGTTAAATCGAACTTGAGTGGAAAGTAATTATATAAAAGATATTAAGCAGGGAATAGAGCCAAAAAACGTGTTTTTTTCCTATTTGGGCATGAATATCTCAGAAACTAGAAACAATTTGGAAAATCTGACTCCAGACTCAGGTTTATCACACTGAAATCCTTTAGAAAAGTGTAATTTCATTTCCGGTATAAAATTTTTTTGAAATGCGATTTTTTTGTATGAAAGTTTTATGATAAATGCTTATAACATACTTAAAGGTGCATATATTTTTAAATTAAAAACGGTGAAGTGCTTTACCCTTTTTCCAAAATGATTACCGCATTATATTTCAAAAATGTATACACTAATCAAAATGGAGCATTTTAGCTATAATAGTTAGGAAAATGCTGAAATTTCAAAAATACCGTTATATGGGAGGTGGGCGTATTTGTGGGTGGATTTTGTTCAAATTTTCACAGTTTACTAACTTCAACCAAAAAAGCTTAAGTTCCGAGTTTCAAGATTCTAGCTTAATTATTACTATTTTTGGCCGCGTTTGTATGGAGGTGCCCCCACTGTGCACCGTTACGCTGTAGTATTACGTGAGTATTTCCTCTCTTATACTTTGCACTCTACCAACTTTATCCTTTTTGTGGAGCAATGCAGTTTTTGTTTCTGCTTTTTCTGCAATTTCTTTTTGTTTTTATGTTGGTAGGTCAATGCACGTACAAAAGCCACTTTGCCAGTTAACTTGGCTTCTTTCTCTCGTTTTTGCATTTTGCTTCGTTCGTTTTTGATTTTTTTTTTTGTTACCGAGGGAAATGTGTAAAATAAAGAAGTGCGAAAAAAGAAGCAAAACTGAAAATATTAAAGGACACTTTTCGCCTTTGAGCAGAAAGAAGTTCAGTGTGCTGAAGCGTACAAAACAAAGAAATAAAATTTATAAAGGAAAGCAAACGTTTCGAAGCAAAAAAAATTGAGCACAGAATATTTTAAAGAATTCATATTTACTAAAAGCATCACATCATCCTTGATTCTCATTATTATTATGCAGCAATCTTGTTCCTTTGCTGGATTTATGTGTAATCTATGATGTAGGAGAAACTCTTACATGTACACTTTTCAAAATATCCAAGATTTATGATAATGAACTTACACTCAAAAAAAAAATTTCTCTCGATCAAAGACATAATTTTCCTTATTTTGAACACGCGTCCCAATACAAAATTTTCTTTGTTTTGTGTAAATTTTCTCAAAAATGTGGAAAAAACATAAAAAAACATTCAAACAAATTCGTTGCCATGGGAATTTGTATGGGAATTTAATTTCTCAAAATTAAAGAAATCAAGTCTTCAAAACAAGGAAAGTTGGGAATGGAATGGCGCTTAAAGAATTTTTCATTATTTTAATGTATGAATTTTTTCAAAACAAGTATATGAAACCATGGTAACGCATGTAACAACAATATTTTATAAACCTTTTAACATGTTTTAAGGAAAATTTACTCAAAACAAAGAAAGTAGTGTTCAAAATAGGTAAACAATTTCTTTGACCCCTCCATATATTTTTTTCTCTCAGTGTAGAGGCGTTCCCAGATTCATCGCGCAGAGGGAACACACCGCTGAATTAAAGGAAGAACGGAGTTGAAGAAAAGAAATGGCGAAGTTGAGTGTGTGGCATTAATGGTGTTTTAATTTAATGCACCGCTTTCTGCTCGTTTTTGCATAATGGAAAATAGTTTTTTTTATACTCAGCTGTACTAGTACACAGAGTATTATAGTTTTAATCACATAACGGTGGATTGTAACAGAATGAAATAATCGAGATAGATATAGACTTATATATATCAAAATGATCAGGGTGAAAAGAGAAATCGATTGAGCCATGTCCGTCCGTCCGTCCGTCCGTCCGTCCGTCCGTCCGTCCGTCCGTCTGTCCGTCCGTCCGTCCGTCCGTCCGTCTGTAAACACTCTAACTCGCGCAAAAATTGAGATATTTTGATGAAATTTGGAACGCAAGTTGGTATCGAGACTGGGACGGTTGGTATTGAAAATGGGCGAAATCGGACCATGACCACGCCCACTTTTCCTATATAGAAAAAATCGGAAATTTGGTATCTCAGCCACTAATATAGCTAGAGTTTTAAAATTTTACCCACGTATTGAGCTCGGGCCCTTATGAAGAAATTTGATGAAGTTTTGGAAAATGGGCGGTGCCACGCCCACTTATTAAGGGTCAAACATTGAAAGTTTTATATGTCATAACTCAGAAACCGTTGAAGATATATCGATGAAATTTGGTACGCGTAATTTGCTTACATAGACAAATGTTTTGACGAAAAATTATCAAAATCGGTTTACGGCCACGCCCACTTTTATATATGTGTATTATAAAGTGACCTAATAAAACCATTTTAAGCGATATCTCTGTCAAATATAAAGATCTATCATTGAAATTTTGTCGCATGAGTCCAACTATGGACATAAAACAAAAAACACAAAAATTTTGGAATATGGGCGGTGCCACGCCCACTTATTAAGGGGCAGACATTGAAAGTTTTATGAGTCATAACTCAGAAACCGTTGAAGATATATCGATGAAATTCGGTACGCGTAATATAATTACTTAGTCAAATGTTTTGGCGAAAAATTATCAAAATCGGTTGACGGCCACGCCCACTTTTATATATAGGAAATATAAGGGGGCCTAATAAAAACATTTTAAGCGATATCTCTGTCAAATATAAAGATCAATCACTGAGATTTTGTGGCAGGAGTCCAACTATGGACATAAAACAAAAACTACAAAAATTTTGGAAAATGGGCGGTGCCACGCCCACTTATTAAGGAGCGAATATTGAAAGTTTAATAAGCCATAACTCAGAAACCGTTAAAGATATATCGATGAAATCTGGTACGCGTGATATATTTACTTAGCCAAATGTGTGGACGAAAAATTACCAAAATCGGTTGACGACCGCGCCCACTTTTATATATGTGTATTATAAAGTGACCTAATAAAACCATTTTAAGCGATATCTATGTGAAATATAAAGATAATTCATTGAAATTTTGTGACATGAGTTTTACAATAGACCGGAAACAAAAAATAAAAAAGTTTGGAAAATGGGCGTGGCACCGCCTCTTTTTAGACAAAGGGATATATGAGATTTCTTAGCCTTTAACTCGACAAATAATTGAGATATTATGACGAAACTTGGTTTATACACTTTTATAACATGTGTTAATAGACACGCAAAAATGTATTGAAATCGGTTTATGACCACGCCTACTTTTTAACAAAGATATTTCTGGAACACCCTTTTGGAATTTGTAACGTGAAGTCTTTGTAACTAAAAGTCATAGAGGGATGAAATTTTGCACTAACAATAATATTTGTATGCTTATTTGGATGATTGATATAAATTTTGAAAATGGGCGTGGCTGCGCCCTGTTTATGCAGCACTCGTTTCATATAAAATACACCCTATATCGAACAAACGCAAACAAACAATGAAAGCATACAGCTGAGTATCTAATGTTCGATTGCACTCGAACTTAGGCTTCCTTACTTGTTTTTTTTAACTTTTTCTGCATTTAACTTTTGCTTTTATTCCTAAATAAAAAAAATTTAGGAATGAATTCTCATTAGGTCGTAGTATTATTGAGTTATTATTGCTATGAATTTTTTAGATTCTTGTGCTAGGATAAAATTTTTAAAATATGTAATGCATTTGTTAGGTTAAAATGTTGCATGTGGTCCTGGTAATAATAATATATGTAATAATACAATGGCGCTTTTATAACTCTGACGAGTTTTATGGCCGAGCTTCTCCCCCAATTCGAGGTGTGCTCCTTTTTGTTTTTCCTACTAATTGGGTGGACCTACAGTTTTATTCCGGCTCCGAACGGCGAATGCATTTTTTGTGAGAAGCTTTTTCATGGCAGAAATACACTCGGAGGGTATGCCGCCCACTGCCGAGAGGTGACCGCTGCTCCTAAAAAAGCCAATAATTGGATTTTTACTAATTAGAAAAATTGTTTTGGTGTTTGGCTCGGACCGTGGTTGGAACCCGAGACCTCTGGCATAGCAGGCGAGCACTCTACCAACTGCACCACAGCGATCCTGGTACTTTATCAATACGTTTGAGGGCGTCGGTAATTGAAAGATGTCATTCTCATTGTAACACTTTACGCAAATCTGTAAGTTTGCGCTCCGCTCTTTGACTTTTAATGCATTTTGTCTTGATCTAAAACTCATTCCGATAAACAAAAATCACACTCTACAAGGTGTTCATTGTTCCAGTCCTCATGCGCGGCACAGAAGCATGGACAATGTGAAAATTGGTTGAGATAGCACTTGGAGTATTCGCGAGAAAAGTTCTTCAGCAGATTTATGGACCTTTCCGCTGACTCCCTAGGTATTCCCAAGTGACGCCATGCTGCACGAAACAGAATCAACTGGCGCGCTTTATTGGATACGGCCAAAATCTTCTAGACTGTTACGAGCTCATTAAGAAGAAAAAGAAAACTCATTCCTTCTTCGAGTCTCCAACATGTTCCTCTGGTTTAAATCGTATATTATATCGCAATATTTATTGTTCTCATATGCACAGTTCTTTCTATGTGTGGTCTATTATTTTCCATTATTATATTAGTTAGCGATGTATTGTGGAATGAATTTCCGTTGCATTCAGAACAACGAAAAAAGATACTGAAGATGGCACAGATGGCGCCGGAAACCGCTTTATAGACAAAACACACTTGACACGGAAATTTGTTCCACAATACATCGCAATCCTACCCTGTCGGAAAAACAAACAGCAAAATAAATTCTTTAGTTAGTATAACAATTCCCACGTAAATTTATATTAATTTGAAGAAAAAATGGTTTTTATTATTATTTCTGGATTAGTCCTGTCTTCCATGGCTATTGAACTTTCATTTGCACAGAGAAAAGGCTATAGTCAGCCTGTGTTCTGCTTATTATCTCGTAGTACCTAGTACTTCCATATTGCTCATCCCTCATCCTTCCCTTTTCTATGTGTACATATATACATACATACCTACATACCACACTATATGAATATTCTTCTCCATTTTCATTGCAAACCAAATACATTTCTTCTACATACATAGATAACAAAAAAAGCCAAAGTGAACTTGTCAAATTGTCCCCACTTCTGCGCTGTTGCTGCTGCCGCTGCTGCTTTGGTCGTGCAGCAAAAGTCAATGCGGCAAATATCGATGTCTTTTTGGCAACACACGTATGCATTGCATCAGCTACTTATAATAAAAATAACAAAAAATTACCATGAGCAAAAAATAAATTCTTTCTTGTAAAGAAATGAAACGGAAACCTCGATTTCTGGCAGTGCTGTGCCTTGGGGGCTCTTTACTATCTCTCTCAAGTGATGCTGCTGTTGCCATCTTTTCCTGCAATTGCAGGGACTTTCAATGAACTTTTGGAATGCTTTGCGCGGGTGTATGTGTGAATCTACATTTGTGTTGCTGCAAATTACACAACTCAATGCGACAACTTTTTGAGTAAACAAAAGAGTTTGTTGCAAATATTTGGGTACATAAGAGTTGCCAACATGCTTTCTGATTCGTTCTATATTATACATACATACATACATACATACATACATACATACATACATACATACATATATATAATAATATGTACATAACCGTTTATGTGCACTGCGAGTGTGCTGTGCATTTAAAACCGTGTCGGATGAGGCTGCGCTTGTTATTTCTGGGCTATACCCGATAGACATACTGGCAGAAGAAGCTGCAATGATCGCACAAAACAGAGTCGAACGCTCAGGGGCGCGTGAGGCCAGCATACAAAGATGGCAGCTCAGGTGGAACAACACAACGAAAGGACCCTGGACACATAGATGTATACCAGACTTGAGACGCTGGTTGCTAAGAGCTCATGGAGAAGTCGATTTTTACTTGACTCAGTTCTTAACTGGCCACGGCTGCTTCAAGGCTTATCTCTACCGTTTTAAGCACGAGTTAAATCCAACGTGTGACCACTGTGGAGGGAAAGCAGTTGAGGATGTGTATCACGTTTTCTTTGAGTGTCCAAGATTCTACGAATCTAGAAGTAAGCTCCGCAGAATATGTGGAAGTGACTATTCACCTGAGTCGCTCGTAAAGCACATGCTAGAAAGCAGTTCAAAGTGGATTGCAGCGGGTGACATAATAGCAGGCACGATGAAAACACTGAGGAGTCTAGAGAGACTACGACGCACCAGCAGCGACTAAATATACCGGCGGCGTGTCAGATTATTCTGGTAATCATAGATACTCTGCGTGGAACGGATACGTACAGGAGTTCATGCTCCTGCATCCGTCATCGCGTGTGGTGCGGAGCTTTGGCCTCCGCAGACCACCTAATATTGTGAACTCTGAATGAAATGGATACGTACAGGAGCTCGGCCTCCTGCATCCGTTACGGATACGTACAGGAGCTAGGCCTCCTGCATCCGTCAACGCGCGTGGTGCGGAGCTTTGGCCTCCGCAGACCACCTAATATTGTGAACTTCGAATGAAACGGATACGTACAGGAGCTCGGCCTCTTGCATCCGTTACGGATACGTACAGGAGCTAGGCCTCCTGCATCCGTCAACGCGCGTGGTGCGGAGCTTTGGCCTCCGCAGACCACCTAATATTGTGAACTTCGAATGAAACGGATACGTACAGGAGCTCGGCCTCTTGCATCCGTTACGGATACGTACAGGAGCTAGGCCTCCTGCATCCGTCAACGCGCGTGGTGCGGAGCTTTGGCCTCCGCAGACCACCTAATATTGTGAACTTCGAATGAAACGGATACGTACAGGAGCTCGGCCTCTTGCATCCGTTGCGGATACGTACAGGAGCTAGGCCTCCTGCATCCGTCAACGCGCGTGGTGCGGAGCTTTGGCCTCCGCAGACCACCTAATATTGTGAACTTTGAATGAGACGGATACGTACAGGAGCTCGGCCTCCTGCATCCGTTACGGATACGTACAGGAGCTAGGCCTCCTGCATCCGTCAACGCGCGTGGTGCGGAGCTTTGGCCTCCGCAGATCACCTAATATTGTGAACTTCGAATGAAACGGATACGTACAGGAGCTCGGCCTCTTGCATCCGTTACGGATACGTACAGGAGCTAGGCCTCCTGCATCCGTAAATGCGCGTGGTACGGAGCTTTGGCCTCCGCAGACCACCTAACACTGACCACTTTTATAAAAAAAAAAGGAAAAAAAAACATGTGGCTGAAGCCTTCTAAGGCAGACTGCCCTCACGCGACCATTACGGACTGCGAGCCTAGTGCTCAACCCACCTCTCGACGGTAGCTTGACGGTAGTACCGGGGGTTCGGTACGATGACAGTAGGAGGTTTAGTTCGGGTTAGAGTCCCACACTGACGGGGTAAAGGCTTTCGATGCTTCCTCCTCGTAAAAAAAAAAAAAAAAAAAAAAAAAAATGTACATAACATTGTCCAAAATTAATCTTAATTTTTTTTTTTTACAGTTGCGATACTGAAGATAGCACATATTTGCAACCGGTTTATAACTCAACTAAACTTGATAAGCGAAGACAGAAATGCATTCCGTAACACATCGCAAATCAACCCTTGAAATTTCTTCTTAAGAACCCTGAAACCTTCAAAGAGAAGAAGTCACTGCAAGTTTTGTACAATTTTAAGTTTGCAATTTGCTATTCCAAAAAAGAGTGGACATTTTTTTGTTACGATAAAAAAACTTGTAAAATCTGAATAAAGTTTTTGAAATTTCGATATCAAATCGATTTAAATTTTTCTATGGAATGTGAAGTTTTTATAGAGTGAACTTGTTTTTACATTTTTATGCTATTTTTACATATATACATACACTTTAAATACATAAATTCTATGTACATATGTATATGTAATTTCACCCCTGCCAAGGACATTTGCAACACTTGTTCAACTATTTTATTTTTTTTTTTATGGAGAAAAACAAGAAACATGGGAATAAAATGCAACTTTTATTTTATTTTACTTCTACATACTTTCGTTGTCCTTCTTGTGTTGCAAATTTTTTACTATTTTGCCCCTTTGCATGCTCAATGCACATGTACATAAAAAAAATTCCTTTTCAGCTTTCTCTTTCCTGCATTTTTTTTTTGTTTTCTTTTCTTAAGTTTTATTTTTTAAGCACTTTTTTCCTCCAGCACTCGCAATACATAAATGTATGTACATATGTACGTATTTGACTTTGCATTCCACCCTCTAGTGTTCATGTATGCACCACTCTTACTGCAACCCTTAAATACTACTTTTTGTGTACTTGAAGAAACTCCTTTGAGTATCCTTTGGAATTTAAAAAAGCAGTTGCTGTTTTTTTGTATTCTTTTGTTTTTTTTTCTTTGTAATGACTGAATTTTTTTATGGTTAATTATTTTCTCTTCCGCTCGTTTTATGGCTTTTTCAATTTTTTTCACAGAGTTTTAGTTTTCTTATTATCAATCTTCGTATTGCATATGTACATACTTTCGAGGACATACCTACTTAAGTAAAATTATACCTTAATTAGCGTTACTAGCATAAAATGATGATTGGACAAATGACAAGTAGATAAAGTCATTTAATGTTTGAAGATTCTTCACGGTTTTGCGAGAAGTCAATCAGAAGATTTCACACAAAAGAATATTTGAACAAAATGATATATTTGGCTGCCAAAAGCAATTTTCCTTTGAGCTAATGCACACAAATTTGAAATTGTTTGAGTACTTTTTATTGCGAATGTAAAACAGGTTTTTTTGGAGCTTATAGCTCTATTTCTATTTAAGACTGATGCCTAATACATAATTCATCTATTAAATTAGATTAGATACACTAATCCAAGGCAGATCTAGGAAGGTAAGCTCGTTGGCGAATTCAGAAATTTTCCATGTATTTTGTTATTGTAATTGGTAGAGTGTAATGTCAAAATGATATTTCGCCGTGGTTAAAACCTGAATTCGCTTGGGGCTCGTCCATTCCTATTGGCCATGATGTGAATTCGCTTGGATTTTGACATTACACTCTACCTTTGCGTATAAAAAAAGTAGTTTCTGAATTCGCCACCGGGCCTACCTCCCTAGATCTGCCTTGCACTAACCATGGCCTGACCAGGTACTAGTGATGGGCGAGTCCGAGATGTTTAGACAATCGAGAGAATCGCCATCGTTGCAAAATCACAATCGAGTCAAAAGTTGACTCGCTCCTCGACTACACAATCGAGATGTTTTTGCGATTGTTCCGAGTCGGCGAGTCGTAGGTTGTTTCGATGACATCTCGACTACACAAGCGAGATGTTTTTGCGATTGTTCCGATTCGGCGGGCCGGCTGTTGTTTTGATGATATGTTTTAGTTGATAAAATAAACTGAATGAGGTTTGTTGATAAAGAAAGTAGGATTTTTAATGGAAGTGAGGCAAATACATAAATAAATTAACCAAATTGAAAAATATGCTATACATAGACGCTGCATTATTGCAATCACAACTAAACAGTGTCGTGCATAATAATACAGTAAAACCCGCATAAGTGCCTTGCCTAAAATTGACAGGAATTTGAGGTACTTAAGCGGGTTGTGTACTTATAAGAACCCGCTTTAGTACCTCAGGTTGGGTACTTAAACAACCCCGTTTTAGTACCTTCTATTGGGTAGTTAAACATTTAATAATTTTAAGAATATTGAAAATAAATTATTTAAACACAAACAAAAAATTTATTCAACAAACAATACTTTGATTACATATTAATTAAAAACGTATTTCATATCGCATATACGCTCTTTGTTTTTACGAATCTTTATTTTATATGTATATATTTATCTTGATTTTCGATAAATTAGTAATGGTATAAATAAACAATCGATTATAATGAATTGCCGATTGAAAAAAGCAATTGTATTCAGAAAGGTACTTAACCGGGGGAAAACGTACGTAAAATTTTATTTAATGCACAACAAATTATGGTACTTAGGCGGGTTGAGTATTTAAGCGGGGAGGTACTTAAAAGGGTAAATTTGTTCGATATTTTTTACAAAAACCATAGTGTCTGCAGATGTTGGGTACTAAAACGGGTTAGGTGCTTAAGCGGGGAGGTACTAAAGCGGGTTTTACTGTAATAATTAATTATTTAAACATTAATAAATTTTCTGAAGTGAGACGCTTATGAAACAAATGAATTTTACGAGTAGCAACAACGGCAATAAATTTGTACCACTCTGTATGTTTTGTAAAGCAATTTTAATATTCAAGCGGCAACAACAATTATTATGTATTTTTTGCAGCGAGTCCGAGATGTTGTAGAGTTGCTTTGAAAACGAGAGGAATCGTTGGCGAGTCCGAGATGTTTTAGCGATTGTTTCGACTGACGGCCATTTACGACTTGACTCGAATACGAATGAAAACCATCGAGAGCATTCGAGATGTTTCAACAATCGAGAGAATCGAATAAAACATCTCGGACTCGCCCATCACTACCAGGTACCGGTCATCATCTCATGATAAAAAAGCTTGCATTAAGGTATTTTGTTTGTAAAATGGTTATAATTAAATGGAATTTAATAGTTGTTAAAATTAAAAGTATAATAAATGAAAAAAATACAGAAGCCACACGTTTTTCACACATTACCTAATAAACATCCGTCTTGGTTAATACTTCGAAAACAATTGGAAAGAAATTTCTTTTTCAAATTTCAACTTTGATAATGAATTTGGAATTAGTTGGTATTTTATTCGAGAAACAGATCATTCCTTAGGAAAACGGAACATTTATCTACCGATCCAAAGTCATGGTTTGGGAAGCAATCCCATACTCAAAGAGACACCTTTTTCACTAGGTAGATTAAGTTAGGTTATGGTGACTGTCCCCGCTCGTCCGAAACAGAGGCACACAGAGGCGCACATAGGCATGGCAGCCCGTTGTGATACTACGTGGAACTCTTGATTTTCCCTGTATAGAGAGATTAGACGCCTATAAAACTGAACCACCTGGTTCGTTTCATATAGCGTAAGATATCACATACCTTCGCGTCTTCGAGCTTCTCGAAACCTCCAAATAAGTGTCTGTGGAGGCAAGCGTACCTAGAGTTTGACAGCGCGTAATAAGAGCATAGTTACTATAATAACATTTCTAGTGTATTTCCAATATACACACTGAAATAAATTTTTGTATAAATTTTAAACTTTTTTGGTCGATGTATAGGACACGACCGAAAAGTTATTAAAATTTAAAATTTGAAAAGTTTAAAAGATTTTTAAACTTTTTAGGTTTAGATTTTATTCCAAATTAAGATTTATTTTAAGACTTTCAAAAGTTTCAAATTTAAACCTTTTTTTGGGTTAAATTAAAAAAAAATATCTGCTCCCAAATCCTCTTCATGCTTTCCCCTTTTGTATCTTCTTTCCTATCCTCTTTTTCTCCTCTTCTTTCATATTGTTCTCCCCCCAACATCCCCTTAATCCTTTTCCATATTGTATCTTTTCCCTATCCTTTTTTTCTTCTTTTCCTCCTTCATTTTCATTTTATCTGTTTCCATAATTATTTTGTGTTTGCTTGTTTCTCCATTCAAACAACGCCACACAATCGTTCATTCAAATTGTCTAATAACTATAATTGATCTTTTTATATTGTTTATTTCTCGAAAAAGCAAGTTGGAATTTCAAATCAAAAATTAAAATTTTTTCGTTGAAATAAACTCTTTCGACCAATGAAAGTTTAAAATTTAAACCTCAAAAGTTTAAATGAGAAAAAGTGTAAGATTTAAACCAAAAAAGTATGAAATTTATTCCAAAAAATTCTTAGAAATCGTCGCTCCGGAAGAAGAAAGACGCATGTCAGTAATTTGTCGGCGAAAAAAGGCACATTAAAAATATGTCGGGGAAGAAAGACGCTTTACAAAACATGTCGACGAAGATAGACGCATTAAAAAATATTTCGACGAACAGAGACGCATTATAAAATATTTCGACGAAGAAAGACACATTAGCATTATTAACCGCGAAGAAAGACGCTTTAGCATTAATATTGACAAAGAAAAATAAAAAATCGAATACATCTTTCTTTCCTAAAAAATATTAAAATTCGTCTTTCTTTATAGAAAAAAAAAAAATAAAGCGTCTTTCTTCGTTAAAAAAAATAAAGAGTCTTTCTTTTGAAAAATATTTTTAATGCGTCTTTCTTTGAAAGAAAAAAAGTTTGCGTCTTTCTTCCTCAACAAAACAGTTTGCGTCTTTCTTCTTTTATAGCGACGAAATATTTAAACTTTGTAAGTCTGAATTTTAAACCAAAAAGGAATAAGAAACTTTTAAACTTTCGAAGATTCAAAATTTAACCAAAAAAAGTTTTAAATTCCTTTTAAACCAAATCAAAGTTTAAAAAATATTCCAATATTTATAACGGTACATGAATGCTCGAAAACTAAGGTTCTCAGTTCGATATTTATACCTCATATCGACGGGTATTTCAAACGTTTAAGACATTTAAGTGATTCACAAAGTGTCATAAAGTCATATGTCATATTAAAATATTGTACGGAAATAGTTATAAAAGACTTTTCCGAAGCCCTGTGAAGAAGTAAACAAAAACAGCTGATCAAATACGACGACCCAAAAACATATCGTGCAGAGTTGTATTTATTTAGTACACATATAGCATAGAATGCAACAACAAAATATTATGACATGACGATATGACGCAATATGACAGGTTGTGAATCCCCTAATTGTTTATTGGAATTTTGTGATCAATATTTAAGTTCAACGCTTGTCACTCGAAGGAGTTCCGGAATAGATTGAACTGAGCGGCATTTGTGTCAAGTTTGCATATAATTGCAGAATTATACCCCTAAAGTCTTTGGAACATTTTCAAAAACAACTGTATGTACATTTAGTTATCCATTTATCTCTATGCTTGCAGGTACATATGAATAAATATGGCGCGTAAAGTTGGTAGCAGGTGGCAGGTGCTAGGCCAGCAAGCCTCTTGCCGGTTGTCTTTCATAGCTATGTATGTAAGTTACAGCCACGAGCAGGAAAAAAAGTAAGCAAGAAGCCAAAGATAACAAAGCGAGGCAGCAAGTGCAACAATGGCGTGCGTAGTGAGACAGGTTGTAAGTTACAACTTAATAGTGTCGCATTGGCAAAATGTGTCCTCCGCATGCGATGCCACAACTGCCACAGTGCCACAAATGCCGTCATGCTACGTATTACTACCATTCTTTTTACCTACTATTTGCCACACAGCGTATTGAGGGTTGAGGGTGCAATGCAGCTCGTATTTCAACCGATGCAATGGCACAGTTGTTTGTTGTTGCTGGAACCGTTCCTTATCGACTTTTTGTAAGCAATGCTATTTGCTGTTGACTGCGTTGTTGGGGTGCATCGCGCCCGGTTGCAATTATTCTAACCCAATGTCTTCCGCTACTTTTTGCGTGTATTTTGTTCTTTGTTTTTTTCCCTCTTCATCTTCCTCTACTTCATATTTGCCCTTGCTGTTGCCTCAGAAAAGTTTGTTGCAAGTTACCGACAGTTGCTTGGCAGTGCGTTGCTCTCTCTCCCCCTCGTATTCTGTGTCTTAAAGTTAAGTAAACCTGCCACAACAACTTTTGCATAATTCCTTTGAAACGTCGTAATATGTATTCTTCTTAATATTCTACTTACTTCATTTTCTTTGACTTTTTCTTCTTTGTTCAACTGCGCAGAGTCGTTCGATTGCTTTACAGTGTAAAGTTTACACATAAAAATTATTTTGGTGTTGGTGGTGCGGTGGCAAAATTGGCAAAAGTGGCAGCTGCTTTACGCATTCATTTCTACGCTTCAAGAGCAAATAAAGCTTCTGCTTGCAACACTAGCAACGTGCTTCACATGCCGCACATGTATGTACTAAGTACATATGTATATTGTAAGTATGTACATATAACTTACAACTTCAATAAGAAGGAAGTGCGTACGAAATGTGAAAAGGAAGTGAAGTGGCAAGTGGTATACTCATATATTAAACATGTAACTGCGTTGCAGAAACGATTTTGGTAAACACGAAGCAAAAGTTTGTTCAGTACGAGGTCGCGCAAAGAGTCAACAACTCCCTTTGCATGCAGCAGCAAATAGGAAACTTTTTTCTGATGATTTTGATGCTATTGATGCTTTCTATAGGTGCACATAACTTCAAGTCGTACGTTTTTATAAAAATCGAAATTGAAATCCGAACCGAAAATAAAATAAAATAAAATAAAATAAAATAAAAAAAAATTAGAAAAAAATGAATATCAAGTAAAATAAAGTAAAGTGAATTAAATTAAATTAAATTAAATTAAATTAAATTAAATTAAATTAAATTAAATTAAATTAAATTAAATTAAATTAAATTAAATTAAATTAAATTAAATTAAATTAAATTAAATTAAATTAAATTAAATTAAATTAAATTAAATGAAATTAAATTAAATTAAATTAAATTAAATTAAATTAAATTAAATTAAATTAAATTAAATTAAATTAAATTAAATTAAATTAAATTAAATTAAATTAAATTAAATTAAATTAAATTAAATTAACGTAATTTAATTTAAATTAAATTAAATTAAATTAAATTAAATTAAATTAAATTAAATTAAATTAAATTAAATTAAATTAAATTAAATTAAATTAAATTAAATTAAATTAAATTAAATTAAATTAAATTAAATTAAATTAAATTAAATTAAATTAAATTAAATTAAATTAAATTAAATTAAATTAAATTAAATTAAATTAAATTAAATTAAATTAAATTAAATTAAATTATATTAAATTAAATTAAATTAAATTAAATTAAATTAAATTAAATTAAATTAAATTAAATTAAATTAAATTAAATTAAATTAAATTAAATTAAATTAAATTAAATTAAATTAAATTAAATTAAATTAAATTGAATTAAATAAAATTAAATTAAATTAAATTAAATTAAATTAAATTAAATTAAATTAAATTAAATTAAATTAAATTAAATTAAATTAAATTAAATTAAATTAAATTAAATTAAATTAAATTAAATTAAAAAAAAATAAAATAAAATAAAATAAAATTAAATTAAATAAAAGAAAATAAAATAAAATAAAACAAATAAAAAATAAATAAACTAAAATAAAATAAAATAAATAAAGTAAAATAAAACAAAACAAAAAGAAAATACATTTAAATAAAATAAAGTAAAATAAAATAAATTAGGTTAGGTAATATAAAATAAAATAAGATAAAATAAAATAAAATAAAATAAAATAAAATAAACAAAATAAAATAAAATAAAATAAAACAAAATAAAATAAAGTAAAATAATAGAGAAGAAAACAAAAATAAAATAAAGGAAAATAAAATAAAATAAAACAAACAAAAATAAATTATTTAAAATAAAATAAAATAAAATAAAATAAAATAAAATAAAATAAATAAAGTAAAATAAAACAAAATCAAATAAAATTAAATAAAATAAAATAAAATAAAATTAAAAAAAAAATGAACCAAAAAATTAAATAAAATAATTTAAATACTTTTCTTTTTAAATACAAAATGCATTTTCACTTCAAAAATTTCATTCTTAATTCAAAAGTTTTATTTTTAATTTAAAAATTTTCATTGTTAAAATAAAAGTGGTTTGGTTTAAAACATACATCATGAAAACAAGAATTTTATTTTTGATTTTAAAATGCTGTTTTCCCTAAAATAAAACAAAATAAAATAAAGTAAAGTAATAGAGAAAAAAACAAAATAAAATAATCGAAAATAAAATAAAATAAATCAAAAAAAAAAAATAAATAAAAATAAATTAAAATAAATTAAAATAAAATAAATAAAGTAAAATAAAATAAAATCAAATAAAATAAAATTACATAAAATAAAATAAAAAAAAATTAAACAAAAAATTAAATTAAATAAATAATAATCTAAAATAAAATTTAAAAAATAAAATAAAATAAAATAGAATAAAATAAATTAAAACAAAAAAAATAAAATGAAAAACAAATTATATATAAAAAAAAGAAAAGAAAAAATAAAATAATATAAAATAAAATAAAATAAAATAAAATAAAAAAACAAGAAAAATTAAAAACACAAGAAAAAATTAAATTAAATAAAATGAAGTAAAGTAAAATAAAATAAAATAAAATAAACTTATATGTATAATGAAGTAAAGTAAAATAAAATAAAATAAAATAAACTTATATGTATAAGCACACATTTGGGTATATAATTTTCGTTCTACTTGAGCTTTATTTGCCTTTTTATTCTTGTTGCAGAGCCAAAGTTAAAAATGTAGACGCATTCACAAGTCGGTATACAAAAGATATTTTTTTCAGCACAAAGACTCCCAATTGCAAATGCGTATTCTCTGTGTAGTACGAATATTAGATGCGTGCTCGAAAAAAAAATATTTTCTTCTTTTATGAAATTTGCAGCAGTGCGGGCATCTAATGTGCATGTTGGGGGCAGGTGGACTGGCGGGCAGTCGGCGTCACAGCGACTGCAGAAGGAGGAAATGCGTAAACATTCAGGGCCTTTCAAGTTGCACAATAAATCCTTAAGAATATACGAACGGTAAGTAAGTATGTTTGAATGTTTGTATGTATTGAATGTGTGTTGATCGTACACTTGAACATTACGCACTTTTTCAAGCTAAGAGTTGCTGTTTCAGCTGCTGCTGCAACTTAAGGAAATATGTACATTAGAGTGCGTTTAATTTGTATGAAAAAATTAAATGTTCATAAAAAGACTGTATCGCCCCCTCAATCAGTAGTAACATGGTCAAAGATATCACACATATATTTTGGTCCCGATTGGTGGCGGTTAAGGCGTGGCGCATTGAGGTCAAAGTTCAGAAAATTCTGTGAAGGGTCAAAAAATCAAAATATTTTTTTTAATTATCTAATACCCAAAATCAATACTTCTATACCCAAGGATAACAAATATAATTTTTGGTCCCGATTGATGGCGGTTTAGTGGTGTTTTAATGGGGTCAAATTTAGGATTACCATATGCGACACTAAAAATGTAAGTTTTCTATGGCAATCTGAATTTTGACCCCCGTGAAATACCACTAAACCGTTATCGGCACCAAATTATATATTTGTTATCCTTGGATATAGAAGTACTGATTCTGAGTATTAGATAATTAAAAAAAATATTTTGATTTTTTGACCCTTCATAGAATTTTCTGAGCTTTGACCTCAACCGCCACCAATCGGGACCAAAATATATGTGTGATATCTTTGACCATGTTACTACCGATTGAGGGGGCGATACATTAAAATATCGTTAATTTGAATTTTAATCGCACTCTAATGTACATACATATATACTACACACATATGTATGTATGGTATGTATGGCTTTTCAGCGTTGGCAACTCAGCCCCGGCATTGCAGACAGTCATATTTTTATCCGCATAAGCAAGTATGAAAGAGTGTGGGAGTGGATAGATATTCACCCAACTCAAACTTTAATGCTAAAATGCGTGCACGCGTGCGTTTGTTCGTCATCATGCGTATCATTTCTTTTATAATATTTTTCCACTTTTTTTTTTTAGAAAAATATGTTTGCATTTTACTGCCTTTCAAGTTAGTCTATGCAAAATATAAAAATTGCGAAATGGGTATTAACTACAAAAGGGTGAAACGCATATTATTCGTTCGTTGGCGTTCTTTTTAAATAACTACCCTCTACATATATGTATATGTATATGGCTTAGTATAACCTTTGCAGTAATATGTATGTTTCGTTTCTAGAAGACACCGCTTAGTAACAGTGCATTAAACATTAAAGTAGAAATATGCAAAAGTCTGCAGTCTTTAGGCAAACTCTATTCCTTTGAAAAACGGAAAGGCTTATACATATATACCAAGGACTATTTCTGATTTATTTTCTATAATAAAAGATATTATATTAGAATCGAATGGAAGTTGTAGAGTTCCATTGCGATCTTTGTATCTACCGTGGTCTATATTCTTCAGATTTTCGCATCTAAACCGATGAAGAATACTTTTTGGGTATAGACTTTGTTAGATGTACAATACGTGCTTACTCAGGCGACTTTATTTTTTCTTAGCGATGATATCTCACTGGGCGAATTTGGTTTGTGAGTCTGCAGTGTCCCGCGAGATGTTATATTATTAGACACTTTTGGGTTGTTCTTTTGAGCGTTTAAGATTCTCCCTCACATATCACCAAATAAAGCCAGCATGAAATGGTTTCTCTAGTTTTTATTTTTGATTATTTCAGTACACAAACAACTAAAGGGAATATAATGCTGATTTATTTAATCTTAATATTGTGAGAACCCGACCTCTTTCATGCACGTCTAGCACTTCGCCACTCTGCTACACCAGTTGCATGATTATCTGGTGATTTAGTTGCTGTTCGAAATATCCGAAGGATAACAAAGCATGTTTGCTCCATCCGTTTTAACAAACTTTGCCATCCTTTAGCATTAAGCCGAGTTGGAGGAGTAGCTAAGCGGATTTTTTTTTTTACTTTTTATATGTATTTGTGAATGCGTCATTTGAAGTTTTCGGCAACGAATTTCAATGAAGTTTTTTTGAGATAATAGTGTATAAGTATATGTTCATGCAATAGAAGAGCGAAGTTTCTTTTCATAAATACATACATACATATTAATGTACATACGTACGCCCTCGCAGAAAAGTCATGTTGCAAAGTAAGTAGAAAATTTAAAATGAAATGAATACCTACAAAGATAAATACAAATGCGTTTGTACGTCGGAATATGTGCAGGACAGCAGTTAGAGCATAGTGCCATACCATTTTTTTGGTATCTTAAGTTTAGCAATAATTGCATTAGGTAATTCTGTTTTTTTTTTCATTTGGCTGCCGCGTAAGGACTCAGTCTTCCTGTAGTCCAGTATTAATTGTGAGTAAGGGCATTTTTTTCCTCAGCATATCCACGTGAATTCGTAAAGACATTTTAAGAATTGCTTTTTATGTATGTATTTGTTTCTTCAAATGTAATGTGATGTTCCTTTTATTCTACAAATTATAATTGCCCACAGCTTTATGCGGATTCTGCAGTGCATTTGAAAAGATAGCAGATAGTAACCAAACGGCGGCAGTGTCCAAGATACACATATACCAGACCTGGGTAATATCAAGTACCAGTACGACTTGTGACAAGTACATTTTAAAGGAATTGTACTGGTACTGGTACTGGCATTCCAAAATTTTCAAGTACAAGTACAAGTACAAGGAATTGAAAAAGAGTCAACAACTTCCTTTGCACGCAGTAGCAAATAGGAAACTTTTTTCTGATGATTTTGATGCTCTTGACGTTTTCGATAGATACACATAACTTCAAGTCCTAAGTTTTTATAAAAATCGGAATTGAAATCGGAACCGAAAAAAATTTAAAAAAAATAAATAAATAAATAAAATAAAATAAAATAAAATAAAATAAAATAAAATAAAATAAAATAAAATAATGTAAAGAAAAATAAAATAAAATAGATAAAACAAAAAATTAAATAAAGTAAATAAAAAGGAAATAAATAAAAATAATATAAAATAAAATAAAATAAAATAAAATAAATAAAATAAAATAAAACAGAATAAAATAAATTAAAACAAAAAAATAAAATGAAATGAAAAACAAATTAAATATAATAAAAGAAAAGAAAAAAATAAAATACAATAAAATAACATAAAATAAATTAAAATAAAATAAAATAAAATAAAATAAAATAAAATAAAATAATATAATATAAAAGAAAACAAAACAAAATAAAATAAAATACAATAAATAAAATAAAATAAAATAAAATAAAATAAAATAAAATAAAATAAAATAAAATAAAACAGAATAAAATAAATTAAAACAAAAAAATAAAATGAAATGCAAAACGAATTATACATAATAAAAGAAAAGAAAAAAATAAAATAAAATAAAATAAAATAAAATAAAATAAAATAAAACAAAATAAAATAAAATAAATTCACAACTATTTACAGCGAATGTTGAGTGTATAGCTATTTCACGAAAAACCATTTTCGATCATCAGCACTCTTTTCGGAAGCCGAGTGTGTTTATGCGTTGGGTCATTGCGGCTGAAGATGGAATGGACTCGGGTTCAATCCCCGGTGCATCCACTTCCGAAAAGAGTGCTGATGATCGAAAATGGTTTTTCGTGAAATAGCTATACACTCAACCTTCGCTGTAAATAGTTGTTGAATTTTTTTCCACTTACCCCAACAATAAAAAAAAAATTGAATTAAAAATAAAAATTTCGTGCTAAGCACTAAAAAACTCTTTCAAGTAAAATAAAAAAAAAATAAAATCAAATAAAATAAAATAAAAGAAAATAAAAGAAAATAAAAGAAAATAAAATAAAATAAATAAAAAACAAAACAAAAAAAATTAAATAAAATTAGGTAAAGTAAAATAAAATAAAATAAAGTAAAATAAAATAAAATAAATTAAATTAAAATAAAATAAACTTATATGTATAGGCACACATTTGGATATACATATAATTTTCGTTCGTCATATACATACATACACGCTGTGAGCTGAATATTAAAAAAATCGAAGTGTCAAAACTGCAAGAAGAACGAAGAATTTGACCAATAGTAAACATGAATCCATGTGTAGAATATGCAGAAATAAAGCAATTGGATAGCTGAAGAAGAAGAAGAAGTCAGCTGATCGGAAGAGCCGACCCGTTTAAGTGGATTCTGGCGGCGTCAAAGAAATTATACTTGAAAAATTATAGTAATAAACAAAAAATTAATTCTAAATATTGCATTATATTAAAGAAATTCTTCAAAAATCAGTTTCAAAGATAAAAAAATTTAAGTTTTTTTTTTTTGAATTTTTAAGGTTTACAATTTTTTTTTTATAAAATAGCACATAAACTGTGAATCACTCTGTAATCCACATTACAATTTACTTCATCGTTGGAAGATTTAAATATACATATTTACATATGTATGTACCTATGTATATCTGTTTTGGCAAAAATCCATCCCCATTTTCATAGTTGTAAGCTCGTAACTAACTTGCAACACTGCAAATTGGCGCACTGAGTTGACTGCCTGTCATGTGCAGCTGGTCTCTGCTGAATAAAGGGATGGCACAATGGTTGCGATGCATTAATTTTTATGGGAGTTTGTCTATTTAAAGTTTTGTTGTTGTTTAAATAGAATTCAGTAAAAAACACGCTATTGTATCCGAAATAGTCACTCAACTGAAGTGAACCGTTCATGATACAAAGAGATATATATTCAAGCAGATTAGATAAAACTATGACATAGCTAGATAAATATTAAAATGAAACAAGGATAACATTATACGTATATAGAAAATTTCGCAGCAGGAGTTATTATTCTTCATTATCATTACTTCAATGATTCCCACAACTTACTATAGGTACTTCAATCTAAATCGTACCTTTTGTTTTCTCATTTCACGTGTAGACATCATAAACAATTGCCCAACAATTTTTAAAGAGTAAAAGATGAAAAAAATTTGATGCAAAACTTCTTAGATCGCCAGTCTCACAATTGAAAAAAAAACACACTTACTATATTCCCCTCCCACTCATCACCATTAACATTCTTAAGCTCTGTCTGTAGCGTTTTTGAACGCACTTTTCCAAAAAAAAGTATAAAAATAAAGACAAAAACCAAATAAAAAGTTAAAAGCAGAAGCAACTGCGTACAGTCGCTTGCTTGCAATCAAAAATGAATTATTTTTTCAATTTCCTCAGCAGCAAGCAAAAAAAAAACTTATGTACTTTAGAATTGATTTTCTATTTTTGCCAAAAGAGAATGAAAACAAACTAAAAGTAAAAACCAAGTTGAAGGCGCTGACTATGCACAACCGCTAAGACAAGTGTTATGTGTTTATGTGTGCCCATTCTTCTTCCCCCACTCTTGCTGTTGCTGCCTGGCGTTTTTCAACTTAACTTTACAACTTGACTGACTTTCTTGGCTTTCTTGTCTTGACTTTTTCATCCACCAAATTTGGCAAACTGAAGAATTGGAAAACTCGCCTGAACAGACGACAAAAGACAGAATAAATGGAAAAAATAATAAAAAAAAAACGAAAAAACACGCAGAGCAAACTTACATAAATAAATAGAAAAAAATATATTAGGAAAGTACTCCATCCATCTTACAGTGGGGCAAAAATGAAAAGGTTGTGAAAATAAAAAGTTATATGTATTTAAAATTGTTTGCATATTTTAAGGCATATTTCGAAGGGATATCTAAACATACAAACGCACAGAAAAAATCGACAAGATAAGCACTTACTTAAATCAAGTCATTAAAAATAGACAGTAAAATCAAGCACAAAAAGATGCGCAGGAGGAGTCAAAGAAATTTCTTCCCTATTTTTAACACTATTTTCTTTGTTTTGAGTAAATTTTCCCTAAAACATGTTTAAAGAATAATAAATTAAAGATGTTTACACATCAAAAATGAGTTATATGTTTTAAAGAAATTCTCACATCTAAAGCATAGTACTACGTTCGAGTTTCACGTGAAACTGCTGTCAAAATCCATACAAAAAAAGTGGTCGTGAAACATGCGTGAAATTTCAGAGATATTTCACAACAAAGTTGTACTGAGTTCCTGCCGTGAAAACGATGCGGAACATGCTAGAAACATCTTACCAGCAACATTTTTCCACGCCAATTTAAATAGACAATGCGATTTATTTTCGAGTGAAAAGTGACATTTGTTGAAATTGGGCACAACCACACGACGCAATAAAATACTTTCAGAAAGTAAAAATTCAAATTTTTGTATTTGTTATTTTAAAATTTGGCTGTATTTACATGATCGCCTATAACTTTTCCATTTTACCATGTACATTCTTCTTTGATAGCTTATGTTTTTGCCAATTGAATGGAGCTTCACGTAAACGAGTAAAACTAAAGGTAAAGACGTTTGGTTTAAAGATCTTGCCTGACAAAGTCAATTTTTTCTTCAATTTTTTGTAAAAAGTTGAAAATTTTCAAATTGACTCATCTATATTTCAGAAACTGTAGCAGCTAGAGAAAAATTTTATTTCTTTCGTTTGGTGTTACTCCAACGTAGATCGCTTAATGCATCAAAGAGACTTACTGGATTAAGTGAAGCCATTGGCCAAATAACGGTAAATTGCCGATATCTCAATAATCTTCCCATAGAATTAAAAATGAACCCGATTTTCGGAATCAGCAACCGATTTTACATATAGATAGGATAGTTGCGTCCAAAGTACAGACAACAAATTTCATTTTGTGATCCAGTGTAATTATTCACTAAACAGGTGGTCTTCATCTCACAGTGCACTCAAAGTATATGCGTAAGTAAGTACGTCGGCTGTGGAAAGCGCAATCTTCATCTTAAATTTTATTTTATTCGATTTTACTGTTGTACGTATTTTGTTTAAAGCAAAATTTATTAACAATAAACAAAATTTAATGTTTGTTTGTACTTATGTATAGCCTCCAAGGTGAGTGTGCATAGAAATTTAATTTCACAAAATAAATGAGAAACATGAAATACTCGTAGATTTACTTGAAGTTGTGAATATGAAAGAAATCAATGTAAACATTAGAAATTAAATATTTTATTAAGAAATAATAGGAAATGCAGGAATGTACGCTCCACATACATATGTATGTAGAGTGCTGTTTTCAACTAGACATATTAAAAAAAAAATACCTGTGGGTTTTAAAGAAAATCAACGTTTCAAATGCTTCAAAATTCGAATCGTGCATTTATACAAAATTCTGGAGAATGCAGTTTTTTATCTCGTCAATTTTAATCAAATGTGGCACTGAAAAAATTGCAGAGACTGGCAATTGAAGTTCTGCTAATTTTTTATTTCTTCGTATTGAGAATCGACCCTACAGATTTCTGAGTCTGGCAATTGATACTTCGTATGATATCCCTGTTTTAAAAACAGTAGTTGCTTACATGAAAAAAAAACGCTATTTGCTGACAAGTTGGACTTGGCTTACACTACATCAGGGCTGCTCACCTCATAGGCACTCAAAGCACAATCGTTTTTGTTTTGTTCCGAATCATAGGCACACGTGCCTATTACGGTATCCGGCGGATGCCTTTCGCAGGGAATACGAATCGTTTTGATAAGATTTGGTATTCTCATAACCGATCGTCAATGCAGTCCGGGAATAAAAAAATATGTTGATAAAGCAGTTCGAGGATTCACTGCATTCCTATAACCGTAATCGAAACGCAGTAGCTGTAATTTGTTTTGATTTCGATTCGTTATAAAATTGGTGCGGATTCAAACGAAATTTAAAACAATACATTTTCATTGCGTAGTAAATTTCATTAAATTACAATGAAATTTAACAAATAACAAAATAGTTCGTTTATTTTAAGTAAAAATATGTGAGTTAATTTTATTTTTAAACAGAAAGGAGCTTAACGAAAACATCGCAAAAAAAACATGAGCAAGCAGTCTCCAGAAGTTGTATCCGAGTTTTGGACAACATTATGCACGGAGTTGAATGCTTTGGCACCACCATCAAAATCACTTGGTCTGAATCCAAATCCTGTATTAAGAATTAGCTAAGAAATATCCGCTTCCAAATGCTAGTTACAGGTGGAGGGCAAAACGCAGAAGTTCATTGGAAGAAATTTTTGTAGGCTCTGTACCGCGATGATCAAAACATAAGCATTGATTGCGAACCATCCGTTAATAATTCGAGACCATATGCAGAAATACAAAATTTAGCGAGTACTTCGCAATAAATTGGAGCAGCTACAAATCCGCAAATACAAAAGGAGTGCTTCCAAGAAGTAACCAAATTAAATTATTGAAAACGCAAATAGATTTGCAAAAAAAGTTCAATTTTTCTTCAATTTATTCAATGGTATTTTTTTCCAAATACAATTAAATCATAACTGACAATGTAGTAAAATTTGACACGATACGCAGGGTGAATCGATAAAGCAGTAATCCGACGGTTATGGTAATAGCGTGAAATTTGACCAGCGAGGGGAGTGCGAATCGGATGGCATTCGCGGGAGTGGCATCCGTCGGATACCGTAATAGGCATGACAGATACATATTTTCACCTAAAATATGAAAATAAAATTTTCTTTGCACTCCCATAAGCACTCAGATATAAAAAAATTTTATATGTATGTGCCCCTTTGATTCATATTGAATGTGCAGAGCAAAGGCACTTTGTATAGGAGCTCGAGCACTGCCGTAAGAAATCGAAATTTACAATAACAAATTTGTAATGAAAAAAAAATTCAAAAAATGAAAGCACTGTAAAAAATTTGTATTCAAAAAATGTTCATATAAAAAATAAAAATAACTTTATGTATTTGATACTACCATTTGAAAATAAATTCTAAAATAATATTTTATTGGAATTCATAAAAAAATTAAATGAGCAAAAAAATGTTTCAGTGCATATACAAAATTTGTAGATGTAATGAGTTTTGTACTTTCAATACGAGAGCGTTGAGCAGCCCTGCACTACATAGTTTCGCGTTAGCTATTTTATTTGCACGACAGTCATAATTTTTCTGTTTCAAATTCCATTTCATACTTATCTATTACTTTCATTCACCTGTGGTATTTGATTACGAAAATGAAACCAAAAGGAGCTTATCATGGTTGTTTGCAAAGCAAAATATCTTTTTTCAGGAAATAAAATCTTATAATACGTATAAAATATTTGCTCTTCCTGCTTTTCCGCTTTCTTTGCGTGCAAATATCTTGAGCTTATAAGCTTACGGGTCATTTGCAAATAACACTTTATTTGTTTGATTTTTTTGTTTGTTTCTTTGAGTTCTTACAATTTCTCTTTGTTGTACGTTGTGTTTTCTTTATTCCTTCTTCGATTCTTGAATTGAGGTGTGCAGTCAAATATAAATTCTTTTGATGATATGGCTACTTTTTGTAATGATTTGTAAAAAAATATCATTCGTTTCATCTTTTATTAAGAAACTTATTTACTTATATGTAGGTATTTTGTATTCTTTTTTTCGCTATGATTCTACTAAATAAGAAATGTGGTTTTTGAAAAGTGAAATTGAAAAATGATAAAAATTTGAGCTCTTCGCCATTATGTAGTAAACATGGGACGAAGTAATAACTAGAGAAAGTTCAAATAGTCACAATTTCTAAACAGAAAATCTTGTATATAAAACCCTAGAACCTGCCATAAGTTCCATTATTTCCGCCTACCACTGTATGTATTCTTCTTCACGGCACAGAATATTTTTTACAACCTTGCAGGGGGTGTATATACATACATATGTATGTAGAAGGTAGACCATTTGTTCAGGAAGTATCGGTTCGGATGTTCGGGCGAAGGTAACTCACAGGGAAGGTAGTAGGTATTTTGCTTGCCAAACTATATGTTAACATTATTATTATGTAAGTAAAAACAATTTTTCCAATTAAGTACTTTATTTAATTTCTCCATTTAGTAATAGTTCGGATGCAAAGCACAATTTTTCATTTTTAAATCAAATCACCGAAATGGATTCGCCATTCAGACCGTACTCTGAAAAAAATACCCGTAGTTAAACCAACAACTTTCGGCTGTTGAATCTCCGTCTTTGATTCAACAGCAAAAGTATTTGTTTTTACAGCAAAGTTGTTGATCCAACAATTTTTTCAAAGACGGGCGTTGTTGCTTCTAAAACTTGCTTGCCTTTAAAAAAATTTTTGTGAGAAAATATTTTTTTGTGAGAAAACCAACAAAAAAATAATGATGGAGAGAAGATGAAGAGAAAAATCCAAACAAAAGTTTATTTTTAGCAACAATTTTCTCTCCGTTGTTGATTTAAAGGCAAGAGTATTTGACCCAACAGTTTCCGTTGTAAACAAAACTAATGAGAACAATTTTTTTTTAAATTTTGTTTTTACAATGATTCATATAATTCATGGATTCCCTTTTAGGAAATGGAAGTATAAATAGTTTACTACAATTCAATACAATGTTGAATGTTCCACTATGTGATGATTGGATAGAATTTCAGGTTGATGTCATGGTTCGAATCCGGAGGAGAATATAAAATAAAGAAGAAAAATCAGAATAAGAAATAAATATAGCAACCAGTGAATGATAATAAGGAGAGAAGAATAGGAGAACGAGCGGAGGCTACATATTTGCAGTTGGGACCCGGGCGGAGAGAAGATGAAGAGTAAAATGCAAACAAAAATTTATTTTTAGGTGAAAATTTGTTCCAACAATCTCCGTTATTGACTTAAATCAACAACGCTCGCACCTTTGAAACAACAACGGAGCGTTTTTGGGCACATTTCAACTGCGGAAAGTAGTTGATTTAACAGCGAAAGTCTTTAGATTTACAACGTTTTTTTTTCAGAGTATGTATGCTCAATACCACAGTGTCCAGCAATGCAAGCAATAATCGTTGAGCTTAATAACAATCAAAATGACATGAAAAATGTGAGAGACACACAACAAACAATAACCGTAACAACAAAAACAAATTTCAATTGAATGAGTTAAAAAGGATGTGAAAATTATTTGTGATTTAACAAAACGCACAACAATCATATTCGATAACAGCAGCAGAACGGAAGCATAGATGCAGCAACAACAATCACAGCAGCAACAGCAGCAAAACCATTGCTAGTAAAGCATGATGAGAGCCGACATGTACAGTATTGTGCGGAAAAAAGAACTTTCTATTTAATCAACATATTTTGTGCAAAAATTATTAACAAGCAAAATTTTCTCCAAAATGTTTTGCAGAGCAAATGCATTTATAGAAAATCAAATTGGTTTTCTATTAAGGAAAACTCAAAACTGTAGACCACGCAATCAATCGCAATCGTCTTACCATACGAAAATTAACATAGGCTTTTTTGTGACTGACGAAAATTAATAAGTTGGACTTTTGGCTGACGAAAAATAACAAAATCGACTTTTGGCTGACGAAAAGTAAAAATTTTAATGTAAAAACAGTATAGAATTACTGATACTTTTCGTCAGCCAAAAGTCGATTTTGTTATTTTTCGTCGGCCAAAGTCGAACTTGTTATTTTTCGTCAGCCAGAAGTCGAACTTGTTACTTATCGTACAGAATTTTTTTTATTGATAGCTTTCGCCAGAAATTTTAAATATGCTAGTTTTCGCATGGTACGACGATATACATATACATAATTCTTATTGTTAGTCCAAAATCTCAAAATAGTATCGAAACTGTTCGAAAAATGTTCCCTAATGAAGCCTGCTTTCGAAGATCCAACATATTAGCGTCCTTTATACAAAATCGTGGCCTTACTAAAGCTAAACCTTCACTTAAATTTACATTTATGTATAAATAATTACCCACCAAAAAATCTAAGCCTTATTTAAGAATTAAAACAGCAGATTTAAAGGCTAGCGAAAATAGGCTTGAAAATTATAAGGGTAGCAAATGTGTATGGCAAATGCGTAAGGCTTAAAATAAGGCTGATTTTCCTTTGTTGATGTCATGGGGCCATAAGGAGTACTCTCTCTCTATCTCTGAGAGCACACCTTATTCCAAAGGCTTATCCTCTATGCGAAATAAGGCCTAGATACATAAGTATTAGAAAGTTAGGATCAGACAGAGTGAGTGCATAACAGAAGCAGCGCTGGCAGCGTACTCCTTTTTTAGACCTGATTTGTCAACAAAAAAAAAAAAATGTTTTGCAGGGTATATAGATTTTTCTTTAATTTTCGATACTTTTGGCGATTTTTGTTATGAACACGATTTTTAGCCCATTTTTAACTCCTTTAATACAGTATAGAGGATCAAAACCACTCCATTTTCTCTATTTAATTCGTCTTAAGCTTTTAAGGGTTTTCAATATTTTCGCAATATAGGGATTCTATGCACACTACTGTAGATATATATGTATGTATATGTATCTACATGAAGTCAATCCGTGCGACATTTAAGACAGATGAGCGGCATGAATGGTTAAATTACTTTTCCTCTGCATTTGCCTATTTACATAAGTGGACCAGCAAAAAACATAAGCAACAGCGAAATATGTACTAAAATTGGTGTAACATCTGCGTGCAGCAGCAGCAGCAAAAACAACAACAACAACAGACATTCGCCGCGATGGTCAGATGGTTGAACTAAATTGCGCAGACACAGTTATGATTTAATTTTTATTAATCAATTGAAATGCGCTTAAATGCCTCTAAACATACGGCCGCTTAGGCGCATGGGTATGTGCTCTAAGCTCAATGCAAAAGGTTCCGTGTTCGAATCCCAGGTTTTTTTGAAATATGTATTTAGCAGCCATCCCTCGGCAGTGGCCGGGTCCTTAGGTTATTAAGTGTATTTTTACCCTGAAAAAGCTTCTCATAAAAATTTCATCTGTTGTGCGGAGTCGGGTGTGAAAAAATTTAAAAGTAAATAGAAGGAGAAGCTTGGCCTAATTGAAGTAACATACTTTTGCGCCGACTGAACTGAATAATGAGAATATAATTTACTTCAATCATACAAAACCAGCAAAATTTAGAAAATCTAATTGAAACACATCAAATTTAGTTTAGAAAAGAGGTTTAGGAAGTGAATGTGATTACACTGTGCGAAAGTTTCAGGGCCGTTGTTGAGTATCGAAATCACTCAAACAACATTTCAAATTCTCGAATTCACTTCCATTTGCGGTTTGCCAAATTGATTTCAGAGTTTTGTCTGACAAAATGTTTCCACAATTTTGTAGGAATATATATTATAAATTCAGTAGCTTAATCTCTAAGTTGTGTACCTACTTACTTGATAAAATTTTGTTTAAGTAATATTAAAAATTGACTTTGAGAGCTCCGTGAAGGATTAAAAAGCAACATTTTTGACTTCGTACGGTATCCTAAGTAATTATATGTACCTATGTATGTATGTATAAAACAAATTAAATACAGCTGTTAAATTCCGACAAGCCATATTTCTTTCTTGTAAATACAAATATATGTATGTATTTGTGTATGCAGGAACTTATTTTATATACATACATAAGTACCCTGCACAAATTTCGAGTACTCCATTCACTCATCTATGGAATACTCGCTATGGACCAACCGAGTACTCCATGACCTAACATTTCATAAAAAATATGGACCAATTAACATGACGATGTCATTGTATAAATACTCCATTCCCACATCCAATTAATCCATGGGTGTTCGTGGCTATATTCGGCTAACTATGAGCCGATGTAGACAAATGAATTGGTTCTTTGGAGTTATGTTAATGATCACTTTGTAAGTACTCCAACCCACCACAAATGGACCATATAATCCAACGATTTTTACAGGGTACAATTCCTTGACGTGCATACATATGTACATTAGGGTGGGGCGATTTGTATGGAGGGAAATTAATCGATACCACGCCATCGAAATTCGGATTCCTCTCATTTTTCTGAGTAGAAAACTCCTCCAAGAGATTTGTCTAAAATTAATTTTGATGTTCCGGAATTTGGTTTTTATGAACCAAGACGAATTTTTGAAAATAAAAATTGGGCAAAAATCGACAAAAAAATATCCAGGCCAATATGCACATCGAATTGAAGCAGAATTTTATGCTGAATTCAGATATGAAATCCGAATTAAAATCGGACGATCTGTTTTCGAGATATAGCCTGATTTCTGGTTATGGAGGCCGAATGCCCAAAATCGCATATTTTCGCGATTATCTCTTGTTGTGTACAATATATCTTAACTTTTTTTTGTAAATTTCTTAAAGATACGTCAATACAATATATGAGCAGTATTTTAAAATATTAATTTATCTTCCGGTATAGGAAAACTAGAATGCACTCTTTTTTCCTTGGCCCAAAATCGCGGTATGGTTTCTCTATGTTATAGTCATCCGATACCGATGATTTTCGCCGACAGCGCTTTGTGTACAATAAATGCTCCAAATCCAAAATTTCAGAATTTTAGCTGCAAAAATTTAAGAGTTATTCCCTAAGACGTACACTTATGCTTCTGAGATTAGTTTTTTGCTTCCAATAGTACGATATGGCGTATGAGTAACCTTGAGTTTTTTTAGAGTTGACTAAAGTAAAAAAACAATTCAATTCGATGTGCATATTGGCCTGGATATTTTTTTGTCGATTTTTGCCCAATTTTTATTTTCAAAAATTCGTCTTGGTTCATAAAAACCAAATTCCGGAACATCAAAATTAATTTTAGACAAATCTGTTGGAGGAGTTTTCTACTCAGAAAAATGAGAGGAATCCGAATTTCGATGGCGAGGTTTAGGTTACTAAATCGCCCCACCCTAATGTACATACAAACATACATATACAGGTTAGTGAACTCGAAAAGAAAACAAAAAGAGGCAAGATGTGTTCATGGCGTAACGTTTTTGGAAAGAAATTAAAAATGAAACATCTGCCACAAACACGGCGAGTCTTTGTCATTCCTTTAAGTACATATTGTATGCATATACCTACATACATTTTAAGAATTGCTTTTTGTTGTTGCTTATAAAGCAATACGAGTTTTTTTTTAAGGTTTGTGTGTCGAGTGCATAAGGATAAAATTCGTCTTCCGGATGCCATTGAACCAACAGAGGGAGCAAAATGAAAGCAAAGAAGTAAAAACCAACTCAACAACTTGATGCAAATATATATATATATATACATATATGTATGTAGGTTTGTAAATAGATGTAAATATGTACATATGCACATATAGTAAAAAGTAGTTTATTTGTAATATCCTTACGTTTGTTCATTTCTAGCTTCGATACTATCAAAAGCCAATAAAATCTAATCTAACCTCAGTAATCGATTTATTTATGTACATACATACATACATATCTAATTAAAAATATTCACCACATTTGCGCTTCATAATTGCAATACAAATTTTATGGATTTATAAACGCATGCCTGTTTTATGGCCTTGTACCTACATTAGACCGTATCGCAAAAAATAAAATTCGCCGTAAGCCCCCGCTAATGATGTCTTTTTTGGAAGACATTTCCAGAAAATTTTTTTATTTTGGACGCCGCTAGATGTCGCCCAAAAACGTTTTTTCTCATATCTTCGGTATTTATAGTCCGATCTTTAAGTTTAATACACCCATGTCTTAGGCTTGAAAGGACGGCTTATACCTACTAAGTAATATTATTAAACCCATGTACGCGATTGGGATCACTACCGCCCAGTACTTAGTTTATACCACCCTAATGTACCTTTTTTATATCTGCATGTTAAACGTAGTTATTTGCAAAACAGGTATTTCGATCGTTTCAGCAGAACCAAAAATAGAACAAGTTCAACATTTCGAGGAATATGCGTTTTTCGCTTCCTTTAGTCTTTTGGCTTCAATTTACAGAAAAAATTTCTGAGGAGACCCTAATGAAATTTTATGGCAAATAATTTTCTAGAACATTTTAACCCTCTAGCGACCTTAAAAATACTATTTTTCCTGATTTTCTAAAAAAAACGGTCAAAATAACGCTTTATTGGCGGTGCTAGAGGGTTAAAATGTTCTAGAGAATTATTCGCTATAAAATTTCACTAGGGGTCTCTTCAGAATAAATCTTTGTAAAATGAATCTAAAAGACCACAGGAGGCGAAAAACTTACATATATTCGGGGGAACGACTGGATTTTTAGATCCCTATAAGGCGAGCCGGCCTAGTGTACATAGACATGATATGCAACTGACATTTTCAATTATAAACCTAATATGCATACATATACTAAGTACATACATACATACATATGTATATATGTATGTTTATTCCAGGTGAACAGAACTGTGTATCTAATAATGCAAAATAAAATAATATTATTAATGAATAAAAGTGATTGTTACATACTTGTTTGCCTTTGGGTTCCTGGAAAAAAGTAAAACAAAATAAAAAGGGAATTAGATTGGATGAATTTAAGGAAAAACAAGTAAGGAAGCCTAAGTTCGAGTGGAATCGAACATTAGATACTCAGCTGTATGCTTTCATTGCTTGTTTGCGTTTGATGGAAACACGGATTATGTTATATAAAGCGAGTGCCGCATAAAGTGGGCGTGGCCACGCTCATTTTCAACATTTGTATCAGTCATCCAACTAAGCATATGAATATTATTATTTGTGCAAAATTTCATTCCTTTTCATTTCACATCTTTGTTAAAAAGTAGGCGTGGTCATAAACCGATTTCAATAAATTTTTGCGTGTCTATTAACACAAGTTATAAAAGTGTACAAACAAAGTTTCGTTATAATATCTCAATTATTTGTCGAGTTATGGGCTCAGAAATCTCGTATATTCCTGTTTATAAAAAGAGGCGGTGCCACGCCCATTTTCCAAAATTTTTGTGTTTTTCGTTTTATGTCCGCAGTTGGACTCCTGCTATAAAATTTCAATGACATATCTTTATATTTCACAGAGATATGGCTTAAAATGTTTTTATTAGGTCACTTTATAATATACATATATAAAAGTAGGCGTGGCCGTCAACCGATTTTAACTATTTTCCGTCCAAACGTTTGCCTAAGTAAGTACATCACGCGTACCAAATTTGATCTATATATCTTCAATGGTTTCTGAGTTATGACACATAAAACTTTCAAGGTTTGACCCTTAATAAGTGGGCGTGGCACCGCCCATTTTCCAAAATTTCATCAAATTTCTTCCTAGGGGCCTGAGCTCAATACGTGGGTTAAATTTCATCGCTCCAGCTATATTAATGACTGAGATACCAAATTTCCGATTTTTTCTATATAGGAAAAGTGGGCGTGGTCATGGTCCGATTTCGCCCATTTTCAATACCAACCGTCCCAGTCTCGATACCAACTTGCATTTCAAATTTCATCGAAATATCTCAATTTTTGCACGAGTTAGAGTGTTTACAGACGGACGGACAGACGGACGGACGGACGGACGGACAGACGGACGGACATGGCTCAATCGATTTCTCTTTTCACCCTGATCATTTTGATATATATAAGTCTATATCTATCTCGATTATTTCATTCTGTTACAATCCACCGTTATGTGATTAAAACTATAATACTCTGTGTACTAGTACAGCTGAGTATAAAAATTAAATAATAAACATATGTATGTATATGTATGTATGTTATCTATTGATAATGAAATGAAATCAAATGTATGCATTTGTACATGCAATTAAATGTGTGTGTAAATTTCAGGTGTTATTGGAAGGTAATTATATTCATATTGGATATCGAACGTTCGTCAGAAAGTTGACAACCATGAACCAGAGATGTATGTAGAATAATTATTATTTCATTTTGAAATTATAAAAAAGTCTTACAAATTTTCTTCAGAATCATAAAAGTCTTTTGATAATATTTTTTTCCTGATGAAAATGATAAAAATCTTCTATAATTATTATTCAGAAACTTATATTTTAAAAATCTGTCCATAATAGTTATTTCAAATATATATTTTTTAAGTCTTCAAAGAATTTTATATTGAGACAATTTTGAAAAAAGTCCTTGCGTAATTATTGTCAGTAACAAATTGTTTTCTATATCTTCAAAGAATTTTTCATTGATACAAAGTTCAAAAAAGTCTCGGAAAATTTTCAATAACTTTCATATAAGTATAAAATAAAAATAACTTTCATATAAGTACTTCAAAATTCAAGCAAATTTCCAATTTGAAATTGTATGAAAGATTTTTATCGAAGATATAAAAAATAAATTTGTTACTCAAAATAATTACTTAAAGATATTTTTGAAATTCGTCTCAATGAAAAAGTCTTTGAAGACTTAAAAAACAGTTTGTTACGGATAATAATTACTCAAAGACTTTTTTTCAAATTTGTCTCAATATAAAAGCCTTTGAAGATATAAAACAAAATTTCTCATTTATAATAATTACAAAACGACTTAAAAAAATATCTCAGAAATAACTATTATCGAAAGACTTTTAAAATATGTTTCTTTCCATAATAATTATTTTTGGATTTTTATTTTTTATCTTATAATAATTACAACTCTGCCATGAACACAACTTTTCTGGAAATATTTCTATTTTAGTTGCATATGTTTTAGTCTCCAGATTAGTCTCTTTACGCAGCCATTTGATGTGAGCCAGGCTATTAGTTCTTCACTTTTAGTCAAGCTTTGTTTGGTTGCAAGCTGGTTTCAGCGATGTGCCATCTTCAATAGAAAAAGACATTGCCGAAACAGGTGTATAACCAAACCAAGCTTGACAAGGCATGACGGAAAATAGCTCCACAATACATTATAGTCCTAATTTGTCGGAAAACATAGAACAAAAACGAACGAATCTGCTGTTCCTATTTTTTCTCTTTCTCTTCTTCTGCTGTTATTGGCTGTTACAGGCGTAGGAGTTCAAAGTTCGATTTCCATTTTCATTATGCATATGTTTCATTTTATGTTCTTCATACATTTCTGTTAACATTTTTCCACATTTATTTCATTCGCTTAATTGTTTTGTTGTATTTTTTGAGTTGTAATGTTTTAAATTTTTTCCTCGTTGTTCTTTCAAATATGTACATATGTGCATACGCCTTCTTTTAATTCACTTAACACATATACACCTACATATGCACGTAAATATCTCATTCGCATTTTAGTTGATCCTTGATTTTGCTTTGGGCTCCTATTCCACCAGCTGCTTCTCAAAAAGCATCTCAAGAACAACAATGCATATGTATGTACATATATATATATATATATATATATGTACATATGTCCTTATACATATGTATGTGCCTATATCCACAAGAAAATGCTTACAAACACGTTTGTGCGAAGGTTTTAAATCCTCTTTTATTTTATGTACATCCTTCGCTGCTTTTGTGTTCAAGTCATCAAGTGCATCAGGAGTCTGCATCAGCATCTGCTCCTCAGCACACACTGTGAGTATTAGTTTTATTTTTTGTTTTTGCTTTTGTTTTTGATTTTGTTGTTGTTGTTAAATCACATCACATGATCTGCTGATTTTCTTTCATATTCTGTCGCTTACAGCGCGCGGATTTCTTTTGATTTCCTTTTATTCCATTTTTACTGATCGTCTGACCGCGAGCGATGGACAGTGAATCTCATTTTTTATAATTTCTTTCGCCAATTGTTCGGTGCATAATGCGTTGCCTGCGAAAATTGCCTGCAATAAAGCAAAATAAGCGAAGAACACTTTCCAACTCATTCACACCTGTCGCCACTGAAGTGGATGCAATACGTTGTTTGGGTTTCTGAGATTCATACATTTATGTATGTAAACCAGAGTTCTGCCTACTGTCAAAACTCGACAGTTTTTCTAGATGTTTTCTTATCACTAAGGTGCAACTATGGTTTTTGTATAATTTTTTGTTGTTATTGTCACTGTTACTATTTTGTTGTTGTTTCTGTCGATGCTGCTCCTTTGTTGCTACTTTTACTGCTACTATTTTGTTGTTGTTGTTGTGGTTGTTGTTGTTGTTGTTGTTGTTGTTGTTGTTGTTGTTGTTGTTGTTGTTGTTGTTGTTGTTGTTGTTGTTGTTGTTGTTGTTGTTGGTGATGCTGTTGTCGTTACCCGCCTTCACAATTCTCCCAACTACTTCTTTCTTTCTATTTCTGCTCATTTCTTTCCTCAATTCCTTTCCTACTTATTCTTTCTTATCCTTCCTATTACATGACTTTGTGTTTTTGTTGTAGTTCTTTTGCTGCTTTTTATGTTTCTACTTCTTTGAAACTACACACCACTTCCAGCCAAACTTGTTCACAATTGCATGGCAAGTTGGGTGAGCACGTATAAACTCACCTATGCATGCGCATTGCCACAGCTCTGTGTGTTCAAAAGCATGCAACAACAATCACACGGGAATTTTCCAACGACGATTGTGGACGCATTTTCCAACCCATTTTAATGAAACGCAGTTCTATTTGAGAGCAATACCTTTCTAATGGTGTTCTTAGTTTTAAAATCGGTTCAGTAGTTTCGGTGCAGAAGATGGAACAAAATTTATGTTAGCGTATTAATACGAAAGAAGATAATTTAACAAAAGTTTTGTAGAACACGGCCGGAGTAACGCTGATTGATTATTATAATAATAATAATAATAATAATACCCAACGGTTTACCCTCCATATCCCGCCCGACCGACCCGAGGGGCGCCAATCCACATGACGCACGAATATGTTGTTTTTTTTTGTACCCAGTCGTACAGGAAGGGATTTGTTAGGTGTCGATTCATAAATTCATATTATTCCGAGTGAAAATGGTCAAAGTCGGAACTAAAAATTGGTCCCAAAGTAATCCCACGATGGAGTGCTCTGGACATGCCAATCTCCATCTTTCAAACTTCCTTCGCTCCAGTGTATGTAAATATTATATGTAGTTAATTATTCGATTTCATTTATTGGAGTACCATTCTTGAATATGCAGTTGCCCTACATTATGTACATACTTACATACATACCTACATATGTATGTAGTATGTAATATATTCGACTCTACACATGTCGCCTGTTTTATGCAATAGGGATTTAACTCGAAATTTTCGATTTCTGAGATTTTGCACTATATTTCAATAACTGGTTAGTGCCTTTGAGCCTAGTCTTATAAAATACTCAAAAAGATAAAAATGGCGGAAATAGAAGTGATTTTGTAGTTAGCCGTAGAAGGAAACTATTTGAAATTATAAAGCTTTATTTGCGTTTTCCCAAAAAAAAATTTTTTTGAGTTAAATCCCTATTGCATAAAAAGTGCGATGTTATCAAAAGTGAAAAATGCGCCAAAATCGAAAATGCACCTTGTCTTCACTGCGCCACAGTTCAAATGTCTCGTTTATCAATCAATTTGGTACGAAATAACGGCGCATCCAAATACCAACTTTTTACCGAAAGAAATCAAAAAAAAAAAAAAAACTGTTACAGCTGCTGGTCATTGCAATTTGTTGCATGCTTGAGAACAAGTTTTCAAAACAGATATAAAAGCAAGCTGGACAATAAACTTAAAGGCAACGAAAATTAATCAATGAAGCCCTAAATGTAAACAAAAAAGACGCTGATAAAACTGAAAAAATCGTCGATGCATAGCGTCTTTTTAAAAAAAAACTTACGTCAATATTCGTTGATAGTGAAACATTGAAATTGATTACGAAATCCATATGCGAATGGCAATCAGAGCAGCAACTTTACCAGCTGCAACATGTTTAGCAACATGCATATGTATCTGGTGCATTTTGTTTGTATACATGCACATGATGTAGGCCATTCAGTGCTCGACTTGCTTGCTGCTTTTGTTAAATGTTTTTGTTTGGAGGAATGGCCCGCCAATTCGGCGCATGTGTACCAGCGCGCCGGCCGGCAGCTGTGTTTTTTTTTAGATTCCTTACGCCTGCAGCTACAGCATACAGTACAACAAAGAGAAATAAATGCAATTCACAGCTAAGAAAAATAGCCTTAAATAAATAGTAAATACAGTAAAACCCGCATAAGTGCCTTGCCTAAAATTGACAGGAATTTGAGGTACTTAAGCGGGTTGTGTACTTATAAGAACCCGCTTTAGTACCTCAGGTTGGGTACTTAAACAACCCCGTTTTAGTGCCTTCTGTTGGGTAGTTAAACATTTAACAATTTTAAGAATATTGGAGATAACTTATTTAATCACAAACAAAAAATTTATTCAACAAAAAATATTTTGATTACATATTAATTAAAATCGTATTTCATATTACATATTGCTAGCTTAGAGTGCAAATTGTGTAAGTCCTTTTTTTAACTTTGTAGGAGAGACAAAAAATAAAAGAATTTCGAAATGAAAAAAAAATTTCTGTTTATGTAAATATTTTGGACTTACACAATTTTCTTCGCTTTTTGGACTTACACAATTTGCGTATCACTGAATAACAACGAGTAGAAATATGACAAGTAGCACAGACTTGTTTTGCGTGGTGCGTATTTAATTTTTCTAGCGTTCTACATAAAAAAACACTTTTTCATAAAAGTGGACTTACACAGTTTGCACTCTAAGCTAGCGATATACGCTCTTTGTTTTTACGAATCTTTATTTTATATGTATATATTTATCTTGATTTTCGATAAATTAGTAAGGGTATAAGTAAACAATTGATTATAATGAGTTGCCGCTTGAAAAAAGCAATTGTATTCAGAAAGGTACTTAACCGGGGGAAAACGTACGTAAAATTTTATTTAATACAGAACAAATTATGGTACTTAGCCGGGTTGAGTATTTAAGCGGGGAGGTACTTAAAAGGGTAAATTTGTTCGATATTTTTTACAAAAGCCATAGAGTCTGCAGATGTTGGGTACTAAAACGGGTTAGGTGCTAAAGCGGGGAGATTTAGTACCTTAGCGGGTTTTACTGTAGATAGTAAAATTATCTAGTACTTGGTCTTCAGTTTTAGTTGCTGCAAAACGTACATATTGGCAAAACCATTTTTCATGAGTTTATTTGGCAAATGATGTCCGATTTTCTTTTTGGCGAATTGAATTTTATTATAGCTAAAAGAAGTACGAAATTGCAAACAAAGACATCTTCTTTTATCACATATAATTGGTTTATAGGACTAACTTGAATTGGGTACCCATGTAGTATCTACAATCTACCCACATATTCATGTATACGTACTTATTTACATACATATATAAATTGTTCATCTGCTTGGATATATGTAGGACGGTTGTTACTGACACTCATCATCTTTGACGTTTGTGTTTTTGTCTGCGTTATTTTTGGGCATAAATATGTATGTATGTATGTGCATTAGGTCGTCTCGCCTTATAGGGACCAAAAACAAAGGCCACCGTACGCCTCCCATAAGATGTCGCCTAAATAAATTTTTTCCATATCTTCGGTATTTATAGTCCGATCTCTAAGTTTAATACACCAATGCCTTTGGCTTGAAAAGACGGTTTATACAATACTATGTGCATCATTGGGGTCACTACCACCCAGTACATAGTTAACACTACTCTTTTTATGTCTGTATGTTAAACGTAGTCAAAAATCATTAATCTTTTGCAAAATAGGTATTTCCATCGCTTAAGCAGAACCCGAAATAAATAAGATTTAACATTTCGAGGAATATATTTCTTTTGCTTCCTGTGGTCTCTTAGGTTCATTTTACAAAGATTTCTTCTGAGGAGACTCCTACAGAAATTTGATGGCGAATATTTTTCTAGAACATTTTAAGGCTCTAGCGACCTTAAAAATGCTATTTTTCTGAATTTCTAAAAAAGGGATCAAAATAACCCTTTATTAGCGGTGCTAGAGGGTTAAAATGTTCTATAAAATTATTCGCCATAAAATTTCAGTAGGGTCTCCTCACAAAAAATCTTCGTAAAATGAACCTAATGACTACAGGAAGCGAAAAACACTGTGTCTTATTCGGGTTCTGCTGAAGCGATCGAAATACTTCCTTTGCAAAGATTAATGCTTTTTGGCTTCGTTTAACAATCAGAAATAAAAAGGGTTGTGTAAACTAAGTACTGGGTGGTAGTTACTCCAATTACGCACATGGGGTTAATAATTAACATAGTCACACTTTATTTTTGGCGATACGGTCTAATGTGCATGTGTATGTATTCGATTGGTTTGCATTGTGTTTTATTACTTCGATCGGCAAGTAAAAAAGGTCATAAATAAATGAAGACACATTCATACCCATGACATCTTTTAATGCATGTTACATACATATATATGTACATTGGAAAAGCAATCCCTATATACATATGTATACATATGCAGGTAAGTATGTATAAATATGTTCCAGACAGAAAACTGCGCGACTAGTCTTTAAGAAGAGTATTCGCAAGAATCGTCTAAATCGGTCGTGTTTTTTCGCCGCGATCTCCATTATAGTATATGATAAGTCGGAAAGACTCTCAAATTGGTGATGATCCATAGAAAAGAATCAAAAATGAATTCATTAGATACCTATCAAGAATATAGAACTGGCACTGGTCGTTCGCATGATTATCCCGCACGCAAATGCAGTTGCGTTTTTTGTAGGGTTAGTTATACAGGAATGCAAATATATACACTGAGAAAAAAGTACTATTTTCACATTAGAAATGGAGTCAACCAGAATTTTGGTAAATATTGCAATGTAGATTTTTTTTTTACTATTAAAATCAAAATTTTGAAAAAAAGAACGACATAAGTATTTAATATTAAACAACTCACACTTATTACATTTCGAACAATTTTTCTTGTTTTGTTTGATTTTTACCTAGTGTACATAGGTATGTATTTATGTATGTATGCACATGAAAACATACATACATATACCGGTATGATCCCTGCAAAAAAATGTGCGATTAATCCCGAAAGAGATTTGTCCCGGATTGATCTCTTTCGAGAACAATCGGTCCACAATTAGTCCCCGATTGTTCCCGTACGGGTATAAATGTAGATTAATCGCTTTCATCCCGAACGGGTATAAATCTAGAATCCTTAAATGTACAAATTTTACAAAAATTTGCAATGTATTTAAAAAATTGTAGAACAACCGGTAAAACGAATTGAACACCCTTTCTTTTAATAACAATGATGAATAATAATTTTAACAAAATATTGCATAAAAAATCCTATGAAAAAATCCTTTACATTACGCTCATACATACATATAATGCATACTCAAAACTTACAATTTTTTTTATTTATTTACACTGAGAGAAAAAAAAATATATGGAGGGGTCAAAGAAATTGTTTACCTATTTTGAACACTATTTTCTTTGTTTTGAGTAAATTTTCCTTAAAACATGTTAAAAGGTTTATAAAATATTGTTGTTACATGCGTTACCATGGTTTCATATGCTTGTTTTGAAAAAATTCATACATTAAAATAATGAAAAATTCTTTAAGCGCCATTCCATTCCCAACTTTCCTTGTTTTGAAGACTTGATTTCTTTAATTTTGAGAAATTAAATTCCCATACAAATCCCCATGGCAACGAATTTGTTTGAAAGTTTTTTTATGTTTTTTCCACATTTTTGAGAAAATTTACACAAAACAAAGAAAATTTTGTATTGGGACGCGTGTTCAAAATAAGGAAAATTATGTCTTTGATCGAGAGAAATTTTTTTTTTGAGTGTATTGAGATTTTTTTACAAAAGTAAAACATTATGTACTCTTTATTTAAATATACATGAGCATTTACAATTTGTTAAAGACTGATATTAAAAATTGTTTTGGCTAACAACTTGGAAAAATCTACATTTGTACCCCTTCGGTATGTTAGTGATTAATGTATACAAATTGAAGAATTAGTCTCTTCATAGGACATTCTCGAACAAATGTGATCAATTCGCCCCATATAAAGGGATGTAAAATTGTATTAGTCGCATGCTCCTTTGCGATTGATCACGGACACGTCCCGGATTAATAGCATTTTTTGCAGGGATGGTCTGCTATATTGCCGCCACTGAACAAATTATTTATTACTAAAGTATATGTATGTATGTATTCGTGTGTTTGCAACTTGTGAACATCTGCTCGTTGGTTTGCTCACAAAATTTGTTTTCTTCTTCTTCCTGTGAACGTTATTTAATTCCTCTTCGCCGTTTAGTTCTTCCGGTTATTATTTCTGGCTTTTGTTGTTAACTTCGAATGTTTTGTTGTGGTTTGGTAATTTTTTTCATTTTCGTTATTATTTTATTTAGTTACATATAAGGTAATTATTTTATTTTATTGTTGCTGTTTAGCGGCTGATTTTTTTTCAGCGGTCATACCTACGCAGATGTACATACTATGTATCAGTCATACACAGAGATGTCTCATGAAGACGGTTCAGTTTCTCATCCTGTACCGGTCCCCAATAGAGATGCCGCTGTCATATTTCATATGCACATATTTGGCAACAAAACGTGGTGTTGTGGCACAACTCCGCTATATCGAATTCGATTTTACCTACCTACTAATTTCTTAAAATAATTAAAATAGAGAAAATTCCATATATTTCTCTGGAATAGGGTGTTTTTGAATTATTTTCTGAAATAGGTCGTTATTGAAACAATTTTTGAAATAGGGCGATCTTTTACTCAGCCGTCGACATGTATGTACTTTCGACTACTTTCGCATTATTCTTAAGCCTAGCAGTGGCGGACCTAACATAAATTGCCTGGGCAAGCCTATGTGTGAAGCATAACCATTAGCCATTTATGTAATTTCCTTTGCTGTATTATTTAAAACTCTGATTGCGTTCCGTCATTGACTTTGATTTAGAGTTCTCGATTTCTTTCTAACATTTTCGAGTGGCCCGAATAAATGCTTTTCAATGCTCGAACGCTCATTTGTTTGTTTATTACGCGTATGTTTTACGGGCATTTGAACAATTCGGGTATTTGAAGATCGTTTTTTCTCGTTTATTATTTTTTTTTTTTGTTTTTTTCATATGTATTTTTTATTTTTGTTTTCCTGATACACATTTTTTTGTTTGTCTACTCAGAGAAAAGAAATCAAAAATAAAATTTTTATTTTTATAATGCACGTTTTAAACCGCCATTTTTATTTTATAAATGAAAATTTTTAAATTAAAAATTAAATTTTTTAAATTAAAATGTATTTAGGATTTAAAAAGAAACATGTTTAAATTAAAAATTAAAATTAATGGAATAAAAACGAAAGTATCTCATAGTGCTTAAAATAAAAATAAACATTTTTAAATTAAAATTGTTTTTTCTTGATTTTGCAATTTTACTCTGAACATTTTTAAAATAAAAAATTTCGTATTTACATAATTCTTAAATATTAAAACGTGCGCTAGGGAAATCTTACACGAATGCGCAGAGGTATTTTTAGTTTCCTTATACCGACGGAAATTTCAGCAGTAGCAAGTGTATTTGCTTATTGCCTAAAAAATGGGTGCTTTAGTGTTTGAAAAACTGAGGTCCAATTTGATTTCCACCTGCAATAGTCGCCAAAAATCACAATCAACCCTTTTATAATCTGGTATTTGATATTTATGTGCATGCACATGCAGATGTAAGAAATGATGTGCATAAGTATGTACCTACATGCAAACGAAAATCAAATCAAATATGCATATGGCTGTGAATACTGAACTTTTGAATGCCGAAGCCAGCTTTATACTCGCATACAAATTTGATATGAAAAATAAAAAAAGTGCTTTGCTAGTTTTTTTTAATTTAAGTCTGAAAATGAGCAATTGGTTTCTCCTTAGCGAGAGCGAGAAAACAAGCTATGTTATTCTGTTTTGAAAGCCACGTAAAAGCTAATGTGTGGAAACGTTGAAGCAAAGAACGTAAATTGTATAAGAAGGTAGAATCCGCTCACGAAAAATGTAGCGAGTAAATTACGAAATTGGCTGAAATTTCAATCCGGGTTGAATTTCTGTTTTGATTCTTTCATCCGTAATTTCTTGGCGAAATAAAGTTAACGCCATTTTTGTTTCAATTTTGTCTTTGTCATTTGCTTTCCTACCCAATGCGAAATTTGAAGAGCCAACATATGTTCAAAATCAAAATATTTAGCTTATTATTTATATTAAGTATTATTTAAATAATAACTAAATATATGTTTTAAGTGGTTCTACAATATATATATAATTAATAATAACATGTTTATCTCTATACATTACGTGTTGTTATACATATATTGTTTATGACAATATGCAAATTTATTGATCATATACATTTTTTGAACATTCTAACAATGGATGTTATCGAAATCAGAATTTATGGTGTTTAAATTTCGCAATATATCAAATAATTATGATTTCCATTTTTATTTTGTCTTTCCAAATGCTGATTATGCGCATAGGGCATTCTGGCTGCACAAAGCAGAAAATGCGATAGAGCTACGCACACAATCTTACGTAGACCATATATGTATACAGACAATTTTAATTGCGTTGGTGTCCGCGGTTTTTTTCGCGATGTTGACAAATAACATGGGCTTCGATTGGCTGCTTTTGTTTTTGTATCACCACACATATCTGCTTCTTCGCTGTTCTGTTCTAGTGACATATACCCAATGCCAAGATGCCTACCACATTACACATTTTGAACGACCAATACCACAATTTGTACACAATGCAAACTGATTTACAATGTGCATAAAGAAGTGTATAGAGTTCACAAATATTAATTTTGTTATTTTTTGAGTTTGGTTTTGTTTGTGAGGTTTGTATATGTACATATATGCAAACATCATCTATTCTATAATCTACATTTTCGCTGTTGGGTATATTCGTAAATGCTTTGCATTTTTGGTTCTAATGATGACGATCTTACTTCCTTGGCAAACCAGTTATGCCTATGATTATTTATGTATGCATGTACGTAAGTTTCTATATCCAACTGGCAGACATGATATGGTAGCTGCTGCTTGCTACTAATTCCTGTTTGCCTAAGAGCCTATACACACTTGCGACTCAATCGATTTGGTCGAATTGGACTGTTGTATTCACACTACTCCAACTATTTAGTCGAATCGGTGGCAGCTATTCACACTTGAGACTAAATAGTCGTGCGATTGACAATGTTGCCAATGTTCACATTTTACTCAGCAAATTTTACATTAGTGGTCTTCATATAAAGTGATGAAGTATTAAATTGTTAAAGTTTATCTGCATTCTTACATGAAAGCACCTTCTTGTCAGCTGTCAACTTGATTAATAAATAAAAAACAATAAAATAAACAAAAAGTGCATACATTGTTTGGCTTTGTTTCTTATTAAACTAGCAACTAGCTGTCAAGTAAATGAAAAGAGAAAAACGGAAGGAATTACGCTCATAAAGGCGAAACGAACAGAAGTACAAGAAACGGAAAAATAGTAAAAATCAGCCATTAATAATTTTCATGAAATTTCATTTTCATTATTTCTATTTTAAAATGCGATTAATGACATTTGAAGAGGACAACAATATCAAGAAACATATGAAAACGGAAGTAAATATCCTTAGTTAGATAATTCTTGTCTATAACTACACCATTTCCAGATGGATTTTAGAAAGGGGAAATTGGATCTTAGAAATGTCAATTGGATTTTCGAAAATTTATATAATTATTAATTTATACTTTCATACGCAATAAAGAATTTCTATTCGAAAAATTCTGTGTAAAATTTATTTTAAACGCACATTCTGAAATCCAATTCACGCTTTCAAAAATCCAATTTTGTTTTCTAAAATCCCTTTAACGCTTTCTAAAATCCAATTGACATTTCTAAAATCCAATTTCCCCTTTCTAAAATCCAATTGACATTTCTAAAATCCAATTTCCCCTTTCTAAAATCCAGTTAACGCTTTCTAAAATCCATCTGGAAATGGTGTAGTTAATAAGAAACGAACCTTTTGTTTTTAAACATTTTGAAAATATTAATTGAAATATTCAATCTCTACAATTTACCAAAAGTGAAATAAAAGTAGTGCTGTCAGCATGGCAACTCTTTCCACTACGAATATCACTGTTGTTGTTGTAGTCGTTCGACTAAATTGTCTCAAGTGTGAATACGTAGAAGGGCGCCTTGCTGATCAAGCAGTTGTACAACTGTTTCAGTTGGAATGAAATTGGGCTGCAAATCCAACTGTTTCAGTTGTACAACTAATTGAATGTAGTGTGAATGCTTCCATACATTCCCATGCAAATCAACATTCGACTAAATCGATTAAGTCGCAAGTGTGTATAGGCTCTAATAGTTGGACGGGAATAATTCGTATTTTCTTAGCCTGTGTGGATCCGTATGAAATCAAAAATTCTTTCTTTCAAAATATTTTCGATGGCAAATATTAAAATTGTCGAATTTTATGATGGAAAGAAGAAATGTTGCAACAGAGCTTTATTTATTTATTTATTTATTATTATAATTCATTCATGAATAAAGTTGTAAAAAATCACGTTCATTCTTAACGAATGCCGTAAACCTCCCCTCGGTAAGAACCATACATTTTGTCAGAAATCTGACAACAAAGCTCTTCGGATACCATAGAATCTACTTATCATCTTGAAAAAGACTCGAATTTAACATTTAGTATGAAAGAAATGCGATTAATTCGGGACGTGTTCGGGATCAATCGATTACATCCCGAAGATTGCAAATGTAGTTTAATCTCCTTCATTCAAAGCTATAAGGCTATTTTTTGTTATGAAAATTTCTAAAAATGGTTAATTGTTATATGTATATGTATATTAGAACAAAGTTTATTCGATTCGTTTCCATCTTGTAGTGAAATCTTTTAAATTAAAATTAAGTATTTTCTCCAAATATTTTTATAAATCAGTCATGAAGTCTTCAAACTTCTTCTGGCAAACAAGAAGAAAAGAAAAATATTACTTATTTAAGTTACAACTACCAAATAATTTAAGTAATATATATATGAATTTATATTGTTTTTTTTAATAAACAGAAAATTTAAAGTTTATATATTTTTTTACTTCAGCCCCCCCTGAAATGAAAAGCTGGCTACGGGCCTGCATGAAGATTTAAATAAAGATTATACAATAAGTTTTAAATAATATAATATTATACATAATATAATATAATATAATATAATATAATATAATATAATATAATATAATATAATATAATATAATATAATATAATATAATATAATATAATATAATATAATATAATATAATATAATATAATATAATATAATATAATATAATATAATATAATATAATATAATATAATATAATATAATATAATATAATATAATATAATATAATATAATATAATATAATATAATATAATATAATATAGTATAATATAATATAATATAATATAATATAATGTAATAAGTTTTACTTTTGAAAAAATTTGCCTACATTTATACCGGGACAAGCCCTTTCGGGATTAATCGCATATTTTATGGAGGTGAATCTAAAATCCTGAAACTTATTAAACTTATTTGAAGTTAGGCTTCTAGATGAAGAAAAGGTAGGGAAGGCGTAGTGTTTGAGGGAAGAAGTCCCAAACAAAACTTGATTCATAATTTTGATGCACCAGGCGCACATCAAAAATAAAAAGAAGCGCCGAATTAATTTTGCATACGTATATATGTACATATGTACACATATTTGCATGTCCATACATACATATGTACATATGTATGCCAAATGTATGTATGCCAAATGTATGCATGCATAAGTCAGAGTTTTCTATTTTCTATTCTTATTCGTTCTTATTACTTATTCGCGTCGAAAAACCAAAATAAACAAGTAAGGAAGCCTAAGTTCGAGTGGAATCGAACATTAGATACTCAGCTGTATGCTTTCATTGTTTGTTTGCGTTTGATGGAAACACGGTGTATTTTATATAAAGCGAGTGCTGCATAAAGTGGGCGTAGCCACGCCCATTTTCAACATTTTTATCAGTCGATCAACTAAGCATATGAATATTATTCTTTGTGCAAAATTTCATTCCTTTTTGACTTCTAGTTACAAAGACTTCACGTTACAAATTCCAAAAGGGTGTTCCAGAAATATCTTTGTTAAAAAGTAGGCGTGGTCATAAACCGATTTCAATAAATTTTTGCGTGTATATTACCACAAGTTATAAAACGTATAAACAAAGTTTCGTCATAATATCTCAATTATTTTTGGAGTTATAGGCTAAGAAATCTCGTATACTCCTGCTTCTAAAAGAAGGCGGTGCCACGCCCATTTTCCGAAATTTTTACGGTTTTTGTCTTATGTTCATAGTTAGACTCCTGCCATAAAAGTTTAATGATATATCTTTATATTTGACAGAGATATCGCTTAAAATGTTTTTATTAGGTCACTTTATAAGACCCATATATAAAAGTGGGCGTGGTCGTCAACCGATTTTGGAAATTTTTCGTTCAAACATTTGCCTAAGTAAGTATATCACGCGTACTAAATTTCATTGATATATCTTCAATGGTTTCTGAGTTATGACTCATAAAGCTTTCAATATTTGTCCCTTAATAAGTGGGCGTGGCACCGCCCATTTTCCAAAATTTTTGTGTTTTTTGTTTTATGTCCATAGTTGGACTCATGCCACAAAATTTCAGTGATAGATCTTTATATTTTACAGAGATATCGCTTAAAATGTTTTTATTAGGTCACTTTATAAGACCCATATATAAAAGTGGGCGTGGCCGTCAACCGATTTTAACAATTTTTCGTCCAAACATTGACCTAAGTAAGTATATCACGCGTACAAAATTTCATCGATATATCTTCAATGGTTTCTGAGTTATGGCTTATAAAACCCTCAATGTTTGACCCTTAATAAGTGGGCGTGGCACCGCCCATTTTCTAAAATTTCACCAAATTTCTTCATAGGGGCCTGAGCTCAACACGTGGGTAAAATTTCATCGCTCTAGCTATATTAGTGGCTGAGATACCAAATTTCCGATTTTTTCTATATAGGAAAAGTGGGCGTGGTCATGGTCCGATTTCGCCCATTTTCAATACCAACCGTCCCAGTCTCGATACCAACTTGCATTTCAAATTTCATCAAAATATATCAATTTTTGCGCGAGTTAGAGTGTTTACAGACGGACGGACAGACGGACAGACGGACGGACGGACAGACGGACGGACGGACGGACATGGCTCAATCGATTTCTCTTTTCACCCTGATCATTTTGATATATATAAGTCTATATCTATCTCGATTATTTCATTCTGTTACAATCCACCGTTATGTGATTAAAACTATAATACTCTGTGTACTAGTACAGCTGAGTATAAAAAGTCAAGTGAATTCGACACGCGAAAAATAGTGTGAGGCAACTCGCGCATACTGGATTGAAATTTCAGAGCCGATTTTATCGAACTCGTCCAAAATAACGAACATTCCCTTCTTATATAATTTACGTTCTTTGGTTGAAGCATGCTCACTGTGCTGTGATTGGCTGTACAAACAAAATACACATTGTGAGGTGGATTGGTGGTGTATTTGCGCTATTTTCTTAGCAGGCTTTTGGGGGCATGTTACAGTGGGGTCTATATTATTGAGAACTTAAATAGTAAACACATTTAAAACGTAAAATAACCAGATTTTAAAGAATTTCGTATGAAATGAACGAAAATGTGTACGCAAGCCGGGCTTCTCTGCTTGTATGAAGCGACCGCCTCTGAAGCCTAGAAATCTTAAATATACGTATACATATGTACGTATGTATGTACCTATGTAATATTTGTCTATTAACTCACCTTCTTCTCAGTGAGCTTCTCACAACGTCGCTGCTTACAAATTTGATGGCTTTTATCATTACGGCAGGGCGCGCATTCGCCGCAATTGTCCTTACGCTGGCAGCCGATGCATTCGCCGCAGCGTTTGCGCTTTTTCTTCGACTGGAAAACAGAAATCTAAATTTAGGCGTTTAGCATATAAAGCTTTCCACAAACAAGTGGTACAATTTCTATCAGCTTCAAGCTTAAACATCTACTCACCTGCTTCTCGCCGTTTATGTCGCTACTATCGCCCATACCCAAAGCGCTTAAAGGACTCTTGAAGTTGGCCGTGCTCGACACCGCATCCACTTGTCCGGGATTGCTGGGATCCACATCCATGGCACTTGCCTCGGACTCGGCGCTGGACTCGAGCGAATTCGCCCGATTTTTCCGTCGTTCTTTCTTGCGCGCATCCACCCGCGCAATCGGCGAATTCAACACTTTTTCCACTTTGATTTGTGTGCTGGTCGTTGAGGGTGTAGGTGTGTGCGGCTGCGTTGTGTGTGGTGTATGTGGGCCGCCGCTGGCACCTGCACCGCTGGAAGCACCACCACCGCCACTGCCAGCGCCACCTGTTGCAGTGTGGGTTGAGTGTGGTGTGTGATAGCCAGCGGCGCCATTTGATGTATCCATCATGGTGACACCACCACCACCACCAGCGCCGCTACCATCGACATACGAGGGAGTGGTGGGTGTGTGCATGCCCATTGGTGTGACATTGGTATTAGCTGTATTGATGGCTGTGGCGCCTAGCAGTAGGCCGCCGTTGCCGTCATTATTGAGATCAAATGTTTCTGTAGCTTCTTTTTTAACGACGCCGCCCAAAGAGCCACCCAATCCGCCGCCCAAGCCGCCAAGCGAATGTTGCTGGCTCGATGAAATGGGCGCAAGTGCGCCAGGTGGCGGTGGTAGTGGCGGCGGCGGTGGCGCTGTGGCATACGCGTGGGGCGTAAGCGTCTGATACAAAGGCAAATGGTGGTGGCGCCCATCGTCTAGGGCGGTGCCGGCGACGCCAACATAGCCGCCCATGCTGGCCGTATTAGCGGCTGTGGGCGGCATAAGTGGCGGATAAGTGGCGCTGCTGCGATGATGATGTCCCTGCGCATTCACAGCGCCCAAATGGTGGTAGGCATTCGTTGGGGGTGGTGGCGGTGCCGATGGTGCGCCCAAAGGTGGCGCAAACGGCGAGCCGGTTGCTGTTGCTGACGCCGCCGAGGGCGGTGTGATGCTCGCTTGCAAGCTATTCAATTGCGCCAGCGGCGAACCAATGCTCGCCATTCCCGGCGAACTCACCGAAATGCTGGCCGGTGACATGGCGACCGTCTGCAGTGAGGACATCGACGGCGCTAGCACCGTTGAGGACATTGGCGTGATGCCATCGGACATAAGGGCATCGTTGTAGCCGTGAAATTGACTTTGGAATGAGGGCAGCTTGGAGAAGGGTTCGAAACCGCTGCTTAGGCCGATATTCCCGTTGCCGCTGCCGTTGCCATTGCCGATGCCGATGCCGATGCCGCTGCTAACCCCCTTAAGTGCATTGCTGTGGTGTGTGTGTTGATGATGGTCCTTGGTATCCATTTCCCAGGGACGCGTATAATTATTATTGCTATTGTTGTTGCTATTGGTGCTATTATTGGCGGCGCTGTTGCTGCTACTGCCGCCGTTGTCGTTGTCGTTGTTGTTGCCGTTGCCGTTCGACTGCGAGCTTACAGCCGAGTGCTGCTGTTGCTGCTGCTGCTGCCGCTGTTGTTGTTGTTGTTGATCATTATTGCTGTTACTGTTGTTGTGGCTGTGATTGCTGCTTCTGGTGGCGGCTGTGGCATCGCTGCTTGAGGTGGCAGATTGTTGCTGTTGCTGTAGATGCTGTTTAGTAGCGGCCCGAGCAGGCGAAGATTGAGGAAGTGGTTGATGGAGTGATTGCTGTTGTTGGCTGGATTGCAGTTGTTGCTGTTGTTGGTATTGTTGTTGGCGCGCATAATAATCCCAATGTTGTTGTTGATCGGCAACAAATTGTTGCTGCCGTGTCTGTTGTTGATAAAAGTATTGTTGCTGTTGTTGTTGCTGCTGCTGGTGTTGTTGTTGTTGTTGTTGTTGTTGTTGGTGCAACGAATGTTGCAACTGTTGATGTGTTGGTGGCAAATAGGCGTATTGTTGTGCCGCCGCTAAGCTGTGACTTAAGCCGTAGCCCAAATGATTGGCCGATAACGCTGCTGCTGCTGCTGCTGCTGCCTCTGCTGCTACCGCTGCCGATAACGCTGACGATGTGCCTGTTGGTATTGCTGTTGCTGTTGCCAAAGCTGACGTGTCTCTTGTGTTGCCGCCGCTGTTTTGCGTTATTATTGATGAAGCCATTTAAGCTGTCTCAGCGGCATGGCGACTGCCGAATACGCTGCGGTAGGCGGCCACGAAAAACAACACCAAATTAGAAAGAGATGGAATACGCGTGCAATACAGCGAAATTGGTGAACGCTGAGCTTGAATGTGCTATCGCTGCAAGAACTTAATGGCGCACTGTAGCGGCGAACAAGACGTAAATGCGAGTGCAGCGCGGAAGGAGTGCGTACGCGTTTGCTTTGAGGCTTGAGGAACGTGCGCTTTTTTCGCGTTTAACTCGTTAGGCGCCCGTGTGCCCGTTATAGATATGAGCTCAATTTGTTTTTTTTTTTTTTGTAAGTTTTTAATCTAAATCTAAATATCAATTTTTATGCGGTTTTTTGTACACTTTTTTGTGCTTAAATGTTTTATTTTTGTTTTGTAAATTTTCTCAAAACTTTTCGCTAAGTGCGTTTTTATATTTTTTGAACTTGCTTAGGGAAGTTTTTTTTGTGATTTTTTTTTTTGTTTTTGAGTATGTTTTTGATTTTGTTTTTTTTTGCGTTTTGCTTTTGTACACTTGAAATTTCGACTTGAGGTAGTTAATGCTTTTGCATTTCCAGCATTTTTTGCATTTTTTTTTTTGAATTTCAAAGTTATTCTTGTATGTATTTTTTACAAAACGTATTTTCTCTAAACACTTTGAACTCAGCGGTTGGTTGGGATTGTATTTTTATTGCGTTATTATATATTTTTTTGTTTATTGATTTATTTTGTTTACTGATTTATTTTGTCATTTGAACTATTAGTTGTTGCAACTTTTGTTAAAATTGATTATTCGTAGAATTTGTAGCAATTAGCTTTTGCTAGCGGCTTTTGAATTTTATTTTTTTTGGGGTATGATATTTTTTCTTTTTTGTTTTGTGAATAAAAGTGCACTAACTATTTATAAATTTGTGTTTTCCTTTTTTATTATTATTCCAATAATATTGCTATGTATGTATGTGTGTGCACTATTTTTTTTTATTTTTTATTTTTATTATTATTTTAAGAAAATTCGAATCTCGACTCGCTCACTCGATAATTTTGTTAGTATGTATACGTTATAAGCAAAATTTATGCGCGATTTTGTACTCTGTAGATTTTCAAGATATTTTTGTTGTATGTATTTATTTTATTTATTTATTTTTTTTTTCAAAACTATTGTAATTTAATTGTAATTGAATTGTTTTATATATGTTTGTACATTTGCATTAATATTTTTTTTCTATTGGAAGTTGAATATATGTATGTATGTATATGTATATGCACTTATCATAGACTATAATTGCTATTTAAAATTTGTATTTGTATTTGCTGTTGTAGCAAATACATGTATTTGTATTAGCTAGTTTTGTATTTGTTGTTTCTTTATTCTTATTTTTTTTATTTATTCCACCTTAACTTACTTCACTTTTTAACACTACTCTCTTGCTTTTCAATGGCTTACGTTATTATACGAAGTTTTATTTTGCATTAAAATTGCTTATTAATTATTTTTGCTAATTAAACTTAATCTATTTTAAGTTATTATTATTTATTTATGTATTTGGTTTAATTTTCAGACTTTTCAAAATGTTGTAAATTTGTTTTTTCCTTCGTTAGATTTTTCTACAAACAGTTTGTTGAATTTTTTTTTCTGTTTCAGTTATTTAATAAGTGGTATTTATTTTTTTTTATTAGGTTATGTAAACTTGTGTATACATATATGTACATTTGTAAGTAAATTGTGGCTATTGCGTTGCGAAATTTGTTGTAAGTATTTGTACTTTTTGGTTAAATTTGCTTTTCGTTTTGTTGTTGTTGTTTTTTCTGCAAGGGATTTTTTTTATTGAAAACTTGTATGTACATATGTAAATTCAACCTATACATATTTATTTGTATATACATATATATGTAAGTATTTTAATATATTGCTGATATTTTATCTTATTCTTTTTTATTTTCTTATTTTTTTTTTGTAATTTCTTATTTTTTATCTTAAATTTATTTAAAAAAAAAAAACTGTTGGTCTTCCACTGGTTTGTTTGTTTTGCTTTAATCGCGCTTACACGTCACGTTATTCTAATTAAATTAAACTGCGTTCAACTATTTTATTCACTGGTTCTTGTACACGGGTGATGTTTTAATGACTATTTCAAAAGTCGCTTGTTGGTTTAATGTTTTGTTTTTGTTTTATTTATTTGAACTACACTTGTTGCTGTCTCTCTAAACACTTGTGCATAACAAAAAAAAATTAGAATTTAACATAAACAAATTAACGTGTTTGCTTTAAATTTGCTTTGATTGGCGTAATCATGAGTTAGACGAATTGTTCTCGCTTTCTTCCGAACCGGCAAAACTGAAATGAGAAGGGGAAAAGGGCGTTTGTCAGTTTTAATTTGAAATTTGATTTTTGCATAATTGGTATGTACATAACTAGGCGAGTTCCCGTGGCAGAGATCCAGATCCGGATACAAATTTTGCAAGCAAATGCAACAACAATTTGGTGATCCTGGTATTTATAGGGATCAAAAAAAATCTATTACAATCTATACGGATCCGAAATTGATACAGATAAACACCAGGATCACAAAATTCTTGTTGCATTTGCATGCAAACTTCTTATCCCGATCTGGATCACTGCCACGGGAACTCGGCAACTATGTATGTATGTATATACTATATATGTTTGTAAATTGAAGCAAATACGTATTTAAAAAAAATAAAAAAAATATAACTAGTAGCCCGGGCCGATTTACTAACTTATTTTACTACTTCAATGAAATGGCTCTAAAATGAATTGATTTTTATGCACAAGTAGGGATTTCAGAAAATCAAAAATAGACAAAAATTGATAAAAAAAAAATAACCAGGCCAAAAAATAACCAGCTAACATTTTGTTTGCAATAAGTGCTCCAAATACAAATTCAATGCTGAGACAAGAAAAATTAGACTTGATTTTGAACATAGAAAATAATTTCTTAATATCAAGAAAATCCAAGAAAATTGGATTTTAAATACATACATAAATACGAAAAAATTTTCTCCCTTCAAACAAAAATTTATTTTAAATAAATAAGAAAACATTTATACCGGAATCGCAATTTGTCGTTCGGTCGGTCGCGCTTCTGACAAGTGAGTAGAAATGTATGGAAATATATGGAGCAAATCGCATTGTGATCTCAAGTGTTTGATAGTAAAATTTTTGTAATATCGTATGTTCATTGCAACCCTGTATAACGCCTGAGTTGAACATTTCTCTACTAAGTCGGGCGTTTGGCATTAAAAAGAATTCAAATTGTTTCTTTCGATGAAAAATTGTGAAAAAATTCAAGAAAATATATTGGTGGCAGTGAAAATGTTTCCAATCCAGCATCTAATATCTAATGTCAGTGTGAAGCGGCTTTGAGGTACGATCAACGCGCGACCGACCTAACGCCAAATTCAGGCATTAGGTACTTACGGTAAGTGTTTTTTTCTTGTTTTTAGAAATACATAAATAATTAAGAAATCATTTTTTTTGTTGCAGCTTATACGAGCTGAAGTAAATAAGAAAATATTTGCTAAAAGGAAAATGAAAACTTATCATGACGGATCAGAAACGCATAATTAGTTAACTAGTATTTTCCTAGGACTTTTTCAATGAAATTACAACATTTCGTTTAATATAAATGAAGATGCAAATAGTGAACTCCTTATACGAAATGCTTCACTAACGATCTGAGAATTGCAGAAATAATCAGAAATATGCAAATTGGATGGCAAATGAAAAAAAATACAAGTAACTTTTGCCAATGCAAATTCAGCAAGAAATATTTTTCTTCACTCAAGACCACGCTTTCTTATATATTTAATTTTTTTTTTTTTGCTGTTGTTACAATTCATTGAAACTAAATTTTCTTCAATTCTTTTTGATATTAGTAAGAAGATTTTCTTCATTTAAGTATATTTAAGAAAATGGTTTCTTATTTATTTAAACATTTTTTTTTATAGATTTGGTTAGTGTTCTTTAATAAGAAAATAATTGTCTCATTTTTCGAAAACTCAATTTCTTGATTTTAGTAGTAATTAAGTCAAATTTTCTTATTTCTCTAAAAATTTTCTAAATGGAGTCAAGAAGCATTTTTCTGAAAGTATTAAAATTTCTTTTAAATGAAATCCGCCCATTGTAGGCCCATATCTGGGGAAAGTTTTTTACTCGAAAAAATAAGAGAAATCCTAATTTCGATGGCACGATATCGACTAATTTCTCTCCATAGAAATCGCCCCGGTCTAATAACTAAAGCCCAAATTATCTACATTAGCGCTGTGGCAGTGGCAGTAACAGTTTTAAAAATCAGCTGATGCAGCTAATATGAGCATTAGAGCGGAGTGAATTGGGGCTTTTTTTGAAAGCATTATTGCTCTACCTGCAGAAAGTTGCCTTTCTAGTACAGAAGTAAGACTGCAAAATATTATATGCCTAGTGCTTTATTTGGAGGTGCCCCAATTCCATTAAAGAATGGACAAAATGCTCCAGATGCATAAAATTCATTTGCTAGATAAAATTAATTTGCTAATTTCTCCTAAAAATATACGAAATTTTCCGATGAAATATCTTTAAATCAGTGTCTCCAAGCTTATACAAAAATTCTGAAAATTCGAAACAATTTTTTTGAAATTTTGAATAAAGTACAGTTTGTTCTCATTTGGGAGATATTTGCAAATATTGGGATAGACGATTGATGAAATTGGGAATATTATCAAATTCTTCACGCGATGTCATAAATTTAGTTACTATTTTCATGTTCACCTTTTTCAATTTAAATAGTCAATCTTGTTTTAGCGTTTATTCTGTTCCTTTGATTTTTCTTCTTCCTTGCTTTTTCTTTCCGCCAGCAATATTTGCTATTGAAAATCAATTAAGTAAAAATTAAATTAACTCCCGCTTGCTTGCATCAAAGTACGGAAACACAAATTGGTTAAAAATATATTAAATTGCATAGTACGGAAACAGACATAAGTTCACATCAACACTTAGAAGTTGGCTGCGAGTCAAGGCAGTGGCAGCGAATTTGGAATTTGGGCTAAACGAAGCAGCGCTGCCGACTGCGACTGCTGTATTCTGTGACGCTTCATTGCAAACCGCAGTTTCTAAAAATCAGCTGCCACTGCCACAGCGCTATTGTCCGTGTCCAAACACAGCAACTCTGCCGCGAAATTATCCAACGATTCTCTTTTGTGCCGCTGTTCTGTCTTCCATTTGTCCAAACACATCAACTCGTCGCTGGCCAACTTTTGTTCATTATGTTTTGTTCTGGCATTCTTCGAACGCTCTGATTGGTCACTGGCGATAAGAATTGCTGCACAAAGCGTGTTGTCCGAGCACCGACGACTTGGTGCCCCCCTCCTTTCCTCGTCGCCTTCTCACCCACAAACGAACAAAAGCAGCGGGTTGCTCAACTTCGTGTCTCCGTGTTTGGACGTCGACATTGTAATTCCGGCTTAAGGGCACCAACTACTGCCGTAATTCGACCGTGTTTTGTTTTATAATACATATTATGTACATTAGGGTTATGATTGTTTCACACTTTTTTTTTAATTTTAATTTTCCTGTGGTGGCAAACGATGAATGAGCTTTCGGCGACTTATTACATTTCTGATGTTATTTGTTTTCGTTGTCAAAAAACAAACTTGCTTTGCTTGCTTGGCTGTGAGAAATGTCAAAATTATTTTGAGCTCTACTAAAATGTATAAAAGTTGGCCAAATGTCAGCTTTACTTCACGCGCTTGAAGCGCTGCATAGTTTCGAATTGCCCAATTCTCTATTTGACAGCGCTTTGAAAGCTTTGACATTAATTTTGACAATTCAATTTCCAATATGGCTGCTGATATCAGGCATTAGGTGTATTCCCTAACGGAAAATTATTACAAATTATTGAAAAATTGTAAGAAATATCACCTTTTTCCATTTTTTTACGCAAAAAATTTGCAGAAGAGGAAAAAACTCAAAACTTGTTCAGCACTTCGAGTCAACATTTTAGGGTTGTTTCTTAGGAAACCAGCAGCTAGCTGTCAAGTGAAATGAAAAGGGAAAAATGGAAAGAATTATGCTCACAAAGAGCAAAAGAGACAGGAAATCAAGAAACGGAAAACTACTAAAAATTAGCAAAAAATTATTTTAATGCCATTTTTGGCATTTAATTGTTATTTTTTTCTAAAAAAACATTTCATTTTAATTATATATAATTCAAAAATTTAGCAAAATTCAAAAGTAACAAAATGATATATATATTAGTTTATTTTTTTAACAGCTGTTTCTTAATTTGGCAGCAAATAATTTCAGTTTGTGAAAATTTTACTAGCTGAAATTTGGAGTAGCCATGGGTAATGGCGCAATTTTTTTGACGCTGATACAATAACTCCAGCGCCAGTCGTGGCGCCAACTCACGGTACTGGCGCAATAACACCTTTAGCGCAATTGTCATGGAATAATCGATAAATAACATTTTTTCGTTTGTTACTGTTTACCATCCCTGTTTTATTTCTTTTGGCGCAATTCTGCTTACATATACGAGGGCAAAATTAATTTAAATTTTCATAATCATTTGGAAACATATTCCGTATATTTGTGAAAATATGCTGGAAATTAAGGTCACTTAGATCACTATCAAGCATACATAATTGTGACGGTGTCATACGTATACATATACTATGGTGTTGTTATTGGTGTTGTGGTTGTGCCATTTTACACTAGCGCTATATTGGTGCTGGCGTTAGCGCACGAAATTGAGTCGGTGTTATATTGCAAAATTGAGTTGGCGCAATATTGAGTTGGCGCTATATTGAGTTGGCGCTATATTGAGTTGGCGCATTTCCCAAATCGGAGTTAGCGCAATAACTCCAGGGTTGGTGTTAGCGCAATTGCGCCGCGCAGCGCAGTGTTACCCATGCCTAATTTGGAGCTCTCTATGATTGTTACTCTTACGCATTGGCTCTCATTCGGCTAACTTTTTGATTCAAGAAACGATTTGCTAGCACGAACCTGGATAAATACTCATAGCTAGCTACTTAATAAGAAACAAACCTTTTGTTTTATTTCTTTGGATTGCCTATTCAGCTGATTAATATCACAGCGTTCAAAGCTACCATTGGGCTATAGAAGCTTTCAAAGTAAAGCAAAGTAAACTGAAGCAAACAAAGCCAGAAAAGCAAGCGTACATTGGGCCTTTACCTTAACAAGCGAAAAAATGTTATTTATCGATTATTCGATGACAATTGCGCTAAAGGTGTTATTGCGCCAGTACCGTGAGTTGGCGCCACGGTTGGCGCTGGCGTTATTGTATCAGCGCCAAAAAAATTGCGCCATTACCCATGGCTAGCTGAGAGAGCTGTGAAATTAATGGAAGAGCTCTACATCACTTGCAAAAGTGACAAATATCTCAACCAAAATTTCTTAAATAGTAATTAAGAAATGTGTAGGTATATGTATATATAAATACTTTGTATTCCTTATTCATTACAATATAAAAAATATGCAAATTCCCTTATAAAAGCTATTTTGCGGGGAAAGTTTTTTTTTTATTCCCTACCAAAATTGTACACTCAAAATAATATTTCGTAAATATTACGAAATCTTTCGTACATATTACGAAATTCTTTCGTAAAATTGAGCAACGAATGTTTTCGTAAATAGTACGAAAACTATTTCGTACTATTTACGAAATACTTTCGTAGTATTTACGAAATACTTTCGTATATTTACGAAGGCTTTCGTACTATTTACGAAATACTTTCGTAGTATTTACGAAATACTTTCGTATATTTACGAAGGCTTTCGTACTATTTACGAAATACTTTCGTAGTATTTACGAAAGGTTTCGTACTATTTACGAAAGACTTTCGTAGTATTTACGAAATACTTTCGTAGTATTTACGAAATACTTTCGTAGTATTTACAAAGGCTTTTGTACTATTTACGAAATACTTTCGTACTTTTGAGCAACGAAAGATTTCGTAAATATTACGAAACCGCTTTCGTACATTTACGAAGGCTCTTAGAGCTGTCAAATTGTTGTACAATTGACCAAATTATTTTTTAGCTTAAAGTTAAAAATACCTTAATTATTACATACATATATTTATGTACATATGATGTATATTTCAACGAAATTTGAAAACTTTTTCAAAATATGTATATCAATAAAAAAATGCTAAGAGAAAGATGTTTTATATATGCATAAGAAATAAGTTTAGATAATTTCATTTTGGTTTTAAATATCTACTGAAATTAATTTATTCAATTCATTTAAAAGTTTTTTATTTATTTTAATATTTTACATTTATATTAATATTAATTTTAGTAACTAATAAAATAAGAGGTACTTATTGCCTATACGTGTTCTTACAAACATAGGAAACTTTGGAAATCGCAATTTGCAAATGTGGACATCGTTCCGATCCACTTAAACAGATATCCCTGTGAAAAAGTAAGAAAAAAAAGAAATAGAAAAAGGAAAAGAAAAAGAAAAAAAAAAGAAAATGAAAAAACAAAGAAAAATAAAAATTAAAAATTAAGACTAATATTAAGACTAAGATAAAGATAAAGATAAAGATAAAGATAAAGATAAAGATAAAGATAAAGATAAAGATAAAGATAAAGATAAAGATAAAGATAAAGATAAAGATAAAGATAAAGATAAAGATAAAGATAAAGATAAAGATAAAGATAAAGATAAAGATAAAGATAAAGATAAAGATAAAGATAAAGATAAAGATAAAGATAAAGATAAAGATAAAGATAAAGATAAAGATAAAGATAAAGATAAAGATAAAGATAAAGATAAAGATAAAGATAAAGATAAAGATAAAGATAAAGATAAAGATAAAGATAAAGATAAAGATAAAGATAAAGATAAAGATAAAGATAAAGATAAAGATAAAGATAAAGATAAAGATAAAGATAAAGATAAAGATAAAGATAAAGATAAAGATAAAGATAAAGATAAAGATAAAGATAAAGATAAAGATAAAGATAAAGATAAAGATAAAGATAAAGATAAAGATAAAGATAAAGATAAAGATAAAGATAAAGATAAAGATAAAGATAAAGATAAAGATAAAGGGAAACTACTTAAAACCTTAAAATTCAAGCAGCTACACTCGGTGAAAAAAAATTTTATTTTTATAATGCACGTTTTAAACCAGATCGTTTTTATTTTAAAAATGAAAATTTGTAAATTAAAAATGAAACTTTTGAAATAAAAATGTATTTTGGATTAAATAGAATAATTTTTAAATTGAAAATTAAAATGAAGGGAATAAAAGCGCAAGTTTCAGGTTCAAAATCTCATAGGGCTTTAATAAACATTTTTAAATTAAAATGTTTTTTCTTGATTTTACAATTTTACAATGAACCTTTTTAAAATAAAAATGGTCGTATCTACATCACTTTTAAATACGTTTTTGCAAATTTTAAGCCCATTTTCATATGTTTTTAAAATTTTTTCTCTGAGTGTAGAAATATCTCTTTATATTATTTTATTGAGTATTTATTTAGGAAAATACATAAGACCGAAAAAAGGAAAAAGTAAATGCAACTACTGTACTCACCTTTAAGTTTAATTAAGTTGGAAAATATCACAGTTTATTTTGTAAATCAATATTGTCTTTTTATATACAATGCATTATTCTTTTACGCATTATTTCATTACGCACTTACTACTTAAAATAATTTTTGATATTATTGCACCGACTCAACACTTTACAATGAAAGAAGACTTGTACAGTAAAATATTATTGTACGAAAGTATTTCGTATATATTACGAAAGTATTTCGTAAATCGTTTAAACCTTTGATAGTGTTACGAAAGTATTTCGTATATATTACGAAAGTATTTCGTAAATCTTTTAATCCTTTGATAATGTTACGAAAACTTTCGTACAATATACGAAATTATTCGTAAAGATAATTTTAAGAAAATTTACGAAAGTGTTTCGTAATATTTACGAAAAATTTCGTAATATATACGAAAAAAATATTAGAAAATGGTTTACGAAAGATTCGTAAAATTAGATTTTGTTGAGAAAAATGCTTTCGTAATATATACGAAACTTTCGTACATATTACGAATCTCTAGACTACGAAAGTCTTTCGTAGTTATTTTACGAAATTTTATTTTTAGTGTAGTAATTTTTGCAGTTTTCATCGTTTGCCAGCACAGGGTTTTAAATCTAAAAAAATCATAACCCTAATGTACATACCTACATATGTCTGTGTTTTGAAGGTGATTCAGCTTGCAAAATTAGTACATAGAGGCGAAAAACGCGCTTAGTTTTATTTATTGCTTTTGCTACTGATATCAACGCTAGTTTTGTTCTTGTTACTGAGTATATTTTCTGTAGTTGTTTTTACAATTTTTATTTACTGTTTTTGTTATCATTTTTATCATTATTATTGCTGTTGCTCGTAGAGTGCTCGTCTCCCAAGCCAAAATTAAAATTTATTAATTTTATAATTACATAATTAAAGCCGAATCATTGAATTCTTTATGAAATAGCGGCCACTTCTTGGCAATGGGCGGTAAGCATACCTTCCGAGTGTATTTCTAGATTTATTTATTTATTTTTATTTGTGATTCGAAATAAGAAAATCCACAAAAAAAATTTAGTTTCCAAGGACTCTGCCACCCCCGGCATTATTATTTTTTTTTTGTAAATCCTTTTTACCTAAAATTAGTTAGAGCATTAGCGTTTCAGAAAACATAATAGACACATTCAATTGCAAAACTGTCTGCTCTTGTTCCCTCAAAATATTCTTTAATAAAACTAGTTAACGTTCGTAGTATTGAAAATACTGGATTGGAAAAGAATGAGAGCAAGTGAGTTACCTGAAAGAAATTACTCTAGATCACTAAAATTTCCCCCAAAGAATAGGATGGACTTCGAACTAACAACGAAGGAAAAATGTATGGAATATCGGAACTTCCGTTTTGCTAGTTCTCGAATGGAATACCAATCAATTTACACATTCCTAAGCGAAGCTGAGACTTGAAAAAGATATTCGTTGTTCAATTGTTTTCGAAGTGTTAATCAATGCTCATGATTGCCAGGACTTTTTGATGTGTAAACATCTTTGCTGTAGCTACGAGTAATTTCGAAAAACAGGTAAAGTTTACGCGTAAACATGTAAATGCGTAAACCGTAAATGACCTTGGCATTGGCAGTGGTAGGTAGGTAGCTTGGCATGTACTTACAAATGCCTGCATGCATATCGTGCAAATGTAAATATCAACAACAACAGCAACGAAGCGAAGCGAGCAATATTGGTATCAAATGAAAGGTTTTGAGCAGGAATTCGATATGAAGCTCTTTTCATTGTGACTCCTAGGCCGGTTCTCCAGATATGGGTCAAAACGAGGACCCGGATGATCGATGAATGTTTCTGAGCAATATTGGTATTAAATGAAAGGTGTTGAGCAGGGATTCTACATGGATGTCTATTCTTTATGATGTCTAGGTCGGGTCCAGAGATATGGGCCAAAATGACGACCGGATGATCCTCGAATGTTTCTGAGCAAAATTGGTATCTACTCTTTATGATTCCTATGTAGGGTCGCGAGATATGGGTCAAAACGATGACCCTGATGATTCTGGAATGTTTCTGAGCAATATTGGTATCAAATGAAAGGTTTTGAGCAGATCTTCTACACGGAGCTCTACTCTTTATGATTCCTATGTCGGGTCCCGAGATATGGGGAAATGCGAGGACCTGGATGATCCTGGAATGTTTCTGAGCAATATTTTTATCAAATGAAAGGTGTTGAGCAGGGATACTACATGGATGTCTATTCTTTATGATGTATAGGTCGGGTCCCGAGATATGGGCCAGAATGAAGACTGGATGATCCTTGAATGTTTCTGAGCAGTATTGGTATCAAATGAAAGGTGTTGTGCAGGGCTTTCACATTTTATGAGTCCTATGCTGGGTCCCCAAATGTGGGTCAAAATGTGACCCCGGATTAACCCGGAATGTTTCTGAGCAATATTGGTATCAAATGAAAAGTGTTGAGCAGGACTTCTACACGGAGCTCTACTCTTTATTATTCCTAGGCCGGGTCTCCAGACATGGGTCAAACGTGGACTCTGATGATCTTGCATATTTCTGAGTAATACAAAACAAAAGAAAATAAAAACTCAAAATTTAACAAGTAAGGAAGCCTAAGTTCGAGTGGAATCGAACATTAGATACTCAGCTGTATGCGTTCATTGTTTGTTTGCGTTTGATGGAAACACGGTGTATTTTATATAAAGCGAGTGCTGCATAAAGTGGGCGTAGCCGCGCCCATTTTCAAAATTTTTATCAGTCATCCAACTAAGCATATGAATATTATTCTTTGTGCAAAATTTCATACCTTTATGACTTCTAGTTACAAAGATGTTACGTTACAAATTTCCAAAGGGTGTTCCAGAAATATCTTTGCTAAAAAGTAGGCGTGGTTATAAAACGACTTCAATAAATTTTTGCGTGTCTTTTAACACAAGTTGTAAAAGTGTATAAACTCAAGTTTCATGATAATATCTCAATTATTTGTCGAGTTATGGGCTCCGAAATCTCGTAGGTTCCTTTGTCTAAAAGGAGGCGGTGCCACGCCCATTTTCCAAAATTTCAATGAATTATGTATCTTTATATTTGACAAAGATATCGCTTAAAATGTTTTTATTAGGCCACTTTATGATACCCATATATAAAAGTGGGCGTGGTCGTCAACCGATTTCGCTAAAATTTTGAACATGTATTACCACAAGTAATAAAAATATATACACCAAGTTTCGTCATAATATATCGATTATTTGTCGAGTTATGGGCTCAGAAATTTAGTATATTCCTGCTTCTAAAAAGAGGCGGTGCCACGCCCATTTTCCAAAATTTTTATGTTTTTCGTTTTATGTCCATAGTTGGACTCCTGCCATAAAATTTCAATGATATGTCTTTATATTTGACACAGATATAGCTTAAAATTTTTTTTATTGGGCCACCATATATAAAAGTGGGCGTGGTCGTCAACCGATTTTGGCAATTTTTAGTCCAAACATTTGCCTAAGTAAGTATATTACGCACACCAAATTTCGTCGATATATCTTCAACGGTTTCTGAGTTATGACTCATAAAACTTTCAATGTTTGCCCCTTAATAAGTGGGCGTGGCACCGCCCATTTTTCAAAATTTTTGTGTTTTCTGTTTTATGTCCATAGTTGGACTCATGCGACAAAATTTCAGTGATATATCTTTATATTTGACAGAGATATCGCTTAAAATGTTTTTATTAGGTCACTTTATAATATACATATATAAAAGTGGGCGTGGCCGTCAACCGATTTTAACTATTTTCCGTCCAAATGTTTGGCTAAGTAAGTAAATCACGCATACCAAATTTCATCGATATATCTTCAATGATTTCTGAGTTATGACATATAAAACTTTCCATGTTTGACCCTTAATAAGTGGGCGTGGCATCGCCCATTTTCCAAAATTTCATCAAATTTCTTCATAGGGGCATGAACTCAATACGTGGGTAAAATTTCATCGCTCCAGCTATATTAGTGGCTGAGATACCAAATTTCCGATTTTTTCTATATAGGAAAAGTGGGCGTAATCATGGTCCGATTTCGCCTATTTTCAATACCAACCGTCCCAGTCTCGATACCAACTTGCATTTCAAATTTCATCAAAATATCTCAATTTTTGCGCGAGTTAGAGTGTTTACAGACGGACGGACAGACGGACGGACGGACGGACGGACGGACGGACGGACATGGCTCAATCGATTTCTCTTTTCACCCTGATCATTTTGATATATATAAGTCTGTATCTATCTCGATTATTTCATTCTGTTACAATCCACCGTTATGTGATTAAAACTATAATACTCTGTGTACTAGTACAGCTGAGTATAAAAACCAAAAACCAAAACAAATAAAAACAACAAAATAGTAGCAGTCACAATGACAACAAAAAATTACAAAAACGATAGTCGCATTTTAATCCATAGAAAACCAGGAAAAAACGAATAAGGAAAAGGGAATAAATATCCGATTTCGAAACTGTTTACACATCAATGTTCATGAATACTCGTTATTCACGCTTTAATTTTTTTTAAGAGCGTTTCTATTATTTTTTCGATCTCTTTCATCCAAGGATGCACCGCAACGTTAATATTAACGATAACCGAAATGTTAAAGTCGTTTCTGTTGAAACGACTCAGTTTTTCAACGTTATAAAAATTATCAAAATAATTTCTGTTTCGTTATCAACGTCAACGAAACTCAAGCGTTAACGCTGAAACGTTGAAAAGTTGAGCGCTTTATATTACTGATAGAATTTTCACTCCAACGAACCATCAAAGCACTATATCGATGCCTTACTTTCTCAACATCGTATCTTAAAAAATGCGATTTTGAGATTTTCATATCAAACGATTCCTATTTTTCTGTTCTATAACTGCAACAAATTCCTATCTCAATAGATTGTGTCTATAGCAAAAAAAATAGGAATAAATATCTTGGTATCTCAATCAATGCTTTTTTCATAACTGCGTCAAACTCGTATCTTAATATACATGTATATTTAAAGGCGTATTAATCGTTTTGTCATCCCCCGTCCGTTCGTCTGTAAACACTCTAACTCACGCAAAAATTGAGATATTTTGATAAAATTTGGAATGCAAGTTGGTACCGAGACTGGGACGGTTGGTATTGAAAATGGGCGAAATTGGACCATGACCACGCCCACTTTTCCTATATAGAAAAAGTCGGAAATTTGGTATCTCAGCCACTAATATAGCTAGAGTGATAAAATTTTACCCACGTATTGAGCTCAGGCCCTTATGAAAAAATTTGATGAAATTTTGGAAAATGGGCGGTGCCACGCCCACTTGTTAAGTGGCAACTATTGAAAGTTTTACTGTAAAACTTTTACAAGCCCTAACTCGGAAACCGTAGCAGATATATCGATGAAATTTGGTATGCGTGATTTACTTGCTTAGGTAAACGTTTGGAGGAAAAATTGTCAAAATCGGTTGACGGCCACGCCCACTTTTATATATCGACAAATAATTGAGATATTATGACGAAACCTGGTTTATAGACTTTTATAACTTGTGTTAATAGACACGCAAAAATTTATTCAAATCGGTTTATGACCACGCCTACTTTTTAACAAAGATATTTCTGGAACACCCTTTGGGAATTTGTAACGTGACATCATTGTAACTAGAAGTTAAAAAGGAATGAAATGCACAAAAAATAATATTCATATGCTTAGTTGGATGACTGATAAAAATTTTGAAAATGGGCGTGGCTACGCCTATTTTATGCAGCACTCGCTTTATATAAATCACATCGTATTTCCCTCAAACGCAAACAAACAATGAAAACATACAGCGGAGTATCTAATGCTCGATTCCACTCGAACTTAGGCTTCCTTACTTGCTTTTTTTTATAATATCCTCTAACAAATAAAACAATGAATTTAAGCAAAATATTGTTTTTATTTAATAGTTTTGAAGTATCTTCGTTGTATGCATATAAGTGCAGCAAACGAGTAACTTATAAATCAAGTTTCAAAAATGAAATTATCGTTAATGCAGCAAACTCGTATCTTGAAAAATTCGTTTTATGCGTAAACGAACATAGATAAGTATATAATTTTTAATTGTGCACATAGTTATAATTCATGTCTTAATAATTGCATTAAAATTTTTACATAAAAAATGACGGTAAAAAAAATAAACAGTTTTTTTGTTTCCTGAAAAGTTTCCTTATTTAAGATACGAGGTTGAGAAAGTAAGGCATCGATATGTTTATCATTGAGAGCATTGTTGCTCTACGCTACTACTAAGCACACTCAACTTATTGTGAGAACCAAAAAAACGCTCATTTCAATGATAATTTCAACGTTAATTTTCGATTCAACGAAACCGATTTCCTTTTTGTTGATTTTGTTTCGTTTAAAACGTTAACGCAAACTGTAACAACAAATAATTATAATTTGTGTTAAATGTATGACTACTACGTAGTAGGTACAAGAGCATTTCAAGCCGAAAGGCGGCAACAGGATATGTCAGCATTTTACTTTTACATTTACGGCTGTTATTGTTGAACGAACTCATTGGCGCGCTGAATTAATTGGCCGCAAAAAAAGCGAACGCAATGGAGAGGCTAAATGGGAAACAAATCTATGTTTGTACACTCGGAAAAAATACACACATTTTTAATTATTTACATTACATCTGACTATTTTTACTAACGGTGTTACGGTTAATATGAAACCTAACTTTATTGTGCCTTAGACATCATTTCAACTATAAATAGTTGAATCAAAAAACAAACATACTTGTTTTGAAGTTTGGTTATATTGAAAACCAATAACGAAAATATGTATATATTAATAACAATACACTGGCGCCATTATAACTCTGACGAGTGTTATGGCCGACCTTCTCTCCCAATTCGAGGTGTGCTCCTATTCTTTTCCTACTAATTTGGTGGGCCTACAGTTTTATACCGGCTCCGAACGAGTGGAATGCATTTTTGTGAGAAGCTTTTTCAGCGCAGAAATACACTCGGAGGGTATGCCGCCCACTGCCGAGAGGTGACCGTTTTTTCTAAACACCCAATAATTGCGTTTTAATTAATTAGAAAAAATTTTTTGGTGTATGACCGCATTGGGAGACCTCTGGCGACCACGCTACCCACTGCACCACAGCGATAATCCTAAATATGCTACATTTTGATGTTGACTATATTTTTACCCACACCTGGGTAATACTGAGTAGTAATTGGACTATTACGTACTTAAATACTTTATATTTTGATCTTGAAGTAATGAGTCCGTACTAAGTACTTTCAGAATATTCAAGTACTAGTACAAGTACAAAGAATTGAAAAAGAATTGAAGTTTTAGCAAATACTTCAAAGTAATTGAAAATAATTGAAAGTACTTGAAAAGAATTGAAAAATGTACTTGAACCGATTTTCAATTCTTTTCAACTACTTGTACTTGTACTAGTACTTGAAAATTTGGGAATGCAAGTACCAGTACTAGTACAATTCTTTTAAAATGTACTTGTCACAAGTCGTACTGGTACTTGATATTACCCAGGTCTGTTTTTACCACGTTTAACTCTGCATATAATGAAATGTCACTAAAAATAAACTGCATTTAGCGCTCCACTGGCAACACAACCCGGTAGCAACCTGCCTTTCATTCCATATCCAGAGTTCAAATATCCATATTGAATATTTTCATCTTTATTTTTCCAAGGCAATTTTTTTCTGGGTGTATGATAATAAATATATATACATATATACGTACATTACCTACATACATACATATTTAGTAGGTATGCAGACGCAGCTGTTCACTCGAATGAGCCGTACATACATCCCTACCAAAAAATCTAAGCCTTATTTAAGAATTAAAGCAGCAGATTTAAAGGCTTACGAAATAAGGCCTGAAAATTATGAGGGAAGCAAATTTTTATGGCGCGCCATGGCGTAAGGCTTAAAATAAGGCTAATTTTTCTGTGTTGATGTCATCAGGCATAAGGAGTACTCTCTCTCTCTCTCTCTCTCTCTGAGAACACACCTTATTCCAAAGGCGTATCCGCCATGCAAAATAAAGCCTAGATACATAAGTATTAGAAAGTAAGGAGCAGAGATTGTAGTGTATAACAGAAGCAGCGCTGCCAGCGTACCAACTCCTTTTTTTAAACCTGATTTGTCAACAATAAGCAAAACTTTTTTGCAGGGTATATACATACATATATGTATGTTTTTATATATTTATGTGACATTTCGTCGTTTAGAGTTGTTACTTCCTCTTTGTACGAGTATATACATAGTACATAAGAATGTTGCACGTACACACACAAGTTGCATACATGTATGGAAGCATTTAACGCGCTAAATAAAAGCACAGGTGTGCAACGTATTTGAATACAAAGCCTTGCTAACTTTTTTATTTACTTTTATAGTATTTTCTTATTTTAATTGGGCTACATAACTAAAGGCTTTCGATGCTTCCTCCTCGTAAAAAAAAAACAAAATACATATGTACATATGTGCATATATGGACTATACATGTTTTAATTTCTACTAGTAGTGATTTCTTTTACCTCCGATAACATTAAGTTCTGTCCTATAAGATCCTGAGCGCTTTTAAAATTTAATGTCTACTTTAACTAAATATTTTTTTAGTAAAACTTGTCAGCCGATAATAACTACATATGTATGTACGAGTATGTTATTTGTTTTATACGATACATTGAACTCTTCAATGTTTAATTTGCTAATTTTTCTTTATTTATTGCTCAATATTTAACGATATTTTTGGAGTATAATACATAGATATGTGCACACATACATAACACTATACGACAAAATCAACTTTTTTTCTGGGTATTGGACCAAACCAATTTTTTCGAAGAGATTGAGACATAAGAAAAAAATATGTATACGCCATTTTTCGAAGTTAGCCTCCAAAATTTAGTAATGGGCTTTCGTATTTCGAAATTCGACCCTCCCTAATTTGATTGCAATGTTTAAAAAATTGAAAAATAAAAAATGTTGGTGTGATCCGCCTTATATTCGAACTCGACTGGTATACATTTTTTTTTTTTTAAGTTTATGTAGCAAATGTTATAAGGGGTCAAAGGTCAGATCTTCGAAAAAATTAAAAGTTGAATTATCCATTTTTTTCCAACCGATTTCGAAAATCTTCATAGCGTAGTAAAGGTGATTGAATTCCCTTTCTTTTGATATGCTCACCTTTATCCTTTTTTAAATAAGAATTTTATGAAAAAACACTTTAGAGGAAAAAATGCCCGAAAAAAATGTTTTACGTAGTATATTTCGAACTTTTTGCCAGCGATTTCGAAAACATTTACGCTGTTATATAGGTGCTTGAATTCCCTTGTCTTTGATATGCACAGCTTTATGGTCGATGAATGAAGATTTTATAAAAACAACAATTAAAAAAATACCAAAAAAACTAAAATATTTGAACACATAATTTTATCCACTGTGCTCACCAACAATTGCAACTAATGCCGGTCAAGTGTGCCGTGATTTTAAAGTGTGTAAGTGCGGACAAGGATATTTAGTATTAAATCAATCGCATCCGATTTTTAATAATAATACAATGGCGCTATCACAACTCTGACGAGTTTTATGGCCGAGCTTCTCTCGAGGTGTGCTCCTTTTTGTTTTTCCTACTAATTGGGTGGACCTACAGTTTTATGCCGGCTCCGAACGGCGAATGCATTTTTTGTGAGAAGCTTTTTCATGGCAGAAATACTCTCGGAGGGTATGCCGCCCACTGCCGAGAGGTGACCGCTGCTCTTAAAAAACCCAATAATTGGATTTTTACTAATTATAATTTTTTTTTTTTTGTGTTTGCTCGGACAGGGGTTAGAACGCGAGACTTCTGGCATAGCAGGCGAGCACTCTACCCACTGCACCACAGCTACTACATCCGAGCTTGAATAATAAAGATTATTTTGATCAGCCGATTATCAAAAGTGAGTCTTGGGTTCCCAACAAAATATGTAGAACCTGTTATAACCATTTACAAAAAATGGTGGAAGAAAGAAATTGAGCAATTGCCGTTTGGAGTTACCTGGTTTATACCAAATTGTAGCTTGTTTTTATATTAAATTTTGCACAAACAAAACAAAAATTCGATTGTAGAATTGCTTGACATACTTTATCCGCCATTTTTTTAAATTAAAAAGCTGCTAATATTAACTCGGAGCAAAATCGGGTGCGATTGATTTAATACTAAATATCATTATCAGCATTTACATACTTTAAAATCACGGCATACTTGACCGGCGTCAATTGCAATTGTTGGTGAGCACAGTGGATAAAAGTATGTGTTCAAATATTTTAGTTTTTTTGGTATTTTTTAATTGTTGTTTTCATAAAATTTTCATTCATCGACCATAAAGCTGTGCATATCAAAGACAAGGGAATTTAAGCACCTATATAACAGCGTAAAGGTTTTCGAAATATCTGGCAAAAATTTCGAAATATACTACTTAAAACATTTTTTTCGGACATTTTTTCTTTTAAAGTGTTTTTTCATAAAATTTTTATTTAAAAAATGATAAAGGTGAGCATATCACAAGAAAGGGAATTCAATCACCTTTACAACGCTATGAAAATTTTCGAAATCGGTTGGAAAAAAATGGATATATTCGACTTTTAATTTTTTCGAAGATCTGACCTTTGACCCCTTATAACATTTTCTACATAAGCTTTCAAAAAAGAAAATGTACACCAGTCGAGTTCGAATATAAGGCGGATCACACCCACATTTTTTATTTTTCAATTTTTTAAACATTGCAATCAAATTAGGGAGGGTCGAATTTCGAAATTCGAAAGCCCATTACTAACTTTTGGAGGCTAACTTCGAAAAATGGCGTATACATATTTTTTTCTTATGTCTCAATCTCTTCGAAAAAATTGGTTTGGTCCAATACCCAGCCGGGTGCTGTACAGTGTAATTGCTTATACTATCGAATAAACATCAGCACCTACGCATGTCGCCTAACCGAGGTTAGACTGAGTTTACCCAAGTGCAGTTTCAGTCCAATTAGTTGAGCTGTTTTTTCAAAGAACTCAAGGCCAATTTCATAATTTTAGTGCGTAAACATATTAGTTCCTTATCTAAAAATAACCATTGACATTTGTTATGTGTTTAGTAGAATTTCTTTCAGTCAAAACAATCGAAATAACTCATAATAACTGTTTGAGATAGCAAACATTTAAATATTTTTTAATGCTTTATACTCAGACCCACTAAATTTGTTGACCTTGTTTTCTACACCTGTTTTTGCTGACACAATTTTATACAAAACTGTCTGCTTATCACAATTGTTGACATTCTACTTCTACTACAGATTTCTGCTATCTTATCCGCGCTTAAGGAATAACGTACATGGTTATTAAAGCTTATTACTAGCAAATACCCGTCCCGCTTCGCAGCGACGAAAAAAGTTTTTATTTTATAATGAGGGTTTCCCTCTACTTTTCCCTTTCTTTTTCTTTACCTTTACCTTTACCTTTACCTTTACCTTTACCTTTACCTTTACCTTTACCTTTACCTTTACCTTTACCTTTACCTTTACCTTTACCTTTACCTTTACCTTTACCTTTACCTTTACCTTACCGGGACCATCCATCATCATCCGGGCCCACTATTCCAGCCATCTCTGGGAAGCCGACTTAGAAATCACAATATGAAAATAGCTGTGTTGAAGAACTGCTTTCATTTGTACCAATATCGCGCACAAACTTTCCGGGGTCACTAGATTCCACGTTTTGACCCATATCTGGGTACTCGGCCTAGGCACCGCAATGAAAATAACTCCATGTTGAAGGCCTATTCAACACCTTTCATTTAATACCAATATTGCTCACAGACTTGCTGTGTCACTCTGAGTCCACATTTGGACCTGTATTCCGTGCAGTTCCCACTTTTTGGAAATTACCCCATCATGAGCGCTAATACCACATGAATCTACTGTGAAAATTTCATAAAGATCGGTCGTCAATGACTCGACTGAATGTGGCTCGCTAGTGAACTGTTCTTTTCATCCACTTACGACTTCGCCGGCGACAATCACAGTCATGACATGAGTGTACATATGTACGAGTACATATGTACGTATGTGCAAATTTTACCAATTCTATCCGAAAAGGTTCGCAAGAGAATTAAAATCATACGAACATCGGATCACAGCAAGAGCGCGCGGGGGACATTAAAAGTGGGTAAATTAAATGAAATGTTAGTAAATAGGGTAGTAAAAATAGTAGAAGCAAAATCGCAGAAAAACACACTCGGGGAACGTGCATAAGCTGCGCCGTGGGGTCAGCCGCTGGCGATAACTGAAAAAATATCTATGTAGGTAACGCAGATATGCTGTCAAAGCAGAAGGGACATTCATTGCGAAACTAAGGCTGCGAACAGAGTGGGCGCTGAAAGCCGAGCCGAGATTGTCAATGCGATAAAGATTGTCAGTGCGATAAAACTGGTTACATACAAGTTAATACAAATAAGCTTGTGCATAACACAGTGAACGCCGACAAGAGCAGAGAGCAAAGCCGATGAGTGCGAGAAAAACAGTTTCAAAGCGTTTTGCGCGCTTGTTTGCTTTGTTGATGTTTACTTTTTAGCGTGAAATCGTGTTTTTTAATGGTTTTTTTTTAAAGAAATTTAGCTGGATATTTTCTTAAATCATTATATAAATGATGAAATTCACCAAATTGATATATTTTTAGTGTAATTGGATATTTTCCAAATTCTTTTGTGATAATAATTGCATTAACCACACTAGGAGAAGCAAAATACTCTTCATCAGATGAATCCATTACCGTGTACAGCAATTTTATAAACACAAATGAAAAATAAGACTAAATCACATAAAGGCAAAACACATGGAATAAACAGAATTTCAGCGCTGATTCTCGCATTCACTGTGTTATAGACAATTTTCTTCTCGCATGAAAATAAGCGTCAATAAGCTCGGCTCGGCTCCGCTCGGCATCAGCGCCCACTCTGTTCGCACCCTAAGGTAAGTTAAGCGGAAAGCGTGCATCCATTGAACGCATCATAGAGGTGGTAGGAAATACCGGTGCAACTGCACCTGTGTGCAACGCAAAGTTAGCCAGGGCAAATGGTACATAAACAAGTAAGGAAGCCTAAGTTCGAGTGGAATCGAACATTAGATACTCAGCTGTATGCGTTCATTGTTTGTTTGCGTTTGATGGAAACACGGTGTATTTTATATAAAGCGAGTGCTGCATAAAGTGGGCGTAGCCGCGCCCATTTTCAAAATTTTTATCAGTCATCCAACTAAGCATATGAATATTATTCTTTGTGCAAAATTTCATACCTTTATGACTTCTAGTTACAAAGATGTTACGTTACAAATTTCCAAAGGGTGTTCCAGAAATATCTTTGCTAAAAAGTAGGCGTGGTTATAAAACGACTTCAATAAATTTTTGCGTGTCTTTTAACACAAGTTGTAAAAGTGTATAAACTCAAGTTTCATGATAATATCTCAATTATTTGTCGAGTTATGGGCTCCGAAATCTCGTAGGTTCCTTTGTCTAAAAGGAGGCGGTGCCACGCCCATTTTCCAAAATTTCAATGAATTATGTATCTTTATATTTGACAAAGATATCGCTTAAAATGTTTTTATTAGGCCACTTTATGATACCCATATATAAAAGTGGGCGTGGTCGTCAACCGATTTCGCTAAAATTTTGAACATGTATTACCACAAGTAATAAAAATATATACACCAAGTTTCGTCATAATATATCGATTATTTGTCGAGTTATGGGCTCAGAAATTTAGTATATTCCTGCTTCTAAAAAGAGGCGGTGCCACGCCCATTTTCCAAAATTTTTATGTTTTTCGTTTTATGTCCATAGTTGGACTCCTGCCATAAAATTTCAATGATATGTCTTTATATTTGACACAGATATAGCTTAAAATTTTTTTTATTGGGCCACCATATATAAAAGTGGGCGTGGTCGTCAACCGATTTTGGCAATTTTTAGTCCAAACATTTGCCTAAGTAAGTATATTACGCACACCAAATTTCGTCGATATATCTTCAACGGTTTCTGAGTTATGACTCATAAAACTTTCAATGTTTGCCCCTTAATAAGTGGGCGTGGCACCGCCCATTTTTCAAAATTTTTGTGTTTTCTGTTTTATGTCCATAGTTGGACTCATGCGACAAAATTTCAGTGATATATCTTTATATTTGACAGAGATATCGCTTAAAATGTTTTTATTAGGTCACTTTATAATATACATATATAAAAGTGGGCGTGGCCGTCAACCGATTTTAACTATTTTCCGTCCAAATGTTTGGCTAAGTAAGTAAATCACGCATACCAAATTTCATCGATATATCTTCAATGATTTCTGAGTTATGACATATAAAACTTTCCATGTTTGACCCTTAATAAGTGGGCGTGGCATCGCCCATTTTCCAAAATTTCATCAAATTTCTTCATAGGGGCATGAACTCAATACGTGGGTAAAATTTCATCGCTCCAGCTATATTAGTGGCTGAGATACCAAATTTCCGATTTTTTCTATATAGGAAAAGTGGGCGTAATCATGGTCCGATTTCGCCTATTTTCAATACCAACCGTCCCAGTCTCGATACCAACTTGCATTTCAAATTTCATCAAAATATCTCAATTTTTGCGCGAGTTAGAGTGTTTACAGACGGACGGACAGACGGACGGACGGACGGACGGACGGACGGACGGACGGACGGACATGGCTCAATCGATTTCTCTTTTCACCCTGATCATTTTGATATATATAAGTCTGTATCTATCTCGATTATTTCATTCTGTTACAATCCACCGTTATGTGATTAAAACTATAATACTCTGTGTACTAGTACAGCTGAGTATAAAAATACAGGCATATACATACATACTAGGGATTCCAATCCCGGGATCCCGGGATCCCGCCCTTTCGACACCCCGAAAATCCCGGGATCGCTAGAATTTTATCCCGGGATTTTTGGGATAAGATAAAGACAGAATATTCCCCTATTATAGCAAAGAAAAGTTGTATTTTATATAATTTTTAGTGGTCTCAGATCTATATACTAATAGCATTTCCTATTCTGCATGAAAATGTTGCATTATTACATTGCACCATTATCAACATGTGCCCTGTGCCCTATAAATGTTGCATTTTTCATGTGATGAATGAAACAAAAATAATGCAATGTGCTACTCTGAAAAAAAAACGTTGTAAATACAAAGACTTTTGCAGTTAAATGAACAACTTTCCGCAGTTGAAATGTGCCCAACAACGATCCGTTGTTGTTTCAAAGATGCGAGCGTTTTTGATTCAAATACTTTTCGTATTTAAGTTAACAACGGAAACTGTTGAATGAAATACTTTTACATTTAAGTTAACAGTTTTTGCTTTTGAATTAACAGCAAAAAATTTTAGTCCAAAAGCGAGCACTGTTGATTCAAATACTTTTCGTATTTAAGCTAACAACTTTTGCTTTTGAATTAACCGCAAAAGTTTTTAGTCGAAAAACGGGCACCATTGAAGCAAATACTTTCGCATTTAAATTAACCTCAAAAAATTGTAAAAATAATATTTTTTTAATATAAGTAATAGATATTACTTTATTTTATTTTTTTATACATATAATATGTGTATGTATGTTTACTTATCGAGCCCTAACCGCCATAAAGTGTATCCAACAAAATTATCGATTTTAGCATTTTTAATCACTCCGACAATTTCATAGACTTAGGGCCGGTTTCACCACCTCTGGTTAAGCACTTAACCAGAGATTTTTGCCCGGTGAACCAATTTATTTGACAGCTCGCCATACAATTTACGTCAAACTAACCAGCGATTAAATTAACCGCATATTGTGAAACCGGCCATAAATAAATTTCAAGGCTGATTACCAACTGTATGAAAAGAAAATAAAAAAAAACCTCCTGTAAAATTTAATTTTTGTTGGATACACTTTACACGGTTAGCGCTCGATATGTAGTAATATTAATACTAAGGCCCGCCGCACAGTGCTTCGTCCCATAGACAAAATTAAGATAAAATAAACTGCGTAATTTATTCAAGTAATATATATTTTTGTGAAGCTAACATTTCACCTGGAATAAATATATAAGTAGAATTTAAAATCTCATGCTTTTGTTGCCAACAGAGGTCGCTAAAATCAGTACAATTTTGAGGCAAAACTGTTTTAAGGTAATACGATTTTTAGTGTGTTACAAAAAAAATTGCCAAAAATTCATTTTAAATCGTATTACTCTGAAACTTGCCACATTTGCTTACCATTATATGCCCTAATAGCTGAAATAACTTTTGATAAATGATTTATTTCAGAAAGGTGACTAGTTCCATCGAAACATTTGCGACTTTTTTATTGGAGTTCAAAAAATTACTAAAGTTTGATAGAGTCAAACAAAAAAATAAAAAAGAACGACTATTTTTTTATTAGCGAATTTGGTTAACTTTGAAGTGTTCTAGTAGAATCTGTAAAAAAATTGCATTGTTTTTTGCCGGAAATGTAGAAATTGTACGATTTTGTAAAGCCATATTTTTAAAATTTTTTAAAATTCTGCAGAACCTTATATATATGGTATGGAAAAAATTTAGCAAAATTAATGTATGTAGTTACTTTTTCTCTCATGCTATAGGAAATTAGCCTAATTATGCTAAAATATACAGTTTTTATTAATATGTGACAAATACTTACAAAAAAACATACATGTAATACTAACCTTTTTAGGTGAGACACATAAAATTTTACAAAATTTGACAAAATTAAAAAAAAAAACAAGAAAAAACGACTTTTTTTTATTTTAATTTTCGATTCTATGCTAGGAGGTCTTACTACCGAAAAAGAAAAAGTTTCAAAAATTATGCCGGAAATCGCTAATTTAGTACTTTATTTAACATCCCAAAAATTTTATTTTTACATCGAAAAATTTTATAATAAAAAAGTATTTCTGTGTTAACTCTAATAATATTGCGCTTTTAAAAGTTACAATTTGATATGTGCCAAAATCATATTGATATTCTGCAATAAAATAATGCATTAAACTATAACAACGAACATATTTTCTGAACAAATTTAAGAGTAATTTTCTTTAGAACCATTTTTTGCAATAACTAACGGGAGTAGTCCATCCTTGATTCTAAAAGAATAAATATATATGTTATAGTTCGTTTTTAATGTATTGTGATTACATGTTAATCCAAAAATTACTTTTTGTAAAAAAGGATATATGGGAGGTAGTCATGTCCTTGCACTGAAAAGGACGAAACTTCTCACCTAGTTTAAAAACATAATTCTACAAACATACATTAAAATTCATTTCATTCTGTTTGAAATTGAAGTTGAAATCACAATTTTAAAATTAAGGATATATGGGAGGTACTTATATCCTTTCACATAAAAGAACGAAAGTTATAACTTAGTTTAAAAGCATAATTCTATAAAGATATGCCAAATTTGATGTCATTCTGTTTGAAATTGAAGTTGAAATCACAACTTTAAAATCAAGGATATATGGGAGGTAGTCATGTCCTTGCATCGATTTGGCCAAAACTTCGTTTTTTTCTTATCTCTATTATTTTATGCCTGTACACAAAATTTCATCGTTCTGCGATTACTCCCCTAATTTTGCCGATTCACTATATTGAGACGAAGCACTGTGCGCCGTCACCAAACGAACTTTAGTCATTCATCATTCACCATTTCCAAACGCATCAGTACATCTGCAGACAACTCTCACGACATCAAAAAAGCCGAGTTTATGAATAGATATTAGTTTTTGTTTAATTAATCTTTTTTATTTATGTATGTATGTATGTATGTATGTATGTATATTACTTTCTTTATTTTATTTTAAAATTGAAACAAATTGAACGAATTTGAAAAATTTTGTTTATTTTTTTATTTTTTCTTTCAAATCCTTCTTTCTTTTTACTTAAAAAATGTTTAACAGCAAGCAAGTTTTTGAATCAACAACGCACGTCTTTGAATTAACTACGGAAATTTGTTGAATCAAAAACTTTGCCGTTAAAACAAATACTTTTGCTGTTGAATCAAATACGGAGATTCAACAGCGGAAAGTTGTTGATTTAACTACGGGTATTTTTTTTTCAGAGTAAGAGCAGAAGATGTTGCCCCGTAGTCGGGCCAGTTTTATATTTTGTCAATAGAACAAACAGCCCTAAAAAAGTGTTGAGTCTGTGTGGAAGAGAACAAAAAAATGTGACAGCCCGAAGAAAGTGCAACATTTTTGCCAGAATAAAAAAGTGCATTAGTCAAAGTAAGGATTAATATTTTTGATGTTTTTTTTAATAATAAAATTTTTTTGTCGTGAAGTACGCGTTGTAAAGAAACGTACGTTAGGTATTTTTAAAGCCTTTAGAATTATTGTGGTAAAATTCATTTGATAATTTCTATTTCCTGATTTTTGGTCATTTATTTCCCAGATGGTTTTTGGAATTTTCCCATATGGAAAGTAAATAATGGAAGAAAATGCAAACAAAATTTTAATTAGACTTGATAGTTTTACATTACTCTACTAAAATTAAATACGCAGCAACATCCTCGGAATTCATATCAAAATATGTGCCTCCGATTTTTAAATATTTTCGGAAGTTGCATTAATTTTCAGAATTTTTTGGCAAGCTTGGAAATATTCGCTTAATATGTCGTTAAATTCTAAAATTTTTTATTGGAAATTATCAAATGATCGCAAACCTTTTTATCCTAATATCCTAAAAGTACCAACTATAAAGGAAAATGTTTTGTTCACCAAATGTATTTAATTTTCTTTGTTGATTATGTTTTTTAAAGTAACTCTTAAGTGTTATTAAATAATAAGCATGATTTTACGTTCCTATTTTATTTTGTTAGTAATGAAATAATAAAAAATGGCAATAAAAATCTATTTTTTCTTTGCATGTTAAAGTTGTAGCGTTTCTCGAAAATATACATATTTAATTTTTCAACCTCAAATGTGGGAAAATAATACTGGTAGACAAATTTTTGTAACAGAAATAAAATTCTACGTTTCAAAAGGATTTCGGTGCACTTTTTGAGATATTCATGTCCAAAGAGGCGAAAAACGCGGTTTTTGGCCATATTCACTCCTCAATATCTTTAAAATTGCCCACTTTCATTAAAAACTGATTAAATCTATTGAAAGCACGATCATTTCTCTTGAAGAAAATGTTTTGCTTTTTCGGATATCTTGCTTGTAACTTGCAATATTGCAAATAAAAATGTTGTAGCACGCTTTTAGGCAGTTTATTATATTAACAAGAAACTGTGCGTTAGAATGAAATAAGTGAATTAATTTATATTAATTTATCGAAAATACGAACAAATTTTGCGTGACCGAAACAAAAATTCCAATCAGTGGCCTACTATGTATATATTTTCTACACTGAAATAAAAATAGTTCGGCAGAGCAGCTACAAAACTTGATTTCGATTAAAACAGCGCTACAAATACTGCCGTTGATTTCGAAGAAAAAAACCTTGTTGTACAAAAATCGTTGATCGTTCTTTCAATAGCTGCAATCATTTTTTAATGAAAGTAAGTAATTTAACAGATTGAGCAGTGAATATAGCAAAAAATCGCATAAATATCTCAAAACCTACAAGTATTAACGAAAATCCGACTTCAGATTCAGGGCACCGAAATCCTTTAGAAAAGTAGAATTTTATTTGAGTTAGAAAATTTTTTGGAAATTATGTCGGCCTGTATAATTAATGTCCAAATCCCGGGATCCCGGGATGAGAAAAAAAAATCTCGAAAATCCCGGGATCGTAAAAATCGGAAAAATTGGAATCCCTAATACATACATATGTAAAGTATTGTATATATAATATATGTATGTATGGCTATTTGGAGAAGCCAGGGAATATCGGTGGTATGACTACATTGCGGTGAAACACGAACTATGCATAGCTGCTTGTGTGTGCAACGGTGCGAATGGAGGACATCGAATATGCTACTGCCATATCCCAGTAGTAATTTGGGGAAAAGAAAACCCAAAAAGCTACTTTGGGCTAGAGTTGGGAAACTATCGATGGCACTATCGATAGTATCGATAGTTTTTTTTTTTTTTAGACTATCGAAGACCATCAATGGTTTTTTCAAAACTATCGAAGACTATCGATGGTAATGAATACTATCGATAGTTTTACAACTTTTAAATCTCCATCTCCATCTACATTACTATTTCAAGTTGTGAATATAAAGGTTGTTCTCTCTGTCTAATCTTTTTGCCGAGATATCATGATATCTTGAGAAATTTCTCACACAGAGAGAGCGCACCTTTAAGAAAATAAAATTCGAACTGACTTCATTGTGAACTAGCATGTTGATCATATTCCTTCCACTCTTTATACAACTGTTGTCGCTTGCTTTGCTTGCTTCAATTTCGGATTAATTAATTTTTTATCTGAATAAAATAAAATACTTAAAAGAAAAGAACTAGAAACATAAATTTAGACTCACTTCTCATAGAAGACTATTGTGAATGTAATAACATGGTTGCATTTCCCGTGATATTTTTCTCATGATATCAAATATCACGGGTTGGGGTATGAGAAATTTGCCGAAGCTCCAAATTTGACAAGACGTGTATTTTGTTGTTGTGCTCGGCAAATTTATCACACTTATGTCATCTCGGCAAATTTGGCAGGCCAAAATCACAGAGAGAGAACAACCTTATAGAATATCAGCTATTGGTAAGTTTTGAGTCCTTGGTTAAAACTACATAGTCAAAATGTCGCGTTTCCAATATTTTGGGCATAGGCGTACGAATGCCTTGTGAATGGTTGGTACTTGTAAAAAAAAACCAAAATAAAAAAATTTTAATTTCACATATTTATTGCAAAAAACCAAAATTTATTGAAAAAAACTCAAAATCAGAAGAAAAACAACCGAGTTTGGTTGGAAACAACCAACAGTGGCATCCGTGGTCTTGTGTGTACATACATACGTGTAATATGTATAAAATATGTTGGCGGTTAAAAATTTTTTCCAGGAATCATTTAAATACGATAGTACTATCGATAGTTTATTTTTTTAAGACTATCGAAAACTATCAATAGTTTTTTTTAAACTATCATAAACTATCGATGGTGCTACTATCGATAGTTTCCCAACTCTACTTTGGGCCTCACTCTGGTTGCTGGGAAATTTAAGCTAACATAATATTTATAAAGATTGGCTTTTCATGCCAATATCACAAACACCGAACGATCTACCGAAACGCCGAAAGCCACGGCGCCGAACTCGGCGAAACCCCATTAGCAACACCGTCGGTTCGAAGTTAAGTGTTGCCAACTATATGAACTATGTTCGAATCAGCGTTACCAAGTGCTGATGCGAAATTGAGCGGGTGTTTCTGACGTTTCTTATCTTTTTGATAAAAACGAATACAGTTTTACTTTATTTTACAAAATATAATTTTTTTAAATGATAAAATAGTTGATTCTAGTGCGATAGCAGCTTTATTAGTGGAGGAAGAGGAGCAAAGGAATTTTCTGAACGAAAGAAAGTTTTTGAGAGATCATAGCAATCCTTTTACTTTAAGTAGACAAGCGTAAATTTAATTAGAGGCTGGAAATATATAAAATAACAAGTATTGAAATGAAAAAAGTCTTAATTTTGCGTGAAAGAAATCTTTTCCTTGTACTTTTTTCTGTTTTTTCTGTTCTATTTTGAACTACAAAAAAGCAAATTGTATCAAAAACAGGGGAAAATTTCGATAACAATGCACCCGGAACCGGATTTTTTCCTTTCTTTTTTTGGCGATAGATCACTAAATTCAAACGAAATCTTGCGAAAACTTATAGTTCATTAATAATACAGCATTTTTGCGTAGAACACCCAGGCGCATTATACTGAAGCCGACCCTCCACCACCTACAATATGTATTTGAACGCGTCTTTATTGGGACGAAAGTTATTACTGAAATGGTAATATACATTCATAATTCGTTAGCTGCTTTTTTATAGTAGTCAAACAATAATATGTCGTTTTCGATTCGCCATCACACAAGCGAGCAGCGTTGCCGTTTTAGCCATTTGGTGGCTAGATTTAGCCACCGCCGTGTTTTATTAGCCACCAAAATTTGGGTTTTGCCACTAGCCACGTTTTTAGCCACCGCTTGTAATGAACCATAATTTTGCACATAGGAAGGATGTGGTAACGCTAATTCAATTCAGCGATTATCACAAATCGATTTAAAGGCCCTTGGCAACTTACAATCTGGATTGTTCAGTTTGGGTGTTTTTTTGAGTGAGTTAGTCAAATTTGATTGTTTTTTGTGTGTGTTAGTGCAATCGGCAGCCGTCGTGCTACACGTACTTGTTGTCGGCTCGCTGTCGGCGACGAAAATAAAAAATTTTTGATATTTGCGTCAATCAACCGACACTCACACATATACACTTCCTCTCAATACAGATTGTGAGTTGCCAAGGGCCTTAAGTGTTACAAAACAAAACAAGGAACGCAACTATCGATAAATGCCTGTTGATACTCGCTAGTGGAATAGTAGGCTGTCGATGAAAGTCCGTATAAGGATCTAACTGACTTTGTATATTGTTTGCTACTTCTACCACTTAGCAACGCCGAAGAGGAAATAACCTTTTCCATAATGAATATTGTCAACACCAAAATCGAAACAAAATGAGTCTTACAATGTTGAATTTTAACTATAAGAAATGGCTTAAAGAATGTAAAACATCTTGGAATCATTTTGAATTCAAGTCTTAATGCGAGCGATCATGTGAACAGTGTAGTGGGTATAGTATACGGAACTTTACGAAACCTGAGACAAAGAGCATCCTATACTCCCCTCCAAATTAGGAAAAAGCTTTCCCTACAACTCATTGTTCCCATCATAACGTATTCTCATCTTGTCTATAACAAACTTGACTCAATATCCGCCCACAAAATGGATATAGCATTTAATCATGTCACTCGCTATGTTTACAATTTGCGAAAATTTGACCATATCTCGGACTGGCGGTCTCAGCTCTTAGGGTGCCACCTATCTGACAAAGCAAGGAGCTGTATCTTTCTCTTCAGCTTAATCTCTCTGAAATCGCCCCAATATTTATATGATAATGTACTAATTATTAATGTCAAATAATAAATACAAAATACAAAATACAAATACAATGTTGCAATGAATTTGAAATAACAGAAGATTTCATTAAATTAATGAAGAAAGAATTAATTTGTGAGGAGAAAGAGTCAATTAGTGATGACGACATAATGATAGATATTGAATGTGATATCTAATTGTTTTAGATATAGTTAAGTACATACTATGTATGTATGAATATGTTATTTTTACACAAATTTATGGTTTTTTCCTTATATTGTTTGCAATAGTTTTGTGCCTGAATTTTAAAAATAAATTTAAAACATGTTACTTGAAAGAGTTTTTAGTGCTTAGCACGAAATTTTTATTTTAATTCAATTTTTAATTGTTGGGGTAAGTGGAAAAAAATTCAACAACTATTTACAGCGAAGGTTGAGTGTATAGCTATTTCACGAAAACCCATTTTCGATCATCAGCACTCTTTTCGGAAGTGGATGCACCGGGGATTGAACCCGAGTCCATTCCAACTTCAGCCGCAATGACCCAACGGATAAACACACTCGGCCATTGAGACTCTGTGCAAGCTGTTGGATTTTCCCCACTTTTGCCTTTTTCATTTTCAACATTAACGTTAGTGTGTATATGCTTTTGCATATATTCTCCACAAACGTGCTGAATTTTTTGTTGTAGGCAGTTCGCAATGAACATTGTTGTTGGTATTTTATTTTATGTATATACCAAACAACGTTAACAATTTTACTTGAAAGAGTTTTTAGTGCTTAGCACGAAATTTTTATTTTAATTCAATTTTTAATTGTTGGGGTAAGTGGAAAAAAAAACTCTTTCAAGTAAAATTCTTAACGTTGTTTGGTATATACATAAAATAAAATACCAACAACAATGTTCATTGCGAACTGCCTACAACAAAAAATTCAGCACGTTTGTGGAGAATATATGCAAAAGCATATACACACTAACGTTAATGTTGAAAATGAAAAAGGCAAAAGTGGGGAAAATCCAACAGCTTGCACAGAGTCTCAATGGCCGAGTGTGTTTATCCGTTGGGTCATTGCGGCTGAAGTTGGAATGGACTCGGGTTCAATCCCCGGTGCATCCACTTCCGAAAAGAGTGCTGATGATCGAAAATGGGTTTTCGTGAAATAGCTATACACTCAATCTTCGCTGTAAATAGTTGTTGAATTTTTAAAACATGTTAATTTGAAACAAAATTTTTTAGCCACCATTTTTAGCCACGAACCAAATTTTTTAGCTATTTTTAGCCACAAATTAAATCAAATCTAGCCACCACGAAAATTTTTCAACGGCAACGCTGCAAGCGAGGTCGGATCGAGCAAAAATGTTTGAATCCATAATGAGTAGTAGCCATACTCGCTAACTGGTCGATAATCAGCTCTGCTCGCTATCATTCACATATATGTAAATTTGATAGAAGGAAATTTATAACCAGCAGAGAAATTGTGAATCGAAAGCGGCTATTATCAACTTCAGAAAATGCATTATTATTCTTGGGTGAAAATATATTTTAATTTCCAAAACCTACATGAACACGTAAATCACTCTTATTATCATTATTTCACAATTTTTTCTTTGAAGTTTTTCTTTGCATATAAGGGCCTTTTCACAATACTCGATACGGCTTCGGATCGACATTTTTTTCTCGGTATTTTCATCTTACCGAAACGAGTCCGCGTTGCTGTGTTTTTACACTTGTGGGAATACTTTCGGCAGAAAATTGGAAAACAAATATCGAAATTAAAAATATAAAGTTTTAAAATTCAACAAATCACTCAATAATAACAATAATGTCTTCGAGCGAAGACGAAGGCATTATAGCTTGAAAAATTTATAGCCGAAACGAGATTTTCACTGACTTTATTCTTTTTCTTTCATTACGCCGCAAAAATGTATGCAGTAATTCCACAAATTTTACTGGCCGGTCTTACCGCGTTGCGGTATACCGAAACTAATCCGATCCGATTTCATGTATGCAACACTAATGTGCCAATTGAAATACATGTGGTCAGTAAGCTCTCGGTATACTTTCGGTAAAAACCAAAAATGTCGATCCGATACCGCACCGCGTAATGTGAAAACGCTCTAACAGCAATTCCATCGCGGTGGAAAATGCAATAGAGCCACGCCATGTCTGTGGCTTCTCACGACCGGTTGATTAATGTATTTACATATATTCACACTTATTACAACTTCATACATGCATTTACACAATTTACCTAAACTTTTATTGTAATTTTTTGATATTTTGTTAATATCGCCGCAACCAAATACTTGCGGCTAATTTCGGCACGAAAAACTGTCAAAATGTTCATTCATTCGGTGTTCATAATGCCGATTTACCGAACTTCGAAAGATTTGGCGCGCCGTCGGTTTTCATAATGGCGATTTATCGAAAACGTCATTTCGGTGCCGTCGACGGTGTTGGTGATATAGGCATCAGTCTTCACAAGGAAATTATCATTATCCGTTTTAAAAAGTTTCAAGCGGAAGTCAAAGTATTGGGGTCTTTCGTTTTGCTCACACTTTTTCGAACCATCTTCGAGTATACTTAGGTTCATACATATATTTCCAATATTGCCCAACGTTCGTGAAAAACTAACGTTGGGTATAAGTTCGTTCTCAGATCCATATTCATATTTGATATTGAATTTCATTTCCGATCACGTGAATTAAAATTTAAATAAATAAAAATTTAATAAAAAATTTAGCAGCCCTCAATTTGTTTTACTGACATGCGTCTACTACTGGGCTAAAAAACAAATTGTTTGAAAAGTGTTCGCGAATGCTTCTTCGCTTCGTGTTCACTTTCATCATAACAGCAGTATTCGTTGTTGTTGTTTTTGTTTAAAGAATAACCGTTGGCCATGGCAGGTAGTTTTTTTACTCATTTATTTGAATTTTTTGTTCTCGTTTACAACACGTACCTACCAGTGTTGCCAGAATATTTTGGAGGTTATAGCTAGATTAAAAGAAAAAAATTGCTAAAAATATCTAAACAATTTTTTTCAATGCTAAAATTAATAGCCAAAAATATTTTTCTTCAAAAATAGCTAAATAATTATTTACAAACTTAAAATGATACTAATTTTCTAGCTCCAATAAATTTTGGATGAGTGGATCTTTTAAAAATTCCACTAACATTAATTCACTTAGTGGTAGTCGAAATTTTTTCCTCTAAATCAAAACACTGGTAGTGAAAATTTATTGGATCAACATTTTATTCCACTAAATAAAAAAAATCTGAATTGACATACATAAAAGTAAAATAGGCACCCTACCAGAGCGGATCATACATGCATAAACATATAACGTGAAAGTTTTATTACAAGTTTAAAAAATTGTTCATCTAGTGTAGTAATTTTTCGAAAACTTTTCACTACCATTAAATTCTATTTATGAAAAAATATTTAATAACCATTTATTTTATTGATGGTAGTGCAAATGCTTTTTAATGATTTCGTGGATAAAATTTCCACTACCACTCTTTTCGATTTAGTGAAGAAAAATATGGTCAATCAATTTGCTTAAATATTCTAGTTAACTGCCATCTGGTTTCTGACTGCAGGGTATGTACCAATAAGCGTTAAAATAAATACATAAGTAGGCATGCCGGATTACAAGTTTTTGTTTGGTAATCTTAACCCGATGTGTCTATACGGGCAAGATCTGAAGCAATCCATTTGGAAATTTGAAGCGATCAGAGAACACATGGCTTCATTGTAGCAATTGATGGAAAAGGGTATATTGCAAGGCAATAAGATTCCATTTCGGCTGTTTGACGGCTATTTTGCATTAATTGTAACGCTCACAGTGGCATCACATAAATCCAATAATTTTTTTTAATGAATTAATAGGGCACATCGTGTGAAATTTTTAAAATGAAATTGACACATATTGCAATGCCCGATATAGAAATATTGCCTTGAAAATTGCTTCTCATCTTGCCCGTATATACTTCGAGCAAGGAACAGTACATTCTATAAGGTCTTGATAAACAAAGAATCATAATATTTTGTGGAAAAGTGAGGAAATTACAAAAAAATATTACAGCTAAAATAGCTAAACTGACTAAAAAATGAGCTAAAGAAAATAGCTAACAGCTAAACGCGAATTTCTATAGCTAAACGTCGAAAGTACTAGCTAAATCTAGCTACAAAATAGCTAAAGTGGCAACACTGGTACCTAATTCTGCAGCAGTGGCCGCAATGCAAAACGAAACGAAATGGAAATGTTGGTAAGGGGGACAAAGTCGCCTGGTTTATGCCATTTTTCCTTTTTCAAGTGCAACTTGGCGGGTTGGGATTTTATATGGATGCATGTGAGTGTATAAATTCATGTTATTATGTATGTAGGACCCTTGCAAGCTAAAATATTGCGCATTTTTTACCTGCTTGTGCAATTGGAAACACGGTTATGTTGCTACGCTGCTGGCAGCGGCAGCAGCTACGCGGATGATTCAGCTCTTGTACTTTGCTCGCTAAAAGCCCGTCTCCACATAACTTGATTCACCAGAGAAACATGTAGCAAAACACCTCGCTCAATAACCCGTCTCCACGTGGCTAATCGTGATTCAGTTTGACATTTCTCCTTCTTGTTCTTCTTAAATGTTTGTATGTCTGCTTATTTTTGCGTCTTTGTTTTGGTCTGTGTGAGATTTCGATAGATTTTCGATACGAAATTAGAGAAGACATCGATATCATCGAGGTAGGCAAGATGATTCAGAATAAAACAATGTTTCAATCTTCACTCGCTCTCAGAAATTTGTATGGAAATTGGCGAGATTCGCCACTGGTTTCCGTGTCGAAACAAGATTGAGAGAGAAAATGGAGAAAAAAAGAGCGAAACACGTTATGTGGAGACATGGTTTAACTCTATTAGATTAGTTATTTTTGTGTGGGTGAGTTTTTCTTTGCAAATTCACCAAAGTTTTTGTAGATTGCACTTTTTCAAATTCTCCCTCGCACTCATACAGTAACTAAATACATACATATGTACATATAATATATAATACAATGGCGCTATTATAACTCTGACGAGTTTTATGGCCGAGCTTCTCTCCCAATTCGAGGTGTGCTCCTTTTTGTTTTTCCTACTAATTGGGTGGACCTACAGTTTTATGCCGGCTCCGAACGGCGAATGCATTTTTTGTGAGAAGCTTTTTCCTGGCAGAAATCACTCGGAGGGTATGCCGCCCACTGCCGAGAGGTGACCGCTGCTCTTAAAAAACCCAATAATTGGACTTTTACTTATTAGAAAAATTGTTTTGGTGTTTTGCTCGGACCCTGGTTTGAACCCGAGACCTCTGGCATAGCAGGCGAGCACTCTACCCACTGCACCACAGCGGCCATAATATATATTTCAAATTGTGTCTTGCGTATTTTCTAACTAAAGACGGGGGAATCGAAGAGCATTGTAATGTCATTTTTCACTACCAATTCTGTTCTACCTCTTCGTTATTTACTTTGCCATTTTTCTGTTGCTGTTTTTTGCTCCCTTTATTCTCATTCGTTGCTAAGGGTTGTTCTTACTGCAGTCGATTTTACGCTATAGAAATTTCAGTTGACAGCAAGTCACCTTGTGCTCGGGATTAATTTAATTTTTCTGGGTATCTAGAACTATCGACTGCCACAGCTTCGTGAAAAAGTGTCCTACAAATATGCAGAAGGTCCTGACTTAAAATCCTTGCATTTGGACTCGAAATAACTAAAATGGCATTAAGAAAACCTATTGTTCTTTTACTAACAAGTTATTCGAGTGTATTTCGGCCACAAAAAAAAAATTTCGAAAAATCCATCTACCAATCGTAACGTTAATATTATCGTTTATCGATATTTGAGTTTCGGCCAAAGATATAATGCCATTTCATTTTAGTTGACAGGTATAAATATATGGACATTTCATCTAAAGACGATCCGAGTAAAAAAATTTTGAGATCTTCAAATCTTCATTTCAACACATATGTATGTACATCGTGATACTTTCTAATTTGCATACAGATGTAGGTATATTCAAATTAAATATATTTAGATCAGGCCTGCTCAACGATCTCGTATTGAAAATACAAAACTCAATACATCTACAAACTTTTTATATGCACTGAAAAATTTTTTGCTCATTTAAATCTTTTTATGAATTCCAATAAAATATTATTTTAGAATTTATTTTCAAATGGTAGTATCACATACATACACATTTTTTTTATTTTTTACAAACTTTGGGAGCACAGATTTATGGGGTACTTTTTTAAAAATTGGGCGAAATTTGATTGCCTAATTTTGGCAATTCATTTTGTTGTCTTTTTTACATGCACTCGGCGCTGTTGCCATCCGCTACTCATCTTTTTTATTACATACATATACATACATATATACATACATACATACATACCCTGCAAAAAAGTTTCGCTTATTGTTGACAAATCAGGTGTAAACAAATGAATGTTTGAAAAATATTAATAATTTAGTTAAACGTTGCAACTTTTAGGATGGGGTGAAGTTACATACATACATACATATAGGCGAAGCTAATAAAAGCGTGTTAAAAAGGAGTACGCTGGCAGCGTTGCTTCTGTTATGCACTAACTCTGTCTGCTCCTAACTTTCTAATACTTATCTAGGCCTTATTTCGCATGGCGGATAAGCCTTTGGAATAAGGTGTGCTCTCAGAGAGAGAGTACTTCTTATGGCCTGATGACACCAACACAGGAAAATCAGCATTATTTAAGCCTTAGCCATAAATATTTGCTACCGTTATAATTTTCAGGCCTTATTTAGTAGCCTTTAAATCTGCTGTTTTAATTCTTAAATAAGGCTTTGATTTTTTGCTGGGTACAAATATATGTATTAAGGTGGAGTGAAAACATATGGAGATCTTAATATACATTGAGAAAGAGAAAGTGTTTTATACTTTTCAGGATTTGTTTTAGAGAGGATTTTAATACTTTTCAAGGGTTTATTTTGAAACTATTTTGGAATAAATAAAATTGTAAAACTACTCATAGTTTCAAAAATAAGACTTTTTGGCATTAAAATTCAAATTTAATTCCAAGAATGATTAAATTAAGTACCAAATGATATTAGAAATAAACTATCATTTCTTACTGTGTAGAAAAAATAAAGAACATTTCCATCTCATTCAGTTCTAAGTACCGGAATAACCGAGATTTATATTCAAACAAAGATTTCCGATTGCACTCTTTGAACTTCTAGGAGGTCTTCGATTGCGGATTCCCGCTACAACAACTGAGAGTTTCATCTTAATCTCCTTTCTTCTGGAAAGAGAAATGCTTATCGGCTCAGGGTTTAATCAAAAAAGTGACCTCGAAATGCGTGTCAATGTGTGAACTAATTAAATTTTAAGTAATTCCTGATTACAAAAGTATTATGTATAGATACATATGTATATAATATAAAGATTTGTATGTATTAATATATGTAATCTGTACGTGCCTCATTACGCATTACACATCGCACATGCTTTCCATTATATTATGCACTAAATTTTAGTAGAATTTTTCATATTCGTTGTCGATAAAAGGGCATACGCATTCTTATCTACATACATATGTATACATATGTACATATAAGTAAGATTTGTGTGATATAACTAAATGTGTCTGCTCGTGTTCACGTTTTCAGGACAAGCCATATCTACATATGTACATAAGAACATAATTCGTGTCATAATTAAAAGCCTCCGCACACGAGCATTTGAAATTACGTTGATTAGCCGAAATCGCTTTCCGAAATCACGCGCATTCACACACGTTTTTGAGTAATTTCATTTAGTCGGGTTTCAGTTACGCTGTTCCTGCGCCAAATAAAAATTTTTACATGGTCAACTTAAATGAAAATATTAATAAAATACTCCCACCAAATTAAATTTTTTATAATTAAAGAATCGCTAATGCAATATACAATGAGAATATATCTAAGAAACCGTCGCGAACTAATTTAATAGCCGTTTTTATTTTAGCGCAGATGTATATGCGCTAAAATAAAACTCAGCTAATGTGAAATATTAGCGATGGGTAAAGATGTTTTCGATTATAATCGATAAAATTTAGAGAAGAGACCGATTCTAGAGTAATTTCGTGAGTGTTTTCGCCGAAATGCGCATTTCAAGGGTGATTTCAGCTGGCATTTTTGTATGGCAAAACAACGTTATTTAAGGGTAATTAACGCCGAAAACACGATTTTTGCCTAAAACACACTTAAATCATGCTCGTGTGCGGACGCTTTAAGGCATTTTAATTTAACACTTCCAAAGCGAACTTCCTTTGCAGCAACAGCGCGCAGCTAAAGTAAGTGGGAGCCCAATGTGTAAGCGCTAGCGGCCAAATGCGGGTGTTGCATATTGTCACACTTTTCCACACAGGCACGCGCGTGCGTGAGTGTTTACGGTTAAAAGAAAAAAAAAGCTGCAAAAACAAACAAGGGGAAGGATTCTATTTGTACAAAAGCAAGCCACACAGCCCTACAAACAAAACTACATACCGACATATTTTCATATGCACAATGGCATATTGCATACATACGTACATACAAACACACACAGCATGTTTAAGCGATACGCAAGCAAATTCACTTCACTTCATGTCCCCTTCGTAAGGACGATTAACGATTGCACGTTAGCGCTACACAAAAGGATCCTGCTGCATTGGCACTTGTGCGTGCCTTAACCCCGTTTGCAAAGCTACACACATAAATACAAACATAGATACATACATAGGTACGTAGGTACGTAAATTATGTGTACAACTTTGTAAGTTATTGTATAACCAATTTTGCACGAGCTGTGTGTACTTGTGAGTAAATAGGTATGGCATGTTTACTTTGGATTTCTGCACTTCATTGGCTGCAACTCAAATTTGGGGCATTAAGGCATCAAACCCATTAATGAATGTGCTGCTTTATCATATGAAAATTAAATGTAGCATTTGGCCCATTCGGTACATAAATACCCGGCAAAAAATTTTTGCTTATTGTTGAAAAATCAGGTCTAAAAAAGGAGTACGCTGGCAGCTCTGCTTCTGTTATGCACTCACTCTGTCTGCTCCTAACTCTCTGATACTTATCTAGGCCTTATTTCGCATGGCGAATACGCCTTTGGAATAAGGTGTGCTCTCAGAGTGAGAGAGAGAGAGAGAGTAGTCCTTATGCCTGATGACATCAACACAGGAAAATCAGCCTTATTTCGTAAGCCTTTAAATCTGCTGTTTTAATTCTTAAATAAGGCTTAGATTTTTTGATGGGTATATATGTTTTAACGTTTGTGTGAGGATCTTAGCGCTGATTTATACGATACTGTTGTTCTATGCAACTTTAAGAACCATCACCCTCGAAGGGACTCAAATTACGAGGTTCGTTGCATAAAAATTTTGACTAAGGAGACCCCTGTTGGAATTTTCCTACAAACAATTTTCTAGAAGAATTTAACCCTCTATCGACCTTTCACATGCCATTTTATTCCACCCTCTTCTTTTTAATTGGATTCAATTTGAATTTAAGCACTTTCTTCCATTTTTTCTAGAACCAACTGAAGGATATGGAAATTTACAAGTTTAAAATGGCAATAAAAAATTTGGTACGAGAATTCCAGGGACTGTAACGGTTATGAGTTATATCCAAAAAGTTGATTTTTAATCATTATTTCCTGAGTTTTATTTTCTGCTCACAAAATAAAAGTTGTTTCTTGAGTTTTATTTTTCCATCAGAAAATAAGTTATTTTTTGAGTTTTATTTTTCGATCAGAAAATAAAAGTTATTTTTTGAGTTTTATTTTTCGCTCAGAAAATAAAAGTTATTTCTTGAGTTTTATTTTTCCATCAGAAAATAAAATTTATTTTTTTAGTTTTATTTTTCCCTCAGAAAATAAAAGTTATTTCTTGAGTTTTATTTTGCGATCAGAAAATAAAAGTTATTTTTTGAGTTTTATTTTTCCCTCCGAAAATAAAAGTTATTTCTTGAGTTTTATTTTTCCATCAGAAAATAAAAGTTATTTTTTTAGTTTTATTTTTCGATCAGAAAATAAATGTTATTTTTTGAGTTTTATTTTTCCCTCCGAAAATAAAAGTTATTTTTTGGCCATTTTTTAATGAAGAAAAATTGAAAAAATTTTTTTGGTAGAAGTTATGGATCCATTTCGGAGACCACCACATCCCCTCATCAGACTTCTTCAAGCGGCCTCAACCGAGAATCGAACTTAGGTCGTTCGATTGGTAGTCACAGGTCTATCCTATTGAGCTACCACCGCCGTCAGCTTTGTTTCGCTTAAATTTCAATTTTCCCTCCATTACAATCCACATACCAACAACAGTAGCTTAATGACACTGTCTTTGCTACCTACTAGCTAGTATGTTGGTGCGATTGTGTGTTTGGTTTCTACAAAGTTCTAAAGCTATTAACAAGCAAAGCTTTAGTACAGGCAATGCTTGTTATTGTTTTCAGACTTTTTGTTTTTCGGCAGGCTCTCCGATATACATATTTACGTTTGTATTTATATGGCCGTTTTAATCCTAATAATTATTTTATGTGAATTTAAATGAGCTATTGGCCATTTTTTAATGAAGAAAAATTGAAAAAATTTTTTTTTTGGTAGAAGTTATGGATCCATTTCGGACTACCAATCGAACGACTTAAGTTCGATCTTCGGTTGAGGCCGCTTGAAGAAGTCTGATGAGGGGATGTGGTGGTCTCCGAAATGGATCCATAACTTCTACCAAAAAAATTTTTTCAATTTATTTTTTTAGTTTTATTTTTTCTGATCGAAAAATAAAACTTAAAAAATAACTTTTATTTTCTGATCGGAAAACAAAATTCAGAAAATAACTTTTATTTTCTGATCGAAAAATAAAACTCAAAAAATAACTTTTATTTTCGGAGGGAAAATAAAACTCAAAAAATAACTTTTATTTTCTGATCGCAAAATAAAACTCAAGAAATAACTTTTATTTTCTGAGCAGAAAATAAAACTCAGACAATTATGATTAAAAATCAATTTTTTTATAAAAATATAATAAAAGTTAATGCACCTAGAGATAGTCTGCGTTACGGCGATTACATCTGTGTACTTCTTTTGCGTTTAGCATTTCTCCTTCAGTATGATTATTATAATCAAAATTTAAAAAAATAACGATTATTTGCAATCCCTGGAGAATTCAAAAAAATTTAGAAGTTTTACTAAATGTATTTCATTCTCAGTTGGAAACATTATGTAATCAGACAAGGATATTGAAATTGATTCTTTGAAGCTTTACACAAATTAGCTGTTTAATTTAATTCAGGGCTGCTCACCTCATAGGCACTCAAAGCACAATTGTTTTTGTTTTGTTCCGAATCATAGGCACAGATACATATTTTCACTTTAAATATGAAAATAAAATTTTCTTTGCACTCCCATAAGCACTCAGATATAAAAAAATTTTATATGTATGTGCCTATGATTCATATTGAATGTGCAGAGCAAAGGCACTTTGTATAGGAGCTCGAGCACTGCCGTAAGAAATCGAAATTTACAATAACAAATGTGTAATGAAAAAAAAAATCAAAAAATGAAAGCACTGTAAAAAATTAGTATTCAAAAAATTTTCATATAAAAAATAAAAAAATTTTTATGTATGTGATACTACCATTTGAAAATAAATTCTAAAATAATATTTTATTGGAATTCATAAAAAAATTTAAATGAGCAAAAAAATTTTTCAGTGCATATACAAAATTTGTAGATGTATTGAGTTTTGTACTTTCAATACGAGAGCGTTGAGCAGCCCTGATTTAATTGTTTCACATATGAGTAGTCAGTCCACTTTCAAACACGGCTATGTGAATTTTTCGTATTAAGCCACAAATTAGAAAAAAAAAAAAACACTTTGAGGCCGTAGTGGTGTATTTTATTTGAATATTTTTTGTTATTACCTGAAAGCTTGGCTCATAAGGAATTAAACGATAAAAAAAATTAAACCGCAATGTGACATATTTTTGCAAATTCAATGTTAAATATTTCACATACATAGCTAGTTCTGAGACAGTAATTTTTCACATATGCAGCTAACTATTTTTGGAACAATATTTTTTTGAAATTGAAACTCATAATAATTACACCAATGTGTGCCTAGGCGTATGAGCAAATTTTTCAGATAGAGACTTTTGACAGTGTATAAATAAAATCACAGAGGCTTTTGAAAGTATACCTACTTATTGTACGGAAAGATTTTGCAATAAATTTTTAATGGACAGTATACATAGATACACCCTTAAATACTGGTATGCAATCCATCAATAACTCGAAATCAGTGTTTAAAAACTGGCATAAGTTTCATTTCTATTGATTTTGATTTTGATTCCGCTTTAAAAAAAAAAAACAGAAGTCGCAGTTAATCAGTATGAAAAAATATGAAAATGAACGGTTTTGCCTGATTTTCATTTTGCGCAATTAGCAAAAAAAGAAAATCAGGCAAAATCGCTAATTTTGATATTTGGCTGCTTTTGATTTTGAGCAATATGAAATCAGAGCAAAATGAAAATCAGGCAAAATCGTTCATTTTGAAATCAGGCCGCTTTTGATTTTGAGTAATATGAAATCAGCGCAAAATCAAAATCAGGCAAAGTCGTCATTTTGAAAAGCGACGAATATCAAAATCAAATAATACCAAATATTTCACGACTTTTGCTAATTCCGACTTCAGTTTTTTAAACACTGCTCAAAATCGAAAAAATTTCACATAGCCCTGCTTGAAAGTGGACTTCTCATATAATAATTTCAAAACAAGACACTAAAGATCACATGTGGTTTTCCATCTTCTTAAAAAATGTCATGTTTCAACTTGGAAATTTGGTCCTCTTTGGGAATACATTCTTCCGCAAATCCGCCTCGAATTCGCCACAATGCCAACCCCGCTGTGTTTAGTGGTTTTATTCAAATTTCTTGACATTCGCTGTTTATGTGGTAGAAACATATAAATATGTAAATGTATTTGTGTATGCAAGAATAAAACATACATACATATATATATGTATATGTATATATGGTATGTATGACATCACTTTCGAAGTTCTGGCCACATCATTTGTCATTCATGCCACAGCTGTAGCTTCATTGCTCTGGATATAACCACTATTTGCCATTTTGTGCCATCCGCTTTTTCTCCACTGCATATTATTAAATTCTGTTATATTTATTTTTTACACTATATATTCGGCTACTAAGCATATATATTTCTTGTATAAGCTTGGTGCTGAGTATTGCAAAGAACGGCGGTTTTTTCGCAAAAAGTTACAAATGTATTTAGTACTGTATACAAGGACAAGCAGAGAAATAATTATTTCTACTGCATGAAATCGTCTTCTCATAAGCCATACCCATTAAGAGGGTTAGTCAAGATATGTACACTAACTATATTAAAATATCTTATTTACTTATTTACACATGCTGGAGTTCGTTTTATACAACATCTTAACAAATGTACGAGCATGTGTATGTTTGTATTCTTTCTACGCGAATTCTACGAATATCGAAGGTTAGTGATCCTAATAGAGAAATTTACTGCTTAAAGGCAGTCCCGACAATCAGACCACAATCTGGAAAAGCCTAAATTTTATTAAAAAACAAGTAAGGAAGCCTAAGATCGAGTGGAATCGAACATTCATTGTTCGTTTGCGTTTGATGGAAACACGGAGTATTTTATATAAAGCGAGTGCCGTATAAAGTGGGCGTAACCACGCCCATAAACCGATTTCGCCAATTTTTGAACATGTATTACCACAGGTAGTAAAAGTTTATACACAAAGTTTCGTCATAATATCTCAATTATTTGTCGAGTTATGGGCTCTGAAATCTCGTATATTCCATTTTCCAAAATTTTTATGTTTTTTGTTTGCGGTCTATTGTGGTACTCATACCGCAAAATTTCAATGGATTATCTTTATATTTGACAAAGATATGTTTTTATTAGGCCATTTTATAGTTCCAATATATAAAAGTGGGCGTGGCCGTCAACCAATTTTGGCAATTTTTCGTCCAAATATTGGCTGAGGTAAGTAGGTCACGCTTAACAAATTTCATCGATATATCTTGAACGGTTTCTGAGTTATGACTCATAAAACTTTCAATGTTTGCCCCTTAATAAGTGGGCGTGCCACCGCCCATTTTCCAAAATTTCACCATATTTCTTCATAAGGGCCTGAGCTCAATACGTGTGTGAAATTTCATCGCTCCAGCTATATTAGTGACTGAGATTCAAAATTTCCGATTTTTTCTATATAGGAAAAGTGGGCGTGGTCATGATTCGATTTCGCCCATTTTCAATACCAACCGTCGCAGTTTGGATACCAACTTGCATTCCAAATTTCATCAAAATTTCTAAATTTTTGCGCGAGTTAGAGACGGACGGACAGACATGGCTCAATCGATTTTTCTTTTCACCCTGATCATTTTGATATATATATAAGTCTATATCTATCTCGATTATTTCATTCTGTTACAATCCACAGTTATGTGATTAAAACTATAATACTCTGTGTATTAGTACAGCTGAGTATAAAAATTAGGTATTCATTTCTTCTTGCTCTAAAATTAAATATTTGTTGGAGTTCTTAATGTTATAGGATTAATAGCAAGAGTCTTAGTAAAGATTTGAGTTAACAGTATCGGTGTTTTAAATGTACATATCCACCGAAGCATCGCCTTTGATGTTGTAGGTCAAGATTTGAAAGAGGCAAGTAAAAGCCTAGTTTATATGCCTTCTTCAAGTTCAAGTTCAAGTTCAATTTCAAGTAGAAATGCATTATGTATGCATTATATTAGATGTGTCTGTTTTGCCAATCGATCAGAAAGCTTAGTTGCGAGCACATGTGTTTATATGAATCTAGCTATGTACATATATATACACACACATATATATACATTAAGGTGGAGTGAAATCATATGGAGATTTTTTGTTTGTTCTTTTTTTGAACGTACCAGCAATGAAAAGTTGCCTTTATACGAGTTAATGAACCCCACAAAATTTTATCGCGATAGCAATAAAGCACGAAAGCAATAAGCACGATCTGGTACAAATTAGAAATTTTGAAAATTATAAAATCAAAAAACTAAGTATGAGGATTGATAAAGATGGCTAAGCTGAGTATTAAAGTGAATTTTTTTTTTTGGAAACAACAACAACAAAAGTTATTAAAGGTCAAAGTTTATATTATGCATTTTTTAAATTGCAATTACTTAAAAAATACTAAACCGATTTCGAATATTTTTATACCATTCGATAGGTATTCGATAGGTACATTTTGTATATGAAAATTAAGGGGGGTTAAAGGGGGGTTGACCAACGCAGGGTGGTGTTATGGAATCCTAATAAAATGTATATCAAATTAAAGGGAATCGAAATCGGTTCAGTAGTCTTTAAGTAATTGCAATTTAAAAATGCACAATATAAACTTTGTCCTTTAATAACTTTTGTTGTTGTTGTTTCAAAAAAAAAAATCACTTTAATACTCAGCTTAGCCATCTTTATCAATCCTCATACTTCGTTTTTTTATTTTATAATTTTCAAAATTTCATATTTGTACCAGATCGTGCTTATTGCTTTGAACTTTGTGGGGCTGGGGGCACCCCTAAACATGCGAGTAGGTCAATAAAATTTTACAGGCTTATTACTGGGCTAGAAAGGTTCCGTTCTGGCTTTGGAACAAATTGAATTTCCAAAAAAAAAGTTTCACTCCACCTTAATATACATCTATATATATATATGCATATGTATATATATATTTGTTGCATACGCTGCTCATTTTATCTATGTGAAATGCACTTTTATATTAGGGGACCATAAAATGCCCCTTCCAGCATTTTAGCTGAGTTCGTAAGTAAAAGTTAAGTAATAAGAAAAACATAAAACAAATTTGTGACTGTGAAAAAATTACTGTCGAAACCCGACAGTTTTTCTAGAAGTTTTCTTATGACTAAGGTGCCACTATAGTTTTTGTATAATTGTTTGTTGTTATTGACATTGCTACTATTTTGTTGTTGTTCCTGTTGATGCTGCTCCTTTTGTTGCTACTTTTACCGCTACCATGTTGTTGTTGTTGTTGTTGTTGTTGTTGTTGTTGTTGTTGTTGGTGGTGTTGTCATTACTCATCTTCACAATTCTCTCACCTACTTCTTTCTTTCTATTTCTGCTCTTTCCTTTCCTCAATATCTGTCCTACTTATTCTTTCTTATTCTTCTAATTACTTGACTTTGTTTTTGTTGTAGTGCTTTTGCTACTTTTTATGTTTCTACTTCTTTGAAACTACACACCACTTCCAGCCAAACATGCTGACAATTTCATGGTAAGTTTGGTGAACACACACAAACCCACCTATTCATGTGAATTGAACCAGCTCTGTTTGTTGTATTGAAAACCATGCAACAACAACCACACGGCAATTTTCCAACGACGATTGTGGACGCATTTTCCACCCAATTTTAGTGAAAATTGACGCAGTTCTATCTGAGAACAATACCTTTTTAATGGTGTACTTAGTTTTAAAATGGGTTTAGTAGTTTCGACGGAGAAGATGGAGCAAAATTTATGTTGGCGTATTAATAATATAGATTCATTATTGAAAATACAAATTTATTTTTCATTTGCACAAAAATTCATTCAAAAATGCCCATGCCTGGTATAAATATGCATACATACATACTAAAAACGTCAAAATGTTCAACTCTTCTTTACAAGCTTTGACATTTAGACCCTTCCAGAAAAACCATGCAACATCCATGCCACATGACACATGCCAAAAAATAGCTTAAACGCGACAAAAATGCTTGTGCAACATGGTCGTCGGCAACGGAGCATTGCCGCAATTTGTCTGACGCATAAAAAAATATGTACTTTAAAGTTGAGGCATTAAAAATTTTGCAGTTTGCCCAATCCAATAAGCACGCATACGCACGCACCACGCCACTGACGCCAACTCCATTTTGTTGCCAACTATTTTTAGCAGCAAATGCGGCGCAAACGCATCAAGACAACACCAAATAGAACTTATGGCTGTAACATAGCACATTTATACTATGAAGCAGCTAAAGTACAAGTACCAACAAACATCTAGATATTAATATGTTCCGCCATGCAATATAGCGCGTGCATATACTTATGTACACACATGTGTGGCATGAATGCATCTCAATGCTCCCCAGTTTCAGTTTTCTTGGCGGCCATCCCCCAATGGAATTTATGCTTTTGGTGCATGCAACATAAGGTAACGGTTTGGTACATAATTCTAAAAATAAATAACCAACACATTGGAAAATGTTCAACTGCAATGAGTTTACTTTTCACACTCATTGAATTCAAGGTAATCACAAATGGCACAAGTTGGAGTGCAATGGAGATGAAATGAAAGAGCGGGAGGGAGTATGGCTTTCCAGAAATGGCGTTTGTATCTCTTCTATTTTATCATCGTTTTTTTTTTTTTTTGAGTGGAATTTAAGTTGATATGGATTTAAGCGAGTAGTTTAAAATGTAATTAAAAATTGCTTTAAATGGATATATGTAGATTGTATGTTGTAGATGTGTTTGTTTTCATATTTTTATCCTAATAAAAACGTGCATACAAAAGTGGCGCTTACAAAATACATATGTACACTGTTATAAATATTGGAATATTTTTTAAATTCAATTGGAAGTATTTGCAAATTCTGATTAGAATCTCATTAGAGAACTACATTAGAATTCGATTCGAGAATTATAATTTTCTCGATTTGAGAATTAGGTACCCTTTTGTTTGAGAACGCTATGATTCTCGATAGATTTTCGAGTCGTCCTCTAACGTTAGAGGTTTGAGAATGAGGCTAGTTCTCGAGTCATTCTCAAATCGATAACTAACCTCAGTGTTTGTTGGGTCACTCTGTAGTTCTATTCGAAAGCGAAATTCGATTCGAAAGCACATTCGTATCCTATAGAATAGTTATGTATGTATGTAGGTATATGGAATAGAATTCGAATTTCGAAAGCGAATGAATTTTCTTTCGAATCGAACCACAGAGTAAAGGCCCTGGTGATGATATTTCCATTATGTTCTCAAAAATGCTACTTTTTGATCTTTGGTATTTTTAGTCTGTACATTGCACGCAGACTGCATCAGATAAAGACTACCTAAACCACAATTGTACATTAGGGTGGTCCTTAAAATCAAATTAGCGATTTTCTTCGGTCTCACCCCCTATATCGGTAACAGCATGGTCAAAGATACCATAAATAAATTTTGGTCTAGATAACCATATGGGATCCCGGGCGACACCCCTTAACCGTCTCCGATCGGCATAGATGGGCACTTTCAAGTAGCAGTAGTAATGCATTACGAGTATTCAAACAGTAAAATATTTGTCTTTGACTTTCTACCAAAAATGTTTGCCAAACTCAGTTCGAACTCGAATATTTTGCAACATAAAGTAATATTTTAATAGCTATTGCAATTTCATAAGCATTCAGTAAGCTTTACTGCACTTGCTTTTTTACTGAATTACTGAGTTTACTGCAGTATGCCCATCTATGAACGAAAATTTGCACTTGGTATTTTTTAGTACAGAACAATCGATTTTGGGAATTATAATACAATAATACAATGGCGTTATTATAACTCTGACGAGTTTTATGGCCGAGCTTCTTTCCCAATTCGATGTGTGCTCCTTTTTGTTTTTCCTACTAATTGGGTGGACCTACAGTTTTATGCCGGCTCCGAACGGCGAATTAATTTTTTGTGAGAAGCTTTTTTATGGCAGAAATACACTCGGAGGGTATGCCGCCCACTGCCGAGAGGTGACCGCTGCTTTTAAAAAATCCAATAATTGGATTTTTACTAATTAGAAAAATTTGTTGGTGTTTGGCTCGGACCGTGGTTTGAACCCGAGACCTCTGGCATAGCAGGCGAGCACTCTACCCACTGCACCACAGCGGGAATTAGATATACAAACAATTAAACTTAAATTTTTGAGTCTCCATAGAGTTTTCTGAACTTTAGTCCTAGGCGCACCCCTTAACCGTTTCCGATCGGGACAAAAAATTAATATGTGATATCTTCGAATATATTAGCATCGACCTAGGCGGTGAGGTTGAGGAAATTTGCTATAAAATTTGTCTCCATACTTTTGGGGACCCCACCCTATTTTACATACATATACATACATATGTACAATAATTTCCAGTGACGGTCTTGCAAAAATGTATACAAGTAGGTACATATCGCACGTTTTATGCAATAGGGATTTACTTAACTCAAAAAAATTTTTTCGATCTAAAATAAATTTTATTATTGGATTTAAATTTTTCCGATCAACTTTAATAAATATTTATTTATTCCTTTTTCCGATCATAATAAACTCTAAAAAATTGTTTCTTTTGTACCATACGCTATATTATTAATACGCTAACATAAATTTGGTTCTCAAATAGAACTGCGCCAATTTTCATTAAAATTGGTTGGAAAATGCTTCCATAATCGCTGTTGAAAAAATAACTGTTGTTGCTTTTGAGCAGAACGGAACAGAGCTATGGAAATGTGCACGCATAGGTATTCTAAACTTACCAAGCACAATGTTGGCAATCATCAACTTAGGCAATCATATATCGGAGAAAAAGCAAACAAAATTTGATTAAAGTTGATCGGAAAATTTTAAATCCAATTATAACAATTATTTTTGATCGAAAAAATAAAAATCATAAAATATCGATCAAGTTTCATCGAAAAAATTTAAATCCAATAATAAAAATTATTTTTCATCGAAAAAATAAAAATCATAAAATATCAATCAAATTTCATCGAAAAACTAAAAATCAAATTATAACGATTAAAAATGATTTTTTTTTTATAAAAATAATAACCGTTACGGTCCCTGAAATAAAGTTTTATAATTTCAAATAATTTCCTTCTACGGCTAACTTTCTACTTTTCTAAAGGATTTCGGTGCGCTGAATCCTAATCTGAAGTCAGATTTTCTGTAATACGTACAGTTTTTTAGATATTCATGCCCAAAGAGGCGAAAAACACGTTTTTTGGCTATATTCACTCCTTAATATCTTTTAAATTACTTAATTATTTTAAAAATTGATTAAAGCTCTTTGGGCATGAATATCTAAAAAACTGTACGTATTACAGAAAATCTGACTTCATATTCGGATTCAGCGCACCGAAATCCTGTAGAAAAGTAGAATTTTATTTCTGTAACAAAAATTTGTTGAAATTTTGTCGACCAGTGTTATATGACCACCACTGTATATACATTTTGTGCAACTTGCGCGAAGGTCTCCACTCCATCTCCATCGCCTTGCTTTGCGCATTGCAACAACAACTTTCGACTCGTATTAACGACTTCGCAACAATTTCGTGCGTACGCATTGTACTGTTATGTACTTTATTTGCTGTATGTGCGTTTGTGCATGCCAATGTACATATGTATGTATGTATGTATGTTTATTGTTGATGGGATGACGGGGGCGCGCATACACGTTTTATGCACTTTTAGTGCACATACCTAAATTACTTGTTTTTGCAACTTTTGTTATGCTGTTTATGTGTTTATTCTTTGTGCCACCAAAGCGACAATAAACAATTTTTTACGCGCTAAACAATGGACAACCAAAAGCAAGTTTTTTCGTACATATGTATGTATGTATGTATGTACATACATACGTTGTTAATATGTCTTATTTGTATAATGCTTTAAAGAAGCTTCATAATAATTGCGCTCTCAATTTTCTTATTTGGCTGTGTTCTTGATTTTTCACTGTCAGTTTCATGTACCTAGTATATACGTTATGTAAATTTTACTTATATACACATGTACTTACATACATAGTACATATGTACATAAATGCTATGCCGCCTGCTACCAACGACATTGCACTTACTTAGTCCTCTTATGCATGCATGTATACCTCAGCGTTGCCGTTTTGTGGGTAATTCCCCAAATTTGGAGAGTTTTTTAATATTTGGGTAATTTTTGGGGAATTTGCCTTTTAATAGTTTTATATGAATAATAAGGCCTATAAAAAAATTAATTATTTTCATGAGTTTCTATTACATTCGCATTGCGTGGAAGTGTGCATGAGCTTTGGCAGCATTTATTTAATCTTGAATTACCGGATGGTCGAACATGTACAAGCAAATTTCATAAGCCCATTAAAGTAAGAATTTAGCTAGGAAAAAAATAAGCAATTTTATACCTTTCATGAACATGAAATGGAATTATAACATTGAGCCAAAACAGGTTTGTCGAAAGTTCTCGAATGAGAAAAATTAGACCCACCAAAATATATACCGATATTATCAGAATCATGAGCTAGTTCTTCAGTTGTTAAGATACGCTGATCATTTGCCGGAATCGGCCAAATTGGACCATTATAAAACATATAGCTCCAACCAACCATACACTCAGAAAAAAAATCATCAACACGATTCATGTAAAATTAACACGATCGATCTTTACACATAGAACAGCAACAATTTTTTTCAAATTACACGATGTTTGAAACATGATTTTGGCTTTGTAACTGTCATCTGAAAATTTGGTAAATTCAACCAAATTTTATTGTTGATACAACATGAAGAAATTTTAAAATAGACAAGATGATTCAAATATAAAAATTTATTCCTAAATGTCATTTGGAATTTGGTTTATTTAACATGATGATAGTGTCAATATAAACTAAAAAAAATGTTAGAAAAATGACGTCCCAATTTTAGTGTTAATACAACATGAAAACAAATATGAAAACAACAAGAACCCCAATTAACAATAAAATTTGGTTGATATAACACGAAACAATGCTCAAAAATAAACGTCATTTGTAATTTTGGTTTATTCAACACGATCATAGTGTCAATGTAATCTAAAAAAAAGTGTTAAAAAAGAATGTCAAAACTATTTTGAAACATACATAATTTTTTTGATCATTTGAAGTCTGATTTTCGTGCAAAACGCAAATTATTTAAAAAAAAAAAAGGAAAATTTTGTGCCGTGGCAGTGATGCGAGTTTAGCATCATTGCTAGTTCGCGATAGTGGGTTTTCGATTTATATTTTCAGTTTGCAGGTGAGTTAAGAGAGGATTACATTTTTGTTTCTAAAAGTATTTAATTTCAATGTTTTATTTTTCCTCTTCATAGGTTGCAATATCACGAGGAGGGTTTTTAGCGAATGCGGGTTTGCGTGCAGCATGCGGTTGTTGCATTAGCGGCCAAACATTACTCGGTGCAAGTGATAGTACTATCGCCCATGTATAAACTATCGCCGGTACATTTGTGTTCGTATGAGAAGGACGCCTTCAATTTGGTCAGTTGTGCGGGTGATGTACGAATGTGCTTAATTGAAGTGATGATTATATATTTTATGTTTTATATGTTTTTTTATTTACAAAAATAAATTGTACAATCAACAAGACTTTCTAGTTAATTTAACAATAAATTTAATGTAAAATCAAAAAGATGTTATTGTTAATTCAACAGGACCATTTCGTGTTAATTTAACCAGCTTTTATTGTAACATTAACTAGTTAAAATTGTAAAATCAACAGGAAGACTCAATACTTTTTAGTGTTAATTCTACAGTTGTCATCCTGTTAAACTAACACTTGACAGTAGTGTTAAATTTACACGATTACATGATGGCATACATTAAGCATCGTGTTGAAAAAAATTAACCACAAAATTTGTTGATTTTTGGTTGATTTCACACTATTTTTTTTCTGGGTGTACATTTTGGGGTAGATCTTCTCCACTTAAATTGCTAAGATCATTACAATATTTTTTTATAAATATTTGCATAAACAACCCACAGAATTGGAGGTACCTATAAATTAAAGAAAATCGGACTATTTAATGTTTCATTTCTCTCTTACTTGTTTTAGGTTTGTTTATAACTTTTTTTAACCACACATATACATACATAATATATGCACATGAGTTTAAAAATACAGACAGTTATAAAAATACTTGTTTATTGGAAATCTCTTGATAACACTACCAAAAAATATCCTCAACATTTTATATTTGATTCCTATGTATTCCTGCTGATTCCAAATATGTAACCAAATAGTTCAAAAATAGAACAGCTTTCGAGATATTTTGAAATTTCAGTTTTCGCGCTAAGAAGAAAAGGAGGATTACTACGAGTAATCTGTCAATATCTCCGCCAGGGGCGGATTTACCTCTAGAAGCGCCCTGGGCAAACAAATCAAGCCGCGCCCCAATATTTCCAAAAAAAACCGTACTTGCCTTCGTGTGGTGACATTTCATTACTGATATATTTTACGGATTGAAAAAATTTGATTCGATTCTTATATAGCTACCACATTTTTTGCATTTTCTAACCTTCAAAATGATCTGATCTTAAACCCTCATTATTAGGTGGCACAGATTTCGCAATATCATTAAATTGCAGTTCATCATACGAATCTGAAAAATAATTTTATAGTGAAAATGTTTCGTCCTGAAACTAAACTCACAATTTTTGATAGTAGGGTGCCTCCCAGGAAGCGAAATCTAACTTTCTGACCCAGAATCTACCTAGGGCTAACCTAGCTGTCGATCAATTGACTTATGCATTTTTACCTTTTTGGTTATGATCAACAACGGAGTCATTTTCTTTTCGAGGAGTTTGAAAAAAAACAATCAAGTTTAGGGATTTTCTACAGTACATCTTTTTCTTTCTGCACTTTCTCGGCTGCACGTTTTTTGTATGCAGCGCCGCTTAACTTTTTCATATTTGCACTCATTCTTCTATTTTTCACAAAAACATTAATTCACTGACACTTTTTTGATGTTTTTAACTCGGAACGACTTTTAAGATTACATAAAATATACGCAGCTCATTATAGAGGCGCGAACTATTCAAATTAACCAGAAACAGAAAATATTCAGATCTTAGTTTCCTTTGAAAAAGTGAGCTCGCGCATTTCTCCGAAAAAATACTTCAATGCCTACTTGATTTTTTAATTTGAAATTTCAATTAAATTTGAATCTTTCACGTCATTTACTGCACATAAGCTGCTAAAACTTGGTGTTTACATATCGCTCATTTGCTGCAGGACCGGCATAAATCAAAAAACATGATTTTTGAGTTAATGCTGCAGAATAGTTAGTTACATCATACTTCATGTTGAGTAAAAAATTCTTTATGATTTTTTGAAAACTAAGCGCTTCAGATACAAACCAAATGTTGCATTTACTTGTGCACCATATGGCGGTTGAATCTCAAAATTGCCCTTCCTGAAAAGTTGTGTATTTTGAAAAGTGCAAATGCAGCAAATGAGCGATACGAGTATATAAGTCCCACTGGGGCGAAGGTTAAGAACTGTACCAATGTTCTGAAATGTACTTTGATTAATTTTTTCTCTGTAAAAAATTGAAAAAATCTTTCATTCTTGTTGTAATATTGAAAAAAAAACTTTTTTTTGGTAAATAAAAAATTTTTTTTCTTTGTCTTAGTTTTGGCGCCCCTATTGAAACGGCGCCCTGGGCAGCTGCCCATGTTGCCCCTATGTAAATCCGCTCCTGATCTCCGCCATTACCGTCTTGAGTTTTATGTTATTTCATTTCCCAATTCCACATAAAATCGACGTTTAAGTGACGGAATTATGGCGGACAAAAGATTTGTTTTTATGCAAAAAATAAGTTAAATACAAGATGTATAAAATGTCGAGGATATCAAAATTTTTGAAATATTGTCGGGTAGTGTAATTTGAAAATTTGTATGGGGAATTTTAATATTTTTTTTTTTGGGTAATCTCAAGCATTTAAAACGGCAACGCTGGTATACCTACATAGTTGTTGGTTTTTATGAAGAAACAGCACAATTCTTTCTTTTCTTTTTGTTATCTTTTATTTCTCTGAATTTTCTACATGTTCTTGATACAAAAGTCATCCAAATAAGAGTACAAAAACTCTTTGTGAAATACTTCGCAATGCTTTTGTAGTGCATAATCATTTGTATTATTTTTAAATACTTTATAGCAAAAAAGGCATTGCATATCGCCGAAGGCATTTTTATCATATAAAATTTCTCGCCGGGCATTTTATTTGTGGACATACATACATACATTTCCCGTATAAAGTCAATGCTTGCGTTCAACCACGAAACGACATTGTCAGGCGCAATGTTTTTCGTTCGACAATTGGCAAATAGGCATGGGTAACACTGCGCTGCGCGGCGCAATTGCGCTGACACCAACCCTGGTGTTATTGCGCTAACTCCGATTTGGGAAATGCGCCAACTCAATATAGCGCCAACTCAATGTAGCGCCAACTCAATGTAGCGCCAACTCAGTATAGCGCCAACTCAATGTAGCGCCAACTCAATGTAGCGCCAACTCAGTATAGCGCCAACTCAATGTAGCGCCAACTCAATGATGCGCTATTGCAATATAACACTGACTCAATTTCGCGCGCTAACACCAGCTCCAATATAGCGCTAGTGTAAAATGGCGCAACCACAACGCCAATAACAGCATCATAGTATATGTATACGTATGACAACGTCACAATTATGTGTGCTTGATAGTGATCTAAGTGACTCTAATTTCCAGCATATTTTCACATATATACGGAATATTTTTCCAAATGATTATGAAAATTAAAATTAATTGTGCCCTCGTATATGTAAGCAGAATTGCGCCAAAAGAAATAAAACGGGGATGGTAAACAGTAACAAGCGAAAAAATGTTATTTATCGATTATTCGATGACAATTGCGCTAAAGGTGTTATTGCGCCAGTACCGTGGGTTGGCGCCACGGTTGGCGCTGGCGTTATTGTATCAGCGCCAAAAAAATTGCGCCATTACCCATGGCTATTGGCAAACGACTGATGAAGAGAGTAAGAATACGTGTGAATTGACTTCCCACAATTGTGGTATGGGCTGCCTATGTCTGAAGTAAAGCGACGCAGCGCGCGCAAACTCATTTTTATTTATCCAGAAGAAACGGTAGCAAATTGTTTGATTATCTTCAAGTTGCAGTCGTGTTTAGTGTTGCGTGTTTTATGTTTTACTTTATTTTTATTTTTTACTTTTATTTTGATCTTTATTTATTTACTATGTAGAATGTATGTATATCTCCTTGCGTCATCTTCTGCCTTCGCATTGGCTTTTTGCTTACTTCAAAGCTGTGTTTGCTTTCATTTTCTGTGCTCTTCCTGTGCTCGGAACAATACGATCCTGCAGTCTTTTCCGCTTTTTGAGATTTTATTTCATTTCCTTTTTTGTGCTTCCATAAATATATACATATGTATTGCTTCCTTTTACTTTTATACCTAGCGTTGCTTACCAAAATAGTAGATAATGATGGTCCCTATACCAAGAACTGACCCCTTGCCCAAAAGACTCAGCTCAAGCTCAGCAATCAAGTGATATTATCAAATAATCATAGCGTTCGCTGAAATAATGAAAACGCACGAAAGAACCCAAAAAACCTCATAAACTGAACAAAAACTATGTAGGTATGTGCATTTCACTATTCGCGCGTAGTTCCGTACATTTTCAATGTATCAACAAAAGGCGTTAATAAGAAAGGCAATTGACTAGATCAAATTAGGTAAGTTATAGTTCTTGGATGAGATCAACCTATCATTCTCCCTAAAAGCAAGACAATTCAATTTCTATGCATAAAAGGCACTTCACTTTCAAAGTAAACAAGTTAAAAATTTAAATCAATTATCTCTATAGACATTAGGTTTCGTTAACAATTCCGAAACGATTAGAAAACCGATCTCATTTTCAAGTCTTGCCTTTGATAAATAATTTTGGAATATGTTGATGTTGGAAAAGATAATAAGAGCTGTGGAACTTTACCGTACACGAAGCATCTTTTACCATTAAAGTGTGCAACTGCTGGCGTAAGCCGGTGATATCGACATCATTGTTACTAACACTCGCGCCGTATGTTCTGCCTTCTCCAAGCTGGATAAAGGGGCTAAGAAAATGTGTTTGGCGAACGAGAACAAGACGAAGTACCTTCTGTCATCATACAAAGAAACAGCACGCCTTGACAGCCACGTCACTGTTGACAGCTACAAATTCGAAACTGTTAGGGGCTTCGTCAATTTGGGAACCAGCATTAACACCAAAAATAATGTCAGCACGGAAATTCAACGAAGAATCACTCTTGCCAATAAATGCTACTTTGGACTAAGTAGGCAACTGAAAAGTAAAGTCCTCTCTCGACGAGCAAAAATCAAGCTCTGCAGGGCTCTCATCGTTCCAGTCCCCATGTACGGCGCAGAAGCATGAACGAAGTCAAAATCAGATAAAATGGCGCTAGGAGTAGGTATTCGAGAGGAAAGTTCTTCGGAGGTTTTTTGGACCTTTGCGCATTGGCGAGGGCGAGTTTCGACGGAGATTTAGTAATGAACTGTATGAGCTGTACGCAGACATCGACATTGTTCAGCGAATAAAGATCCGGCGGCTACGCTGGGCAGGTAATGTCGTGAGCATGGCTGAAGTCATTCCGGCCCAAAAGTATTTCTATCGCAACCTGCTAAAGGCAGAAGAAAAGGGAAGATCAGTTGGAGACTAAGGACAACTAAGGTTTGATGATCATATTGGATATCAAAGTTAATTTTCGAAAGTTCGCCACAATGTTGATTGAGGCGAGTTAATACATATTCCTTTTGATTGAAACTACATGTAAATTTATCGAAACTTTATTTTGTTTTTGTTAAAACTTTGATTTGAGCATTTTCAGTTGGGTTTCACCCGAAGTTCAACTTCCCAGCTTTTATTGCTTGGTTTCTTTTATTAACGTTTTTATTTGGCTGATTTTTGTTCGCGCCGTGAAAAAGCGCCAATTTGAGCGTAGAGCCAGTGTTCGGGCGTCCGGCTGGCCGTTTTTGCTGTCAACGCTTGAGCTTTTTCACTTTCCATTTGTTCCTTTTTTTCTTTTTTTTTTTTTGTTATTAACTCTCTTTCATTTTACTTTTTGCTTTATACTTTTATAATTTTATTTAATTTTTTTTTTTCCTTTGCGCGATTTGTGTCTGTTCTTCTTTACTCCATTTCGTTTTTTTTGTTTTTGTAATATATATATATGTATTTATATCTGAAATGTGACTTTGATTGTTCCTTTTCACATACAGCGTGACAGCTCCACGCACACACACCACAATGCGATTAATTTTGTGCACATGTGTGTGTGTGTTCATGTTGATGGTTTTTGCCCTGGAACGAACATTTGCCGGCAGCTGCCTTTTATGAATGGCTGTCTTTTTTTGGAACATATGTACATATATATGTATATACAAATGTACATATATAGGCATGTTTGTAAATGTTCATCTGGTACGTACATATGTACATTTAAATGTGTCATTCTGTGTCTTTTTTTCTTGCATGACATAATGCTTTTGTCTCATTTCCGATTGTTTTTATTTTGGTCAAGTCAAGGCAATGCACAGTTTTATTTTATTATTTTTGTTTTAATGCACATATTATGTATGTACCTATGTAGGTATGAATATAAATAAAGTCCTAAAATTCTTCAAAATATATATAATATATATATAATATTATACAATGGCGCTATTATAACTCTGACGAGTTTTATGGCCGAGCTTCTCTCCCAATTCGAGGTGTGCTCCTTTTTGTTTTTCCTACTAATTGGGTGGACCTACAGTTTTATGCCGGCTCCGAACGGCGAATGCATTTTTTGTGAGAAGCTTTTTCATGGCAGAAATACACTCGGAGGGTATGCCGCCCACTGCCGAGAGGTGACCGCTGCTCTTAAAAAACCCAATAATTGGATTTTTACTAATTAGAAAAATTGTTTTGGTGTTTTGCTCGGACCGTGGTTTGAACCCGAGACCTCTGGCATAGCAGGCGAGCACTCTACCCACTGCACCACAGCGGCCACAAAAAAATATATTTTGTTTTAAATACATACTACCTACATAGCGTTTTTATTTATTTATGTTAATTTTTTATGTTATTAGGTAACTTGTACATCAATGCATTCCGTAAACTAGGTATGTACATAATTTTATGTTCTTTGATTCCAGATTTAAAAAGACGAAACAGATGTTATCAAAAGCACTCCCAGCATGCTCCATATTAACCAACTTTATGCACACTTTTCATTGTTTCATGACGCTTTTAAGCCCGATTTTAATATGATCTCAAATTAATCTAAATCGCCGCCATTTTGTGGCCGGAAAGGGATTTGAAAACTTGCTGTTCTTTAGTTTCTAAAGTTCGTCTAAATACGAAGGATTAGTCATAAAAAACCTTTGATTTATGTAGAGTTCGTTGCAAGAAATATCTGAACTCTGCTTTCTACTAATAGAATTATTTTTAAAACAACCCAATCTGAACTTTTGCTTTCGTTTTTATATAGAGGTGACCTAAAAACTGCCGAACGAGAAGGAAGAATTTCTGTATGGAAAAAGCCATGAAGACGCAGGGAAAACTTTCATAGGAAAAAGCTAGTACATTGCGCCTTCAGGGAAAAATTCAATAGCCATGATGTCTTCACTGCGTATTTAGCGAATTTTTCTGCCAATGATTTTTGAACTCAGTTTCAAGTCATTTTTATACCTTTCATAGGAATGAAATGGTATTATAACTTTGTGCCGAAACACGAAGGGTGAAAGTACCAGAAAGAGGCGTGGTAGACCTACCAAAATATATACCAATATGATCAGGTACATCAGCTGAGTCGATTAAGCCATGTCCGTCTGTCTGTCTGTCTGTTTGATCGCAAACCAGTCCCTCAGTTTTTGAGATATCTTCTTGAAATTCGAAACGTGATTATATATTCAGGGGAAGCTGATCATTTGTCGAAATCGGCCGAATCGGACCACTATAACATATAGCTGCCATACAACCGATTGTTCAGATATGGACATTTTCGGGTATAACTGTGTAAATTAAACAAAATCAGACCCACTCATGAAAGGTATGAAGTCTTCGGTACGGCCGAAGACAGCCGCGCTCTTACTTGTTCATACTGAATTTCATACTGAATATTCTACTAAATATGTATACACCTCCTTACCTCGAATACCGCTGGGAGGAAACAAACATTCCCATTACAAGGGAGAACTAATCTTTCAAATGATTATTAAGTACATACTACTACACAATTTCAATATCAAACTAAGAAAGTTCTTAGGACGAACCTCAGTTTTCTTGCATTTATAATAGGTATACCTATAATGGAAAAAACTGGTTCGCAAAAAAGTATAACCATAGAAGCATGTGAAAAATTCATTAAAATGTTCATTCGAGAATGGGATGCACTTCAATTTCATAACGAAAATAATGAAGGTTCCGTTTATTTAAAGAATCCCAACAGACCAGGAAGTAAGTGAAATGTAATAGGACTTGAGAACAAGCTTATAACAATTGTATTTATAAGCTTACAACAAGCTTTCACAAGTAATATTTTTCTACAATTACATTTGTAAGCTTATAAAAAGGGTGCCGTTTTGATTTTTCTACAATTGTTCTTAAGTCTTTTTCAATAGTTTACACAATAGTTTCTCAAGCTTAACGCTTATATTTGTAAGCTTGTTATAATTAGACTGCGGATCTTTATGCAAAAAATTTAAAATGCATTATTAAGTGTTATATTGATTCAAAACTATATATTCGCATTCCAAAACGAATTTTCTTGCTCTGTTTTGAATATGCAAAATATATGCAACTTATATGCAACTTATATGCAAGTTATATGCAAATTAAAAATACACCTTTTTCATATAAAATATGGAATTTTAAGTGATATACACAATAAGTAAATACAGTTGAATACAAAAATCATTTGTTGTATGCTGGAAGATTTGTTCCATGTAAATAAATAACCCATTAACACCCAAAACAAAACTGAAAATGGTAACTAATTTTTATTATAATAATTTTTAATGTAAAGAGATAATTTTAGTTGTAGTTAAGACCAATTGTTTTCTCCAGATTCTGAATGCCGAAATTGTGACGCTTATCGGTTAATATCAGTTAATATGCTGAAAATGAACGCTCAACATCACAAAATATAACCGGAGCATACTTAAATTTGCTCCAAAATCGACTGGGAATCTGAATTTGAGATTCTAGTATTTTGTTGTCACCTGAAAGTATTTTGGCTACTCTTGGTATGTCTTTAAAAGCAGGGTTCCTTTTTGTAATAGCATCCATTTTGGCCAAAACTATTTCCCCACATGGTCCTGGCGTAGCGCGAAGTCTTTCAAAAGCTTCTGTTATAATGGCCATTGAAGCCGTTAGGGGAACTCCGCGCGACTCTAACTTGCGGATTAAATCTGTTAAACCTCCATAGAATTCTTCAATTTGAAAAAATTATAGGAGTATGAAAACGCCTGTCTCACGATAAAATGTATATGCAAATTTTCAATTTTTATGTAAATATGCAAGTTAAATGCAAATATGCAAGTTATATGCAAATATGCAAGTTATATGCAATATGCAAAATATGCAGAAATAAATATGTAAATTTAGAATATTTAATTAATAACATTCATTTTTCTCTTTTGAGCCATATCGCTATCTCTTCTCCTTAAAAATATGCAATTGCATAAAGATCCGCAGTCTAGTTATAATATAATTCTCAAGCCTTATGGTTTATTGGGATGATAGAGTTCTCGAACAGAATACCAACATATTTCCACATTGCGATGTATTGTGGAACGAATTTTCCGTCATCTCGTGTCAAGTTTTATTTGGTTATAAACCGGTTTCGGCGATGTGCCTTCTTCAGTATCTGCAAGACAAGCGACCTATGGAAATTCGTTCAGCAATTTATCGCAATGCTACCCTGTCGGAAAAACAAACAACAAAAAAAGAAATTCTTTCCAAATTCAGTATTGAAGTTAAAACTTGAGAAACTGATTCGCTTCAAAATAATTAATAAAGCCTAATCTTTATTAAGCAGTATTAAGCTGTTCTCATCGTTGCGGTTTCATTGCTATTAGTATTTCAAATAACTAAATTACTTAGCTGCATTTCAAAATTTTAAAACTTCTTTGCACAATTTTTAAGTATTTTTTTTAAGTTAACTTCTTAGGCGGCGATACAGAGTTTTTATGGAGAGTGAAATTTGAAATTTGATGCAACGGAAGTTGGCCCCGGAAATGGCAGCCATTTTAGCTGATTTTTAATTTTTAAAAAAATCAACCTTGATATCGCGTGGTTCGAGAACCTACAATCCCTCGCTTCCAGACCTGACACTCTACCTCTGCGCCATCACACCATCTGCGTTTGGTATGTCAAATGCTGCACTTAAACTGAACTAACAATTACAACTCACTCACGTATGTACATATACGTGTAAGTACATAACAGCGCTGTGGTGAAACAAGCGTGGTGAGAATGTTAACAACACAAGCAGAAATTAAAGTACACCGTTTGACACAACTCACGTAACTAGCGCAGTAGCTCACCTGTAAGATGCTAGGCTTCCAATTTAATACCATGTCTACACATAACGTGTTTCGCTCTTTTTTTCTGCATTTTCTCTCTCAAACTTGTTTCCACACGGAAACCAGTGCCGAAACTCGCCAATTTCCATACAAAATTTTTGAGAGCGAGTGAAGATTGAAACACTGTTTCATTCTGAATCATCTTGCCAACCTCGATGATATCGATGTCTTCTCTAATTTTGTATCGAAAACCTATCGAAATCTCACCCAGACCAAAACAAAAACGCAAAAATAAGCAAACATACAAACATTTAAGAAGAGCAAGAAAGAGAAATGTTAAACTGAATCACGATCAGCCACGTGGAGACAGGTTATTTAGCGAGATGTTTTGCCACATGTTTCTTTGGTGAAACAAGTTATGTGGAGACGGGCTTTAAGTGAAGGTGGTTCAAGTCCAGGTGGTGCCAATTTTTTTTCTTTTTTATTAAATAACTAGCCGGACCCGTGCGCATCTTGCGCAAAAAATAACAAAACATACGTGGCGCCAGTCGGTATGGTTTGTGCTGTCACGCCCATTTTAAAAAACTTATTATTTATTTGGTTTGGTGGAACTTATGGAACTTTCAATGAACTACCTATATGTTTGACAAAGATATCGCATAAAATTTTTTTATTATACCTATGTATATAGGTATGTGCATTATATTTTTATATAGTTTACATATATTTTTATGTACATACATATACATATGTGGTTCCTGCCGACTTGGGTAATTTTTTTCCACACGTTTGCCTTGGCAAGCAAATCAATGGTCGAAGCTTAATCGATTTATCTGCTACAGTTCCTGAGTTTTGACTTATAAATCTTTGAAAATTTGCCCCTCTTGGCCCATTTTTTTAAATTTCAGCATATTTCCTCATAACGGCACATTAGTGACTTAATTATCATGTTTTACATGTTTTTCGAAATACATACATATGCCTTATTTTCAACCCCAACCTTCTCTGTTCCCATTAGAATCTATGTACCAAATTTCATTAAAATATTTCTATTTTTGCGCCAGTTAGATTATGTACGACCGGCCGTTCAATCAATTTTTTTTTCATCGTGATCATTTTGATTTATGTAAGTCCATATCTATCTCAATATTTTATGGTCTTACGTACAACCGTTATTTGATCAAAACTATAAATACATGTACATATATTGTACTACGAACAGCTGTGTATAAATAAGCACATCCCATGCTGAAAACCCCCATTCAGCGTAAGTATGAATACACACGTGTTCGCCTAAAATAATGTGATGTTTACATACAAACATACAGCTGAAGCTTATAAATGTGTTTTAAAATATACACGACTATTCATCTGGGGTGACATCTACATTTGAAATTTGTATTTAACACTGCACTTGTTAGAATAAAATAATTCTGAAGGCATAGTTTTAGGCGCAAATCTTTTAGTTTAAAACATTTTATTTTTACAAAATACTATTAGAAAAAAGTACCACGCCCAATAAAACACCGTTTCGCATGCATAGCTAATTAATACCTTTAAAACGATGCCTTACTTATTAATTTTGGTAAATTATGTGAGCAGAAAAAGGGATATTTATAAAACACCAATTAGAAATAATATATATGATTTTCTTTATAATTTTTTATTAAATAAAAGTGCCACCCGAACATCGGGGGTTTCATACATACATAGATACTAGTTAATTATTAAAATAAATAATAGCTTAAAAAACTAAAAAACACGCTTTAATCTTAAAAATCGTACTAAAAATTGAGAAATAATTTAATTAGAAACAAAATGATGAACGAAAATATAAGTATTTAAGGAAAAGCTTGGGGTGCTCAGTATGTCAAAAAATATTTAAAATCGGTGTTTTTTACTAATAATTTTATTTTGACTTTTTTGAGATTTCATATATCGTACTCTTTAATTTCGCAACTAGGTATATTTTTGTACTAGTTGTACGAATCGAATATTTTCATGTTCAAATATTATTGAGCACCCCCACGCTTTTCCTTAAATGCTTATATTTTCGTTCATCATTTTGTTTCTAATTAAATTATTTCTCAATTTTTAGTACGATTTTTAAGATTAAAGCGTGTTTTTTAGTTTTTTAAGCTATTATTTATTTTTGACTTTTTAGTGAAATTTTTCATTAAAGGATGTTTTATGCGGACGCAAGAATAAAAGTAAAAAAAAAGTCTGATGGAATGTGGTGTTCTCCGAAATAGATCTACATACATATGTATGTATTTATAACTTCTACCAAAAATCCCAATATGCAGTGAAGTAAACTAGCTTATTATGCAATATTTTCCAAACCCTTTTATTCAAGGTTTTCCAAACTAGTTTGGAAATACAAAATTTCCCAAACGTTTTGTTATATTTCACAATCAGAAAGTGAAGAGAAGTTGAGGTGAAGCATTTGAAAAGAACAAAAAAAAAAAGAAACCTGATTGAATAAATTCGAATTTAGACAATAAAGCTCCGAATACGTTTGTAGCGTAATGGTGAGGTATGCTGCCTACGGACCAAGGAGCTCAGGTTCGAGTCCCGAGTGGCGCATTTTTTTTTTTTTTTTTATTTTTTTTTTTTTTTTTTTTTGGAGAAATTTTTTTCACCTCACGTTTACAAAACATTGTATAAAAATGTAATTAGGGTTCCTTTTCGTTGATTCAGAACTTACTATTAAATGAATTACAAACAAAACCAGTTCTTGCTTTGCATACATATGTATTTACATGCGATTGTTTTTATTGCAAACACAACAACGACAAAACAGAAAGCTTGTTACACAAAACACAAAACCAGTTCTTGCTCTGCATACGTATGTATGTATGTACATTGTACATGCGGCTGATTTCATTGCAAATACAACAAACCCAAAACAGAAAGCTACAAGCTTCATTTTTTTTGAGTGAATTTATGCAGTGAGTTTATCTCCAACGCTATGAGCGATCGCTGGCTGTTGCGCGTTAGTTCGCTCGCTATTTGAGTGGTTATACGTTTTTCTTTGAACATTTGTTTGTGATTTGAGAAGAATGTATTTTTGAGCGTTCGTCAGTGAGTTTTTCCGTACCCTGCAAGCTTGTTACTTATTGGCCTGTATACGGGAGTGAATTGAAATTCATAGAGGATATTTTGAAGAAAGGTAACATAAAAGCCGCAATGAAGCATAAAATATAATGTTGAATGTCCTACTATATGATGCCGTTGGGCTGTTGATGTCATGTTTCGAATCCGGAGGAGAATAGAAATAATAGAGAGAACACAAAAAAGTGAATGTTTGAAAGATATAATAATTTAGTTAAATGTTGCAACTTTTAGGATGGGATGAAGTTACATACATACATACATACATACATACATACAGGTGAAGCTAATAAAAGCGTGTTAATAAAAACGACCAAACAACCAATATAAAAACCAATGGGATGAGCTTGCCGATAAACAAAATCTAATAACAAGAACAAGCATTGCCTTTTCTATAAATAGAATTTGTACAAACAAAAACACACAACCACATGTATGTACATGCGATAGTTTTCATTGCAATATCCCTGCAAAAAATGTGCGATTAGTCCCGATATACGAAGATTTGTCTCGGATTGATTTCTTTCGGGAACAATCGGTTAGTCCCCGATTGTTCCCGAACTGGTATAAATGTAGACTAATTGTTGACCAATTGTTCCCGAATGGGTATAAATCTAGATTGATTATATGTAGAAATTTTACAAAAATATTCAATGTATGTATGTATGTATATTCATTGAAAAATCAATTACGATTATACACTGAAAACTGACTATTTAAAAAATTTTAATTTATTGAATAGATTTTTTTACAAAAGTAAAACTTATTGTATAATCTTTATTTAAATAGGCATGAACATTTATAATTTTTAAAGATTGTTATAAAAAATAGCCTTTTTGAAAAATTCCTCACATATCTTTTACACTCGCATAATGCATTCTCAAAACTTTAAGAGCCGGTTTCACCATCTCCGGTTAATTTAATCGCTGGTTAGTTTGACGTAAATTGTATAAATTGCTTAACCGGGCAAAAATCTCTGGTTAAGTGTTAGACCAGCAGTCTAAATATTAAGACCACCCCTAATGTTTTCTGTTAATGCGACAAACTGGTAAATATGTATGCACATATGTACATATCTTCCTATATGTACACGTACATATGTATGTACATATGTGTAAAGCATAATACGGCTAATAAGCCGAGCTTATCTCTTCGGCGGTGACAAATAAAGCAGAATAAATTATTGCACTCACTCGTTGTTAGACCAGCCACAGGTGAGTTCTATATTTCCCAATTCGTATGCTTTTCCATAGCAGCACGTCACTGCGTCCATAAACAGCATAACTCCATTTATGCTGTTATCCAGATATTAGCAGCACATTACTGCTAGTATATATACTTTCAATTATACAAATAAAACTAATTGTAAGATTTAAATATTAATTCAATTGTGTTTTATTTATTCCTCTAATTTCATAATTTATTACTCGGCCGGAGCACGTCACTCCCCGTAAGTAAACACCGGAGATGGTGAAAACGGCCCTAAATATTTGGAGAAAATACTTAATTTTTTTTTAAAGATTTCACTACAAGATGAAATCTAATCGAGTAAACTCTTCTTATATATATAACAATTTATAATTTTTAGACATTTTCATAAAAAATAGCCTTGGCTTACAACTTTGGATGAAAGCGATTAATGTACTTTTGTACCCGTTCGGGTATACAAGTTGAACAATTAGTCTCTTTATAGGACATGCTCGAACAAATGCGATCAATTCGCTCCATATAAAGAGATGTAAGATTGTATTAGTCGCATTCTCCCTTCCGATTGATCCCGGACACGTCCCGGATTAATCGCATTTTTTCAGGGCTGTATTTTCAAATTCGCTTCTCATATGATATGTATATGAAACTTGTTACTTGTTGCTTTCGAGCCAATATAAATTGAAAACACAATTATTTGAAATATTGAACAAGATGTAAGAAGTTAACTTCTATTACGTGTACTATGCTACACGCGGGTTTTTTTTTTTTTTGTGTTGCGCTACAAACCTTTTATTTAATCCATTTGTTGTGGTCCAGCAGCCGGCAGGAATTGTTTCATCTTACAAATCATGTAAACCAAATTTTCTTTTTGTACCGAAAAATATCGAAATACGCAGATAAACTAACGAAACTCAGAACTCACACGAACGCAAAAGGGAACCGAAATTCAAAGGGGAAGGGGGAGGAAAGTGATGTACACTTTGTTTGAACTTCTTATGCGCTATTTTTGGTTTTTTCACATTAACAATTCGAAAATATTACAAATTTGTATTGTTGTTTTTTTTTTTCGATCGGTTAAACTAAGACTATGGCAGTCCTTTTTGCTGCTTTGCACTATTTATTTCCTGCGTGTATCCTTCGATTTGCACATTATGTACTTTAAATACTTTTTGCTTCGATTTCACTTTTTGTTGTTATTTTTTGTTTTTTTTCTTATATCCCCTTTTGCACTTTCACTTTATTAGATATGCATGTGTATATGGCATATACATATGTATGTATGTATGTATGTATGAACTTCTCACAATTTCTCCATTTTATTTTGCATTTTTATATGTTTTGTATAATGAATATTAATTTAAGACGCTTTTTTGGCCTTTTCGGCATTTCTGCACAAGATTTTCTCTATTGCTTGCAAATTTTGTGCACAAAAACAGGAAACACACACACACACTAACACAATTTTAATATTCCACAGCAGCGTAAATATTCATCAATATTTTTTTATTGTGATTTTATTTTTTAATATATCGTAAGCTCTTCATTCACATTTCCATATTTGAGCGGGTGTACATATGTGAGCTAGAGAGAGATCGAGCCAACGAACGAGCAAATGAGGTGTATGTAAATATGTATGAAAATCGGCGGCAATTGTTATTAATTAAAAAAACATTTAAATTCACAAAAATCAGCGGGCCGCTTTGTTTATTTGATGTTCTGCGATGCGAAAGTGCATGTGAAAAGCAACTTTTCACCCCTTCGAAGGATACACTACAACTGTTCGTTGCAAACGGTCGCACAACAAAATCAACCCCCGTTTCGTATGCCGCAATGTTGCTGTTGCTTGTTTGGCGTGGAACAACGACAACACATCGCATCACAAACACACACAGCCAATTGGAGGACGCACATACATATCTATGTACATATCCATGTATGTATGTATGTTTGTCTGTCTGCACACTTTGGTACGATGTGGAAAGTTTGTTATTAATATTTTTGCATGTTTAAAGTTGCAAGTTGCAAGTTGCATGTTGCACGCCTTTGAATTACTATCCCTTCTTTTGATTAACTGCATACAAATGCATCAACATTGGCGTATCTGAGCACTACTTACTTATGTATATATTTAAAGGGTGTCCCAAAATCAGCGCGACATTTGGCAACCTTCAAAACAAAACATTTGATTGAGGTTAGAGATTAGACTTGGTGCTCAACAAACAATGAGCCGTAGTCATAGTCGATTTAAAACAGTGTTTTAACACACTTAGAATGATGCTAGCATAAACGTCATTTTATCTCTGTCATAGTCGACTTAAAATCAGTTTTATCACTAAAACAGCGTTCTAACTTTAAAATGAGGTGAATGTCATTTTAAAATCTTAAAATATTGTTCTAAGCTGGGAATTCGTCATGAAAACTATAAAAATAGAAAGAGATTACTTGAATACAATAAAAAAAATAAATAAATAAAACGTAGAAAGAAGACATTTTAATAAATATGTTTGGAAATAGCAGAATTTTTCAAGATTTTGCCATTATTGCCGGAAAGCAAAGGTATATAGAAGCCGATGTGATCCCTTCTAAATGGATATTGCTTTGATAAGGCCACAGTAGAATATCTTATAGATATTTTTGAGCCTGTCGGTAATAGGGGACTTTCAATCTCACTCAGATTGCAAGTTCTAACTACATTACGATTTTTAGGTCGAAATGCTCACCAGGTGGCACTCAATGCTTTCCCGCAAACAGGCTTTTTCTCCTGCGCTCCAGTTGGGTGCACGAGATCTTTTTGTTCCCTAAAATCACAAGTTCATTTTGATTTATATTAAGTGTGTAGTTTTATCTCAAAATTTAACTAGCTTTTAGTTGTTTTTTAGCGTATTTTAAATATACGATTAACATAAAATATGCAAACAAATGTCGAATAGATAGATGCGCTTACTTTTTTCTTTCCAATTTAAAAGTTGGCACAGGGTGAACTTTTGAAACACTCGAAATTTCTTAAAATTACAGAGCGATTATTATTACAGTAGAATCGCACAAAAGTTAACCAAATGGTCCCAAGGGCATTTAACTTTTCCGAAATATTAACTTTTCCAGGTGGTTTTTAAATTTGATAGAATACGGTAATAAACATAATTTTTGGTATATACCATATCAAAGTTATTTGAATATCTCAGTTTTAATCATTACAAAACAGAAACTTAGATTTAATTTACATACATAAAATTTGCTAGCCATCCATCACTTGCATAAAAACTTTTTCCAGGGTACATTTTGGCAAATTCAAGCTTAGCTCTTGATTTTAAAATTGGACCACTAATTGCACAATTGCGTTGCCTTTGATTCAAAAACCATTAATACAACCTTGCCTCGAGAACGGGATATTCCGACTTGTGCAAAGTTTTCTTGGTTGCCACTGCCTCCAAAATTTCATATCGTTTTTTCTTTATTTTTGAGATGGCCACTTTGATACACTATAATCTAATGCCAAGCGGTTTCCGTGAACACCTTCATCAAGTTTTCTTAAAATTTCGCTTCATAAAAAAATCTCTTTTTGTACATGAAATGCTTTCTTTTTAAGTTTGCTTTGTAGTTCGGGGAATTCCTTTTTTACATGAACAGCTTTTTTATGTATTACATATAAGTCAGTTCAACGTCAGTCGCACTTATTATCAGGTCTGAAGTAGATGCAGTTTGTTCATTATAATGGCAACTATACGAGTTTTAAAATATTTGTCGATTGAAGAGAAATATAAGCTCTTCCGGACATTGAGTTTATATTTGACAACCAATGACACTACTATTGATGAACACTACAAGGCTTTCAGCACATTGGAGTCCTTTTTTGCTGAAAACAACCAAAAAAAGTAAGATTTCAGTCATTAATTTCTTTAATATTTTCTTGTAAAACAATGTTTTAAAACAAAAGTTGCCATTCAAATGTAGTTTAAAAAATACAAACATGTATGAAATTGACTCGAACCTTTTTTTGGGGATTTAGGCGATTCCAGTTATAGAAGTTCCACTGTAGCTTTTTTTTCTCAAATTTCCAACATTAGAGAATGAATGGAGAAACAGGCGAGAATCATATTATTGTATGGGAGAGCGCAGAGTGATTTGCGCTACATTGTTTAAAATGTGTGTGATGTTTCTCATTTACCCACATGAGTCACAATGCCTGGGTCTGCTCTAAAGAGAATTTTCATTAAACATTGAGAATAATTTTTTCCCAAATCAGTTTCCAAATGAATTCTAGTGTAGTATTCTACACTTGCTTTCGATCAGAGATTAGTTATCTAATGTAGTCGCCGCAAGTTCTCTAACGTTAGAGACTTTGTTTATTGGCAGCATTACGTGTTTTCATTATTGAACAACATGTATTTTAAGAACAAAACTATTTGTTCATGTTTTTTTGTTGTTTGTTTAAGGGTAAAAGATCTGTGGAGCGTAATCGGTTTGGCAGTTCTTCAGTGGATACAAGTTCTAGTCGTTCCTGAACGTAGGCGCGACTACCGGTAAATAACTTTTGTCCATAAACATTATTTTCTTTCTGTGAACTTTCTGTGTCACCCGTTATACATAACCATAATTATAGTATGTTTAGACCACGAGTCTAAATATTTCGACCATCCCTAATGCATATGCACCTATACATACGCATATGTATAAAGCCGTTGACTCAACGAAAATGACTTTTATGCCGGTCAGCGCGCTTTCCTTTTTTCTTCTTTAAATTACTTGCGATTATACAGCCACAGCGGTAAGTGTCCTTTTTCAACCATATATTCCTATATATATATATTCACATCACAATTATCCATATAGATATTCCCATATATATGCATACATATTGAAAATAAAGCAATCCTTGCTTATTATTAATCCGAACATTTTCTCTTTTTATTTCATTTTCGGAACTTCATTATTATAAATCCTCCTGAGCACCATTTGGGTCCAGGACAATTTATTCATAGTATCTATGTAAATTTTTGCATATGTATGTATGTACATGATTTTTGCAACCACCACCAACGCATTTCCTCAGCTTTTTCATTTAAAATACAACTGTGGCACAACTGCTTGCAATCAAACATGTTCATTGTAGGAATGTATCTCTAGCTATTTACATACATATCTATATATGCATACATATGTATGTATATCAACATGCTGCAGGCTTTAAGGAACTTTATGAACATTTTGGGTTACTTTTGTTTTAATCGTTTGATTTTTTCCATTGGTAGTTGAATAAAAGCCCATCTCCACATAACTTGATTCGCCAACGAAACATGTAGCGAAACATCTCGCGAAATAACCCGTCCCCACGTAGCTGATCGTAATACAGTTTGGCATTTCTCTTTCTTGTTCTTCTTAAATGTTTGTATGTTTGCTTATTTTTGCATTTTTGTTTTGGTCTGTGTGAGATTTCGATAGATTTTCGATACAAAGTTAGAAAAGGCATCGATATTATCGGGTTCGTTATTCGCTCTAAGGATTTTGTATGGAAATTATAGCATTGACAGACGGCAGCGATAATCCGGACTATCTAGCTAATTCGGACTTAACTTGAGAATTAACTGGAGGTAATCCGGAATATCTCTTGAGTTAGTCCTCAAAATTTTAGCGGATTAGAGCATTTTGTAATGACATCCCTGGTGAAAAATGTCTATTGTGAATGAAAAGAAGAAGAAAAAGAAGAACCCAAGGCAGATCTAGGAAGGTAGGCGCATAAGTGAATTCAGAAATTTCGAATGTAATTTGTTATTGTAATTGGTAGAGTGTAATTTAAAAATGATATTTCGCCTTGGTTGAAATCTGAATTCGTTTGGGACTCGCCCATTCCTATTGACCATGATGTGATTTCGTTTTGATTTTGACATTACCCTACCTTTGGAAATAAAACAAGAAGTTTTTGAATTCGCCGCTGCACCTACCTTCCTTCAGCGGTTTTGTTAATCCGCAATACTTGCCGTCTGTCAGGGTAAAATTTTAATCGAATTAAGTGTTGCGGTAATCGGGATTATCGCTTCCGTCTGTCAATGCTATTAGCGGCATTCGGCACTGGATTCGAGGCCGAACGACGATTGAGAGAGCGAATGCAGATAAAACGAGCGAACGACGTTATGTGAAGACATGCTATAAGAAGTAAAAGAATTATTTCGACCTCTTTCAAATGAACTTTCCCGTCGATCACGGAAATTTTTCTTGATAAAACGGCCTACTGTATTTCACTTCATTACATTTTTTGAATATTACGCACACACTTTGAATCATCGTGGTTTTTGATATAGGTATGTAATTGTGTGTTGCATGATGCGTTGGTATGTAAATAATTCGATGTGCGCTGTTCCACTTTTTCTTCTTCTTTTCCCAACATTCGCACATCCCGCTTTGTTCCCATTTCAATAAATTTCATATATGTATGTACATATATATTTATATGCATTCAGATTTATGTAGCACACAGCGTTGCCACTTAAAAAATTTTAAATTTACCAAAATACAAAATAAAAGTAACCAAAACTAGAAACAAGTAACCAAAATAAATTTAAAAAAAAAAAAAAACAAAAATTAAAATATATCAATTGTTTTACATCTTTAAGCCTTAAACAGATCCAACGTGGAGCGAAATATTGCCTGGTCGTAGCGTTCTATCAACATTTAAAAACACGGCCAGGTATGAGAATGAACAGAACCACAAAGCGGACGAAAATCGCCCGACGAAAATTCGCCAGAAAAGATTTATTTCTAATGTGGTCGCTGGCTCCTGTCAAATAAATTATTTGGACTTAAAAGCTTTTAGTGCTAGGGCTAAATGGAAAAATTTCAACAACTATTTCTAGCGAAGGTTGAGTATAGCAATTTCACGACAAACCATTTTCGATCATTAGCATCCTTTTCAGAAGTGGATGCTCCTCACTGGGATCGAACCCGTGATACATTCCATCTTTAGCCGCAATGTGCGAATGCTTTTACACGCTCGACCACTGAGACTACAAACGAAAAAAATTGTAACCAATTTTGGTAAATAGTAACCAAAGTGACAAGGCTGGTGGCACATCCAATTTCGTATTTACCGTTGTGTGTACTTTGTTGTGTTGCATGTTTGATTGTTCGATTCCAACCGAATGCAACTAAATTACAAGCTGACTCAAACAACGGTAGTACATACATATATACATACATATGAATTGGATAGGATCGTTGCAGATGGAGTTCAGGTTGCTAATGATTGTGTTAAAAATGGTTGTTCTTGGCACAGTGATGTTTTTAATATAGTGTGTTCCAATTAGATATGTACAAATGTATGTACATATGTATATACTTACAAACAGATGTACATTTCTCCTTACTATTTCAATTAGTTTTTATTTGGTTCAGCTGCTAGATTTGGTTAGATTAGGCTTTGCATACATAACTTATTTTCATTTATCCTGGCAATTACAGTTCTTTTTAGATTGAGAATTCCAAAATTTAATATTAGTTATGGGTTTCAGTAGACTAAATTTTAAAGTAGAAGACAACAGAGCACTTTTCTCTACACTTCAAATGACTGTCTGTACGCAGCAACATATCGGGGAAACAGCCTGCGACGAACGAGAAGGCACAGCTGTTCCTCCTTCCCTGGAAGAGCTGCGGCAAAGTGCTCGTTAATTGCAAAGTCACTCTCCAAATAAGCAATTAGTGTATGGAGAAATCTTAGTAGGTAGGTACAATGATTTTTTTTTAATATAGTACATATGTCTATATGTATATGAATATATGTATGTACATATCTGTGCCCGCAAATTAAAGTAGCCTAACTCGAGATAATGCGAAATTGAGTTATTGTTATAGTGTTAATCTTTAGAGGAAAACCCATCGATCTGTCTTATCCCCATTTAAATTGGAGTAATATTTAAAAAGTTATTAAGATATAAAAATTATCCTAACTCAGATAGAAACATTTTGCACCAGTTAAAACAACTTATCTTCTAGCAAATCTCTTAAGTCTAGTATTGTATGAAAAATCGTTTTATTAAAACATCCTAACTAGAGTTATGTGGGTACTTCATGGACGTATTTATTTGCGTTTTCAGTTTATTAAAAAAACCTAACTTCAGTTAGGAATTATAATTTTTTTGTTGTCAATTTTGTTTTCATAGCCTAAGTGGAAATAGGTTATTTTAAGTCAGGGCTGCTCACCTTATAGGCACTCAAAGCACAATTGTTTTTGTTTTGTTCCAAATCATAGGCACAGATACATATTTGCACTTGAAATATGAAAATAAAATTTTCTGTGCACTCCCATAAGCACTCAGATATCAAAAAAATTTTTATATGTATGTGCCTATGATTCATATTGAATGTGCAGAGCAAAAGCACTTTGTATAGGAGCTCGAGCACTGCCGTAAGAAATCGAAATTTACAATAACAAATGTGTAGTGAAAAAAAATTCAAAAAATGAAAGCACTGTAAAAAATTTGTATTCAAAAAATTTTCATATAAAAAATAAAAAAAAATTTGTATGTATGTGATACTACCATTTGAAAATAAATTCTAAAATAATATTTTATTGAAATTCATAAGAAAATGTAAATGAGCAAAAAAAATTTTTCAGTGCATATACAAAATTTGTAGATGTATTGAGTTTTGTACTTTCAATACGAGAGCGTTGAGCAGCCCTGTTTTAAGTGATTTTTTTTTTATTTTTACACAATTTATCTCCAGTTAGGTTTTTTTGTTAGAATACTTTTCTCATTTCATGCGCTATTATCTTCAGTTAGGTTTTTTTGTTGGAAGCAAGTGAATATGATAAACTGAGATAAACGATTTTTCAAGGATATATATATTATAGAAATTCAATTAATTATTATATACTGTATACATAAAACACCTTTTTTCATCAATTAAACTTTAATGTGGCCGTTGAGGTGCAGTGCGTAGAGTGCTCGCCTGCTATACCAGAGGTCTTGGGTTCTAACCCAGTCCGGACAAACACCACAAAAAATTTTTCTAATTGATTAAACCCCAATTATTGGGTTTTTATAAATAGCGGTCACCTCTCGGTAGTGGGCGGCATACCCTCCGAGTGCATTTCTGCCATGAAAAGGCCTCACAAAAAAGCATTCGCCGTTCGGAGCTCGCATAAAACTGTAGGTCCACACAAATTGTAGGAAAAACAATAGTTAAGAAGCACACCTCGAATTGGGAGAGAAGCTCGGCAATAAAACTCGTCAGAGTTTTAATATCGCCAGTGTATTATTGTTATTTTTTTATTTATTTATTAATATTGATTGTTAAGCTTAAAAGCTAGAAACTAACAGATATTTTTTTTATATAGCCTTCGGCTAGTTATTATTGTTATTAAACTTTAATCGTGTAGCGTTTTACAAGGTATGGATCCTGGTAACATGGAGGAAGAAGACTTTCTAAATATGGATTATAGTAGCGACGACTCAATTAAGGACTCATTTTTTAACGATAGTCAGTCGGACACGGGGTCAGATAGTGCTGATTAGCCTATGCCTTCCTACACCTTTTTGCGATCTTCTGAATATTTTTATAAACGCTCTATACACTTTTTATTTAACTGTACATGACTGTGTTTCCGGACAACCTACGCGTTAAATGTGGCATGAGACCCTTGCAAATTGTGGTGGCAATGGAATAGCATCGTGCTTATTCAAACACTTAGGGCCGTTTACTCAACCTCTGATTAACGCTAACCGGAGGATAAAGGTCTGGTTAAGTTATGAACTGCATTATCGACCACATTCTAAATGTATGATTGGATAAAGTCGATAATGATGTTTAACCGGACTTTAACCGTGGTTAGCGTTAATCAGAGGTTGAGTAAACGGCCCTTAAAAAAATAGTTTACCATTCAATTTTAACATGTCGTTTTTTATAGCGATTGCTGTCCTGGCCAAAACCAAAACTCTTCTATTAGTACTATGTTTTAAATCTTCTTGCAAGGTGATACTAACATTGAGAAAATTTATCACAAGTTTTTGGTTCCTGGTCATACGCATATGGAGTGTGCTGTAGACATGCCTTAATTGAACGAAAAAAAAAAAAAACAAACCAATATAAAGATTCATCACTGGGTTTATAAACATATGTATTTTGCACATGACTCTATATGTCGATTCCATCACAATTAACAGCTGTTTTCTATCAAACAGTAGTGCTACCGCGCGCCTTTTTCGGCGGTCCCAGCTGTTATAGCTTTGAACCTCTCGCTTGGGAGTCTTCATTAATCATTTCTGGATAAACCAAGCTTCTTGTGGTGATTTCCCTAGTACCATGCCTTTTTCAGTATTCGGTAAAATAAAATGCAAATTCAGTTCGGGTTGCAAACGATCCGCGGCGTAGGATTATGGATTATTTTTTTCAGGCCCAAACAACAATGATTAGCGAAACGATTTTTATTTTATTTCATTCATTTCAAACAAAAATTAAAAGTCAATAACTCTAAGACTTCTAATTCCACTACTTAGTTAGTTATATCCACTTAAATGGTCGTTTCGGGTCGTTTTCGACCCGAACGTAGGTCTACGCTTAAAAACACTTAACTCGAGTTAAATGGAAATAAAAACCTTATTGGGAAGAATTCGACACAATAAAAGAACTTAACTAGAGTTAATTCTGCTTTTCGTAAAAATTGCATCCAATAAAAGCACTTAAGTTATAAAAGACAATTTTTTGCAATTAACCTTGCTTTAAGATTTCTGGTTCACAACTATTCCTTCTCTAACACTACAAATCCATTATTTCACCTTTTAAAAATCCGAATTGGTCCAATGGTTTGAATTTTGACAAAAAATTGAGTTTTCTCCGTTCACCATATTTTGAGTTAGGCTACTTTAATTTGCGGGCACAGATATGTACATATCTACATATTCGGTCCAAATTTCATAAAGCCAATAACTATGCATTTTATATTGCTTATGAATAAAAACTAAAAACAAAAAAAAACTTATTTATGCATTCATTCGTACATTTTGTTTGGCATTCTGTCCAATTTCCAACCTTCGCAACTTCATTGCACCAACAGTTCGGTATCCTTTGTATGTATTCGAATAGTTTTATGTGAATTCTCTCTTCTCTCTTTTGACTTTTTCAATTTTCAACTATTTTTTTTTACTTTTGTGTTGGTTTTTGTTATTTTGTTTGCTGTTGTAAAAATTCACGAACTAGCAATGTCGACGTCCAAACACGGAGACACGAAGTTGAGCAACCCGCTGCTTTTGTTCGTTTGAGGGTGAGAAGGCGACGAGGAAAGGAGGGGGGCACCAAGTCGTCGGTGCTCGGACAACACGCTTTGTGCAGCAATTCTTATCGCCAGTGACCAATCAGAGCGTTCGAAGAATGCCAGAACAAAACATAATGAACAAAAGTTGGCCAGCGACGAGTTGATGTGTTTGGACAAATGGAAGACAGAACAGCGGCACAAAAGAGAATCGTTGGATAATTTCGCGGCAGAGTTGCTGTGTTTGGACACGGACATTGCAACTACCCTCCTCGTTTTGTTCGTCGAATCTATCTATTGATTTCGCATCACTTTCATCCCCTACGGCAAAATGAAATATTCCTTTTTGGTTTTTGTTTTTCTATCATTGTCAGTATTCGAATTTTCCGGTTTTATTGCAATTTTATTTTAGTCGCTTTTTCCATTTGGCAAAATGCACATATGCATACATATTTGTGTGCAGGTACATACATACATACAGACATACATACATATGTATATGCATAAAGGCTGCTGCTCTTAGTTGGGAATAGTTGATTTCTGTTTTCAATTGTGCACTTTACAACATCCCTCTTCTCAGGCATTTTTCGCAAAAGTGATTTGTACTTACATATGTACATATGTATGTACCTATACCCTGCAGAAAACGGAACTTATCCATACACGCATGTACAAACCAGTCGCTTGTGGCAATAAAGTAGTCCCAAAGCTGCCACATTTCATATAACAAAATTGGTCCAATTGACATTGCGATGTCCTAGGACAGGAGCACATACCAAATTGCTTATTATTTCACATTTAAATATGCCCTAAATTACTAGTTTATCTTAAATATTCATATGTACATACATACGTATGAAAGACATACATACGTATGGTTTTAGATAAGTATTACAAAATTAAAATAAAATAAATGAAATTGCATATGATACAGAGGTGGTTTATGAATTAGTTTGCTACAGCTGGTTTATAAACTGATCCGTCTCTCGATCGCATCAAACTAGTTTATAAACTAACTTGCCTTGGCTACTCTTAGCTGTTATACGGGCATGGCAGGACTAGTCCTCTCCCAGGACATCGCAATGTTAATTGGACCAATTTTTTATATGAAATGTTTCTGGTTTTGGGCTTGTCTGTTGTAGGACGATCGTGGAAACGGGCAATGATCGTAGCAGAATACGATAGTGGAGCTGCATGGCACTAGTCCTATGATTAAATACATGTGACAAGCTTGTAGCTAGTTGACTTTGGCACAAATGTACCAAGTTAGTCCAATAACTTTTGCAGGGTATGTACATACATATGTACATACATATGTATTTATCACCAATTAAATTTTTTTATATTATTTTTTCAAACTGTCACCTTCATGCGACAAAAATACATTTTGGTTATTTCAAATCATGTTCAGAGAAATTACATACATATGTACCTCTTCGTTTACATATGTATATAGGTATGCATGTTTTCGTATATTGCCATTCGTTGATGATTTCGTACATATTTGAAAAAGGTAATGCATTACACGCTTTACAACTGGGTATATCATATTTACATATGTACATATATGTACCCTGTAGGGAAAATCTCTAGTTCCGAACTAGGTCGCTTCTAGTGCATTTTTCGACACTACTAGTGCGAGCTAAATCTCTTTTGCATGTTATCAACTGGCGAATTTAACAGGGCGATGTCCTAGGCGGTGCAAATTGTCACTCTCTGCACTACATTTTCGATAGTTCCGAACTAGTACTAAATTCTACAGTTTACACTAGTTCGTTTATTGGTACAATTTCGATAGTTCTGAACTAGCTACAAGTAGTGATGGGCGAGTCCGAGATGTTTTGATAATCGAGAGAATCGCCATCGTTGCAAAATCACAATCGAGTCAAAAGTTGACTCGCTCCTCGACTGCACAAGCGAGATGTTTTTGCGATTGTTCCGAGTCGGCGGGCCGGCTGTTGTTTTGATGATATGTTTTAGTTGATAAAATAAACTGAATGAGGTTTGTTGATAAAGAAAGTAGGATTTTTAATGGAAGTGAGGCAAATACATAAATAAATTAACCAAATTGAAAAATATGCTATACATAGACGTTGCATTTTTGAAATCACAACTAAAGAGTGTCGTGCATAATAATAATAATTAATTATTTAAACATTAATAAATTTTCTGAAGTGCGACGCTTATGAAACAAATGAATTTTACGAGTAGCAACAACGGCAATAGATTTGTACCACTCTGCATGTTTTTTAAAGCAATTTTAATATTCAAGCGGCAACAAGAAATATTATGTATTTTTTGCAGCGAGTCCGAAATGTTTTAGCGATTGTTTCGACTGACGGCAATTTACGACTTGACTCGAATAAGAATGAAAACCATCGAGAGCATTCGAGATGTTTCAACAATCCAGAGAATCGAATAAAACATCTCGGACTCGCCCATCGCTAGCTACAAGTACCTACAAATTCTACAGTTTTACATCTGCCGCTTAAGTGCAGCCTTTGACACACTTCATGCAAGTGGCGCGATGGCCGACTGGCTAACGCATGTGCCTTTCAATCTGAGGGGCGCGGGTTCGAGTCCTGTCGGTGTCAAGGTGGATGATAATTTTTTTTTTTATTTTTTTTCTAACTAATATTTTTTTATTTATTTATTTAATAAAAATTTACAATAATATTTAAAAAATAAAAATAAGCCTGAGGGATCGGAAAAGCATAATTAGGGGAACATTTCATTTCATACAAGTTAAGATGCAAATAGAAAACTCTTTATATGAAACGCTTCACTAAACATCTGAGAATTGCAGAAATATACAAAGCCGACGGAAATTGAACGAACGAAAAATTTTCATAGAATTTTTGTCACTTCGACATTGCATACAAATCAAAGTCTGTCTTATAATGGTCACTCAATTCACTCCTTCTGAACTGGTGAGGGTCTAACTACAATTGATCTAGTTCCTTTTTGACACCTTTTCGCTAGTTCGGAACTAGAAATTTTGCTCACTAGTTATTGAGTTCCCTGCAGGGTATGTATGCCTGTTCATGTATTTGTATTGAAACGCAAATTTTTGCAAGTTGCAACTGTTAAATTTCCTTTAACCGGGGGCGTAAAATATTTTAAAATCATTACTGTTACATTTGCTATCATTTGGCTGGTTTGAGTCTTTGGTTCAAGTGATGGTTAAATTTATAAGCCCAAAAACTCCATTCCATACGTCAAATTGAAATGTTTCTTACATTTCACACTGACCATAAGCGCATACAAACAAAAATACTCATTTGTATGTATTGACCCCGGAAGTATTAATTGGTTATTGGAATAATTTAAATTATAAAACAATCTGGAATAAATTCCACCATGGAAAAATTTCCTGATCTGACAATCAAATTATCTTACGAAAAGGACATTCACATTGAAAGTTCAAGTAACCGAATAAAAGCAGCAGATGCGCACAAATGTCATATAACTACCTCACAAACATATCTACATACATACATATCTACATACAATATCGTGCATTGATGCATTTTATTGTGTGTACCTACATAGAGTAGTTGTGGGCAGTGTGGGGCAATACTTGAAAAGTATAAATGCGCTATTTACAGAACAACACTTGACAGGATAAAATCGAGTGCTTTGAAATTTCTTAATCAGTTTGGAAATAAGATCCAGTAAGATCAATGAATCCAAATAGGGAAAATACAAAAGGTTGTGAAAATTTGCCTTAGATGCTGTCAAATATGAAAATATATAGATACCCTATTAACATTAGGCTTAGTTAGCAATTAGAAGACTTGTCTCTCTCAGGTAATGAATGTGAAAATATGTAGGTTATTTTTCGATTCGAGATTGAATCATTCATTAGCAAAAAGAAATCTTCGTACTTATTTTCTCCTCGCCATGAATTCAAAATCCATCGCATGCCCGAAGGAAAATTTTAATATTACTAGCTGGACCCGTGCGCATCTTGCGCAAAAAATAATAAAACATACATGGCGCCAGTCGATATGGTTTGTGCTGTCACGCTCATTTAAAAAAACTTATATTTATTTGGTTTTATGTCTACAGTGGAACTTATGGAACTTTCAATTACTTATATATTTGACAAACATATCGCATAAAATGTTTTTATTATACCTACATACATATATATATATGTAGTTATGTGTATTAAATTTGTTTATATATTTTACATATATTTTTATATATATGTATGTGGTCCCTGCCGACTTGGGTAATTTTTTTCCACACGTTTGCCTTGGCAACCAAATCAGTGGTTCAAGCTTAATCGATTCATCTGCTACAGTTCCTGAGTTTGTACTTATAAATCTTTGAAAATTTGCCCCTCTTGGCACATTTTTCAAAATTTCAGCCAGCATGTTTCCTCATAACGGCATAACGTCATTTCATCACTCGGGCTTTATTAGTGACTGAATTATCATGTTTTACGTGTTTTTCGAAATACATACATATACCTTATTTTCAACCCCAACTTTCTCTGTTCCCATTAGAATCTGTGTACCCAATTTCATTTAAATATTTCTATTTTTTCGCAAGTTAGAGTGTGTACGGCCGGATGGATGGACATGGTTCAATCATTTTTTTCATCCTGATCGTTTTAATATATATATGTAAGTCCATATCTATCTCAATTATTTTATGGTCTTACGTACAACCGTTATGTGATGAAAAGTATACATACATACACATACATATATTTTATGTACTACGTACAGCATATCCTATACTGAAAAGCCAACATTTAGCGTAGGAATGAATACACACGTGTTCGCCTAAAATAATTAATGTTTACATACAAACATACAGCTGAAGCTTATAAAAGTGTTTTAAAATATACACGACTGTTAAAATGGAGCGACATCTGCATTTGAGATTTGAATTGATAGAATAAAATAATTATGAAAGCATAGTTTTAGGCGCATATATTTTAGTTTAAATTTAAACATTTTATTTTTGCAAAATACAATTTAAAAAAAGTACCACGCCCAATAAAACAGCGTTTCGCATGCATGGCTAATTAATACCTTTAAAACGATGCCTTACTTATTAATTTTGGTAAATTATGTGAGTAGAAAAAGGGATATTTATAAAACACCAATTAGAAATAATATATATGATAGGGTGGTTTACTTAAAATATATTACGTATGATTACCTACCTGAATGTACCTACATGTACTCGCTCCTGCAATTTGATATTTGATGTTTCCAACAGATGGAAATGCACATTTGTGTAAAGATATGTATGGAAGTACCATGTATATACATACATACATACATACATTAGAGCTGGTCTGTTTGTATGGGAGTGAAAAAATCGAGAATCGCACACGCAGATGATAAAAACTGAGCTCTTTCTCAAGAGACTCAACTCAAACTTAATCTCGAGAAATAACCAAATAATTTAAATTTATTGGAGGGGGTTTTATTATCTTATAAATTTTCTATGAGATAAACATAATTTTTTTGACAAAATCAAGCAATTTTAATAATTTCTATGCATACAAAATCCCCAATTTACGAAAAAACTAAGTACGAGCTAAAATCGAATTTTTATGCATTGGTCCCAATGTCTCGTGGACTACTCTAAGTACCTTTGCCAAATAAACTATGATTCTTAAACCAATTCCTAGTCCGCGAGTTTTAATGCGAACTTTTTTGTGAGGTAATAAACATTTTTTTTTTATTTCATAGGCAAAAATGACTCCAACTTCTTACCAAGAAGCCAGTATATACTTTTCCGAATCTCGAGTCAGAGAGTTCGATCTATTTTTCGAGATATCTTGAGCTAAAAATGCAAGTGCAAAAAGTGCAATTTTCTTTAATTTTTGTACCTAGTTGGGACCAGTCGAAAGTTATTATTTAATTTAAAGTTTACAACTTTTACCTTAGAAATAGGCTTTGTTGTTTCAAATGCCGTTTAGTTTATTAACATATCTTTTTTGGCCTCCGAGATATCCTCAACTAAAAATGCAGGTGAAAAAATTAAACTTTTTCAATTTTCGGAGTTGTGGCCAGCCGAAAGTTATGAATTTTACCTAAAAAATAAGTTTCTCCTTTTCAAATTCTGTTGGGCTTATTAAAATATCTTCTTCTTCTTTTTCTACAAGATACCGCTTTTCTATCGAAAAAAAAATCGACCCGCTCTAATATACATACATACATATATGTATGTATATCTATATAAATACATTCAACAAATGAGCGCGATACGTGTTTATCCCATATCCTGTCAGTAAGTTTTTTTTAGTTGTGTGTTTTAAAGGAAACCTTCTTCAAACTTGCTTACATATACTCTTCGAGGCAGAGGAGCGAAAATGGAGAAGCAATGCAGAAGCGATAAGTTTCTCAGCGCACTATCTGCGGTGCATTCTTTGCTTGGCTAATCCTCAGTTGCTTGCATGAAATAACAAAAATATAAAAAATTAACTAGTGCTGATCATTAACGGCCAGCGACGTGAAAGGATAGGATCTAAAACGTGTTTCCAAAAAAAAAGCTCGCAAACCGATTAAAAGTTGCCAATCATCGGTCTATGCGGTGTATCCAAATATTTGTACATTTCTAGCACTTAGTTAAACCGAATGTTCTGTAAATTAAATATGGTATATACATACACACATACATATGTATGTATGTATGTAATAATTCGTATACTTTTGTACAAAAGTTTTTTTATTATCATGTGTCCCGCATTTTTATTGTTTATATGAAACAGTACATTAATATTACGACCTCTGCCGCTTTTGCTGTTTGTTGTTGCAGTTGCAGGGCAGGCTTTTGAATTGTGCGCCGCATTTTGAAAAATCCTGAAATGAGCAGATGTTAAATTTATTTTCATTGTTATTGTTCCTGTTTGGCTTGGCTGTTTGGGCCGACTGGCAGGATGTCTGTCTGTACGAAGACTGCTTACAGCCTGTTTTCAGCTTCACATACATATCACAAATATTGTTGCCACTACATAGCCGACATTTGTTGTGTCTGTCTTTCTTCGTTTTGGTTCTGCTGTTTTTCCTTCCTTATTGTGTATTTTATACGATCGTTTTTTGTTGTTGTTTTAGCTACTATTATAAGTCTTGCTGCTGCTCCTTTTTGAGAACTGGCCGAGCTAAGCTTTTTGCGCTGTTGCCAACTTACTCTTTTACTGTCACCGGATAGAAACCCATTGAACCAAACCCAAGGCGAATAACCAATCGTCTACAGCTGCCTTGCGGGGTAGTTAGTTGACGATTCACTCTGTGATGAAAACCATTTAGTTATCTTAACTGTTCACTGTGAGAATGGCACTTAAGACTGCTTTGGCTTATATCAACTGATATAAAAAAAGCTTACATATGTATTCAAAATAACTTACATGTTCGTATATATATGTATACATTAAGGTGGAGTGAAAACATATTTAGTTCTTTTTTTTTGTTCTTTTTTTAAACGTACCAGCAATGAAAAGTTTCCTTTATACGAGTTAATGAACCCCACAAAATTTTATGGCGATAGGTCAACGCACACTGGGGCCGAGCGTGCTCAAAATTCAGTTTTTAAATAATGAGTCTTTCAACAAAATAAAAACGCAGTATTGTTCCCTATAAAATTCTACACTTCTGGCCCAATTTTCAGCTTTCTATCCAATTAGTAGGAAAAACAAAAAGGAGCACACCTCGAATTGGGAGAGAAGCTCGGCCATAAAACTCGTCAGAGTTATAATAGCGCCATTGTATTATATTATATTATATCGTTTTTCAGTTGGGAGTTATCCATACACAAACATGGCAAATTTTCCAAAAAATAATTTTTTTCCAAAGTGTGAAATTTTAATGTGTATTTGAAATAGTTGGTGTAAGAGAAGGATATAAAATTTTATTATTCTGCTTTTTCCATAACATTAAGTGAAGGTTACATAATCGATGAGTGTTTTTTTTTTTTTTGGAACTAGATGTTTTAAAAAATTTATTTTTAGTATAAAACTAAACGTACCTCATTTTTTTAAATATTTTTTTTCAAAATGGATTTTTTTTTAATTTGTGCAAAAAAGTAGCAAATGTAAAAATACAGCAGTAAAATATGGTCCTTTGTGACAAAGAATCCGAGTTCAGAACCAAAAGCAAAGTGCGCATTTTAAAAAAAGTGAGTTTAAAAATTGCATTCCAATTTTAGTTAAAAAAAACACCTATATCTGGTTGAATTTGATTCTGTTCTCTCTTAAATTTAGTTGATCCATTATTTACTGGTTACTTTAATTACAAATTGTGGTTAAGGCTACTTGCCAAGCCAGGTTTCTTTAATTTAGACTTGTAAGTTGGATTACAATATGAGTTCTTTGAAGCACAAGTTGTGTTACTCCAATTTTGTTTTTTTTTTATGTTAGGCATGAAAATGTGTGGGGAAATACGTGTTCTGCTTAAAACGCTAACGGTGAAACTCCTAATTCCCATATAAACATACTTGTGACAACAGAAAATTTTTAATATCTCGAAAAAAAAAAATTGGAGAAAACCATTTTTGTATACATACATATGTACCTGCACCTGCATATTTCATCAATGGGTTAATAAATAGCCGCTAATGGGTTAATACAATACACATTGGCTATTTTTGTACAGACATACTAATATAATAATAATATAATACAATGGCGCTATTATGACTCTGACGAGTTTTATGGCCGAGCTTCTGTCCCAATTCGAGGTGTGCTCCTTTTGTTTTTCCTACCAATTGGGTGGACCTACAGTTTTATGCCGGCTCCGAACGGCGAATGCATTTTTTGTGAAAAGCTCTTTCATGGCAGAAATACTCTCGGAGGGTATGCCGCCCACTGCCGAGAGGTGACCGCTGCTCTTAAAAACCCAATAATTGGATTTTTACTAATTAGAAAAATTTTGTTGGTGTTTGCTCGGACTGGGATTTGAACCCGAGACCTATGGCATAGCAGGCGAGCACTCTACCCACTGCACCGCAGCGGCCACCATACAACAGACATACTAATTGTGATTTAAATAATTTGTTTACAGATCTTAAAAAAAACTGGTCACCAATGGGTTAATTCATGACCGTTTTAATGGGTTAAGATTCCAAAAATTACTAGTTTTAGTGTAGATACAACTAATATGATTTAAATATTTTAATCTAAGAATTAAGTGAAAAAATTTGGTTAAAAATGGGTTAATGCGTGGTCGTTAAGGGGTTAAAATTCTTGGGATTTACTATTTTAGTATCGATATACCGATTCTGATTCAAGAAAATTAAACTCGAAACTAAAATTAAAAACATAGGTCACCAACGGGTTAACTCATGACCGTCAATGGGTTAAGATGCTATAGATTAACTGCTTTAGTGCAGATAAAGCGATTCTGATGTAAAAAAGTTGATTTCAGAATTTTGAGCGTCCTCATATATATAAGTGGGCCCAGTGTGCGACGTTTTGAACTGCCCCCAGCCCCGCAAAGTTTAAAGCAATAAGCACGATCTGGTACAAATATGAAATTTTCAAAATTATAAAATCAAAAAACGAAGTATGAGGATTCATAAAGATGGCTAAGCTGAGTATTAAAGTGTATTTATTTTTTTGAAACAACAACAATAAAAGTTATTAAAGCTCAAAGTTTATATTATGCATTTTTTAAATTGCAATTACTTAAAAACTACTGAACCGATTTCGAATCTTTTTATACCGTTCGATAGTTACTTTGATTCCCTTTAATTTGATATACATTTTATATATGAAAAGTAAGGGGAGTAAAAGGGGGTTGACCCCCACAGGGGGGCGTTATGGTATCTATCGAATGGTATAAAAATATTCGAAATCGTTTCAGTAGTTTTAAAGTAATTGCAATTTAAACAAGTAAAAGCGCGCACGGTAGGCAGGAAGCGACGATAGGTTGCATGAAAATGTCGAGAAAAAAGGAAAGTGGGGTTGTGTTATGTGATGTTTATAGATGAAACATCCGTTGAAATTAAAATCCGAGCTGCTCCTTTTTCAAGGATATCCACATTTTTTGTTTTTTTTGAAAGGATCAAATATTGAGGAAATCGAATATTCGCCACCGTCCAAATTTTTCCGATTTCAATACATTATTTGGTCGCTAAGGGATACAAAAAAAGGTATTAAAAAGAAAACAGGACACCTGTAGTGGAAAAATCCAATGTGAACAGGACCTAAAGGATAACCACTGAAATATAAAATAACACAAAAAGTACCCACTTTAATTTGCGTATAACTCCTAAAATGTTAACTCTACGTGAAAATTTCTTATTATATGTTTCATTCAGAATAAATAAAGAAATATTTCTTTAATATACAATTTTGATGTACCTGCAGTGCTTAATGTACTTTTGTGCATCTAAAGTGAAAATTTCAAAAAAAGTACGTTTTTTTTATGGTGCTACTTTAAGTTCAAATATTTTTCTAGTTTATGTAAATATTTTAATCTAATGATCCAACTCTCATTCCTACACATCTCTACGTTAATACTAAAAAAGAGTTAGAGCTGAGATACGCGCTAGCTGTGCACGGTGGGCGGGAAGCAACAATAGGTTGCATGGGAATATCGTAAAAACGATGGCCCAACGAATATGTGCCTAGCTGTGTGCTGGTACTAATTTTCGTTTAAAAAAAATGTTGGAGATTTTATTCACGCTTGCTGTGTGTTTATGAAGTATATTAGAATATCAGTTTACGTAAGTGTTTAGCCGGCGATCGTTTTTTCGATATTTTCATGCAACCTATTGTTGCTTACCGCCCACCGTGCACAGCTAGCGCGTATTTCAGCTCCAATTCTTTTTAATATTAACGTATAGATATGTAAGAATGAGAATTGGATCATTAGATTAAAATATTTACATAAACTAGAAAAATATTTGAACTTAAAATAGCACCATAAAAAAAACGTACTTTTTTTGAAATTTTCACTTTAGATGGACCAAAGTGCATTAACCACTGCAGGTACATCAAAATTGTATATCAAAGAAATATTCCTTTATTTATTCTGAATGAAACATATTATAAGGAATTTTCACGTAGAGTTAACACGTTAGGAGTTATACGCAAATTAAAGTGGGTACTTTTTGTGTTATTTTATATTTCAGTGGTTATCCTTTAGGTCCTGTTCACATTGGATTTTTCCACTACAGGTGTCCATTTTTCTTTTTAATACCTTTTTTTGTATCCCTTAGCGACCAAATAATGTATTGAAATCGGAAAAATTTGGACGGTGGCGAATTTTCGATTTTCTCAATATTTGATCCTTTCAAAAAAAACAAAAAATGTGGATATCCTTGAAAAAGGAGCAGCTCGGATTTTAATTTCAACGGATGTTCCATCTATAAACATCACATAACACAACCCCACTTTCCTTTTTTCTCGACATTTTCATGCAACCTATCGTCGCTTCCTGCCTACCGTGCGCGGCTGTCTTCGGCCGTACCGAAGACTTCATACCTTTCATGAGTGGGGAAATGAATGTATGTACATAGCCGGATTAAGTTTAATTTATAATTTTAATTCTGTGGGTTATTTATGGAAAGATTTATTAGAAAAAATGGTGTCTTGGCTATTTAAATGTCCATATCTGAACAATCGGTTGTATGGGAGCTATATGTTATAATGGTCCGATCTTGACAATTTTCGGTAACCCCGTTTGGGCCCATATGGATACAAATACTTAAAAATTTTACGCCGTTAGCTGTTAAAATGGAGGAGTTATACACCAAAATGTCCATATCTGAACAATCGGTTGTAGGGGAGCTATATGTTATATTGGTCCGATCTTGACAATTTTCGGTAATCCCGTGTGGGCCCATATGGGTACAAATACTTCAAAATTTCACGCCGTTAGCTGTTAAAATGGAGGAGTTATACACCAAAATGTACATATCTGAACAATCGGTTGTAGGGGAGCTATATGTTATATTGGTCCGATCTTGACAATTTTCGGTAACCCTGTTTGGGCCCATATGGGTACAAATACTTAAAAATTTCACGCCGTTAGCTGTTAAAATGGAGGAGTTATACACCAAAATGTCCATATCTGAACAATCGGTTGTAGGGGAGCTATAGGTTATAGTGGTCCGATCTTAACAATTTTCGGCAATCCCGTTTGGGTCCATATGGGTACAAATGCTTCAAAATTTCACGCCGTTAGCTGTTAAAATGGAGGAGTTATACACCAAAATGTGTATATCTGAATAATCGGATGTTGTGGAACTATATGTTATAGTGGTCCGATCTTGACAATTTTCGGTAACCTTGTTTGGGCCAAAATGGGCACGTCTACTTCAAAGTTTCATGTCCTTAGCTGTTTAAATGGGGAAGTTATGCACAAATTACATCCAAAAATTTCATGTATATCTGAATAATCGGTTGTTTTCTATATTTCATAGTGGTCCGATTCGGCCGGTTCCGACAAATGATCAGCTGCATATAACAACATACCTGTATTCCGAATTTCATTCAGATATCTCAAAAACTGAGGGACTAGTTTGCGTTCACACAGACGGACGGACAGACGGACAGACGGACATGGCTTAATCGACTCAGCTCGTGATTCTGATCATATCGGTATATATTTTGGTGGGTCCCCCACGCTTCCTTCTGGTACTTTCGACAAAAATTTTTTGGCACTAAGTTATAATACCATTTCATTCTCATGAAAGGTATAAAAATGCATAATATAAACTTTTACCTTTAATAACTTTTGTTTTTGTTGTTTCCAAAAAAAAAAATCACTTTAATACTGAGCTTAGCCATGTTTATCAATCCTCATACTTCGTTTTTTAAGTTTATAATTTTAGAAATTTTACATTTGTACCAGATCGTGCTATTTTTTCAGTTTGTGGGGTTGGGGGCACCTCTAAACATGCGAGTAGGCCAATAAAATTTTACAGGCTTGTGTCTGGGATATAAAGGTGTCGTTCTGTCTTTGGAACAAATTGAATTTCCAAAAAAAAATTTTCACTCCACCTTAATATACAATGTATATACATACATACATGTATTATACATACATACATATGTATGAGAAAATAAGGATGTATGGCCTTTCAGAACTTCAATATATAGAATATCAGCATATTTTGTTAATAACCTATTTATTTGTGGAATCTAATAAATAACTTCATCTTGCAATCTACTAAAATTCAAAAAGAGAAGAGAATTCGCCCAATGTAAACGCTGATCCAGTCATATAGCCATTGGTTCAACATTTTTTCTGGCACGGGTTTACGTTGACCAATCGAGTCAATATTGAGTGGGGATTATTTTTTACGCACATGAAACCATTTCAGGGGGAAACGTTTCAAAACAGGGCCACTCTAATGGGCATACACACATGTTTTAGGTGTATTAAATATAAAATTTTTACATATGTATGTATGTGTGTATACGGTGCCAAAAAGGTTAGTGATGTGTTAACTCGATGGCCGATCCTCGGAAATGAAGCCTCTCACCTCTCACTCTCAATCTCCTACTTTTCCTTCACGTTTGGTGGCACTGTTAACCCCAACCATCTAGGACGGGGAACAGATAAAGTAGGTGAGGACCACACCTCCATTTTTGACCCTGCTTTGTCTACGGACTTTCTCTGGCTTCTCTATTTGGATTAGTTTGCTTCGGGCTGGCGGGCGTGACAATCTGACACCTGAGTATGTGGGGGTGACACCCCACAAAAATGGCTGTCAGGCTAATGTCGCAACCGTCTTCCGCCCCGTTAAAACTTGGCAAGTCTCGGAGTACGTTCCCAGCCGTCGCCATTAAGTCGGCGGTGCAGGTGCAGTTGAGATTACTCCTGTCTTTGCACGGATGGCTCTGGCCCCCCCCACATGACGGCGGGGGTTCCAACCTCCCCAGGCTGTCCCTGATTTCACACATAACCTGGGATCCTTAGTGACTGCACGAAACGGGGAAGGATAGCGGCTTCGAGTTGGGGCCCTTTTAGCATGAACAATTTCTTGAAACAAACACTAACAAATAACAACAAAAATAAAAATTCTTCGTCCTCTTCCTCTCGGCGATTTCGCGCTCACATAGCGCTAAAGAGCAGGGCGGGGGGGCTTGCCTCTCACCCTGCTACTACAACATCGATGATCGACTTGGCGGGTCCCAGCACCAGTAGGGCTGCTGGACTGGTAACGCTGGAAACGGCGAACCACCCGGCCCCTCCTGATGCTGGAGGGCCGCCAAGTTCGAACTCGGCGACCCTTCTCCCCACAGCTGTGACAATGGTCTCACGGCCTGGTCACACTAAGCCAAAGCAGAGGGTAGCCGGAAAAGGAGGTGATCAGCACCTGGTGGGTCCCGGCACCAACAGGGCGGCTGGATCGGTAGCGCTGGAAACGGCGAACCGGCCAGCTCCTGCTGAGGCTGGAAACTCAGTAGGTGTTGGTAGTGCTACACTTCCTCCTACGGTAGCGGCATTGGTCTCACGACCTGGTTTAGCTGACCGTGGGGGGAAGTTGGCTACAAACGCGGGTGACCAGCACCTGTTGGGTCCCGGCACTAGTGGGGTAGCTGGATCGCTAACGCTGGAAACGGCGAGCCGTCCATCCCCTGCTGATGCCGGAAACTCAACAGATGCTGGTAATGCTACTCTTCCTCCTACGGCAGCGGCATTGGTCTCACGACCTGGCTTAGCTGACCCTAAGGGGAAGATAGCCAACAATAAAAATACAACCGGGGGAACGGCAGCGATGGAAACTACGAGCCGTCTCCACCAGGACAAGAACCCCAGTTATGGGGATAAAAGAAGGGCCACGAAGGTCTTAAAGAAGTACGAGGGGGTGCCACTAGACACGTTGCCCCAAAGTGCGAAGGACGCGGTGGATAGGGCGAAAGCTCTGCTACTTAGCTGCCAGAGCACTAAGGGCGCGGTTGGAGGCACCACCTACAAACGCCAACGATCGGAGGAGGATATGAAACCTGCTCCGAAAAGGGCTCAAAGGCGCAGCGAGGTGGGCAGGCCCACTTTCGCCGAGGTTGCAAGGGACAGAATCCTGGTAGGGGTTCTGGACCGCGGAAATGACCGTGGGGCCATCCCGAGGGACAAGTGGTTGTGGGTTCGAGCAGCCATCACAGACGCCCTTCTGGACGTCGTGCTGGAGGCACCTCCACGAGGGGAAGATGCGGGATGGTTCCAGGGTCAGATCAAGGTACTCGCTTGTGACGACGCAAGGACTGTGAGCCTCTACAAGGCTGCAGTCGCGAGGGTGGGCGAGGTCTACCCCGGTGCGCAACTCGAGCTAGTCGACTGGAGTGACATTCCAGTCCGGCCTCGGGCCAGGGTATGGGTTCCCGTAACACCGGCAGCTCCGGAGAGAATTCTCAGGATGCTGCAAGTTATGAACCCATCTCTCCCGACGCAGGACTGGAGTGTCATTCGGGTCGAGGAGGCTGCGGGCCCGAGAAGGGAGGTGGTCCTGGCTCTAAATAAGGAGGCTCTTGAGCCACTTAAGCGGAGCCAGGGAAGGGTGAATTACGGCATCGGCGATGTCGTGATTCATGTGTACCGTGGCGACGCCCAGCGCGCCACCGCTCCGGAAGCCTCGGTGGACTCGGACATCGAGGCGCCCGAATCGGAGGCGGAACTCTCCGACGCGGACAGCATGGTATCTGCCACGTCAAACTGTGCAGAAGCTCTGCTCAGTTTTTCAATGGAAGATGCCATGCTGGACAGCGAAGGGGAGGCTGCCGACGTCACGGTAGTGGAGGTGGAGGTCTCTGCAGTTCCACATGAGGGTTCTGCAGATAAACCTACACAAATCTAAGGCGGCTTCGGCTGCTTTAGCGGGTCGCCTTTCTAAAGGCGATGTCGATGTGGTCCTCATCCAAGAACCTCTGGTGAATAACTCGAGGATTTGCGGATTGGGGGCCACTGGTTACAAGCTCATCTGGGCTGGAAAAGAAGGTAATATTAGAACCTGTATATTGGTTAAGTTCGAGCTAACAATGTTTCTCTTACCTAACTTTAGCGATGGCGACATGACTGCGGCCAGCTTAAATATCGGGGGCACTCCGGTAACACTGGCATCGGTGTACATGCCCTTCGACGCTCTGGAGCCTCCACCGCATCGGAGAGTGAAAGACCTGGTGGCCAAATACAGCTCGGGCCACCTGCTAATCGGGGCAGACGCCAATGCCCATCACACATCCTGGGGTAGTTCCGACATCAACAATCGGGGTGAGTCACTTTTTGATTACCTTTTAACAACTAACTTGGTAATTTGTAACATAGGTAATGAACCAACGTTTATTACTAAAAATCGTAGAGAGGTCCTGGACCTCACTTTATGTAGCGAAAGCACCATTGCGATGGTCAGAAGTTGGCGTGTACTTGATGAACATTCCTTCTCTGATCATCGGTATATAGAAACAATTTTAAATTTCTCCATTCAAAAACCCGTCTTAAAGAGAAACCCACGTAACACCAACTGGGATCTTCACTACAAACTATTTCTAAGGGGCCTGGCAGGGCTTCCAACTCATAACCCCTCATCGACCGGAGAGTTGGAAGATCTGGTAGACACCTTTACTGCAGCACTTACAAATGCTTTTAATTTAGCTTGCCCGGTGCCAAAACCCCGGGGGAAGCGCAAACCTCCTTGGTGGTCCAACGATCTGGACTCACTTCGAAAATCTTGCAGAAAGCAATTTAAAAGAGCCAAACGACTTGACAATGAGTCTCAATGGCTGCAATATAAAAAAGATTTACGGGCTTACAAAAAAGCCCTAAGACTAGCGAAGAGAACCTCCTGGAGGAACTTCTGCACTGGAATCGAAAACGTCAATGAGACGGCAAGACTAAGATGTGTGCTCTCAAAGACACATACGCCCTTGGGCTATCTTCGGAGGCCTGACGGATCCTGGACCGAATCGGAAAAGGAAACCCTGGAGCTGCTGTTGGATACACACTTTCCTGGTAGCTCGCGAAACGCACCGGCGATATTATCAACGAACATCGCGGTTAACATACCCGTTACGGAGGAACGGGTCAGGTGGGCAGTTAGAAGCTTTAAACCCTACAAAGTTGCTGGACCAGATGGGATTTTTCCTGCACAACTCCTATATACGCTCGAGACATCAACAAGCTGGCTTCGCCGCATCTTCGTTGCTTGTCTTGCGTTTAATCATATTCCGAGTACGTGGAGACAAGTCTCGGTTATATTCATTCCTAAGGCTGGGAAAGCCTCACACTGCGAGCCAATGGATTATAGGCCAATAAGTCTTTCTTCCTTCTTGCTCAAAACTTTGGAGAGAATAATAAGCAACTTTCTCTCTATATCAATTGATAGCAAACTTCTGTCTAGCTGTCAACATGCTTACCTTAAGGGGAAATCTACTGAAACGGCACTACATAGCCTGGTTTCTACCATTGAATCATCCTTAACCGATAAGGAGTTCTGTCTCGTGGCCTTTCTGGACATCGAAGGTGCATTTAATAATGTTATCCCAGAGGCTATCAGCAACGCCTTAAACGACTTAGGGGTTGACGTCTCTCTGATTGGGTTGATTGATCAACTTTTGAGGGGAAGGATTGTATTCTCAACAATGGGTGAGGTCAAAACTACACGCTATGTCACCAGAGGCACACCCCAGGGTGGCGTCCTCTCCCCGCTGTTATGGAACCTTACTGTCAACTCACTTCTAAGAGAGACAGTGTGGGGCGGCGGGAAGGTCGTGGCATATGCGGATGACCTTGCTATAGCATACAGAGGGAAGTTTCCACAGACCTTGTGTGATCTGATGCATGTAGTACTACGAGAGGTCTCGTCGTGGTCCTCTCGCTGTGGGCTCAGCGTCAATTCAAATAAGGTGGAACTTATCCTCTTCACCAGGCGGTATAAAATACCACCATTAAATCTACCAGAGCTAAATGGCGTTCGCCTGAGCCTAGCTGACAAGGCTAAGTTCCTAGGGGTAGTTCTGGACAAAAAGCTGAACTGGAAGGACAACATTATTCAGCGACAAAGCAAAGCATACATTGCCTTATATACATGCAAAAGAGCCATAGGCAAAAAGTGGGGACTTAGTCCCAGCATTTGCAGATGGATTTACACTGCGATCGTTCGACCTATTCTGTTATATGGAGTCGTAGTGTGGTGGCCTGCATTGAGTAAGGCGTCCAACCTTAAGGTTCTGAGCCGGGTCCACAGATCTAGCATGATCAGCATAAGTGGCGCACTCAGGACGACGCCTAGTGAAGCTCTTCAGGCCATTCTAGATATCCTGCCACAAGATTTAGCAGGTTTTCAGGTGGCGGCTACATCAGCCCTACATCTAAGAGAGTCATCCGGCTGGCACACAAAAGCCACAGGACACTCTAGCATTCTAAGCGATTTTAGTTTTCTACCCGGTGGTACGGACCGCTGTACTACTACTATGGTTGCCGACAGCAACTTCGAAACAAGAATCCCAAATAGGGATGATTGGGAAGAGCCAAAGCGGGTTTACCCAACCCCAGGTAGCGTTTCTATCTATACCGATGGCTCAAAACTGGACAACAAAGTTGGCGGCGGAGTCTTTTCACAAGACTTGAATATACAGTTAGCTTTTAGGCTGCCCGATCACTGCAGCGTTTACCAGGCTGAAGTGTCAGCTATAAGGGAGGCTGTTAACCATATGAGACCTGAACCTATCCATAGGGATTTATTCATCTTCAGCGACAGCCAAGCAGCAATTAAGTCTCTTGGCTCCTACTCGTTCAATTCTGAACTAACACTAGACTGTCGCCGATCTCTACAGGAGATGGCCAAACAGACCCGTCTGCACCTCGTGTGGGTCCCGGGACATAGGGATATCGATGGCAATTGTAGGGCAGATGAACTTGCGAGGCAAGGCACTACCGAGCAGGTTGTTCCTGACAAAGAACGCATAGGTATGCCGTTTGCCACATGCAAGCTAATGCTTAAACAGCACATCTATGAACTGGCAAGCGATAGATGGCAACAGAACCCAGTTTGTCGAACGTCAAGACAAACCTGGCCAATATGGGATCACAAGCGATCTCGTCAAATATGCACTCTAAGGAGAGCGGAGATCTCGAACCTTGTGGGGGTGCTTACAGGTCATTGCCTCATCGGGAAACACGCAGAGAGGCTAGGTGCACCCTACCGCAGATGCTGCAGAAGCTGCAAAAACGACGAGGAAGAGGAGACAATCGAACACCTCATTTGCCACTGCCCGGCTCTTAACGGCGTCAGGAGACGCTGTTTTGGGACACCTTTCCTGGATAGCCTATGCAAAGTCGCGGATATCGACATAAAAGACCTCGTGAAATTCATCAGGTTTTCAAACTGGTTCAAAAAGGAGGAGTAATCTGTTTTCTTCTTGTGGTATCACAAAGGGCCTCTGTACTGGCCTAAGTGTGCCCCTAAGGCAGCCACTTCAACCTAACCTCAACCTAACCTATGTGTGTATACGAATTTAAGTATTTAGAGCTCTTTTGCCCCTAATTGTTTTTGGTGTTTTTTGTTAACGATACTCATGTCAAAATCAGATGAGGTGGCACTTGGAGTATTCGAGAGGAAAGTTCTTCGGAAGATTTATGAACCTTTGCGCGATGGCGAGGGCGAGTATCGACGGAGATTAGAAGATGTACACAGAAATCGATATTGTTCAGCGAATAAAGATCCAGCGTGTTGGGCTCCAGCGTTGGGCAGGTCATGTCGTGAGAATGGATTAACCCATATCGTCCTGAGCAAATTTTTTTGAAGCATATCTTAATGAAATTTGCACCTTTAAGTAAATTTGGGCCTCTGAATTCAAATCTGTTATCAAAAAAATTTTCAAAATTTTAGTTTTTGAGATATCGTGTGTTCGATAAATCGAACGCTAGGACTATCAGTGTATATTTTTTTTTTGTTTTTTCGTGCTGCGAATAAAAGAAAACTTATGTACGTATTTTTGGTTCATATTTTATTTTTAAATAAGTGAAAGGAAAAAGAAGTAAAAATTAAGTAATTTTACATTTTTAAATGATATGATTCAAAACAATGTGTATGGAGTGCAACATTACATCTCTTGCATAAAAAGGAACTTGGCTTGTGGCACAATTTGCATCTCCATTTCTTATTCTTTTCAATTTTTGCTATCAGATGTTTTCCCCTAAATCGCGGAATATTTTTTGGATGAGGATCCTTTCTAAATCCAGTTGAATCATTTACATCGCTGTCGTCGTCTTCCATATCCTCCAAATTCTCAGATTCCTCTGACTCTTTCTCATCGGCTGTCATTATTAGCGAATATGCAATATCTACCCGAAAATCTTTTTGGGTGAGGATGTTCTTTTTTAAATATCGCCGAATAAAACAGTCAAGCTTCCATGCGTTTACGATTGCTGAATTTAATGTTGAAATCCATAGAGGCCAATACCACTTTTTGGATCGCATTGCGATGTAATAATTCTGTGCGGCATTGTCGTGGAGATCTACTCCGCCCATCCCTATGTTATAATTTTTTATTAGCTGGGGTTGGTTAAAGTTTACATAGCGGCCGCGCTCAAGCATTTTTCCTTCTTTGTTCGTTTTTTGTTTCTTCCATCTTTTCACAGATGCCATTGGCAGGATCTGGTCAAAATTGGTGGCAAGTGTAACCTCGCTGTTATCCTGCCAACGACAAACCAAAATACTATTCTGGGTGTCAAAACGGAAGTCATGATTGCCTTTTTCAAGTTCCCTTCCAGATTTCAACTGTGCACCTCCGATACGGTTTGCTCGTACAGTACCTGTTGCACATATTTTCTTCTCAGACAAAGGCACATCAAATAGTAAGACGTGAAAATATTGTCAAAATAAACTAAATGGCGATCTGGATACTCAACATTTTCAAGCAAGCGAAGAACTACATCAGCTCCTAGACCAATTTGCTTATTATATTTATTCGCCGACCCAGAATATGGTAAAAAGTTGTAAAGGTAACCAGCTGATGAACAAAGACACCACAATTTGTATCCGAAACGAATGGGTTTGCCACGTATGAACATTTTGCAAGGATGACGACCAAAATATGGAACCATTTGTTCATCGATTGATAGTTGTTCCTCCCAAATACCGAATTGCATAAATTTTTTGATCATGATTTCATACAATGGACGAACCTTATTTTGAAGAATAGAGTTTAAAAAGAATAATTTATAAATAAATAACAAAACTTACCTTAGCCATTCGGTCTGTCGTATCTAGATTGTCATTGTTACTGAAATGGATGAACTTCTTGATTTCCCAAAATCGGTCCCTGGACATGCATAATTTCACAATAGGTACACCCAAGGTTGGGTTGTTTGACCAATAGTCTCGAATTGTTGGTAAAGTATGATATCCGGACAGGATTAATATACCAATAAATCGCTTTAATGTTACTTGGTCGAGGGTAAAATCTGAGTTCTTTTGCTGAGCATATATATTTGTTTCTCTAATGATCATATCCAAAACTTCGTTATCAAAGAAGAGTGAAAATAATTCAAATGGTGTCTTGTCCTTATAGTTTTCGACTAAGCTGTTCTTAATACTACCCAGTGGCTCAGTTATCGGTGCTAGACGATATTCGAATTTTCCTTCAGGGTTCCTCCTCTGGACCCATTTCGGTTTACTAAAAGCTGATAGCGGCTTGTAAGATTTTGTTTGTTGTGCTATCTCGATTCGCTGCCTTTTTGAAGAATTTTTTACCACATATGATGTCGAGGCTGCCGAAGATTCAACACCGGCAAGGGCATCTAATTCCTCGAAATCATCATGATCTGCATAGTTACCAGTAGCTTTTTCAATGACATCTAACTCAAACGTGCCTACACACTCTGCCATATCCTCAGGCTATTAAAAAGTCACCCGAGATATAAAAGAAATGTTCAACACTTTTTGCTACCTGATATTAATTTTGTATATTTGTAAGTACTCACCTCGTTAATAGGTATTACATTGTCGTCAAAATCTTCTTCATCGGTGAGTTCATCAACTTTTTCTGGTGGTATAATTGAAACTGTAGCGATTTCCATTTCTTCATCACTCCAGTCTTCAATAATTGCAAGCATTTCAGCTTTCGTAAGAGCACGATGCCGATACTTTGAATAACTTTGCTTTTCCATTTTCAAATCACTTAACACTGCTAAACTTTTTACTCACAACAAGTGTATTCGATCACAAATCATCAAAGACTAAATAGAAACAGTTGAGTTTATTAATTTCTACGAAAAAATAGCACGGCAGCGAAAGTAACGGTAAATAAAATTTCATGCTGTGGCTTGCTTCAAATAAAAATGCAAGCACCGAGCAAGGCCTAGCGTTCGATAAATCGAACAGCTAACTTTAAACATGTGCGCTGCTCGTTATATTGAATTTGCTAAAGTAATTCAAATTAAAACATGAATTTTATTTTATTTGTAAATGAGGTGTATACTAAATTTTATTTAATATTGGTATTTTTTATATATTTTGGGGATTTGAAAATCATACTAAAATTAAGGGTTTTTCTTAATCGCTCTGTCCAGAGAAAGTGAAGTGTTTCAAATTAAATATATATTTTAAATTATAGCAAATATTACACATTATTAAACCATATCAACATTTTGGGTTTAGCTTTTGAAAAACGGATGAGAAAAAATAATAAAAACCGCTGAAATTTGCTGTTCGATTAATCGAACAATAGGACGATATGGGTTAAGGATCTCCGGCCCAGAAAGTATTCCTATCGAAACCGGTTGAAGGCAAAAGAAAAGACCTCCACTGTGTTGGGAAGATGAGGTGAAGAACGATTCGGTTTTCCTTGGTATTTTTAATTAACGCCACTCAGCACGAAACAGAAACGACTGGCGCGCTTTCGCAGAATTTAAATCACTTGAAATTCCCAAGACAAGTAGTCTAGATTATTCTGAAAGTAAAGTAAAATAAATACATGTATATTATTTCGTTTTACTAATAACCTGATACATATATGTATATATTTATTTTTAATTTATCAGTCATGGAGAAAGGTATGATGATATATTATATCGTCCCCTCAATATAACAATAGCGTATGTGCTCATACGCCATTATTTTTTTATTGCATATTTAGAATCTCCATCATTGATTCTATGGCTGGTAAAAATTTCGTCAAATTCTACTTCCACAAAGTGGGTCAAAATGTCATTGGAAAAAATGGTGTATAATTTCTTGTTCAAAAATTTAATAGATATCTGATTTGACAAAAACTTTAAACTCGATTTTCTCAAAACCCAAAAAAAAATTATACGCTATTATATTGAGGGGACGATATTATCATTGTTAAGTACAAAGGAAGCAAATTAATTTAATTAACATTACATTCAGAGACGAATTTGAATTTTGCTGAACAAAACCGAGTGTAAACTTGTGCAAGTAATTTCCATCAAATTTGCAACATATGTGCGTGTCGCGCGTACTTCGGCCATTGACTCGTTACATACCCGTTATAGGACGTGTGCTACGGCTGGAAGACAGCAGCACACGTATGCAAAAATAGCTTTCGACTTGGTTGTCTTTGTGCGCCGCACAGCCACCAAAGTTGAAGTGCGACAAGACGGCGAGTGCCTCGGAAAATAATTAGCCGACAGTTAAATGCATATTTCTCACATTGATTTGACTTCGCAGGGGTGCCACAAAAATGTGCAACACCAGCAGCACACAGTACAAAATATTTCACTGAATAACAACAAAAATAGGAATAGAAGACCTGTAGATGACGCAGTTGGATTGAGAGAAGAGAAGATATTGCTGTGGAAATGGCAGGAAGGAATGTAAGGAAAATATACAACGCACCGCTGGCATTACAAACTTTGAATGTCAACAATTTGAATAGTGGATGGCACAACAGTAAGGCCAATGGCGTGATGTGGCAAGAATGAGAGTGTTGCCGAGTGTGCACACACCCACACGGGCATTGTATACAGCTCGTGCTAGCAAAGATCCAATAAATATGCATATGTGTGTATGTGTATATGTATGATTCAAAAATTTTATGCGTATCGCAGCAGCGCACAGTGGTTCAGCCGCGGAAGAGTTCATTTTTTTCAATACCTAATTTTCAGATTCTAATGATGTAGTCTTATAAAAAAATGTTCAAATATGAACAATTCATGACTACTTTGCAAAAAGTTGATTTTTTTTTACAAAATAATGGTATCAGAAGTCAGAAAAATTTTATTCAACAAAAACTGCTTGAAATTTTTGCTAATTTTAGCTATAAATTTTCCTTATAACTTATATCTCTATTGTCCCTGTTATGAGTTTAAAAGAAAATATAGCACTTCCTTGACTAACTAAAGAAAAAATCAGTGCAATCGGCCAAATATTAAAAAAAATATAGGCCAGCAAAAATGGTACTTCAAAAATGCTACCTTTTCTAACTTCGATGGGCAAAAAGTTCGTGTGCTACAGCGTGCTACACTCCCTAACTGTAATAAAATCACAGTTTGGAATGTCTTCTATCGATTTCTGTTAAAATTTTTTCCCATATTTTCCCCAATCGATGTAAACTTGATTTAAATGTCGAAAGTCCCATCAAATTTTGATGAAATTGACAAAATTTAGCATGCTTTTAGGCTCATGCGTATATATTAACGTTTACATCTTATGTGACATTTTTTTGTTTACTAATATGAAGGCACAGAGAGGATTAGATAAAAATGCAGATCGGTAAATTATACACCTAATTTGTTAGAATCAATGGTAATGCAAACAAAAATAACGATAAACACATTCGTCGTAACATTGCGGTTTGCAAACAAGAATAGCAATAAACACATTTGTTTAAACATTTTACCAGCTTATTTTAAGGTATTAGATGAAAAAAAAAAAATGTTATCCCAACGAAATTGTAATAACAGAAACATATGCTGCTGTTAATTTGCAAAGTTTACTTGATAACACAACGAGAAGACTTATTGATACTTTCTCAGCAGAAAAGTTTAACTCCTTATCAGTAAACCCTTAACCCTTACTAGTAAATGGGGCTTATGATTTCTAGGCTTATGTTTTCTAGGAAAAGTGATAGAATTTCCACCAATACATATGTTATTAATCGATTACTGGCAAGTTCTGATCATTATATAAAGTCCATAAGACGACAACCCAATAAAAAGTGTGTGGAATTGGATCCTGTTGTCAAGGATATGCTAAATTATTAAACATTTTTCTTATATTTGTTTTTTTTTTCTTTCCATATATACATACATAGTTATATTTTCGATTATATGTATTATAAATATAATCATTAAGTACATCAAATTTTTACAAGGGCTCTTTTCAGACACTGAAAATGTATATCTTCATTTGTTTTTGAACAAAAGGTGTAGGAAAAGTGGGCGTGGTGGTTTCCCAATCACGCCTATATTTGGTATTGTCGATATCTTTCATGACAGTAACTTATGCGCCAAGTTTCGTGAAGATATCTTAAGTTTTTGAGCTGAAATTAAAATTTTTCTTTAAAAAATTTTACTATAGGTCCAGGGGAGGTACCCCTAGGGAGTGGCCGATTTCAACAATTTTTGGCGCTGTCAATGCCTTTAATGAGGGTAACTCATGTACCAAGTTTCGTGAAGATATCTTAATTTTTTTTTAGCTGAAACTAAAATTTGTATTTAAATCATTTTTTTATAGATCCAAGGGAGGTACCCCTAGGGGTTGACCGATTTCAACCATTTTTTGAAAATTTCTTAATTAGATCACATATAACCTCTGTGCAAAATTTCAATGGCCTAGGACCACTCCTTCTAATTTTTTCCGCAAAATGTATGGAGCCGAACCACTGTGCAGCGGCACAAATGAACGCAGCTGTTTTGATTTTTTGTTCATGTTGCAGTTGCACAATGCATACAACATTTTTTAACGGTGCGCTGCAATCTTCCTGTTGCCGCAAGTTCTTTTTTTTATTGTTTTTGTAAGCAATTAAAAGCGGCATACATATTTACATATACTTAGGTATGTGTGTAAATGCCTGCAGCCGCCAGCACTGGGCCCCAGTTGACGGATCCTGCATATGTGACTCGCTGCTTGCTGGCTTATATGGGCTGAGCCTTCAAAAAGTGGATTGCATGGCACGCGTGCGCACACATAATGTTGCGGCATAACGGTGAAGGCATTACACAGCATCTTCATAATACCGAAATTCATATGCACATACAGTGGCTCTCAGAAGTATTTTGCATAATTCATTTATTAAGAAAACGTTAGAAATTCGCCTTTTTTTCGAATTCTTTTGCAAATTTTTTTAATGTGGTATTATAGCTGAATCTTCATACTACAAAAACACATTCATTAAAAAACCAAAATGCATTTCATCTTTTTTATAAAATTAACATTAAACGAAAAAAGGCATACATTTTTGCTCACAAAAGTATTTTGCATATTGGTAATTTTGGTGAATAAATGCATCTACAACCTGTTTAATATTATTTATGATATCCGTTCTTTTTCGAAATGGCTTCCAAAATCTCGAAGGTATTTTGTCCCATTCCTCGGCCAAAACCGCATTTGGATAATTTTTTGGGGAAATCTTCGATTTTCTCACATGATCTTCAAGATAGGATCAACAAATTTTAATGGTTCTTCTATCGGAGCTTTGAACACAAACTTGGAAGTGGTTTTTATTCGAAAGTGTTGACATTTTAACATTATGAGTGATATTTTTCGGAAAAAAGTTGCTAGTACAAAGAAGAACGTCGCTAGAAGAACGCGAAATATTGAGAGAAAATCAACTAAACCCTCACACATAAGCTCCTACAATAAACAGAAAACTAAAACCAATACTCAATAATCAAGTATCGGACGAGGCAGTGCACAGAGTACCGAGAAAACCCATATTCACCGCCAAGTACTGCGCAACCAACTCTCTATCTCAAAGAAAGTGTCTTATTTTCCCCAACAAACACAAAATAAGGAAGAATTTGACATTTCTAAAATCATAATTTTAAGTGCCGAAAGCAAATATAATATTTTTAGTCGTATTTCATGGCGGAAGCCCAATTAACAGCTGAAAATCAAAAAAAATTAAAGCGACTGTTAAGCACTGTAGGAGTTTGTGATCAATCGAGGCTCAGGGAGTTTGTATATCACCTCAGTGAGTTGTAAAACTTATTTTAGTGGATAGTACGATGGACGAGCTTTCTCGATTTTCCATTTTCAGGGAAAACCTACGTTCTAGTGCAGAAAAAATGGGTATGATATACAATGGGTTTTTAATTCAACAAGATAATAATCCGAAAAATACCGCTAATGATGCTAAAATGTGAACACTTTGGAAGAAAAAACACTTCCAAACTCTTTTTCAAATCTTTGATATAAGAACCAATCAAAATTTTTAGTCCTGTCTTGGAGATCACGTGAGAAAATCGAAGATTTCCCCAAAAATTAACCCAAATGCGGGTTTGACCGGGGAATGGGACAAAATACCTCCGGAAATTTTGCCAAAAATTAGCAGAGCCCATTCCTAGACTCTTGGAAGCCATTTCGAAAAAGAACGGATATCATAAATAATATTAAACAGGTTGTAGATGCATTTATTCACCAAAAATACCAATATGCAAAATACTTTTGTGAGCAAAAATGTATGCCTTTTTTTCGTTTCTTTAATTTTATAAAACAGATGAAATGCATTTTGGTTTTTTAATGAATGTATTTTTGTAGTATGAAGATTCAGCTATAATACCACATTAAAAAAATTTGCAAAAGAATTCGAAAAAAAGGCGAATTTCTATAAATGAATTATGCAAAATACTTCTGAGAGCCACTGTACATATTATGTATACATAAGTGCGAACTGAACATATATGTATGTATTTATGTGTAATTCACTGTTGCAACATGTGTTATGTCTTTCTGTGATTAATTTTTTTTGCTTTAAAAATTAGTGGCAGCTGAAAACCTTCGTTCGGCTCGGCATCAGGAAGAATGGATTAACATTAGACAGGAGTAAAACTGAAAAACCATGTAAAGGATTTTATTTTTGTATGTGTCATTAAAGAGATTTTAAAGATTATATTATGTACATATGTAAATGCAATGTAATGACATATTACACCCAAAAACATCAGACCAAAAAATTTCTAACGTTTGAGAAAACCTTAATTCTCAATTTGCTAATAAAGATTTTCTCGAAAATTTCACCAGCGTTTGAGGAAAATGTGCCTTTTTGTTTGAGAACGCTATTAAGGGAAATTTGAGGTGCATTTGATAACAAACGTTTGAGGTTTGAAAATAAGGTTGGTTCTCAAATGCATCTCAAATTAAGAATTAAGAAAAACTAGTAAATCCTGCCACGCGATGCTGTGGCTTTCGATTACACCGTGAGACAATTTGAGGGTGGAAGACCACTTATTGCCACATTTGGACAATTTTTTTGATTGTCAATAAAATATAAAATGAATCATATATCTATGTAGATAGTTACTGTTTATTTTTATTGTGGACCTAGATTTTTTGTACAAAGATTTTGTGCGAGGAGCCCCATAGTGAAGCTTTATGCCGAATAATTTTCCAGAATATGTTAACCTTAAAGTGACCTCCAAAAGGCCATTTGTCGCAGTCCTCTTTCTCTTTCTAGTTTTCTTTCATATGACATCTCAAATTTAAAAATCAAACAAACTACATATAGCGTAAAACTGAATTTTTGAACAGGTGGCAACCCTTATTGTAAAAATTTTAATAAATTACTCATTTTCAGCTCAAGCCCTTTCATATGGTACCTGAAATTTAAAAATCAAACAAACTATATCGTAAAAATGAAATTTTGAACAGGTGGCAACCCTTTTTGTAAAAAGTATGCTAAATTACTTATTTTCAAACAAAGCCCTTTCATATCGCCCGTTTTATGGAATAGGGATTTAACTCGAAATTTTCGATTTCTGGGATTTTGCCATATTGCACCCAGAAAAAAAAGAGTGTGAAATCAACCAAAAATCAACAAATTTTGTGGTTAATTTTTTTCAACACGATGCTTAATGTATGCCATCATGTAATCGTGTAAATTTAACACTACTGTCAAGTGTTAGTTTAACAGGATGACAACTGTAGAATTAACACTAAAAAGTATTGAGTCTTCCTGTTGATTTTACAATTTTAACTAGTTAATGTTACAATAAAAGCTGGTTAAATTAACACGAAATGGTCCTGTTGAATTAACAATAACATCTTTTTGATTTTACATTAAATTTATTGTTAAATTAACTAGAAAGTCTTGTTGGTTGTACAATTTATTTTTTTTTTTTAATAAAAAAAAACATATAAAACTTAAAATATATAATCATCACTTCAATTAAGCACATTCGTACATCACCCGCACAACTGACCAAATTGAAGGCGTCCTTCTCATACGAACACAAATGTACCGGCGATAGTTTATACATGGGCGATAGTAGAGCTGCAAAACTATCGATGGCACTATCGATAGTATCGATAGTTTTTTTTTCGTGTCACTATCGATAGTTTTTTCCACTATCGATGGTTATCCCTATTCATTCTTGTAGTTTTGTCCCAAGAGAAGAATATTGAATACTATTTGTTGTTATTTTGTTAATTAATTAATGTTAAAAAAAATTAAAGACTTTGAAAAGGAAAATGTAAACAAAACCATCCCTATTTTTAAGGTAACTTAAAAATAAATAATAGCTTAAAAAAACTAAAAAACACGCTTTAATCTTAAAAATCGTACTAAAAATTGAGAAATAATTTAATTAGAAACAAAATGATGAACAAAAGTATAAGTATTTAAGGAAAAGCGTGGGGGTGCTCAATAATATTTGAACATGAAAATATTCGATTCGTATAACTAGTACAAAAATATACCTAGTTGCGAAATTAAAGAGTACGATATATGAAATCTCAAAAAAGTCAAAATAAAAATATTAGTAAAAAAACAGCTATTTTAAATATTTTTTGACATACTGAGCACCCGACGCTCTTCCTTAAATACTTATACATATTTTCGTTCATCATTTTGTTTCTAATTAAATTATTTCTCAATTTTTAGTACGATTTTTAAGATTAAAGCGTGTTTTTTAGTTTTTTTTAAGCTATTATTATACTCAGCTGTACTAGTACACAGAGTATTATAGTTTTAATCACATAACGGTGGATTGTAACAGAATGAAATAATCGAGATAGATATAGACTTATATATATCAAAATGATCAGTGTGAAAAGAGAAATCGATTGAGCCATGTCCGTCCGTCTGTCCGTCCGTCTGTAGACACTCTAACTCGCGCAAAAATTGAGATGTTTTGATGAAATTTGAAATGCAAGTTGGTATTGGGACTGGGACGGTTGGTATTGAAAATGGGCGAAATCGGACCATGACCACGCCCACTTTTCCTATATAGAAAAAATCGGAAATTTGGTATTTCAGTCACTAATATAGCTGGAGCGATGAAATTTTACCCACGTGTTGAGCTCAGGCCCCTAGGAAGAAATTTGGTGAAATTTTGGAAAATGGGCGGTGCCACGCCCACTTATTAAGGGGCAAACATTGAAAGTTTTATATGTCATAACTCAGAAACCATTGAAGATATATCGATGAAATTTGGTGCGCGTGATTTACTTACCTAGGCAAACGTTTGGACGGAAAATAGTTAAAATCGGTTGACGGCCACGCCCACTTTTATATATGTATATTACAAAGTGACCTAATAAAAACATTTTAAGCCATATCTCTGTCAAATATAAAGATATATCACTGAAATGAAAACCACAAAAATTTTGGAAAATGGGCGGTGCCACGCCCACTTATTAAGGGGCAAACATTGAAAGTTTTATGAGTCATAACTCAGAAACCGTTGAAGATATATCGATGAAATTCCGTACACGTGATATACTTACTTAGGCAAATGGTTGGACGAAAATTTTCCTAAATCGGTTGACGGCCACGCCCACTTTTATATATGTGTATTATAAAGTGGCCTAATAAAAACATTTTAATCGATATCTCTGTCAAATATAAAGATATGTCATTGAAATTTTATAGCAGAAGTCCAACTGCGGACATAAAACGAAAAACACAAAAATTTTGGAAAATGGGCGTGGCACCGCCTCTTTTTAGAAACAGGAATATACGAGATTTCTGAGCCCATAACTCGACAAATAAATGATATATAATGACGAAACTTGGTGTATACACTTTTATTACTTGTGGTAATACATGTTCAAAATTTTAGCGAAATCGGTTTGGCGACCACGCCCACTTTTATACAGGGAACTATAAAGTGGCCTAATAAAAATATTTTAAGCGATATTTTTGTCAAATATAGAGATAATTCATAGAAATTTTGTGGCATGAGTTCCACAATAGACCGGAAACAAGAAATATAAAAATTGTGGAAGATGGGCGTGGCACCGCCTCTTTTTAGACAAAGGAATATACGAGATTTCTAAAATCATAACTCGACAAATAATTGAGATATTATAACGAAACTTGGTTTATACACTTTTATAACTTGTGTTATTGAAATCGGTTTATGACCACGCCTACTTTTTAACAAAGATATTTCTGGAACACCCTTTGGGAATTTGTAACAAGACATCTTTGTAACTGGAAGTCATAAAGCAATGTAATTTTGCACAAAGAATAATATTCATATGCTTAGTTGGATGACTGAAAAAATGTTGAAAATGGGCGTGGCTCCGCCCACTTTATGCGGCACTCGCTTTATATAAAATACGCCGTGTTTCCATCGAACGCAAACAAACAATGAAAACATACAGCTGAGTATCTAATGTTCGATTCCACTCGAACTTAGGCTTCCTTACTTGTTTTTTAACTAACTATGTTCATGCAAAGCACGTGTAAACATAAACAACTCGGAAGTAAACAAAACGAAAGGTAAACAAAGTTTGACAATTGGGAGAAATTAAAAATGAAAAAAGTAAAATCAGCTGCTGGTAGGCCACTACCTGCATAGTTGTATCAATGGGTTAAGCTAGCCACACACGACGAACATGCTCGCCACCATGCGCGCCAGCATGCTCGTTGCCTTTGCCCACTAACGTGCGAATATCTCATTTGTAAATGCGTACTTCAAGTGGAAAGATGGCAATGAATGCGCGGATGATGCTCTTGCTATGAGTTAGATTTGCATATATATTTATGATTATGTTATGTTTTTTTAATTACACTGTAGGAAGGCCAAAATATCACAGAAAAACGCTGAAATACCCCAAATAAATACGATGGCGTTTTCAGAAAGTCCAGATTAGCTCTTGATTTCAAGATACATAGAGAATTTTTCTATACAGTTTTTAAACAGAAAAATTATATGCACGTTTAAGGATATTATAAGCATTTATCATAAAATGTTCCTACAAAACAATCCTCTTTTTAAGGTTTAATTTAACCTGAAAATGCTATATACATAAGTGAAGTATTTAATTCTTATTTGATCTTTTATTTAATTATTGCTTTGCGTAAAAAAAAAATTAAAGACAAAGAAAAATGTAAACAAAACCATCCCTCTTTTTATTGTAGTGAAATATTCATAAAAAACTATCGATAGTATCGATAGTTTTTTTTTCGACTATCGAAACTATCGAGTGGTCCGACTATCGATGGTTTTGCAGCTCTAGGCGATAGTACTATCACTTGCACCGAGTAATGTTTGGCCGCTAATGCAACGACCGCATGCTGCACGCAAACCCGCATTCGCTAAAAAACCTCCTCGTGATATTGCAACCTATGAAGAGGAAAAATAAAATATTGAACATTAAATACTTTTAGAAACAAAAATGTAATCCTCTTTTAACTCACCTGCAAACTGAAAATATAAATCGAAAACCCACTATCGCGAACTGACAATGATGCTAAACTCGCATCACTGCCACGGCACAAAATTTTCCTTTTTTTTTTTAAATTATAATTTGTGTTTTGCACGAAAATCAGACTTCAAATGATCAAAAAAATTATGTATGTTTCAAAATAGTTTTGACGTTCTTTTTTAACACTTTTTTTTAGATTACTTTGACACTATGATCGTGTTGAATAAACCAAAATTACAAATGACGTTTATGTTTGAACATTGTTTCGTGTTATATCAACCAAATTTTATTGTTAATTGTGGTTCTTGTTGTTTTCACATTTGTTTTCATGTTGTATTAACACTAAAATTGGGACGTCATTTTTCTAACATTTTTTTTAGTTTATATTGACACTATCATCATGTTAAATAAACCAAATTCCAAATGACATTTAGGAATAAAATTTTATATTTGAATCATCTTGTATATTTTAAAATTTCTTCATGTTGTATCAACAATAAAATTTGTTTGAATTTACCAAATTTTCAGATGACAGTTACAAAGCCAAAATCATGTTTGAAACATCGTGTAATTTGAAAAAAATTGTTGCTGTTCTATGTGTAAAGATCGATCGTGTTAATTTTACATGAATCGTGTTGATGATTTTTTTTCTGAGTGTGTTCAATAACTGGGTCGTGCCTTTGAGTCTAGCCTTATAAAATACTCAAAAGGATAAAAATGGCGGAAATAAAAGTAATTTTGTAGTTAGCCGTAGAAGGAAACTATTTGAAATTATAAAAGTTTATTTGCGTTTTCCCAAAAAAATTTTTTTTGAGTTAAATCCATATTGCATAAAACGTGCGATATGACACTTCAAATTTAAAAATCAAACAAACCATTTTCGAAAATCGGTGTAAAGGTGTAAAAGTTATGGTGCGTACAAAAAATCGCTTAGTGTAATATATGTATATAAAGATATATAAGGATAAAGATGTTTATGGGGCAACTTTGCAGGATACTGTCGTTTAACTATACGGTGTATTGTTTGTTGATTTGAGATAGTCGCTGAGGCAAAGAAGTGGTAGTTGGACTATGAAGTGTGATATCCAATCATCACGATGTGATGAAAACTTATACTAATCAACTGTAGTCCAGTAGACATTATTCTTGGTTTACAATTCGAATGAAACAGCTTTTGGAATGGATTAGACTCGAATTAAATATAGACAGTCCCTAAATATCTTCATTAAAATACAGTGATTTTTTTTATTTTGATGATATAAAGCTTTCTCACTTCTGTTCGCAAAATATTGTTTGTCGTACTGAACCAATTATTTTAATATCGCAGCATCAACGCAACGGTCTGCAGAAGAACTGCTATAATTGTTGCATGACGCATATACTATCTACTTAACGGCACAACGCCCAAATCGCGGCGCATGGCAACAATATCTCACATTTTATGTATATGTATGTAACTGAACTGCTTTTTTACACAATTTAAAGTTCTATTTTCAGTTACCCCCAATGAATTGCATATGGACACCAGGGTTGCGTGATTTTGATTTGACTGAATCACTAATCAAAAATATTTTCTGATTCTCGATTTAAAATATTTTCAAATCAAAGATAATCTTTATTTGTGATTCGTTTCAAAAAAGAATCAGAAATACCCTTTGATTCGTGATTCAAACTATTTTCAAATAAAAGATAAAATTGATTTGTGATTCATTTCTCAAAAGAATCAAAAATCTTTTTTGATTCTTGATTCAAACTTGATTTCGAATCAAGATTCTTAATAAATTTTTGATTCGAATCAAATTTTTGATTCGAATAAAATTTTTGATTCGAATAAAATTTTTGATTTGAATAAAATTTTTGATTCGAATCAAATTTTTGATTCGAATAAAATTTTTGATTCGAATCAAAAAATTATTTTGAATCAAAAATTAATTTCAAATAAAAAATACTTTAGTACGTGATCCCACCACCCCCGCGCAGGGTTCGGATTTGCCTCATTTTGGCTCCTCACTCACACATGCTTCACTCATGAGGGTGCAGCTGCATGAGTGGCCTCTGAGCGCATAAACAACAGAGGCCACACATTAGCGTGAGCGCTCTGCGTGAGTGGCAGCAGAGTGAGCAGCCAAGATGAGGCACGCTAGTAGCGTTGCCTCTCCTCAGCTGCGCCCTCATGAGTTGCTCTGAGTGAGTGAGGAATATGAGCGACGCCTCACAGCTTGGCGATGACGCAGGCAACCGTCTGTAGTAAGTATGCAGTATGGAGCTGCATGAATGCTACAAATTTGTTTACTCTGCAGTGTGCACACTGCACGCATATGTGGTAAATCTACAGCACATTTTTTTAAATATGAAGATCTACTGCACGGCGTTTAAAATCTATCGCATTTTAAGATTAAATATTTGTTTAATCTTGACTTTTGTTCAAAATAATGTACTTTATGGCAAATATGGTAGTAGAAAACTCTTTGGCAGCGCTTTTATGTTCGAAATCGAATAACGAAAGCCCGTATGACACCACTTTATTTCTCTGAATTTTTCTTGTATTTATTGTTTGAAAAATCTACCGAAAGTAAAACTACAAAAACAATTCTACTGTAGGTTGAAAAAAGATAAACTATCCCTCAAAGAACAATTTGATTGTCATTTAATTTTAAACTCAACTAGAACAATTTTTTTTTTTAATTTGAATAATAAATTACTAAAATAAAATAATAATGAAAATTAAAATTAAAATAGAAGGATGGCTATGTACTGAGTATATTTGGAACAATACGGTACGCAAATAGGACTTCTTCATTCCCTTGATTGAAAAGCGGAAGTTAGATAGAGCTTGCTAAATTTACAACTTGTAGGTACATACCTATTTTCATTTCTTTTTTATTTCAAAATTATTTTATTTTATTGTTGTCAAGGTAAAAAATTGTGAGAAATAGACTGTTAATGTCAAATGCAAAAAAAATATGATTCTAATGACGAATAAATAGTTTTTTTGCGTTAGTCGCATAATAAATAAAAACTAAACAAGTAGGTAAGTACCTACATATGTAGGTACATACATACATATATTTTATCATACAAAAAACATTATATCAAGCAACGAATGCACATTCTTAAAAATAATGTTCCTTTTAACTACCTACCTACATACATACGTATGTAAATATTCGTAATTGCATCTGCTGAATTAAATACATATCTACACATATACATAGATGAAAAACAACAAAAACCAAGTTTAGGTAGAAATATGGATTTTACATACCTACTCAATCGCCTAAAACGGGCATAAATATGAAAAAAAAGCAGAAAAACAACCAGACATGCTTTTTATTAGAAAAACATGTCACTAAATTGCACACTGCAACATAAATATATGTATGTATGCATTCTAATATATGTATGTAATATTTACTGAGTTTCTGCGCACTCACCCACACGCTCACTCGCATTACACAAAGAGAAGAGGAATCCTACGACGGCTCATCTCACACGCAGCGTGAGCGCCTCATTTCTTCATCGGTCATTCGAAATGAGTGAGGAAACAAAAAAATCCTCACTCTGCTTTAAAGCCTCTGCACACGAGCATGATTTAAGGGTGTTTTAGGCAAAAATCGTGTTTTCGGCGTTAATTACCCTTAAATAACGTTGTTTTGCCATACAAAAATGCCAGCTGAAATCGCCCTTGAAATGCGCATTTCGGCGAAAACACTCACGAAATTACTCTAGAATCGGTCTCTTCTCTAAATTTTATCGATTATAATCGAAAACATCTTTACCCATCGCTAATATTTCACATTAGCTGAGTTTTATTTTAGCGCGTATACATCTGCGCTAAAATAAAAACGGCTATTAAATTTGTTCGCGACGGTTTCTTAGATATATTCTCATTGTATATTGCATTAGCGATTCCTTAATTATAAAAAATTTAATTTGGTGGGAGTATTTTATTGATTTTTTCATTTAAGTTGACCATGCACAAATTTTTATTTGGCGCAGGAACAGCGTAACTGAAACCCGACTAAATGAAATTACTCAAAAACGTGTGTGAATGCGCGTGATTTCGGAAAGTGATTTCGGCTAATCAACGTAATTTCAAATACTCGTGTGCGGAGGCTTTTAGAGATGAGCGAGAAACGCAAACGGCCACTCATCATCATGCCGTGAGGCTGAAATTCCTCACTCACTCACTCATACTCTGAGTTTCTTCCTACCCTGCCCCCGCGAGTTGAAATGCAAAAAATCTAAAATTTCAACAAACGTCTACGTTGTATGGGAGGAAATGCAAGCAGATTTTCGCAGTTGCCTTAGCCAAGCATTTGCGCATACATGTATGTATATACTTACATACATATATATAACGAATAAATGAATGAAAGGATGAATGAATTATGGTTGGGTGTATGCATACAAAAGAATGGTTTCGATATGTAAATATATATGTACATACATTAGGCTGGGTCAATTTTCTAAGCCATACTGTTCGTAGAAAAATCGGATTCTGCATTAAATTCTATGAAAAATGTCTTCTAGAGCATACATGGCCAACCAATGGCTCCAGTGACTCCGTTTGTCTCTCAACAACATCGCTGTGGCTCCGAGTGGCTCCCAACAACAAGCAAATCAATTTCGACATATTAACGCACATTTCTTTTTTTCACAGAAATCGTCGTCGCGGCGAGCACTCAAACCTAACGGTCCAGCATCGACCGACATTCAATGCGTATTTACGCCTTGATACATACATACATATGTACATATGTATGTATGTTGTACATTTATATCTGCTACCTCGTTTATGTTGTTTAGCAAAATATTTGAATGCCTAGCTGCAGCATATCTACTGAAGTATGTATGCATGTATGTACATACATACATACATAAGTACATGTTGTTGCAATAAATCGTTATTTGGCAAAATAATATTTTTATAATTCCGAGAAGAAGGTTGTTGCAATTTTTATTGATGTTGTTGTCGTGTGACTCCCTTACGCTTAAATCCTGGCCACCTATGTTCTAGAGCATGCCTTTAAAATCAATTTCGAGCTTGCCCATTTTCGATTGAAGTTTACTAAGTAGAATTGTTTTAAGTATTCATATTCTTTTAAATTCAAGCAGTGGTTTTAACTTTATCTCTTTACATTATTTTTCATTGTCACTTAAACGACTTTTAATAATGTATGTATATAAAAGTTTGATTTAGTTGTTGTGGTTTTGTTGAAAAACAAAAATATTAAAAAAACAACTCCCATTCGTTTTTTTGTTCCTTAACCCTCTCAACATTAGCTTAAAGTTTAGGGGCGGACTTTTATAACTTTTTTTTCGCATGGGGACCAACACTTACGTCCTGACTTCATTTCCATATAAAATACAGATGTAATCTAACACATATGTACATACATACTTATGTATGATGTATGTACATATGTACCTACCCCTTAATATGTAAATGTATATACATCCATATGTAAATTTCTCTTATACATATCCACATATATGTACTTACTTACGTACTTATATTTTATATATTTTACATACATTGAAATTAATAAATAAAATGTTAAATAATGATTATTAATCGTAATGATTACCGGCTTGATTGATTATTTTTTCAATTGTCCAATTAATGATTGATTACCCATTGTTTTCAAATTTTAATGATTATTTTGCAATTACCATTAAAAAAATCAAAAAAAATCATAAAAAATCAAAAAAAAAGAAAAATAATCATAAAAAATCAAAAATAATCAAAAATAATCAAAAAAGATTATTTTGATTGTTTTTGATTATTTTTGATTATTTATGATTTTTTTTGATTTTTTTTGATTTTTTATAATTTTTTTTGGTTTTTTTTTGATTTTTTTTAATTTTTATCAATATGGTTTAAAGAAATATGCACATTTGTACGTATGCAGGTATGTATATAGCCTCTTAAGGCAGACTTCCGACGGTAGCTTGATGGTAGTACCGGGGGGTTCGATACGATGAGCGTAGGTGGTGTAGTGCGGTTAAAGTCCCACACTAACAGGATAAAGGCTCTATATGCTTCCTCCTCGTATATTTGTGCAGAGAGGCATACACATTTATATATATCTTACAAGCTTGGAATTATTATTAATTTGTCATTGACCGTACATGGTACGATGCACGCTTATATCAAATAATTTATCTTTATGAAAAATTGTTTAAAGTGGGCAAATCAAACATTTTAGTGTAACATTCGCTGTTGTACTAACTCATAAATTGGGCTTTAATACAGAAGTTCTCGAAGTTAGGTATACAATGAAAAGCAACTAATATTGCGGCTGTCTTCGACTGTATCGAGACTTTATGACATTCATGAATGAGGAAAAGAAGCGATACATAGTCTCATTTTCATTAATTTATACGGTGAATTATGTGTGTTATTTATGGAGATGTTATAGTCCAAAATGTCTATATCTGAACATTCCGTTGTATGGGACATATATGTTATAGTGGTCCAATTTCTCTTAAGAAGTCACCCAAGTACCAAATTTCAAGTAGATATCTCAAAAAATGAGGGATTAGTTTGCGTTTATACAGACGGACTGATGGGCATGGCTTAAACGCCTCAGCTCATGATCCTCATCATAGCGGCTATATTTTGGTGGATCTGTCATGCCTCCTTCTGCATTTCCGCTCAAAGTTATAACACCATTTCATATGAGTATAAAAAGAAGGGTATAAAAACTTTGTTATAATTGTACTCTATGTTAGTCAATCAAATGTGCTTGGAGTTTTACTTTAAAATATACGTATGTATGTATGTACATTAGAGCGTATCGCAAAAAAAAGTTCGCCGTGCGATCAGTGATGGGGCAGACGGATTCATTGCTGTGAGAGTGTAGGCTACTTTGCTGTCTCTTATATTTTTCGCTTGTTTTATTGCACGCTTTATTGTCATTTGGTATTCTTCCGTTGGGTCTTTTCTCATCACTCGGCAGCCCATTTCTTTGATTAGTTGACCTGTTTTTGCGGTGTATTCCTCTTCCTCCATTAGCACGGCACAAAATCACACCACCGCTGCTCACATCGTACGACAAACATCACAACGCAAACTTCTTCGTTCTTCGCTATGCTGGCTGCTCTAACAATTCAAGGCATTCATTACAATTTGGTCGTACAACGCGTTAACATGAAATTTGCACATTAAATATCTATATGTACTTTACATATACAAATAATTTTGAATTAATATATTTACTTGACTAAGTTTAAATTGCGTCGTATTTTTTATATCCAGATCTAGGAAAAGGCTTCTAGCTCCACCAGTTGTATTTGCTTTGTCTGTTTCACACTTCATCAATTTTTTCAAAAAAGGAAAATTTCTTAATTTCATATAAGTTGTATTTATTGTTTATCATACGCCATACCGTTTCAGCCCTAGTTATTGCCCTATTGTATTCTTTTAAAAGGCAGAAATATTACATACTTACGTTCCGACATTGTTCCTCAAATAGGATTATTTGGGAATTTGTATTCGTCTTCGCATGCCTACTACATAATAAAGCAGTAGACGATTTGCTATGTTGCAAATAGATTTACGTAAAGATAATCTCTGACATAATCAGAATTCTTTATTCGCTCTTCCCTGTCCTTATCCTGAACCTAGAAATGAATCTTCCCCAGGTGAAGAAGGGTTTGTATCCGTATCTAGTACGAAAAACTTCGAACGAGCCAAGGTCTATACAAATTTTGTACTTCTAAATTTGTCGACATTTTAATTAGTGCAGTTGTCGCTGTAGAATGCACAATGACTTGGATACACCTGTCCCCATATTTACTGCAGGGTTACGTACTTTAATATGCGTTCACATACATTTGTACAAACAAACTTTATGCCTCTCTGACCAAACATGCATGCCTACCTGAATACTTATGTGCATGCATATCCAAATTTCTTTACAACAATATTGAAAAAAAATCAAACAAAATGAAAAAAAATCAAAAAAAAATCATAAAAAATCAAAAAAAATCAAAAATAATCATAAAAAATCAAAAATAATCAAAAACAATCAAAAAAAATTATTTTGATTATTTTTGATTATTTTTGATTTTTTATGATTATTTTTGATTTTTTTTGATTTTTTTTTGATTTTTTTTAATGGTAATCATTAAAATTACTTTTTTTCTGCAAAAGAATTAAAATAATGATTACCAATTAAAAAACAAAACAATTTAATTGATTACTAATCCTAATCGGAATTTAACAGGTCTGCATTGAATGAACCCAATAAAAGAATAAAATAACAAAATTTAAAAATAAATAACAATCCTGCTAGCATTTGGAAGATCGTTTTCTCGTCTTTCTAAAATAAGTAACGTCTGAGGCACTTCTAGGCGTTATTCGGAAGACAATCTATTCATTGCTATCGCGTGTTTTCCTTCTTGGTGTGTATGGAGAAGATACATACTTTGTGTATTGAACAAATTGCCTTGAGATTATTGTGAAAAAGTTCAAACTATTTTTTTTTAATAAATAAATGATTTTAAGGGAAAGATTTGCTGATAAAAAGTACGTTAATATATTAATTATAAATAAAAAAAATTGGGCACCAATATTGCTGAGATTTGAACAAAGTTTAGCGTAGTAAGTTATGGATTAATCGAAGTTCTCTATGCATTAATTAACAGCATCACACACATGCTTTTTTACAGACTCTACGACATCATCGCACTTCAATAACGATTTTCATTCAATTCGCTGTTACCACAATTTGCATTGGCACCGCTTTGATTAGTATTATCGTCTTTTCCAATGAATTCATATCACTTGTTGGTTCTTGCTTTTACATTCTCGCGGGTACGGTGAAGATTTCTCCAAATTGTTTTATGCACAGTGTGAGCGAAGGCGTGAATCAAGAATGAAGATAGCAGCGGAAGCACAGTTATAGCGCCTTCTATGTTAATTTAATTTAATTTTGTTTCCTTTTATTTATTTTAATGTACGTTAATTAATCAAATTTAACTTAAATAAAATTAAAAATATACACATATTTTTGAAATTTTATTAAAATAAATAAATAGGTAGAAGGAGCATTCATTAATTGACGCTTTTGTGTCTCCCAGACGACACTTAGAAGTTACTTCCTTACGTAACGTTTTTGTCTCTTCCAAAAGACACTTGGAAGATACTTCCTGAAGAGTCGTTTATGACTCTTTATGGACGTAACGTTGACGGGGAACACTTTTTCCCGAACGAAGATAGGAAAAAGTTGAGAAAGAAGTTACACTTCCACGATAATAAATGTTGGCTGGGATATATCTACTCTAATTCTTACTTCTATGTAGATATGTACATACATATGTACATTAAGCCGTATCACGTTATATGGACAAAAAATAAGTTTAGTGTGTGTCAGTTTTATTTGAACACTTATGTCGAAAAAATATTTTTGGTGTAAAAATTTTTTTTTAGGCCCGCGTTAAAAACAGCTAAATCGCGTTTTTTGTAATAACTTCCTTATTTGATGTCGGATCTCTATGAACTTAATGTCGCAGAAAAGGTCTCGCTCAGCACTATATTTGGCCCATATAATGTTTCGACCTGAAAGGTTGTCCTGAGTTTTACCTTTAAAAATTTTGGAGTTACTATCCCTAGATTTTTTTATTTTTATCACTAATACAAAGCTCTCAAAAAACCATGAGGAATCCCCCAAAGAAATTCTAGCCTTTATTCACAAACAAAAAAGTTTTTCACATATAGCAGTGATAGTCATTTGATACATCATTTGGAGAACACGATTGATGGAAAGAGACACGGACACAAATGCTTTCATCACATTTTTCACACCGTCCATATAAAAATGATGGAGACTTGTAGGCAGTGTTTGACAGAAATTTCCATCAAACGTGCACCTCAAATGATATATCAAATGACTATCACTGTCTTATAGGGTATATACATACATATGTATGTATGCATATGCACCCAAGTGCCTATGCACATATGTACATACATATGTATGTATGTATGTACGTACGGCGTAGCACAAACGTAAATACGACAATCAGAAATATGTACATATATACATATGTACATACATACATACATACACATGTACATATTTGGCGTCAGCATACAATTTGGCTGTTGTTGCACGTTTGATGCATTTTATACATTTTTGTGTTTTAAGTTACCGGGAATGTACTTGAATATTTCTGATATGCTACAGTATTTTTGATTCTAAATAAATTTTTGATTCGAATAAAATTTTTGTTTCGAATCAAATTATTGATTCGAATAAAATTTTTGATTCGAATCAAATTTTTGATTCGAATCAAAAATATATTTTGAATCAAGATTCGTAATAAATGTTTGATTCGAATCAAATTTTTGAATTTTTTGAATCAAGAATCAAAAAAGATTTTTGATTCTTTTGAGAAATTAATCACAAATCAAATTTATCTTTGATTTGAAAATGGTTTGAATCACGAATCAAAGGGTATTTTTGATTCTTTTGAGAAACGAATCACAAATCAAATTTACCTTTGATTTGAAAATGGTTTGAATCACGAATCAAAGGGTATTTTTGATTCTTTTGAGAAATGAATCACAAATAAAAATTATCTTTGATTTGAAAATAGTTTGAATCACGAATCAAGTTGATTCTTTATTTGAAAGTTGATTTGAAATCAAAATTGATTCGAATCACGCAACGCTGATGGACACCTAGGCGAAACCACTGAAACGAAGCTGTGCGTATGTACATTAGACCGTATCGTAAAAAAAGTTCACCGTACACCCCCATATGATGTCTCTTTGGAAAATATTTCCGAAATTTTTTTTATTTTTTTCTGCGACTCCACCAGATGTCGCTAAAATGCATTTTTATAACTTTCATGAGAGTTAAATGGTATTATTACCTTTTGCCGAAATACAAATCTTGAAAGTAACAAAAGGAGGCGTGACAGACCCACCAAAATATATACCAATATGATCAAAATCATGAGCTGAGTCGATTAAGTCATGTCCGCCTGTCCGTTTGTCAGTCTGTGTGAACGCAAACTAGTCCCTCAGTTTTTGAGATATCTGCATGAAATTCGGGATGTGACTGTATTTTTAATTGAAGCTGATTATTTGTCGGAATCGACCGAATCGAACCACTATAACATATAGCTGCCATACAACCGATTGTTCAGATATAGATATTTTGAGGATAACATCTCTTTTTAAACAGCTAAGAACATAAAAATTTGTCGTGTTTGTACCCATATGGACCTAAACAATGTTACTGTGAACTGTCAGGGTCAAAATATGTGTAGATTAAACAAAATCAGACCCATTCATGAAAGGTATGAAGTCTTCGGTAGGGCCGAAGACGACCGCTCTCTTACTAGTTTTTCATATCTTCGATATTTATGGTCCGATGTCTAAGTTCGATACAACAATTTCTTTGGCTTGAGAGCAGAGGTTTCTACTATATAATCGTATTAACCCTTTGTATGCCATTGGAGTCACTTCTACCCAGTACTTGGTTTATACCACCTTAATTTACATTTTTTTTGCCTGCATGTTAAACGTCTTTTGCAAATAAAGTATTTCGATCCCTTCAGTTGAACCCGAAATAAAAAACGTTCAACATTCCAAGGAATATATTTTTTTTCGTTTCCTGTGGTGTTTAGGTTCATTTTACAAACAAATTTTCTGAGGAGACTTCTACTGAAATTTTACGGATCATATTTTTTTAGCACTGTTGTTGTTTTTTCCCTCAGTGTAAACATTTCAGTTTTTTATTCATATTTAGCATGATATAAACTATGCTTTGTGCGCAAAAAAAAAACGGAAGAGCCATGGTATTCCATTTCAGCTTTTTTATGGATATCAGTAAAAAAAATTCCATTTTGGCGCACCGGTATTTACCCGGCAAAGGAGAACGAAACAAGATACTGAAGGTGGCACATAGCCGAAACCGGTTTATAACCAAATCAAACTTGACAAGCAGTGTTGCCACCGCAAACAAAATTTTACCGACCAACTTACCGCCCAATTCCGCCAAAAAACGCCCAAAACCCAAAAGTCAACTTAAAATGGAATTACATATTTATTTTTAAATACATATGTACATACTAAGTAATCTTGACTCCTACTCATTCAATTCAGAAATAACACTAGACTGTCGCCGATCTCTAAAGGAGATGGCCAAACAGACCTGTCTGCACCTCGTGTAGGTCCCGGGACATACGGATATTAATGGCAATTGTAGGGCGGATGAACTTGGGAGGCAGGGCACTACCGACCAGGTTCTTCCTGACAAAGAACACATAGGTATGCCGTTTGCCACAAACAAGCTAATTCTTAAACAGCATGTCTATAAACTAGAAAGCGATAGATGGCAACAGAAGCTAGTATGTCGAACATCAAGGCAAACCTGGCAGAAATGGGCTCACAAGCGATCCCATCAAATAATTACTCTAAAGAGAGATGACATCTCGAACCTTGTGCGGGTACTCACAGAACACTGCCTCATCGGGAAACACGCAGAAAGGCTAGGTACACCTTACCGCAGATGCTGCATAAGCTGGAAAAATTATGAGGCGAGGAGACAATCGAACACCTCATCTGCCACTGCTCGGCTCTTAACACCGGCAGACGACGCTTTCCTGGGACTTCCTTCCTGGATAGCCTATGCAAAGTCGCGGACGTCGACATAAAGGACCTGGGCCCTCACTCTGTAGTTTAATTCGAAAGAAAATTCGTTCGATTTCGAATTATATTCCATATATTCTATGCAATAAGAATGTGCTTTCGAATCGAATTTCGCTTTTAAATAGAACTACATAGTAAGGGCCCTGGTGAACTGCATTAGGTTCTCAAATTGGTTCAAAAAGGAGGAGTAATCCGTTTTCTTCTTGTGGTATCACAACGGGCCTCTGCACTGGCCTAAGTGCAACTCTATGGCAGCCACTCCAACCTAACATATTCGTGGAATAGCCCGTATGTTTGCTGGCGCTTTTCAAGTGAAACATAATTTGTGTCAAATTTCAGCATTTTCTTTGCAAAATAAATGTCTGATTGTCTGATTTTGATGTTTCATTAAACTTGGCATGCGAGACGAGTCCCAAGCGAATTTAGATATAACGAAGGCGAAACATCATTTTGATATCACACTACGAATTCCAATATGCCCACATAGTTAATGGTGAACTAAAGTGAACTAGTTCACTGAAGAGAGCGCTCAACAAAGTGAACTAAATTTCCCAACTAACAATAAAAGAACTTTACACGGGAAAGATAAAATGTTTAGCGTCAGAGAAATTGTGTCCACTAAACATATTCTTATTACAAATCGGACCAAAATTGATTTTAGCCGTCCAACAGCCCAAAGTAAATTTATCGGACCAGATTTGGTCCGAAAGGCCCAAATTCGGCATCACTGTTGACAAGGTATGACGGAAATTCATTCCACAATACAGCGACTGTTACTTCTCCTACACTCCCAAAAACCTTCGGGGAGTGTCTTGGTGGCTACAACTAAACCAACAACCGAGTAAAATTTCGGTTGGCACTACGACAAGATGAGGACTTAACGAATCAGACCCAATAAACCCAACGCAATGAAAAAAGTTACAAACAAATAGTACACGCATCAAACCATACAATGACATCATAAAAATTCAATATTGGAGACAAATGTTCTTTGGCAAAGTTTATGAGCCTTCCGGCACGCAACGCTGAGGCAAATGCAAAATCAATAGCAACAACAACAGTAAGTAACCTTGGCAAGCGAAAAAAGGTACCTTCTGAATTGCGAGACATAATGATGACAATGATAATGATGATTTTGATAATGTCGGAGACTTTACGCTTGAAAACAGTGGTAGGCAAATTTGAAATTGAGATTGTATTAGTGAGAGCGCTATGGTCGGTCAAACGAACTGTGATCGGGCAAATGCAATGCGTAAATAATACATATATATATACGCAAGCCCTAAATTGACGCACGCCCGCAAATTTTCCATATGCGTTGAACCGAAATATACTTACGTGCGTATATAGATAAAGAAATTGAAAAATATAGATAATCCGAGAAAATCTTGTTATTTTGTGGAATATGTAACTAACACACACGATATCAAAAGCTAATGTAAATTTTTTTGCAATAATCACCCACAATGCTTAGTTTCAACTGTCAGCAAAACGATAATTGGGAGTCGAGTTTGCTTAATACGCACGGCCTTCAATTTCGGTTACAGAAATTATAGAAATTGTGTGGGTATGAGAAATTTTTGATAGTAAATTGACCACGTGCGTCGATATTAGGTAGCATAGTAAATTGTTTTCAACGTGCAAACAAGCGACAAGCACCCTCGATGTTGCTACGACACTTGCTCAGTGACGACTAAATCATCTAGTAAAGAAAGAGCGTAACGTGTCGGTGTGATTTGAGCGCAAACAATTGTTTGCAGAAATGCGGACCACTGCTTGAAAACCAATGCTTTTGTTGTTTGTGGTTGCCGAAGTCGGTGGCGTTTGTAGGTGAAACCTGGCCTATGCCAAGTGAAATTTCGTTGGCCAATACCTACCTGCTGCACAAACAACCACGCACAAAGAACATAACAGCAACACAATGGCAAAGCAAAACACTCATTCATATGTACATGTGTACATACATACCCACTGGGCCCATTTCTGAGGTGATGCGATTTTTTTTCATGCCAGGATACTTGCTTTTGTTAGATATACCGACTAAAGTAGGAGCTAAAAAGAGTGAACCGAAACAGAAAAAATTATAATGAAGTACATAACAAAGTTAGATGGTTGGCAGCTGTATATTCAGCACTACAATAATGCTTCCATTCATGCTTGTTATCTGCCCCAAAGGATATGTAATGGGGAAAGTATGGATGATTGTGGTACCTTTGGGCCAACTGTGTATGTATTTACCCACATACATACATATACTATAGGGTTTCGGTGTCGGATATGAATTTGATCTTGTGTGCATTTGTCGAAAAATATACATACTAAGAATATATGTACATATGTATGTATGTACCTACTTCAATGAGCTTGAATTTCAAGCAGATATCTTTAAATCCCACGGTCTAGTTTGTATTCAGACAGCCAAACAGACGGACTTGGCTTAATCGTCTCAGCTCATGATTCCAATCCGGTATACATACATACATATGTACATATATTTTATTTCTTTATTTTGTTTTCGTAAACTTGTTTAAGGACTGTCCAATTAAATAAATAAATTTAACCATCATATTCAGAGCCCATTCTGAGGGGCTTTTTCGTGCAAATCGTCGTTCTTTTCTCTTCTCTTCACTTCCTTAACTTTCACTTACCGGCAGTGTAATTAAAATTATTAAATAGAAAGCAAAAATCAAATAAGTGAAAAGAAAAGCTCATCTAAATTTGTTTTTGTAAATTTAGCTACTTTTTCCGTTGTTCTTATTGTTTTATATTATAGACTCGCAAACGTGAATGAGCAGCTGAATGTCCTTGACCTCGATTCAATGTGCACTCATGTACTCCTACGCTTAGCAAGTAAACATATGTAGATAATAGTCACCCACACGGATCGGCATGCCACATTAAACGTGATTTGCAAAATTCGACCTCAACGCTCAGCATTTGGCAGAGTTCTCTCAGTTGGCGTTTTGTTTGATTAAAAAAAATAATTTCAATCCTCTTTAAATCAAAACTTAGCCAAAAAAAATTATTTGCGCGTGCAATATTTATCTGCCCTTCAAAATTTTGACTTTTTTATGAAATTTACTTACATACTTACATACATACATTCATATTTTTCTATTTTGTTTAAACCGAGGGAGTAAATAATCATTAAAAAGTGGTTTTAGCAGCTGGAGGGTTGGCCATATATGTATACCTACATATGTACATATAAATATTGATGGATAGGTCGTGGTGAAGGAGCGAATGATATTTTGACACAATTAAATAAATACGATTGATGGTGGGATGAGTGCACAAACAGTTCATTTACTTGTTTTTTTTGCCTTACGAACACGCGCTAATTGTAATCTGGTTATGTCGGGCGATATTCGACATTTTCGTTTTATGATACAAATTTGATTTATTTCCTACTGAGGCGATTACTCGCATATATTTTGATATATGTAGGTACATCCCTGCAAAACCTATGCTGGTCATTTGACCGGTCATTTAACCGACAGGCATGATCAAAAGTTTTGGGATACATTCTTAAAGGCATCGGTACCTTTTGTGACCGTTTCATTCATCACGTTCCCGTATGTGTATTTTTAAATTTCATTCTATCCTTATCTATCCCATTGATTGCCTAGAAACACATACGAGTGCAAATGTGTTGATAATATTATATTCTTGTAATGGTAGTAGTACTCTCGGTCACACAGTTTTTGCTGGGATGTGCATTTATATAGATAACACTGACCTTAAAGAGAGAGAAATATATGTAAACCAAAATAAGACTTGAAGAATTTGGAATTAAAATTTCAGAGCCTGTAATTCAGATCATAAACTACACCTTTTCCAACAATGCAATGATTTGAAAAACCTACTTTCAACGTTTCTAAATTATATTTGATAATTCTAAACTAGGTATATTTTACTATTTTCAAGTCCACGTTATACCTACTTTCTAAGAATAAATTTATATGTATTTCCGGAACTTGATTCTTCTATTTGCAATGTTTCAAGAGTGACGCTATAGGAGAACTACCAGAAAATTCACATTCAAAAATCGATTTCAGTCACGTTTGATAGGAACATTGCAATAAAATATACCACCAGATAGCACTGGAGTAAAAATATTTGAAAAAGCGTATTTATTATATGATTTGACCATGGCGGTGTTCGTCGTTACATACGATATTAAGGAGTAAAAAAATTTGCGCAGAATTGAAGATAGTATTTCCATATAAATTTCCAAGTCATTCGGTCGCAGCGAACGGATAAGATATCGTCGGTCTTCTGCCAGAAACACGAATGTGAAATTTTTTCTAAGTACGATGTCTGCTCTTTATCGGGTATATATTGATGTAATAACAATTAATATTGGTATAAATTCTTGTGTAAACACACATACATAATATATACTTGTATGTACATAAGCATATATACAAATATTAATTCCCAGCAGGGTTTTTCCATATTTTGGTAATGGCTTGAACTTGTATTCAATGAAATAACGCATTACAAATAGCTAATAAACACTCCTTCGCTTACTTTGCTCATTACTTGTAATGCGACAGTTTTAAAATTATTATTTTTTCGCTTACTGGTAATGCAGAAAATAATCGAAAAGGTTTGGAGTACTGCCGTTATTTTTTTGCAAACGCTTTGCTTTGATTTTAATTTTTCTAAATAGCAGTTTTGTAAAGCAAATTACCCTCATTCTCGTTTATTTTGCCAGTTTTCATTATAAAACTGTCGTGGTTAGTCGTGTTATTCCATCGTTAAAATTTTTTTAAATAAGCCAATAGCTGTGCAAATACATAGTGTAATAATTATTATTCAAATAGTGCTTTTTTTAAAATACATTTTGCAAAGAATTGATTTTCTATTCATTCTGTTTGCTATTTGTTTTCGGCATAAATTAATTACTCTTAGTTTTAAAATTATTTTTTCGCTTACCGGTATTGCATAAAATAAGCGAAAAGACTTGGAACACTGCCGATATATTTTGCAAAGCCTACATTGATTTAAATTTTTGTAAATAGCAATTTTGTAAAGCAGTTTACGCTCATTCTCGTTTATTTTGCCAGTTTTTATTATAATATGTACATTATAGATTACTATACTGGATTGTGTGAAATATGCAATTACTTATACCAGTGAAAGAACTTATTACTTGTAATAGCTTATTTTATCCAATATTAGTAGGGATTATATAATGCATTATTGTCTACAATATTGTAAGACAATACCGCCAATGACATGCCTATGTTAAAGTAATGCAATCCGTATTCGAAAGTGTAAGCGATGAATCAAGATTTCTCGATGATTTTACCCATTACATGTAAGAGAAAGCCCTGCTGGGTTGTTATTATATCAATATACATATGTATACCCGATAAAGAGCAGACATCGCACTTAGAAAAAATTTCACATTCGTGGTTCTGGCAGGAGACCGACGATATGTACATACATACATACATACTATATGGTTTTAGCACAACCCTTCGTTTGGAAATTTTAATTGCTTAGAGACTTGGACTATTCATATTCCATTTGTAATCAAAATCCTATGAAAACTATTAACAAGCGTACTATGCGATTTTTATATTTACGTAAATATTTGCACATTTTTATAACAAAATTTCACTTGGCAAATAAAATTCGTCCTTGAAATGCAAAATTTTCATTAATTTCAATGATCCACCAAAGTATTACGCACCGCTTCACGCAATTTAAATACAGTATATAAACATGTATGTATGTGTATTTGTGGCATTTTTGATTCGTTAAATGCTCATACTTATTTACACTTTGGGGCTGCCACGTCTTTTTATACCTTTCATGAGAATGAAATGGTATTTTAACTTAGTGCCAAAAAATTTTTGTCGAAAGTACCAGAAGGAAGCGTGGGGGACCCACCAAAATATATACCGATATGATCAGAATCACGAGCTGAGTCGATTAAGCCATGCCCGTCTGTCCGTCTGTCCGTCCGTCCGTCTGTGTGAACGCAAACTAGTCCCTCAGTTTTTGAGATATCTGAATGAAATTCGGAATACAGGTATGTTGTTATATGCAGCTGATCATTTGTCGGAACCGGCCGAATCGGACCACTATAACATATAGAAAACAACCGATTATTCAGATATACATGAAATTTTTGGAAGTAATTTGTGCATAACTTCCCCATTTAAACAGCTAAGGACATGAAACTTTGAAGTAGACGTGCCCATTTTGGCCCAAACAAGGTAACCGAAAATTGTCTAGATCGGACCACTATAACATATAGTTCCACAACATCCGATTATTCAGATATACACATTTTGGTGTATAACTCCCCCATTTTAACAGCTAACGGCGTGAAATTTTGAAGTATTTGTACCCATATGGGCCTAAACAGGGTTACCGAAAATTGTCAAGATCGGACCACTATAACATATAGCTCCCATACAACCGATTGTTCAGATATGCACATTTTGGTGTATAACTCCTCCATTTTAACAGCTAACGGTGTGAAATTTTGAAGTATTTGTACACATATGGGCCCAAACGGGATTACCGAAAATTGTTAAGATCGGACCACTATAACATATAGCTTCCCTACAACCGATTGTTCAGATATGGACATTTTGGTGTATAACTCCTCCATTTTAACAGCTAACGGCGTGAAATTTTGAAGTATTTGTACCCATATGGGCCCAAACGGGATTACCGAAAATTGTCAAGATCGGACCACTATAACATATAGCTCCCATACAACCGATTGTTCAGATATGCACATTTTGGTGTATAACTCCTCCATTTTAACAGCTAACGGTGTGAAATTTTGAAGTATTTGTACACATATGGGCCCAAACGGGATTACCGAAAATTGTTAAGATCGGACCACTATAACATATAGCTTCCCTACAACCGATTGTTCAGATATGGACATTTTGGTGTATAACTCCTCCATTTTAACAGCTAACGGCGTGAAATTTTGAAGTATTTGTACCCATATGGGCCCAAACGGGATTACCGAAAATTGTCAAGATCGGACCACTATAACATATAGCTCCCATACAACCGATTGTTCAGATATGCACATTTTGGTGTATAACTCCTCCATTTTAACAGCTAACGGTGTGAAATTTTGAAGTATTTGTACACATATGGGCCCAAACGGGATTACCGAAAATTGTTAAGATCGGACCACTATAACATATAGCTTCCCTACAACCGATTGTTCAGATATGGACATTTTGGTGTATAACTCCTCCATTTTAACAGTTAACGGCGTGAAATTTTGAAGTATTTGTACCCATATGGGCCCAAACGGGATTACCGAAAATTGTCAAGATCGGACCACTATAACATATAGCTCCCATACAACCGATTGTTCAGATATGCACATTTTGGTGTATAACTCCTCCATTTTAACAGCTAACGGTGTGAAATTTTGAAGTATTTGTACACATATGGGCCCAAACGGGATTACCGAAAATTGTTAAGATCGGACCACTATAACATATAGCTTCCCTACAACCGATTGTTCAGATATGGACATTTTGGTGTATAACTCCTCCATTTTAACAGCTAACGGCGTGAAATTTTGAAGTATTTGTACCCATATGGGCCCAAACGGGATTACCGAAAATTGTTAAGATCGGACCACTATAACATATAGCTCCCATACAACCGATTGTTCAGATATGCACATTTTGGTGTATAACTCCTCCATTTTAACAGCTAACGGTGTGAAATTTTGAAGTATTTGTACACATATGGGCCCAAACGGGATTACCGAAAATTGTTAAGATCGGACCACTATAACATATAGCTTCCCTACAACCGATTGTTCAGATATGGATATTTTGGTGTATAACTCCTCTATTTTAACAGCTAACGGCGTGAAATTTTGAAGTATTTGTACCCATATGGGCCCAAACGGGATTACCGAAAATTGTCAAGATCGGACCACTATAACATATAGCTCCCATACAACCGATTGTTCAGATATGGACATTTTGGTGTATAACTCCTCCATTTTAACAGCTAACGGCGTGAAATTTTGAAGTATTTGTACCCATATGGGCCCAAACGGGATTACCGAAAATTGTCAAGATCGGACCACTATAACATATAGCTCCCATACAACCGATTGTTCAGATATGCACATTTTGGTGTATAACTCCTCCATTTAAATAGTAAAGACACCATTTTTTCTAATAAATCTTTCCATAAATAACCCACAGAATTAAAATTATAAATTAAACTTAATCCGGCTATGTACATACATAGGTAACTTTTCATTTCCCCACTCATGAAAGGTATGAAGTCTTCGGTACGGCCGAAGACAGCCGCGCTTTTACTTGTTACTTCATGAATTTCCTCATTTATGATTCTTATCCATCCGTGTTCGAGCATAAAATGAAGTCGCTTTCACATTTGCCCTGAAACCATTAGCACATTTTCAAATTAATTTCTGTATTTATGGCAAGGTCGTCTTAAAATTACGAACATACATAACTACATGCCTACATATACCTACATGGTATATGTATGCACATGTGTAAACCCCAATTCATCCACATTTCTATGATTCCTTCAAACGAGGGTGAGTTCGTAATTTTATTTAAGGACACTTAATACGTTTGCGATTTTCGTGCGTACGCAAGTGTGTCCGTTTTCATATACTATGTATGTACATATGTATGTACGTGCTTACATTCATGCATTGTTAGCTAGTCCGATGCTCATCCCATCCTCATCCTACGCCAATTTAATGTTACACTGAGAGAAAAAAAATATATGGAGGGGTCAAAGAAATTGTTTACCTATTTTGAACACTACTTTCTTTGTTTTGAGTAAATTTTCCTTAAAACATGTTAAAAGGTTTATAAAATATTGTTGTTACATGCGTTACCATGGTTTCATATACTTGTTTTGAAAAAATTCATACATTAAAATAATGAAAAATTCTTTAAGCGCCATTCCATTCCCAACTTTCCTTGTTTTGAAGACTTGATTTCTTTAATTTTGAGAAATTAAATTCCCATACAAATCCCCATGGCAACGAATTTGTTTGAATGTTTTTTTATGTTTTTTCCCCATTTTTGAGAAAATTTACACAAAAAAAAGAAAACTTTGTATTGGGACGCGTGTTCAAAATAAGGAAAATTATGTCTTTGATCGAGAGAAATTTTTTTTTTAGTGTATTTTCCTCTCTAGATTTCAATGTCAAAGCGCGTGCGAGTAGGTACTAATCCCAATTTCTGCTTATAGACTTGCGAGCTTTTCTTTGCTTTATTTAACCCCTCATACATTTCCCGTATGGAGATACAATGTATGTGTGCGTTTAACCCCACATATTTACGTTTTATTAGCCGAATTTAATTTGGTTGCAACAAAATGCTGCTCAAGGTCAAGTTCAAGTTGCTCAAAGCATGGGAAATTGATGTGCGGTTGGGGAATTTACGTTGACAAAAAGCACATAAAATAGGGGTTCGACTCCCCATGGTGTTTGTATGTACATATGTATATACATACTAGCAAATACCCGTTGCTTCGCAATGAGGAATAATAGTTAACCAAATTCAAGTCAAGTCAACTCAAGTCAAATCAAGTCAAGTCAAGTCAACTTAAGTCAATTCAAGTCAAGTCAAGTCAAGTTAACTCAAGTCAATTCAAGTCAAGTCAATTCAATTCAAGTCAATTCAAATAAAGTCAAGTCAATTGAAGTCAATTCAAGCCAAGTCAAGTCAACTCAACTCAAATCAAGTCAAGTCAAGTCAAGTCAAGTCAAGCCAAATTAAGTCAATTCAATTCAAGTCAAGTCAAGTTAACTCAAGTCAATTCAAGTCAAGTCAATTCAATTCAAGTCAATTCAAATCAAGTCAATTCAAGTCAATTCAAGTCAATTCAAGTCAAGTCAACTCAACTCAAATCAAGTCAAGTCAAGTCAAGTCAAGTCAAGTCAAGTCAATTCAAGTCAAGTCAAGTCAAGTCAAGTCAAGTCAAGTCAATTCAATTCAATTCAAATAAAGTCAAGTCAATTCAAGTCAACTCAAGTCAATTCAAGCCAAGTCAAGTCAACTCAAATCAAGTCAAGTCAAGTCAAGTCAAGTCAAGTCAAGTTAACTCAAGTCAATTCAAGTCAAGTCAATTCAATTCAAGTCAATTCAAATCAAGTCAAGTCAATTCAAGTCAATTCAAGTCAAGTCAAGTCAACTCAACTCAAATCAAGTCAAGTCAAGTCAAGTCAAGTCAAGTCAAGTCAAGTCAAGTCAATTCAAGTCAATTCAAGTCAATTCAAGTCAAGTCAAGTCAAGTCAAGTCAAGTCAAGTCAAGTCAAGTCAAGTCAAGTCAAGTCAAGTCAAATCAAGTCAAGTCAAGTCAAGTCAAGTCAAGCCAAGTTAATTTAAGTTCAGTTATTCCGGGCTTATCTGGGTCCACTTGATGACCTTGTCTAGCCATCACTACAGATCTATGTTCAAGCCGTTCCCAACACTTTTCATTTGATACCAATATCGCTCAAAAACATCCGTGTCCGCATTTAGACCAATATCTGGGGACCCGGTCTAGGAAATATTATGAATAGAACTCCATGTAAAAGCCTTGTTCAAAACCTTTCATTTCATACCAATATTGCTCCGACACATTCCGGGTTAATCCGGGGTCACATTTTGACCCATATTTGGGGACCCAACCCAGGCATCACAAATAACATAATTCTACGTCGAAGTCCTCATCAAGACCTTTCATTTGGTAGCAATATCGCTCAGAAATATTCTAGGGTCATCCGGTCCACCTGTTGGCCCTTAGCTGGAGACCCCGCCTAGGCATCACTATTAAAATAGTTCTATATTGAAGTCCACATCCAGACCTTTCATTCGATACCAATATCGCTCAGACACATCCCGACGTCATCCAGATCCACCTTTTGACCCATATCAGGAGACCCGGCATGGAAATCAGAATCAAAATTGGTCTGTGTTAAAGCCCTGCTCAATACCTTTAATTCCATACCAATATCGTTCAAAAACATTCTGGAGTCATCTGGGTCCACATTCTTAGCCAGACTGGGGAGGATGTCTAGGCACACAATGAAAATAACTCTATGTTGAAGTCCTGTCCAACACCTTTCATTTGATACCAATATCGCACGTGTAGGTGCAGGCGTTCTTGAGTTCCCACCAAAAAACTCGATGACCGTGGAATTAAAAGAGTAATCCAGAAAAACCCTGGCAATCGCTTCCACATTCGTTGACATAATGCCTGACATTAGCATGGGCTTGTCATTGGAGGAAGGACTTGCCCACTGCATTACCGCCGAACGAATAAATCACGCAATACCGCAAGGATTCTAGTGAATCAAATAAAGAATACCTTACAGGGAAGCAGAGGAAGAAGGCGAAAAATGTAAGGCATGATGGAAATTTCCACTGGTATTTATTCCAATTCATTTTTCGCGCTACATTCTACTTTGCATTACGTGGAATGGATAATGGAAGCTCATTCCACTCTGCATTACTGGCAATGCGTGAAAGAAGTGATGAACTCGCCATGGCAAGGCCTTCTATCATGCCTGACAGGTAATAGCGATGACCAGATTTTTGCTGGGTTATAGCATAATATGCATGTGTAAACAGGTTTTTGAATGCCACCGAGACAAACAACAAACCGTGCAAAAACAAACATATGAGTTGCCTACGCTGCGCTGCCTGGCACGACTGCGACGCCTCCACTGAACACGGCAAATGACCAAACGAATCTGTCTATGCTTGCGCTTTTTTGAGTTTTTCGAAATTTAAAACCGGGAAAAAGGTATTAAAGTCTCAGAAATGCGCAAAAAAAAGTACATGGTTGTCGAGAATTCACAATTTATGACATTTTAAAAAAAGAATTATTAAAATCGGTGCAGTACTTTTTGAGTTATCGCGTTACATACATTTTCCATACAATCAATTTTATATAATTAGTATAGATGTATGTATGAGTTCAATATTGCGGATTGATCGTTTGTGAACCATATACCTACTTTTTTAACACGCTTTTATAAATTTCACCTGTATGTACATATGTTTGTATGTAATCGAATAAAACAAAACAAAATAAAATAAAATAATATAAAATAAAATAATATAAATAGTTTCTTGATAAAAATCAAACTAAAGTGAAAAATGATTAATAATAATATAGAAAGAAAATGATGAAAAACAAGTATAAAAATAGGTAAAAAAACTTTTTAAGTTAAACGGTTTTATGTTATACATACATTGCAATGTTTAAGATAAATGTACTAAAAACCAAAAAATAATAAAATAGATACAGTCGTGGGAATTATAAACATTTGCATAGACTAGACTAAAATAAAACCGTGGGGCACGTCAATTGTCTACAATCGTTGATTAAAATGTTTGTTTTGTAATGTTACACTATAATTAGGCAGTTGTTCAACCGACAACGATGGACGTGTGATAAGTAGGGCTAGAATGTGGAAAAAAGCTAGCAAGCTCGATTATAAGCGAGTTTTAGGGTTTCATAGTGGTGAGCGAGTAGTACTTTTATCATATGTTTTGTCGATTAAAGACAAACTACGAGCAGTGAAACGATTCCTCGTGTGAATGTCCAACGATAAACTAGTTGAAACATCTCTTTTATTAACATGGAGTGTATAACTATTGGAATTTCCATGAGCAAGAAAATAGTAAGTATTTTCCTCACCGTCTGCGGGCCAACTGCCTAACGACGAATTAAACGATTCTTCTATCGCACATTAAGTCGATAATTTGTAGACAATTGACGTGCCCCCCGGTTTTATTTTAGTCTAGTCTATGCAAATGTTTATAATTCCCACGACTGTATCTATTTTATTATTTTTTGGTTTTTAGTACATTTATCTTAAACATTGCAATGTATGTATAACATAAAACCGTTTAACTTAAAAAGTTTTTTTACCTATTTTTATTTTCTAGTTTTTAGTTTTTATTTCGCATTCTGTTTAATTCATTTAGTGCTTCATTATTGCAAGGTTTCTTGCCCGTTAGTTTATTGCAGTCCAACGCCTCTATAGCGACCCACGCGCCACCTATCGGAAGTTTTTTTTAGGAAAATATTTCCTTTCAAGGTAGTAATACATGTTCCGAATTTCAGCCAAATCGGACCATAAATGCGATTTTTGTAAATATAGCGACCCACGCGCCACCTAGCGGAATTTTTTTTTAAAGAAAATATTTCTTTTCAAGGTAGTAATACATGTTCCGAATTTCAGCCAAATCGGACCATAAATGCGATTTTTGTAAATATAGCGACCCACGCGCCACCTAGCGGAATTTTTTTTTAAGAAAATATTTCTTTTCAAGGTAGTAATACATGTTCCGAATTTCAGCCAAATCGGACCATAAATGCGATTTTTGTAAATATAGCGACCCACGCGCCACCTAGCGGAATTTTTTTTTTAAGAAAATATTTCTTTTCAAGGTAGTAATACATGTTCCGAATTTCAGCCAAATCGGACCATAAATGCGATTTTTGTAAATATAGCGACCCACGCGCCACCTAGCGGAATTTTTTTTTTAAGAAAATATTTCTTTTCAAGGTAGTAATACATGTTCCGAATTTCAGCCAAATAGGACCATAAATGCGATTTTTGTAAATATAGCGACCCACGCGCCACCTATCGGAATTTTTTTTTCATAATATTGCATTGTCATCGGGGTTATACATGCGTGCAAAATTTCAGATTAATCGGTTGACAGGAAGAGGGTGAAATTTGAATTACTAAATTTGACCCAAGAATAAAGAATAAATAATAAAACAAACGGGGTGAGCTAAATAAAACCGTTTAAAAAGCGCGGCTGTCTTCGGCCGTACCGAAGACTTCATACCTTTCATGAGTGGGGAAATGAAAAGTTACCTATGTATGTACATAGCCTGATTAAGTGTAATTTATAATTTTAATTCTGTGGGTTATTTATGGAAAGATTTATTAGAAACAAGTAAGGAAGCCTAAGTTCGAGTGCAATCGAACATTAGATACTCAGCTGTATGCTTTCATTGTTTGTTTGCGTTTGTTCGATATAGGGTGTATTTTATATGAAACGAGTGCTGCATAAACAGGGCGCAGCCACGCCCATTTTCAAAATTTATATCAATCATCCAAATAAGCATACAAATATTATTGTTAGTGCAAAATTTCATCCCTCTATGACTTTTAGTTACAAAGACTTCACGTTACAAATTCCAAAAGGGTGTTCCAGAAATATCTTTGTTAAAAAGTAGGCGTGGTCATAAACCGATTTCAATACATTTTTGCGTGTCTATTAACACATGTTATAAAAGTGTATAAACCAAGTTTCGTCATAATATCTCAATTATTTGTCGAGTTAAAGGCTAAGAAATCTCATATATCCCTTTGTCTAAAAAGAGGCGGTGCCACGCCCATTTTCCAAACTTTTTTATTTTTTGTTTCCGGTCTATTGTAAAACTCATGTCACAAAATTTCAATGAATTATCTTTATATTTCACATAGATATCGCTTAAAATGGTTTTATTAGGTCACTTTATAATACACATATATAAAAGTGGGCGCGGTCGTCAACCGATTTTGGTAATTTTTCGTCCACACATTTGGCTAAGTAAATATATCACGCGTACCAGATTTCATCGATATATCTTTAACGGTTTCTGAGTTATGGCTTATTAAACTTTCAATATTCGCTCCTTAATAAGTGGGCGTGGCACCGCCCATTTTCCAAAATTTTTGTAGTTTTTGTTTTATGTCCATAGTTGGACTCCTGCCACAAAATCTCAGTGATTGATCTTTATATTTGACAGAGATATCGCTTAAAATGTTTTTATTAGGCCCCCTTATATTTCCTATATATAAAAGTGGGCGTGGCCGTCAACCGATTTTGATAATTTTTCGCCAAAACATTTGACTAAGTAATTATATTACGCGTACCGAATTTCATCGATATATCTTCAACGGTTTCTGAGTTATGACTCATAAAACTTTCAATGTCTGCCCCTTAATAAGTGGGCGTGGCACCGCCCATATTCCAAAATTTTTGTGTTTTTTGTTTTATGTCCATAGTTGGACTCATGCGACAAAATTTCAATGATAGATCTTTATATTTGACAGAGATATCGCTTAAAATGGTTTTATTAGGTCACTTTATAATACACATATATAAAAGTGGGCGTGGCCGTAAACCGATTTTGATAATTTTTCGTCAAAACATTTGTCTATGTAAGCAAATTACGCGTACCAAATTTCATCGATATATCTTCAACGGTTTCTGAGTTATGACATATAAAACTTTCAATGTTTGACCCTTAATAAGTGGGCGTGGCACCGCCCATTTTCCAAAACTTCATCAAATTTCTTCATAAGGGCCCGAGCTCAATACGTGGGTAAAATTTTAAAACTCTAGCTATATTAGTGGCTGAGATACCAAATTTCCGATTTTTTCTATATAGGAAAAGTGGGCGTGGTCATGGTCCGATTTCGCCCATTTTCAATACCAACCGTCCCAGTCTCGATACCAACTTGCGTTCCAAATTTCATCAAAATATCTCAATTTTTGCGCGAGTTAGAGTGTTTACAGACGGACGGACGGACGGACGGACGGACAGACGGACGGACGGACGGACGGACGGACGGACGGACGGACGGACGGACATGGCTCAATCGATTTCTCTTTTCACCCTGATCATTTTGATATATATAAGTCTATATCTATCTCGATTATTTCATTCTGTTACAATCCACCGTTATGTGATTAAAACTATAATACTCTGTGTACTAGTACAGCTGAGTATAAAAATGGTGCCTTGGCTATTTAAATGGAGGAGCTACACACCAAAATGTCCATATCTGAACAATCGGTTGTATGGGAGCTATATGTTATAATGATCCGATCTTGACAATTTTCGGTAATCCCGTTTGGGCCCATATGGGTACAAATACTTCAAAATTTCACGCCGTTAGCTGTTAAAATGGGGGAGTTATACACCAAAATGTGTATATCTGAATAATCGGATGTTGTGGAACTATATGTTATAGTGGTCCGATCTTGACAGTTTTCGGTAATCCCGTTTGGGAACATATGGGTACAAATACTTCAAAGTTTCACGCCGTTAGCTGTTAAAATGGAGGAGTTATACACCAAAATATCCATATCTGAACAATCGGTTGTATGGGAGCTATATGTTATAGTGGTCGGATCTTGACAATTTTCGGTAATCCCGTTTGGGAACATATGGGTACAAATACTTCAAAGTTTCACGCCGTTAGCTGTTAAAATAGAGGAGTTATACACCAAAATATCCATATCTGAACAATCGGTTGTATGGGAGCTATATGTTATAGTGGTCGGATCTTGACAATTTTCGGTAATCCCGTTTGGGAACATATGGGTACAAATACTTCAAAGTTTCACGCCGTTAGCTGTTAAAATAGAGGAGTTATACACCAAAATATCCATATCTGAACAATCGGTTGTATGGGAGCTATATGTTATAGTGGTCGGATCTTGACAATTTTCGGTAATCCCGTTTGGGAACATATGGGTACAAATACTTCAAAGTTTCACGCCTTTAGCTGTTAAAATAGAGGATTTATACACCAAAATATCCATATCTGAACAATCGGTTGTATGGGAGCTATATGTTATAGTGGTCGGATCTTGACAATTTTCGGTAATCCCGTTTGGGAACATATGGGTACAAATACTTCAAAGTTTCACGCCGTTAGCTGTTAAAATAGAGGAGTTATACACCAAAATATCCATATCTGAACAATCGGTTGTATGGGAGCTATATGTTATAGTGGTCCGATCTTGACAGTTTTCGGTAATCCCGTTTGGGAACATATGGGTACAAATACTTCAAAGTTTCACGCCGTTAGCTGTTAAAATAGAGGAGTTATACACCAAAATATCCATATCTGAACAATCGGTTGTATGGGAGCTATATGTTATAGTGGTCGGATCTTGACAATTTTCGGTAATCCCGTTTGGGCCCATATGGGTACAAATACTTTAAAATATCACGCCGTTAGCTGTTAAAATAGAGGAGTTATACACCAAAATGTGCATATCTGAACAATCGGTTGTATGGGAGCTATATGTTATAGTGGTCCGATCTTGACAATTTTCGGTAACCCTGTTTAGGCCCATATGGGTACAAATACTTCAAAATTTCACGCCGTTAGCTGTTAAAATAGAGGAGTTATACACCAAAATATCCATATCTGAACAATCGGTTGTATGGGAGCTATATGTTATAGTGGTCCGATCTTGACAGTTTTCGGTAATCCCGTTTGGGAACATATGGGTACAAATACTTCAAAGTTTCACGCCGTTAGCTGTTAAAATGGAGGAGTTATACACCAAAATATCCATATCTGAACAATCGGTTGTATGGGAGCTATATGTTATAGTGGTCGGATCTTGACAATTTTCGGTAATCCCGTTTGGGCCCATATGGGTACAAATACTTTAAAATATCACGCCGTTAGCTGTTAAAATAGAGGAGTTATACACCAAAATATCCATATCTGAACAATCGGTTGTATGGGAGCTATATGTTATAGTGGTCCGATCTTGACAGTTTTCGGTAATCCCGTTTGGGAACATATGGGTACAAATACTTCAAAGTTTCACGCCGTTAGCTGTTAAAATGGAGGAGTTATACACCAAAATGTCCATATCTGAACAATCGGTTGTAGGGGAGCTATATGTTATAGTGGTCCGATCTTAACAATTTTCGGTAATCCCGCTTGGGCACAAAGTTTCATGTCCTTAGCTGTTTAAATTGGGAAGTTATGCACAAATTACATCCAAAAAATTCATGTATATCTGAATAATCGGTTGTTTTCTATATGTTATAGTGGTCCGATTCGGCAGGTTCCGACAAATGATCAGCTGCATATAACAATATACCAGTATTCCGAATTTCATTCAGATACCTCAAAAACTGAGGGACTAGTTTGCGTTCACACAGACGGACGGACGGACAGACGGACAGACGGACATGGCTTAATCGACTCAGCTCGTGATTCTGATCATATCGGTATATATTTTGGTGGGTCCCCCACGCTTCCTTCTGGTACTTTCGACAAAAATTTTTTGGCACTAAGTTATAATACCATTTCATTCTCATGAAAGGTATAAATATACAATTAAACACAAATTAAAAACAATGAAAACGTGCATAAAATAAGCATAAACGTATATAGAAGTGATGTAAATACGATCATTTTTTTTTTTAAATGTTCATTGGGTCATATTAATAAAAGCCAAGTATTTGCTTTTGCTTAAGATTTCAGATCTTTTACTCAAATTTTGAAATTTGGTTCATACAAATTAATGTCAAATATTTAAAATGTTGAGTAAAAGCATTTGCTTGGTTTTTATTAATACGGCCCATTGTAAAATTATAAAATCAAGTAAGAATATTCTAAATTAAAAAAATTTTTATTTTTTTTTTTATTTTAAACACCATACATTTTTAGTCTAAATTTTGCGTTTTTATTCCATTAATTTTAATTTTTTATGTAAACATAATTCTTTTAAAATCTAATTCATTTTTATTTTAAAAATTTCATTTTTAATTGAAAAAATTTCATTTTTGAAATAAAAATTTTATTTTTGATTTTAAAATGCTGTTTTCTCAACGTGTAGTTGCGAAATATAAGGGTACGATTCGAAAAATGTTCAAAAATATTATTATATATATGTACATACATATGTATATATATATGTTTATATATACATACATACATATGTATCTTATATTATAAATGTGAAATGGAAATTGCGTTTAAACCAGGGTTCGGTTTTGCCTCATTTTGCCTCCACACTCACACATGCCGCACTCATGAGGATCCTGTGAGTGTGCAAACAACGGAGGCCACACAATAGCGTGAGCGCTCCGTATGAGTGGCAACCAGTGTTGCCAGAATATTTTGAAGCTTATAGCTAAATTAAATTAAAAAAAAATTGCTAAAAATAGCTAAATAATTTTTTTCATAGCTAAAATAAATAGCCAAATTTTTTTTTTCAAAAATAGCCAAATAATGATTTATTTAAAAAGACGTGACATAAAACAACTTCACATATATGAATATTTATATATACATATATTATATATTGTAGCCATACATATATTTGTTTGTATGTACTTATATATGTACGTCGCATAAGATTATTACAATGAAAAAAAATTCAATTCATTACATATGTATGTACATATGTATGTACATATGTATGTATGTACATTCAATTGCAGTATTGAAATAAATTATAATAGCGACTAGTTAATATTTAAACTTTAGTTAAAAATTTGATTCAATAACATTTCAAAAATCATATGTTCTTCATTTAATTCACAGGTTGAATTATTATTAATTGAAGTCATTGCTTTAATAATATCGTTAGGAATTTTAAAGTTATTACAACATTTTTCAAGCCTTTTTAGACCATACCTAACAGTCAATAGAGAGTTTAACATAAATAATTGCATTCTATTTCTTTGCTTTGTTTTTATTACGTTCATAACAGAAAATCTACGTTCTATTTCTGTATTACTAAGCGGTAGGATTAGAAAATTAAACACAAAAGATTGTAGTTCTTCAAACGGATTTTCGTTAAGAGCATTTCTAAGCTTTCTTACGTCTACCCAAAACTTTATTGTAGAGGTAGTTCCCTTCCATGGGTATGCGTGTAGTTTTTCCATTGCATTTCTAAAATAGTGATTTCCTCCGTGTTAAAGTGATCCTTTTCATCCTTGAAAGTGTCAAATATTTTTGGCTTATTTACAGAAAAAAATTCAATATTTTTTAAAGATTGAATATTCTGCGGTAAGCGTTGGCGGAGTTGCTCAATTAACTTGATAATAAAGTTCTGAAAAATTTTACGAATACACCGTGAAAAGGACGGTTCAAATATCGCGTATGCCAATGGTCATTTGCGAATTCAAATAGCAAAATGGGCAACAACAAAATGTATGGCAGAGTTGCTTTTGCGCACTGCGAAAACCTTATTGCATCCAAGGCAGATCTAGGAAGGTAGGCTCGGTGGCGAATTCAGAAACTACTTTTTTATTTACAAAGGTAGAGTGTAATGTCAAAATCAAAGCGAATTCACATCATGACCAATAGGAATGGGCGAGTCTCAAGCGAATTCAGATTTTAACTAAGGCGAATTATCATTTTGACATTACACTCTACCAATTACAATAACAAAATACATGGGAAATTTCTGAATTCGCCACCGAGCCTACCTTCCTAGATCTGCCTTGATTGCATCAACCTTGCATATGAATGCACCAATAATCGATAAAATAAGGAAGGCATGCCACACTATCAACTTTTGTATAGTTTGATAATCATAAGGATAAGTATACACATTCAAGTTTTCATAAACTCGCAGATGACTCATTAGCTTAAAATGATAAACTGATGTGCAAAATAAAGAAATTAAGAAAAATAGCTAAAAATAGCTAAGCTATTAAAAAAAAAAAGCTAACAAAAATAGCTAATAGCTAAACGCAAATATCTGTAGCTAAACGCCAAAAGTTATAGCTAAATCTAGCTACAAAATAGCTAAAGTGGCAACACTGGTGGCAACAGAGTGCGCAGCCAATAGGAGGCAAACAAGAAGCGTTGGCTCTCCTCCGCTACGCCTCCATATTTTACTCCGGAGTGAGTGAGGATGAGCGAGGCCTCACAGCTTGGCGATGAAGCAGCCAAACGTCTGTAGTGTGTAGTAAGCAGCTGCATGAATGCCATAGATAACTAGATACGAAACTCTTCATTTCGTGAGAGCGCTGTCAAAATGCGCATTTTTTATAACATTTTTCATTGGTGCCACTCTGTTCGAAAACTGAAAATGGGTATTTTACATATTATTTCTGGGAATTTTCGGCTTCCTTATGTTATTGAAGACTATAGCAATAATACAATTTTGTTTATACCAAATTAAGGTAAGGATATAACCACAAAAGTGATACACAGGATAGTATGATTTTCCCACATTCCGAATATTCGTGTTCGAAACCCAATCGCAGACAAATTAAGAATAACGCACAAAAAGTGGTGGACGGTAATATATGTAGTTGGGTTTTATTTTTTAAGAAATATTTTACTCTATTTTGCAATTCTATTAAAATGTGAATATATTAGAACTGAAATATAATAATTTTTAACCGGATATATATATAAAACTACAGAAGAATCGCTGCCCGCGTTCCATCTCATTAACATATATTTTATAATTTTAACTGAAACACAATTTTTTCCAGTTGAAACAGTAAACTTCACTGCATATTACACACAAGCAATACAATTACCTCTGTATTTTTTATAATTCCTTATTATTTCAACAAAATTGGGCACATAAAACAAAACATCAAAATCCACCGAAAGTGACAATTTATTTTGGCGCGTTTCCCCTTCTGGCACCTGCAATTTGCACAAACAGCTGATCGGCCGGGTTTTCTGTTGTGTTGATGCTGGCAACAAAGCCACAGAAAACCCGTGGGAAAATCATAAAAGTGAGAGAGTAAAAAAGAGTTTCGTATCAAGTCATCTTTGATGAATGCTACAAATTTGTTTATCCTCTACAGCGTGCACACTGCACGCATATGCGGTAAATCTACCGAATATTTTTTAAAATATGAGGATCTACTGCAAGGGATTTAAAATCTACCGCATTTTAAGATTAAGTACTCCTATTTGTTTAATCTTGCCTTGTGACTTTTGTTCAAAATAATGTACTTTACGGCAACATTTGCAGTTCTTTACGCAACAAACAACTATGAAAATGTGTATACACTACAGCTGATGATACCCGTGTACCCGAAAGGAAGTATAGGCTATTTTTTTTTATTTTGGGCGTTCCGACCCTGCTAGGGACCGTTACTGTTCGATATTTTTTATTCCACATAACTCTGAGTATACTGGAACTATACCTATGATATTTCGCATATAGGTATAGAAAGATCGTACAATATGGGTATCAAACGCAAGGGGAAGGCCCCAGGTTTCATTTGAATTTCAATATATTTCGATAAATTCATCGATAACTGAGTTATCGGTGAAAATCTGATTGCCAAAAAATCTTAATATTATCCTACAATATGGGTATCAAACGATAGGGGATGGCCCCAGGTTTCACCTGGACTTCGATATATTTCGATAAATTTATCGATAACTGAGTTATCGGTGAAAATTTGATTGTCCAAAAAAAATTAATATTACCCTACAACATGGGTATCAAACGAAAGGGGAAGGCCCCAGGTTTCATTTGGACTTCGATATATTTCGATAAATTGATCGATAACTGAGTTATCGGTGAAAATGTTATTGCCCAAAAACATTAAAATTACACTACAATATGGGTATCAAACGAAAGGGGATGGCCCCAGGTTTCATTTGAACTTCGATATATTTCGATAAATTTATCGATAACTGAGTTATCGGTGAAAATGTGATTGCCAAAGAACATTAAAATTACACTACAATATGGGTATCAAACGAAAGGGGATGGCCCCAGGTTTCATTTGTACTTCGATATATTTCGATAAATTTATCGATAACTGAGTTATCGGTGAAAATGTGTGCCCAAAAACGTCAAAATTAACCAACAATATGGTATCAAATCAGCATTTGAATTTCCATTCATCCTGACTAGAGTTGGGAAACTATCGATAGTGCCACCATCGATAGTTTTTGATAGTTTTAAAAAAACTATTGAAGGTCTTCGATAGTCTTCAAAAAAATAAACCATCGATAGTACTATCGATAGAACTATCGCCGAAAATTTGAAAAATTCAAGAAAATATCAAAATCTCAATCTCTTACATTCAGTCCAGTATATTTTAGTACACGGAAGTGAGTTTGAAGTCGAAACAAAAATCTTCAAAGCCTTCAATAATGTCGTTTCTATTATTTTGTACATAGACGAATATAAAACAACAGAATTTGAAATAGTAATGTGCAATATGGAGATGTAAAAGTTGTAAAGCTATCGAGATAGTACATATTAATATCAATAGTTTTTGATAGTTTTGAAAAAGCCATCGATGGTCTTCGCTAGTGTTCAAAAAAATAAAATATCGATACTATCGATAGTGCCATCTATAGTTTCCCACCTCTAATCCTGACACAATTAGTCAAAAAGAATTTATGGGCTAAACAGAATCAGTACTTCTCCGTCATGACGGACAAGTAAGAAACTGACAGCTGAGTAGACTGTGTATATTTTGCTCGTGCATCGCTACATTGGCAACGTATCGGTCGCCGGATCCGGCATACTTTGCCAATTTTCTATTTTGCCGTACGTCAGCAATATAAGATGTGTTCGGTGAACGAATTAGAGAACTCTGGTGCAGAAAATTGTGTTCGATAACTCGTTTTTGTACTAAACTGTGCAGAACTGTGTTTTGTAACCAACTTAAAATTAAATATTAGTATTAAATTAATACTGCTAATACATATTCCATGCGATTTTGCTCTTAGCAATTCGTTAATTTTCGTTTTTTGACGCCTTTACATAAAACTTATGTGACAAATGTCTGATATTGTTCTATCCTATACTTTTAGTGCATTCACCGAACACATATTTTATGTGCCACTCTTTCCGCTACTTACGTCCTGTCAGTCGAAAACGACGTACGTCATGACGGAGAAGTACTGATTCTGCTTAGCGCTTTAGTGTCAAAATTAAATAAACGTGTGAAAAAATTTGGTGTCATTTCCAACAAAAAAGTTTAATAATTCAGTTATTCAATTCCAATTCAATTTTTAAGTGAATATCATTATTATTATTATACTAGCTGGCCCGCCAGACGTTGTTCTGCCTAAAATTTATTCCTATAAAGCTATAAAACTGTAAATTCTCTGAACAAAAGAGATATATGTACATATATTCGCCGCGACAAACCTAATTTCTCCTATCCCCATCTCTATCTCTCTCTCTATCTCTATCTCTATTTCTATCTCTATCTCTATTTTTATCTCTATTTCTATCTCTATCTCTATCTCTATCTTTATCTCTATCTCTATCTGTATCTCTATCACTATCTTTATCTCTATCTCTATCTCTATCTCTATCTCTATCTCTATCTCTATCTCTATCTCTATCTCTGTCTCTATCTCTATCTCTATTTCTATCTCTGTCTCTATCTCTATTTCTATCTCTATCTCTATTTCTATCCCTATTTCTATCTCTATCTTTATCTCTATTTTTTTCTTTTCTATCTCTATCCCTATTCCCATTCCTATCACTATCTCAAAATGTATGGGAAAATATTTTTTTTTTGCATTTTTCGGGAATTTTATTGGATATTCTCCTATTCTGGCCAGAGGACAATCTGAATTTGTCTCAATCATCCAAATCGGTGCAGGCGTTCTTGAGTTATACGCGTTTGTACTAACGCCACTTCCTTTTATATATATAACTAGCAAATACCCGTTGCTTCGCAATGAGGACTGTAGTTAACCAAAGTCAAGTCAAGTCAACTCAAGACAATTCAAGTCAATTCCACTCAAGTCAATTCAAGTCAACTCAAGTCAACTCAAGTCAATTCAAGTCAATTCAACTCAAGTCAATTCAAGTCAAGTCAATTCAAGTCAATTCAAGTCAAGTCAAGTCAAATCAATTCAAGTCAATTCAAGTCAAGTCAATTCAAGTCAAGTCAAGTCCAGTCAAGTCAAGTCAATTCAAGTCAATTCAAACCAAGTCACGTCAAGTCAAGTTAAGTCAAGTCAAGTCAATTGAAGTCAATTCCAGTCAAATCAAATCAAGTAAATTCAAATCAAGTCAATTCAAGTCAACTCAAGTCAAGTCAAGTCAAGTCACCTCAAGTCAAGTCCAGTCAAGTCAAGTCAAGCCAAGTCAAGTAAAGTCAAGTCAAGTCAAGTCAAGTCAAGTCAAGTCAAGTCACCTCAAGTCAAGTCCAGTCACCTCAAGTCAAGTCCAGTCAAGTCAAGTCCAGTCAAGTCAAGTCAAGTCAATTGAAGTCAATTCCAGTCAAATCAAATCAAGTAAATTCAAATCAAGTCAATTCAAGTCAACTCAAGTCAACTCAAGTCAAGTCAAGTCAAGTCAAGTCAAGTCAAGTCAAGTCAAGTCACCTCAAGTCCAGTCAAGTCAAGTCAAGTCAAGTCAAGTCAAGTCAAGTCAAGTCAAGTCAAGTCAAGTCAAGTCAAGTCAAGTCAAGTCAAGTCATGTCAAGTCAAGTCAATTCAAGTCAAGTCAATTCAAATCAAATCAAGTCAAGTCAAGTCAATTCAAACCAAGTCAATTCAAATCAAGTCAAGTCAAGTTAAGTCAAGTCAAGTCAAGTCAAGTTAAGTTAAGTTACTCCGGGATTATCTGGGTCCACTTGATGACCTTGTCTAGCCATCACTACAGCTCTATGTTGAAACCGTTCCCAACACTTTTCATTTGATACCAATATCGCTCAAAAAGATCCGGGTCCGCATTTTGACCCATATCTGGGGACCCGGTCTAGGAATCATTATGAATAGAACTCCATGTAAAAGCCTTGTTCAAAAGCTTTCATTTCATACTAATATTGCTGCGAAACACACATTTCACATTTTGACCCATATTTGGGGACCCGGCCCAGGTATCACGAATAACATAATTCTACGTCGAAGTCCTCATCAAGACCTTTCATTTGGTAGCGATATCGCTCAGAAATATTCGAGGGCCATCCGGTTCCACGTTTTCACCCATATCAGAAGACCCGTCATGGAAATCACAATGAAAATAGGTCTGTGTTAAAGCCCTGCTCAATACCTTTAATTTCATACCAATATCGTTCAACCACATTCCGGAGTAATCCGGGTCCACATTTTAGCCCATACCTGGGGAGGATGTCTAGGCATCACAATGAAAAGAACTCTATGTTGAAATCCTGCTCAATACCTTTCATTAGATACCAATATCGCACGTGTAGGTGTAGCCCTTCTTTAGTTATATAATTATATATAATTATATTATAATTATAGCATAGTATGCATGCATAAACAGGTTTTTGAATGCCACCGAGACAAACAACAAACCGTGCAAAAACAAACATATGAGTTGCCTACGCTGCGCTGCCTAGCACGACTGCGACGCCTCCACTGAACACGGCAAATGACCAAACCAGTGATGCACACCGCCGACTGCGCTACTTACACAAGCGCAACATATTTTTGCATTAGTGTGCGCGTATAAGCAGATGTCGCATACCTATTGCTCAGAAAAAAGAAAAAATTCTTTGCGCGATCCATGTACACAGCATGAAATTCAAGCGCAGACTAATTGGTCGTAGGCGTCGCAATCAGGGATGTGATAAGTGGGCTTTTCCTACCAAAACTGGTCGGGTTTTTTCCTGTTGGTCGGATGGTCGGACAATTTGAATTTTGGTAGGTTTTTACCTTCCTTCAAGTAGCATCACTGATTTGCTAGATTTTGCCACAACACTGTTGAAAGAACGTTTGAAAGTTCATGTATTCATGTCTCTTTCTCACAGCAACAGTTTGCTTGAATACTTTTTGTGTTTCTCTTCGGCAGAGTTTTGTGCAAAGTGGATAAAAGGTGAACGCATACGCATGAAAACCCTTTCTTCATTTTTTTAGTTTGATGAAAAATGCGCTTAATGAAAATTCCTTTGGCGAGCTCACACAATTATTTTTTAATTTGCTTACGCTTCCACACAGCTCATCTGCAGCGGCGCGTAATTTTCTACACTTTAATAAAAACCAAACTCAGAAACAAATTAGAAATATGCACTATAAACAACATAATGATGTGCACCGAACTGATAAACAAAAACAATGACCCGCACTACGTGTGGTCATCTAAAAAAGATCTTAGATTCAATTTTGATATTTAATTAAAATTCTGATCTCATTTGTATACCTACTTGGAGACCTGTTAAACCATAGTCGTAACTATTTTAAAATGTTAACATAAATTATATACACAAATTAATGTACATACATATGTACAAACGCATTCGTACCTTATTATTTTAAGCTAAAACTTGTGAAAATACTTGAAGAGTGATATGATGTATGTAGAAGTTCCTATATATGTACCAGCTTAAATTACGCATTTTGTGAAAAAAAAATTTTGGTCGGCTGAAAGCTATTTTGGTAGGTTTTTGAGACGAATTTGGTCGGAAAAAAAATTTCAAAGTGGCAACCCTGGTCGTAATTGCTTGCTAGCAGCACACACACGACTCGTATGTGTAGCCGAGCAGCTCCGTTTTGTTCCGTATTGCTCTTTCGTTCAACACTGGACCAAACGAATCTGTCTATGCTTGCGCTTTTTTGAGTTTTTCGAAATTTAAAACCGGGAAAAAGTTATTAAAGTCTTAGAAATGCGCAAAAAAAAGTACATGGTTCTCGAGAATTTACCATTTGTGACATTTTAAAAAAAGAATTATTAAAATCGGTCCAGTACTTTTTGAGTTATCGCGTTACATACATTTTCCATACAATCAATTTTATATAATTAGTATAGATATACAAAATATATGGGAAATATTTTTTTTTTTGCATTTTTCGGGAATTTTATTGGATATTCTCCTATTCTGGCCAGAGGACAATCTGAATTTGTCTCAATCATCCAAATCGGTGCAGGCGTTCTTGAGTTATACGCGTTTGTACTAACGCCACTTCCTTTTATATATATAGATATATCCCTTTTCTGCTCACATAATTTACCCATTTTTTGGGCAATCACATTTTTGCCGATAACTCAGTTATCGATAAATTTATCGAAATATATCGAAGTCCAAATGAAAGCTGGGGCCATCCCCTTTCGTTTTATACCCATATTGTAGGGTAATATTAATTTTTTTGGGCAATCGCATTTTCACCGATAATGCAGCGCCATTACGCATTCCTCACTCACATGCTCACACACATTACACCGTGAGAAGAGGAGACCTACGGCGGCTCACCGCACACGCAGCGTGAGCGGCTCCTTCGAACCTCACTCCAACCACACACGCAGTGTGAGCGGCTCCTTCGAAACTCACTCCAACCAAAGGAGCGGAGAAACAAAAAAAATACTCACTCCGCGTTCTAGAGGAGTGTGAAACGCAAACGGCCACTCCACAGCACGCCGTGAAGAGGAGTTTCCTCACTCACTCACATATACTCGGAGTTTCTTCCTACCCTGGTTTAAACTCAATTGGCGCGAAAACCGCTGAATGGATCCTCACGAAACTTTGCACACCTAGGTATTTTCACCCGGTAATTGCTATAGGCATATTTTTAATCTGATTAAAAGTCAGGGATAGGCACCTCCAATACAAAATTTTCCTTTTTTTCGTAATATCTCTTGAAATATTTGTACTAGAATAATGAAAATTTGTGTGAAGGAAGAATACATTATTATATACTCAACGGATAAACAATCTAAATCTTGGTAAAGCAGGGATGGGCACTTTCCTCCCATATAAACTGGAACTTTCACAGCAAATATCTCTTGAAATATTTTTAGTAGGGTATTGAAAATTGGTTTGAGGGCATATGAGATAATTACGTACTCAACGGGTAAAAACACTAGGTCTTGGTAAAGCCGGGATGGGCACCTCCCATACAAACTGAAACTTTCACATCGAAGTTCTCTTGAAATATTTATAATAGGGTACTGAAAATGGGTGTGGGCGCATATGAGATATTTACAAACTCAAAGGATGAAATCGATAGGTCTTGGTAAAGCAGGGATGGGCACCTCCCATACAAACTGAAATTTTCACATCGAAAATCTCTTGAAATATTTATAGTAGGGTACCGAAAATTGGTGTGGGCGCATATGAGATATTTACGTACTCAAAGGATGAAAGCGATAGGTCTTGATAAAGCAGGGATGGGCAACTGCCATACAAACTGAAACTTTCAAAGCGAAAATCTCTGGAAATATTTGTAGTAGAGTACTAAAAATTGGTGTGGGGGCATGTGAGATAATTACGTACTCAAAGGATGAAAACGATGGGTCTTGGCGAAGCAGGGATGGGCACCTCCCATACAAACTGAATCTTGCAAAGCGAAAATCTCTGGAAATATTTGTAGTAGAGTACTGAAAATTGGTTTGGGGTATATGAGATAATTATCTACTCAAAGGATGAAAACGATGGGTCTTGGTGAAGGAGGGATGGGCACCTCCAATAAAAACTGAAACTTTCACATCGAAAATCTCTTGAAATGTTTATAGTAGAGTACTGAAAATTGATGTGGGGGCATATGAGATATTTACGTACTCAACGGATGAGAGCGATAGGTCTTGGTAAAGCAGGGATGGGCACCTCCCATACAAACTGAAAGTTTAACAGCGAATGTCTCTGGAAATATTTTAGTAGGGTACTGAAACTGGTGTGAGGGCATGTGAGATAATTAAGTACTCCGCGGATAAAAACGCTCAGGGATGGGCAGCGCCCATACACACTGAAAATTTCACAGCGAATATCTGTTGACTTATTTTTGTAGTAGAGTACTGAAAATCCGTATGAGGGCATATGAGATAATTATGTATTAAACGGATAAAAACGCTAGATCTTGGTAAAGAAGGGATGGGCACCTCCCAAACTGAAACTTTCACAGCGAATATCTCTTGAAATATTTGTAGTAGGGAACTGAAAATTGGTGTGAGGGCATATGAGATAATTAACTATATACTCAACGGACAAAAAAAAATAAGAAAACTATCTTTGACGTCAATAATGATATATTTTCTGTGTAACTTTTCAGAACAAACTCAATATGCTAATACTTTTGAAAGCACGTGGTGTGAAACCCGCGGGTAACCTCTAGTATACTATATGTGCAACTTTATAATTCGAATATATCCAATAATTTTAAAATAAAAACAAATTCCACGCTCATACTTTTGATGGGAAAACGACGCACTCCTTGGCGAACGCTAATTTTTTAAATCATAACAATTTTTTTTCACTAGGATATCCCACTCTATCATGACCCTACAGATTTTTGTCGAACTCATCCGGAATAATTGTACCTATTTGACGTTGATTCGAACACAATTAATTTTATACTAACGAAAATGACTTCTATTGCCGCTGTTGGCAGTTGTTAACATTTTTTCAGACACATACATATGTACATTAGGCCGTCTCGCCTTATATGGACCAAAAAAGTCCACAATACGCCCCCAAAATGATTACTTTTTCGAAAACATTTCTGGAAAATTTTTTAATTTTTTTTTTGGACTCCTCTAGATGTCGCTACAATTCATTTTTTTTCATATCTTCGGTATTTATGGCCCGATCCCTAAGTTGATACACCAATCTCTTTGGCTTGAGAGAAGTGTTTCAGCTTTATAATTTTATTAACCCTATGTGCGCCATTGGGGTCACTTCCACCCAGTACCTAGTTTATATCACCTTAATGTAACTTTTTTCCGGCATGTTAAACTTCGTCAAGAAACATTAATCTTTTCAAAAAAAAAGTATTTCGATCGCTTCAGTAGAACTGGAAATAAAACACATTTAACATTCAGCCTTTTAGGTTCATTTTACAAAGATTTTTTCTGAGGAGACTCCTACCGAAACCTTATGGCGAATAATTTTTTAGAACATTTTAGCCCTCTAGCGACCTTAAAAATACCGCGAACTTTTTTTGCGATACGCTCTAATGTACATATGCATGTATGTATGGTAAACTTTGATTAGTGTAAACATATTTTAATATTTGTTTAGCTTAATTAGTAAAACGGTATGATGAAAATATGACAGAAAGGTATATAGGTACACATGTATGTAGTTATATATATACATAAGTATTTGCCATTGATTATTGATACAAATCTAATTAAATTTCGTTAACAAAAAACCATCTGTAGCCTTTTTTTCAAAACAATAGATTTCATACGAGAATGCAATTTTATTCACACTTAAAGGTAAAACGAAAATATAACTACAAAAAAAAAAAACAAAAAAATTAGAAACATAAAGAAATACTTCAAAATATAGACCATTGCTGAGAATATAGAGGAAATTCCATTTCGTAGTTTAAATTGAAATGAAATCAAATTAAAATCAATTAATTTTCAACCCCTATTTTTAACATCCGTACGTAGATAATTTGGGATGGGAACGCGAATTTTCGCAAATTACAAAAGTGTGTTTGCTTTTTAACTGACAAGACACGCCAGCAAAAACAAGATTACCTCAGAAACGAAAATGCAGTCGAAAACAACCTACATTGGCAATCGTTTGCCCTTTCCATGCTGTAATTTATGACTTTAACATGGACATGTCATTGACGATAAACCCTAACTACCTGCTTTACCGCCAATTGAATTGAAAATAAATAACAACCAAGATTGAAGAGAAACGAAGAAGCGAGGCTTTTGATAGAATAAAACGTATTGTTGTCCTATTTCATATTGCGTGATCCATTCTAATCTGCATTACCCGTAATGGCTCACGGAAATAATTTTGTTCAGCTCGAAATGAGGAAATGAGCAAACCATTACCTCAAAATAATTTTCTAACGAAAAATTCATTCTTGATTTTAAGCTTGATTAAGCACGTTTCTATGTAATCGAACTTCTAAAACAAAAAATAATAAAGAAAAATAATAAGAACAAAGGAAGCCATAAATTCTTCTGTGGTGCAATTAGTTGAAGATCCCTCTACCCCTGTGGAAATTGCAATATGCAGAGTTTAAATATTTTCTTTGTGTTCAAATTTAAACACTTTAATTAAAATTCCTATTTTGAATGATCTCAGCTGCGTGCTTTTACATTTCCACCATTAATTACAATACATATGTATGTAACAGCGAATATGTATTTACGTTTGTTTTATTGCACCTCTGAAGTTACTAACGCTGTTCTTCTAGAATTTCTCACCTTCTGCAACGAACAAATTTATATTCGCACGTTCCACTTTCAATTCGCACACGGTAGGCAGGAAGCGACGATAGGTTGCATGAAAATGTCGAGAAAAAAGGAAAGTGGGGTGGTGTTATGTGATGTGTATAGATGGAACATCCGTTGAAATTAAAATCCGAGCTGCTCCTTTTTCAAGGATATCCACATTTTTTGTTTTTTTTGAAAGGATCAAATATTGAGAAAATCGAAAATTCGCCACCGTCCAAATTTTTCCGATTTCAATACATTATTTGGTCGCTAAGGGATACAAAAAAGGTATTAAAAAGAAAAATGGACACCTGTAGTGGAAAAATCCAATGTGAACAGGACCTAAAGGATAACCACTGAAATATAAAATAACACAAAAAGTACCCACTTTAATTTGCGTATAACTCCTAACATGTTAACTCTACGTGAAAATTCCTTATAATATGTTTCATTCAGAATAAATAAAGGAATATTTTTTTGATATACAATTTTGATGTACCTGCAGTGGTTAATGCACTTTGGTCCATCTAAAGTGAAAATTTCAAAAAAAGTACGTTTTTTTATGGTGCTATTTTAAGTTCAAATATTTTTCTAGTTTATGTAAATATTTTAATCTAATGATCCAATTCTCATTCTTACATATCTATACGTTAATATTAAAAAGAATTAGAGCTGAAATACGCGCTAGCTGTGCACGGTGGGCGGTAGGCAACAATAGGTTGCATGAAAATATCGAAAAAATATTTCTATTATTATCGAAATATTTCTTTATTTATTCTGAATGAAACATATAATAAGGAATTTTCACGTAGAGTTAACATTTTAGGAGTTATACGCAAATTAAAGTGGGTACTTTTTGTGTTATTTTATATTTCAGTGGTTATCCTTTAGGTCCTGTTCACATTGGATTTTTCCACTACAGGTGTCCTGTTTTCTTTTTAATACCTTTTTTTGTATCCCTTAGCGACCAAATAATGGATTGAAATCGGAAAAATTTGGACGGTGGCGAATATTCGATTTCCTCAATATTTGATCCTTTCAAAAAAAACAAAAAATGTGGATATCCTTGAAAAAGGAGCAGCTCGGATTTTAATTTCAACGGATGTTTCATCTATAAACATCACATAACACAACCCCACTTTCCTTTTTTCTCGACATTTTCATGCAACCTATCGTCGCTTCCTGCCTACCGTGCGCAGTGAATGCTTTGCATTCGTTCTTTTATTGTCAATTTGAGCGCTTCAGCAAGCAAACTGAACTCCTTTCTTCTGCTTCTATTGTCGACGTCCAAACACGGAGACACGAAGTTGAGCAACCCGCTGCTTTTGTTCGTTTGAAGGTGAGAAGGCGACGAGGAAAGGAGGGGGGCACCAAGTCGTCGGTGCTCGGACAACACGCTTTGTGCAGCAATTCTTATCGCCAGTGACCAATCAGAGCGTTCGAAGAATGCCAGAACAAAACATAATGAACAAAAGTTGGCCAGCGACGAGTTGATGTGTTTGGACAAATGGAAGACAGAACAGCGGCACAAAAGAGAATCGTTGGATAATTTCGCGGCAGAGTTGCTGTGTTTGGACACGGACATTCAAGTGCATTCCGTATCCTTTAGCGCATTTTGCACTTTCCCCTGTGCAGCAGAAAAGGCAGTCAGACAGGCGGCGAAAGGGAGAATTAAAGAAGAAAGAAAAACAAAAACAACAAGTTGAAAATGCGACATAGAAACTAACTTTAACTTGAAAAGTGGTTTTTTGCACGTGCATTGACCTACCAACACAAAATACAACAAAACCGTCAAGCACAAAAAGGATAAAGCTGAGAAAGCGAAAAAGGAAAAGGAGCGTAATTCTAAAAGTATGATAAGCTACGGAATAATGAACATGTTTCTAAAAAAGAACCAAAGTTTACAAGTAAGAAAATTAATGAAGAAAACGAAGAGCATATGGAGTTGCAAATGCAAATTGTGAAAATTTTATTATATGAAAGTGTAAAAGAAGATGGAAAATAAACCTTCAAATGTGGCTTCAGATGCCATAAAGCAGTCCATAGTTGGGCAACACCAGTAACCAATAATTGTGCAGTATTCAGTACAGAACACGATTTTTGAAAGTAACAGAAGGGGAGGTGGTATACCCACCAAAAATTATAACGATATAATAATTATCATGAACTGAGTTGCGTAAACCATGTACTGCCCCAACAAATACTGAGGTTAGTTATCGATTTGAGAATGACTCGAGAACTAGCCTCATTCTCAAACCTCTAACGTTAGAGGACGACTCGAAAATCTATCGAGAATCATAGCGTTCTCAAACAAAAGGGTATCTTATTCTCAAATCGAGAAAGTTATAATTCTCGAATCGAATTCTAATGTAGTTCTCTAATGAGATTCTAATCAGAATTTGCAAATACTTCCAATTGAAATGAAAAACAAAGCTATGTCTCCTTTTACATGATTTTTTCATTGTTTAGATCTTATTAACGCAATATGTGCCTAAATTGCATATGATTATATATATTGACGTGTATATGTTTACCACATTTATAAGAACTGAAATTTAAACAAAATTCAGTCTTATTATTTAAATTAAAGGTACTTCTTGTACTTTTTAATGGAAAACATTGTACTACGGTAATATTAACTTTACCATTTTTTAGTATCCAATTTCAATATATGTATGTATATTCAATATATCACAGAAATATATTGAGAATTGATAAAAGGCGTGAGATTTGGCTCCTTCTCTAATCACTCGCTAATCGAATTCTAGTGTAGTTTTCAACCCTAGTTATCGATTTGAGAATGTATAGAGAATTACACTAGTTATCTAAGGTAATCTCGACAAAATTTCTAACGTTAGAGACTGTGTTTGCTGGGGCTGTCTGTTTGAACTCAAACTAGTCCCGCAGATATATCATTTGTCAGAATCGACCAAATTGGACCACTGTAAGATATAGACCATTTTGGGTATAAGCATTGTTCATATATAGACCTTTTTGGGTATAAATTCTCCAATCTATTCTAAGGTCATGCAATTTTTTTGTGTAATAAATCTTTGCTAACATAACCAACAAAAGTGTTCAGTGCAAAAGACTTTGCGAGAGGTTCTTTTCATGAAAGGTATAAAGGCTTCTTCGGCATTACTGAAGACAGCCGTGGTCTTATTTGTCATATGTTTTCAGCAAGCAGTTAATATTGCACTAACTAAATAACGCGGTATGCTCCTTCACGTGAGCCGCAATGCAGCCGAGTTGTAATGAAATGCTTTGCGTTGCAAGCAGGAATGTCTGGAATATTTTAGTACTTTTATAAAAACATAAATAAATACATATTTATGTAGGTATTTTAAGTACGATTGAAAGCGCTCGAAAAGGAGATTAATAATACAAAATTTGCAGGAATTAGCCTATAGAAAATTATTAGTATTGAGGATATGGAATGGAGAGAAGATGAAGTGAAAAATGCAAACAAAAATAATATTTAGGTGACAAATTTTTTCAAGAGTTTCCGTTCTTAATTTTCAAGGCAAAATTATTTGATTAATTTCTTACCCTAAAACATTTACATTGCAATCCTATTCAGAGTGTTACCGCAAAATTACCTTACTGGTAATTTATGTTGGTTAAAATTGTTACCATCTTTTCAATTGGTATTCTGGCAGAAATGGTAACGCTGTCAAAGCGCTTCCATACGAACGGAATGGAATCGGGCTGAAAATGGTAACAAAATGTTACCACGTATTGAGGTGGTAACTTAATTTTCCTGCTGCCAGAATAAAGTACCAGATTGTTCATTTCACCAGTAAAGTAAATTATGTTAACACGCCGGAATAAGCTCGTTAGTAGGAAAAACCAAATTGGGAAGCACTCCGCGAGAGAAGCGCGGCCTAAAACTCTTTAGATTACCTACATCTTTATATATATTACGCTAAGCGATTTTTTGTACGCACCTGTAGATGTGCAGGAAGGTTTAATATTTCTGAAAAGGGTTGCCACCTCTTTAGCAATTTAATTCTCCTGTATAGTTTGTTTGATTTTTAAATTTCAGGTACCATATGAAAGGGCTTGAGCTGAAAATAAGTAATTTATTAAAATTTTTACCAAAAGGGTTGCCATCTTTTCAAAAATTCAGCTTTAGGCTATAGTTTGTTTGATTTTTAAATTTAAGATGTCATTTGAAAGAAAACTAGAAAGAGAAAGAGGACTGCGACAAATGGCCTTTTGGAGCTCTCTTTGATATATTCTAGAAAAATATTCGGTATAAAACTTCACTATGGGGCTCCTCGCACAAAAAAAAAATCTAGGTCCACAGAAAATAAAAATAACCGGTAACTATCTAGGTATATGCTTCATTTTATATTTCATTAATAAGATTCTATGGGCTTATAGCCCATTCATATTCTGCCAATTTTAAGCGGAAGTCAAATTTAAAATGACAATCAAAAAAAGTATCAAATGTGGCAATATGTGGTCTTCCACCCTCAAATTGTCTCACATTGTAATTGAAAGCCACAGCATCGCGTGGCCAGGTTTACTAGTATATTTTATTATGACCCTAATTCACTTAAAGAAATCGTATAACTCATTTATTCGTATGCGGTTATCCATATTCTTATAATTTTCTGCAATTATTTATTCTTAAGAGTACGTACATTAATGAAAAAAATATATTTAAAATCTTTCTTCTCTTTGCATATAATAAAATAAGTTTAATAATAATTTATTTTCTTTACAGAGAGATACTAAATGTAAATGCATTTATTTGCGCTCCCTCCTTTTCTTTGAACAAGTTTTCAATTCACTCGAATGTATAAAGTTTTCTTTTACACTTGCAACATTTTAAAATAACAGTACATAATTGAAATAATTATATACGAATATGTACATTAGACCGCACCGAAAAAAAAAGAAAGCGTGAGTAACGAGTACTCATGAACATTGATGTGTAAACAGTTTCGAAACGTTTTAATTCCCTTTGCCTTATTCTTTTTTCCCCGGTTTTCTATGGATTGCAACGCAACTGTCGTTTTTATAATTTTTTTTGTCATTGTCACTGCTACATTTTGTTGTTTTTGTTTGTTTTGGTGTTTGGTTTTTGATTTTTGATTTTTGATTTTTAATTTTTGATTTCTGATTTCGATTTGTTTTGTTCTGTTTAGCTCAGAAACATGCAAGATCATTTGGGTCCACGTTCGACCAATATCTTGGGGGTCCGTGTAGAAATCCTGCTCAAAACCTTTCATTTGATACCAATATTGCTTAAAAGCATTCAAGGATAATCCGGGTCCTCGTTTTGACCCATATCATGGGACCCGACCTAGGAATCATAAATAATAGAGCTCTCTGTAGAAGGCCAGCTCAAAACCTTTCATTAGATACCAATATTGCTCAGAAACATGCAAGATCGTCCTGGTTCTCGTTTTGACCCATATCTCGGGACCCGACCTAGGAATTATAAAGAGTAGAGCTCCATGTAGAAGCCTTGCTCAAAACCTCTCATTTGATACCAATATTGCTCAGAAACATTCAAGGATCATCCAGGTCCTCGTTTTGACCTATATCTCGGGACCCGACCTAGGAATTATAAAGAGTAGAGCTCCTTGTAGAAGCCTTGCTTAAAACCTTTCATTTGATACCAATATTGTTCAGAAACATGCAAGATCATCCGGGTCCACGTTTTGACCCATATCTCCGGACCCGACCTAGGAGCCATAAAGAATAGAGCTCCCTGTAGAAGGCCTTCTCAAAACCTTTCATTTGATACCAATATTGCTCAGAAACATTCAAGGATCATCCGGGTCCTCGTTTTGACCCATATCTCCGGACCCGACCTAGGAACCATAAAGAATAGAGCTCCCTGTAGAAGGCCTTCTCAAAACCTTTCATTTGATACCAATATTGCTCAGAAACATTCAAGGATCATCCGGGTCCTCGTTTTGACCTATTTATATCTCGGGACCCGATCTAGGAATCATAAAGAGTAGATCTCTTTGTAGAAGCCTTCCTCAAAACCTTTCATTTGATACCAATATTGCTCAGAAAATTAGATGGGTAGATGTAGGTATGCATATCCATACATTTGCATACATGTTCGGACAGGTTGGTCCTTTTTATTCGCTTCGCTTCGTTGCTGTTGTTGCTGATATTTGCATTTGCACGACTATGCATGCAAGCATTTGTAAGTACATGCTTAGCTACCTACCTACCACTGACAATTCCAAGGTCATTTACGGTTTAGGCATTTACATGTTTACGCGTTTACATGTTTACGCGTAAACTTTACCTGTTTTTCGAAATTACTCGTAGCTACAGCAAAGATGTTTACACACCAAAAAGTGTTGCCGTGTATAAGCTCATATAATGAGTTTTGTGAAAACATTTACGCGAAAAAATTATTTTTAGGACCATCTACGTTTTTTTTTTTCTCGGGAAGTTCGAGACGGTCTAACGACTGTTATTAACTGCTTTAAAACTACAACATCTGGCATTAGTTTTGTTCGTTTACGGATATTTTTTGAAGTTTTTCGAAAACTTTTAAAAACAAACACTTTGTCGCCGTTCTTTTACGCCGAATCTCCAACAGAAGAGAACCTACTGAGAGAGAAAACTGACATTTCATTTTGTGAGAAGCTGTTGAATTCTGTTGGACAAATTTTTGCCAACAGCAATTTTCCAACAGGAAAACAGCTGATAAAACGACAGCTGACTGGAATTTTTGCAAATAACAAAATTTGTAAAATATACAATTCTAATATATAAAAATGAATGTGTATATGTTTAGAATTTATCAGGATCTGTGTGACCTTTATGGACTCCCAAAGTACTCGACCGATCTTTATGAAATTTTCACAGTATATTCATGTGGTATTAGCGCACATGGTAGTGTAAAAACGTGGAACCGAGTGACCTCGGAAAGTTTATGAAGGACATTGGTGTCAAATGAAAGCTGTTGAGGAGAATTTGAACAAACAGGTCTTTAAATAGTGATGCATAGGCCGGGTTCCAAGATATGGCTCAAAGCGTTGACCCGGATGACTCCTGATGTTTCCGAGCGATATTGGTAGCAAATGAATGGCGTTGAGCAGTTCTTCAACACATAGCTATTTTCATTGTGATTTCGATGTCGGCTTCCCAGAGATGGCTCAAATAGTGGTTTCGGATGATGATGGATGTTCCCGGTAAAGGCAAAGGTAAAGGTAAGAAGTATTCACACTACAACCAATTAGTCGGCCAACTGCTTGATCAGCAAGGCGCTCTTCTACGTATTCATACTACATCCAGCCCGGCTAAATAGATTCAGTCGCTAGTGTGTATAGGCACTAAAGGTAAAGGTAAGGGTAAAGGTAAAGGTAAAGGTAACGGTAAAGGTAAAGGTAAAGAGAAATGAAAATGTATTTGGCGGGAAATACTATACCATAAAAACTTTTATCGTGGCTGCGAATTGGCTAGTTATTTATAAAATTTGAAAAATACACTAAATTGGCGACAAGAATGGATAAATTAAATATGGAGAAGTAAGTTAAAACTTGTTGTTAAGTATTTATATGCATATTACATATGTACATTTGAAAATTATAATCTTTTTCTGGGAATATGCATATGTATGTACATATTTTAGTGCAATGAATGAAGGTGACGAAAGTATGGCAGGAACTTCACAGCAGAATTCGCAAAAGTAAGTTAAATACTTTTTGTTAAGTATGTATATATTTATATGCATTTTATGTCCTTTAGCAAATTGTAATCTTTCTTCTCGGAATATGTATATGTATGTAGTTATATTAGTACAATGAATGAAGACGACGCAAGTATGCCAGGAACTTCAGCACAGCGAAATTCGCGAAGACATACCACGTTGGAAAACAATATGGACATGGCTACCAAAAAAGCGATTGTTAGTACCGTCATAATTGCAATGACATCATCGTCATCGGAAAGTGAGAGTGAAAGTGACGATGAAGAAGTTTTGGCTGTATTGCCGAACTTATTATCACCTAACGATTTTACAAATAAAATTCCTCTGCTTAGTGAAAGGCACAATCGTAACTGCATTCGCAATTATGTAGAAGAGACGGTACCGACATATTCGGAAAGAGAGTTCCGGATGCATTTCCGAATATCGAAAACCCTTTTTGAAAACCTATGCCAACGATTTTCAGATTCGGAATTTTATCGCAATATGCGAAGTGACAAAAGGCTATCTGAAAAAAAACATATGTTGATGTTTTTGTGGTTTGCTGGTCATGCTGGATGCTCTTACCGGGATTTAGCAGACCGATTTAATACTTCGCTTTCGACAGTTTGCCATGTAATCCACCGAGTAACAATGCATTTAAGCTCCCTGAGTCCGCAAATAATTGTATGGCCAAATCATGAACAAATGGTGGCATCAAGTGTATTTTTTGATACGAAATGTTGTTTTTCAAAAGCAATAGGTAAAATACCAACCAAATTCTGTGTAAATTTCATTAATTTTAAAATTTAGGTTGCATTGATGGAACACATATACGGATAGACCCCCCAAGTAGAGGAAAAGATGATTACATTGATCGCAAGGGGATAACGTCGATATGCTTGCAAGCTGTGTGTAATGAAAAAAGAAAATTCATAAGTATTTTTGTTGGCCATCCAGGTTGCTGCCACGACAGCTGGGTGTTCAGGAATTCAACGCTTTACAACAAGTTGCCCTCTTACTGTAAAGGTAACAACCAGGGCTGAAATTTATTAATATTTTTAACGATAAACAAAAAATTATTTTGTTTATAATATAAACTTTATATTGAAACTTTTCATTTTAAAATCATACAAAATTTAACAAAATTCAAATTGCTTCAACAAAAATCCAAAAAATTATTAAAATTTTTTTCGTTTCGATAATTACCGAAACAAAATTTTTGAAAAATATTGTTTCAGCTGCAAACGAAAAATTTTAATAATTTTATTGATACTTTTCGAATCTGAAATATTTTGGTTTTGATAAGCAGCAAAGCAATATAAATTTTTGATATTTTTTTATATATGTACATATTTATTGAAACAAGTTTTTTGTTTATTAAGTTGAGCAGCAACATTGAAACCTTATTCTAAACCACCAAAAAATCATTCGACTTTTTCAGATTATTACCTTTTGGGTGATTCCGCATATCCCTGCAACAAATATGTCATCACGCCTTACAAAGATAATGGACATCTAACAAACGCTCAAAAATATTTCAACATTAAATTAAGTTCTGGACGCATTGTTATTGAGCATAGCTTTGGCATACTTAAACAACGCTTCAGACAACTATATTATTGTAAGCTACGTGGAATGAAAAAAATATGTCATTTTGTTCGAGCATGTTGCGTGTTACACAACATTTGCGACGATGACGACTTGGAATACATGACAGAGGCAGCTCCAGAGCTCAGTGAAGACACCACAACACATAGAGAAGTATCAAGGGGAAATAAATAACTTAAATGCCCGTTTTTGGGTATTTAACTTTAAAGGCACATTTATCTTCAAAGAGACTATGAAATCGATCAGCAAACTAAAATTAATTTGATTATGAAATCGGCCATAACTATGTACATACTTTACATCTTATCACAATTTCATTTAAATAATTTGTTTGATAGTAACGTAGAAAACTAGAAAAAACAAATAAAACATATAAATCTAAAAATAAACATTGAAAACGAATAATGCAAAGTACAAGTACAAATTTCAAAACATGTAAAAAATTTGAAATCATTAGTGGTCTTCATCTAAAATGATAAAGAAATAAATTGCAAAAGTTTATCAGTTTATCCGCATTCTTACATGAACGCACCTTGGTAAATAATTGTTTAAACTCATGTCAGCTGTCAACTTGATTAATAAATAAAAAATTCAATAAAATAAACAAAAAGTGCATATAACATTTTGGTAGAAATTATTTTAATTCGTGCTAAAATACCGAAAAAAAGCAAGAAACGTAAATTTCTTAGACTTCGGCAAAAATCAGAAGACCTAAATACAATTTCTTTTTCTTAAATTGGAAAAGTAAAACTGACTATGTGTCAGAATTGAATTTTACCAAAATTTATAACATTACGCAACAAAATCGTTCGGTAAAGTTTGCTTAAATATATTTTTATCCAAATTTGACAGATAATTTATCACAATTATTATTTTATCATTTTACCCCATTTACTAGCAGTTTATCACTTTAGATGAAGACGCCTATTCAATTTTCTCAATTTTCAAAATTTTATCACAACATTTGTTATATATCGAGCCCTAACCGCCAAAAAAGTGTAACCAACAAAAGGTAAATTTTACAGGAGAAGGTGTTTTTTAATTTTCTTTGCAGATTTCACAGCTATGAAATTTTGGCATTTGATGCGTGTTATAATAAGTTATTGATTTCCATTAAAAAGCTACAATCGGTAACTTTGTTGGTTACACGTTTTTGGCGGTTAGGGCTCGATATGTAGTATGTACATAATTTTGAATTTTGGACTTGCATTATTTTTTTAACACGTATACGCAGTTTAGTTCATTGTATGTTTGTTTGTACGCATGTATATAACCGGATCCTTTTTGCATTGCATAACGCGAAAGCGTGTGTATTCATGCACTGAATATGAGTTTATCAGTGTGAGATGTGCTTATTAATTTTGCGGCATTATTCGCTTTAATTATCGTATCATTTTTTTAAAAAATCCACAAGACCCTTCAAAATTTCGTTTTTTTCTTTTTGCAGCTCCTCTCTCCTCTCTGCTCGAGCTTCTCTTTGCCTTGCGCTTTCTTCCCTAACTTGCGTATTCTTCTCAAGCAACTTTTGTATATTTTCCTCCGTTTTCATCCGCTTTTCATCACGAAGCTCAGCCTTCTCCATAAACATCTCAATGGTTGCTTTTCTTTTTTTTGAATTTTTGCTAGGAGTTACGTCTGAAATTAGTACAAGCATAAAAAGTAATAATTTTAGTTATCTACTTATGTACAAAATAAAAAGATGTTTAATACCCGTAGAAGCTGAAGAGCATCCTGCACGCTCTTCGGCAGGCACATCAGTGGAAACTTCAGTCGACGCTTCATCCTGCGTATCAGTCGATACATCACCCTGAGCAATAGACACCCTAGCTTCGTCGTCCAATGTCTCTTCTGGATGAATAGCTGGTCTATTTCTTAAAATTTCATCTAGCTCCCTATATTTATAAAAAAAAAAATAACTTCTATAATCCCGGAATTTTTTAATGCAATTCATAGTTCCCGAGATATTTGCTGTTAAAATTCACATACAAATTTCACCACACATGCAGTTTAGCGGAAATTTCGCAAAAGAATACTTTTATGCGTTGGCGGCCTTCGGCCGCGCTTATAAAAAATAACCCTGGGCTACGCCATCCGTCCGGACGTGTGCCCCAACCGTGGCTACCGCCACGGTGATGTCCTTCTGCGTAGTATTTTCACAACTTTACGAAGGAATATCTCGGGAACTATAAGCCTCCGGCAAGTTTGGTTTTCAGTTTTGAGATCTGTGAGAGCACCTCTACCGCCCTGCATAAGTAATTTTTTCACGGCGTGCTGGAATAATGGAAAGCCGACCCCCCGGAAAACTGTTACCTCTTCTGGTACGACAATGGAAAGCGTGACCGTATCATTTGGTTTTTTTGATGTTCTGGTAATCTTAAGAAAGAGTTTAAAACTTACGCGTAATAAGGACAATTTTTCCTTCCTCTGCCAGTTTGGTTGTTGTTTTCGTGCACTTTTTTATAGCGGCGCTCTAAGCTAAAAAATTTCCCTTCCACTTGCGCAGCATTAAACATGTAGCCTCTTTCACAAAGTTCAATGCTGATTTTCGTCCACATATGTTTCTTGCTGCGGAGATCAGCCTTCGTACCAACTTTGGGTCGCAACTCTTTCACAAGAGCAATTAATAATTTTGTTGGTGCTTCGAGCCACACCAACTTATTTTGATTGCTGCTGCCACCAGCAATGTTTATTGGAATGAAGTCGTCGTTATTATCTACCGGAGGAGTTGCCTGTTCCTGCGATGGGGTAAATGTGATTTCAGTAAAATCGCTGTGCCTTGATACAAGCTCAGCACAGTATTCCGGATCTATACACAAATTTAATAAATACAAAGATTAACCATTAACCCACTTACTTTTTAGATACATATGTATGTATGTATACTTACCGCTTTGTACTCTATTAAAGGTGCCTGGAGAGCATTGTATTTCTAATTTTTTTTCGTTTTCCATTTTAATACTGAATTAATTTAATTTGGTGCTTTTTGATAAATTTTCTTTTGCGTTTTTTTTTTCTTTCTGCAACTCCGAATTTGGCGCTTGTGAATGTAAATAAAAATCAGCTGTTTGCCAAAGCTGTTGAACTCTGCAATTTTTGTGTTCGTTTACCTCTTACGATATTTTTCTCTTTTGAGAGGATAGGTGACATTTTTCTCCAACACCTGGCTGTTGGAGGCTGCTGAGTAAATGCTGTTGGAGAAAGTACGCGAACAAAGCTATTATCACATTAAAATATCACTAACTCAGTAAGCGGCAAATAGCGTTCTCCCAAAGCTCTGTATATATGTAATATACAGTATGCTTTGCCATCCTTGCGACAGCTTTCTTTATTTGGCACTTCCTCGCCGCTTTTAAGTTGATGGGTAAATTTCCTAACGCCAACAACGACCCCAAATGGCGGCAGAGGCAATACATTTCTTGCTAAAAGTGGCATTGGAAAAACCGCTAACTAGTACAACAATTGCAAAAGTAGTGGGGCAGGTTGTAAATTAGTTAATCCATAACTGTGTTGGCGAAATATGTACTACGTATATATGTATACATATATATATATATACATATTATGTATATATACATACATATTATGTATGTTCTCCTCGTGCTACGCCACAACTGCCACCAAGTTTCTCAATACTATACTCACTTACTTAAGTACATATTTAAGGATGCAGGAAGGTTGCTTGCATTTCTTCAAGACTTACATATGTACGTACATACATACACACAAATATAGTACACGTGTAGCTGTTTGTGGCCCTCTCATACTAGCGCTTCCTTTGCTTGCATTCTGTACGCACCGCATCATGGACATCCTTTGCTCCCGTTTTGCAATTACTCAAGCTCTTGACGTTCCGCGTCTTCATCTTTGCTTTTGTTTTACTTGTTGCTTTTTCAGCGTAGAATTTCGCTTGGCAAGTCAGAAACAGTTACGAAGCAACATCGTAATTTTTCAACTTTATTATTCCCACAGCCACAGCTACATAAAGAAAACGCGCCTTGCATTAGCTTGAAACTGCAACAAGGGTGTAGTGCACATAATCGAATGCGAGATGGCAGTGCGATGTGGCATGTGGCATTTCTGAAGATTGTACGATTATAGGATAGAGTATGTAAGTGCATCGAAGCAACTTCTCTGGGAATAATAACGGAAGTTTTAATAGTAAATACTGATCGACATTTCTTCCATAACATCTAAAAATAGCCATCGAAAGTGGCGGTCCTTGGTCGGATATACATACATATGTATGTATGAATCTGCCGGGTCATTACGGTACTTTCTATGGCGTGGGAACGTAGCCTGAAGTAAGTTCATACACACATTCATACATACATACCCAGCAAACACAGTCTCTAACGTTAGAAATTTTGTCGAGATTACCTTAGATAACTAGTGTAATTCTCTATATAATCTCAAATCGATAACTAGGGTTGAAAACTACACTAGAATTCGATTAGCGAGTGATTAGAGAAGGAGCCAAATCTCACGCCTTTTATTAATTCTCAATAGATGTCTGTGATATATTGAATATACATACAAATATTGAAATTAGATACTAAAAAATGGTAAAATTAATATTACCGTAGTACAATGTTTTCCATTAAAAAGTACAAGAACTACCTTTAATTTAAATAATAAGACTGAATTTTGTTTAAATTTCAGTTCTTATAAATGTGGTAAACATATACACGTCAATATATATAATCATATGCAATTTAGGCACATATTGCGTTAATAAAATCTAAACAATGAAAAAATCATGTAAAAGGAGACAAAGCTTTGTTTTTCATTTCAATTGGAAGTATTTGCAAATTCTGATTAGAATCTCATTAGAGAACTACATTAGAATTCGATTCGAGAATTATAATTTTCTCGATTTGAGAATTAGTTACCCTTTTGTTTGAGAACGCTATGATTCTCGATAGATTTTCGAGTCGTCCTCTAACGTTAGAGGTTTGAGAATGAGGCTAGTTCTCGAGTCATTCTCAAATCGATAACTAACCTCAGTGTTTGTTGGGATATATATGTGGATGTGTATGATGATTTTTCTGTCGTACTTCATTTGAAGACAGGTTAATGAACTCACTCAAATAAGACAGGACAGGCAAGAAGATATGCATACTCGTAGCGTAACGTTTTTGAAAGGAAATTAAAAGTAAAACATCTGCCGCGAAATGGTGGCTTTGTCATTGTAAATACACATGTATGAATGTATATACATATGTATTTATGTATGTATATTCCAGTGGCGGACCTAGCATAAATTGCGTGGGCAAGCCTATGTGTGAAGCATAACCATTAGCTATTTATGTAATTTCCTTTACTGTATTATCTAAAAGTCTGATTGCGTTCCGTTATTGACTTTGATTTAAACTGCTCGATTTCTTTTTAACATTTTCGAGTAGCCCGAATAAATGCTTTTCAAATGCTCGAACGCTCGTTTGTTTGTTTATTACACGTATGTATGCTTGTACGGGCATTTAAACAATTCGGGTATTTGAAGATCGTTTATTTTTTTTTTTGTTTTTTTCATATGTATTTTTTATTTTTGTTTTCCTGATACACATTTTTTTGTTTGTATACTCAGAGCAAAGGAATCAAAAATAAAATTTTTATTTTTATAATGCACGTTTTAAACCAAGTCATTTTTATTTTATAAATGAAAATTTTTAAATTAAAAAATAAATTTTTTAAATTAAAATGTATTTAGGATTTAAAAAGAAACATGTTTAAATTAAAAATTAAAATTAATGGAATAAAAACGAAAGTTTTTCCTTCAAAATTTCATAGTGCTTAACCCTGGACGGTTACACTTCGTCGAATCGACGACGACCTACTACTCTTACTCCCATATCTTTTTTGTATTTTATCGAATTACGCTGTATTTTTCAGCAATGCTAGTTGATTGCGAAAGCTTTTAGTGAACGAACGTTCACCGCATATTCTTGTCTTGAAATCGGAGATTCACAGCTATGTACTCGTCGAATCGACGAAGTATAACTTTAGTGTGACTTTTTGATTTTGTATAGTAGTATAATATTTGTTCCCTTTTGTTGTCATGTGAATTTTTTTAGTTTAGTATTTTTCGAACAGGTACATCCTTAATTGTCACAAGATGTTTTCGAAAGGGTAAAGCCAAAAAAACGACAAGCATTCCTCAGAGATCTCATGAAGCGCTGGTAGCTTCTCATATGTAAGAAAGGCTTCGAACTCCTAATATGCGGACATCATTGAAGGAAAATTAAAAAAAAAAATATTCCTCAACCGTCCGAGAATGTTGCTGATAATGAAGAGGAGGTCAGAAATTGAAAAATATGTAACTACTGTCCGTCAAAAAACGCAGAACGACTAAATAAGTACCTGCGACGAGCCCAAATTCGAGCTTTGTGACTCATGTGCAAAATGAGTCCTAAAAAGAAAAATGTTCTTACTTTTATATAATTTGATATATTTCCTTAAAAGACTGTGCATGAACTAAATCAATTTATTTATTTTGTTTAAGTTTTGTTGTTTTAAAAAAAATAATACGTTAAAAACAAGAAAAAAAGACATACGAACTTTATTTTCGTCAAACTTAACACCTTTATTCATTATCTCAATGTTTTACATTTTTTGTTTACTCTAATAGAGAAGTTAACGATAAATAATTTTTGTATATTTTTAAATGCAAAAGTTCTCTTTTAATAACTAAACAAAGAAAGAGTAGTCGATTCGACGAAGTGTAACCTTAACGTAGGGTAAAAATATAGTAACCGTCCAGGGTTATAATAAAAATAAACATTTTTAAATTAAAATTGTTTTTTCTTGATTTTGCAATTTTACTCTGAACATTTTTAAAATAAAAAATTTCGTATTTACATAATTCTTAAATATAAAAACGTGCGCTAGGGAAATCTTACACGAATGCGCAGAGGTATTTTTAGTTTCCTTATACCGGCGGAAATTTCAGCAGTAGCAAGTGTATTTGCTTATTGCCTAAAAATGGGTGCTTTAGTGTTTGAAAAACTGAGGTCCAATTTGATTTCCACCGCTTTCTAAAATTATCTTGATATTGTGCCAATAGTCGCCAAAAATCACAATCAACCCTTTTATAATCTGGTATTTGATATTTATGTTTGCATGCACATGCAGATGTAAGAAATTATGTGCATAAGTATATACCTACATGCAAACGAAAATCAAATCAAATATGCATATGGCTGTGAATACTGAACTTTTGAATGCCGAAGCCAGCTTCATATTCACATACAAATTTGATGTGAAAAATAAAAAAAGTGTTTTGCTAGTTTTTTTTTTCAATTTAAGTCTGAAAATAAGCAATTGGTTTCTCCTTAGCGAAAGCGAGAAAACAAGCTATGTTATTCTGTTTTGAAAGCCACGTAAAAGCTAACGTGTGGAAACGTTGAAGCATGCTCACTGTGCTGTGATTGGCTGTACAAACAAAATACACATTGTGAGGTGGATTGGTGGTGTATTTGCGCTATTTTCTTAGCAGGCTTTTAGGTGCATGTTACAGTGGGGGCTATATTATTGAGAACTTAAATAGTAAACACATTTAAAACGTAAAATAACCAGATTTTAAAGAATTTCGTATGAAATGAACGAAAATGTGTGCGCAAGCCGGGCTTCTCGGCTTGTATGAAGCGACCGCCTCTGGTATATTCATATATACATAAGTGCCCAAGGATCTCTTCATTCGAATGTCACTGCAGCAAATAAAAGCAAACGTAAAAGGTATCCGAAGAAAAAACACTTAACAGTCAAGGCTTAACGATTGATTGTTCACTCAAATGTACAATGTACTCGTACACATATAAAAATACAGGGTCGGCTTCAACGAATTTTCTGTACTGGGCGAATATAATTTGTATGTTTATTGTATAAAATACGTCAAAACTACTGGAGCGATTACAGCCAAATTTGGACTTAACCTCCGATAGGGAGCATGTTTATATGTAAGTAGGCTAAAGCGAAAAGTTAAAGATTTATGAAGTTAATTAAGTTGGCATTGCAGCGAAGTCGCATAGGTATTCGATGGTTAATATACCTACATAAATATGTATGTTTCAAGAAGTACCTACATAAGTAGTTAAACTCTTATGCTATTTTCTCTTTTCGTATTATATTTGCGCAGTTATTTCAATAAAGCCAAATTCTTTGCAGATTTTGTATGAGTCAAATTGCTTAGGGTGCGATTAACACTGCTGATGAGAGGAAAAGATACCAGATATCATCCCAGTCATTACCACAACACCAAATTAAAATAATTATTATTTTTAATTACTTGAAATCCAATTATTGGCTTTTCAAAAATAGCAGTCACACCTCGGCAGTGGGCGGTATGTCCTCCAAGTGTATTTCTGCCATGCATGGAAAAGCTGCTCGCAAAAAATACCTTCGCTGTTTAGAGCCGGCATAAAAATGCCAATTAAATTCATTCAGAGTCGAATTTCTTTCAACTTACCTTTTTTTTTTAAAGAAAATACTTAAAAGCAGTAAAATCACCATTAGTCACCATTAACAGATTTCATTTGCTCCTCAAAGTATGTAACGTTAAATTTATTTCGATAGCCATACATACGTAGGTTGTTTGATAAGTCCGTGACATTTTGCATAAGAAACAATTTTTTCGACGAAAATTTATTTTATTTTTCACCATAAGATTATCTAGATACACTTAATCCATCGTTTTTCTAATTTTTTATTCCTTCCAAAAAATAGGATTTTTCAATGCCCTCAAAATAGCCGCATGTTTATGTGATGGCCTCTTCATTTGACCCTAATCTCCTACCAGGTTACCCAGGTTTGGAAGCAGAAAATAATCAGAGAGCGCTAAATCTGGAGAATATGGTGGGCGAGGTAACCATTCGTATCCCAATTTATGAACTTTTGCCGTGGTGACTACACACGTTTGCGCTCGTGCATTTTCATGATGAAAAAACACTTCTTTGAAGTTGTCACCCGATTACGCTTATTATCGCGTGTAAGCATGTCTAAATATTCATGCAAGATGTGATGTATTCACTCAGTTGTGGTGCCTATGGTCTCAACTACTTCATACGATTTCATTCTCCGCTCGCCCAATATCATTCCATGGATTTTATGGACGATTCCTGTTGTAACTACTTCTTTTGGGCAACCTGAACGTTCGGCATCACTTGTGCTAGTACACGCAAACGGAATTCAGTAAACAACTTTTTAACCATTGAAAATGATGGACCAGAGTCCCCGTAGTATTTATCAGGCCTTTTCTGGAATTTTAAGGGAAAAAATTAATGCTTAATTAGCACGCTAATTTCAATTTTTGACGTTTTTGTTTAAACACGCGAGATTTTCGGTTTTAACTCGGTACCTAATCGTCAAACACAAACTAAAATGCGCAGGTTGTTTAAATTTTACAGTAGTGCTTTAAGAGATGGCAGTTAACGTGGGCCGTGTTGAATTCAAATTACTGGTCGCCAAGTTCAAATAGTCTCGGACTTATCAAACAACCCTCGTACATTAGACCGTCTCGCCAAAAAAATATTTTCCGTAATACCCATCATAGGATTGAACGATGGCGTTTTCTATATGTACAGGTACACAGATTTGATTTATTTGATTCATAAATAAACGCCACTCCTTGAAAAATTTAGCAAATCATTAACTTAAATCACTAAAATGACAAATACTATATGTTAATCGCCTTCTTTGATCTTAACATCATCAGCATTGAACGCATACCTACTTGACTTGCTGACCAATTGCATTGGATAGTTATTTGTTTTGAGGACGAGCTGTATTTAACAAATATTGATCACTGGATAGATATTGGCTTTGGCCAGAATTGAGCGGATATTTAACTTGATCAACACGCTTACAACCGTAAATCTCAAGAGTGTAGTCAATGCTCTCACCAGGATCTGATTCGAAAGAAAGCTTAACTGTTTTGGAACCTAAACCACCTTTCATTATCTTTGCAAAGCCTCCATTTACGGTTTTCTTATCGATAACACGAATCTCAGTAATGGGAAAGGTATTTAATGATTTCTGTGAAAAATAAGTGTTCATACATTTTTTCATTAGATTATACATATGTATGTATTTACATAAGTCAAACTCACCCCCGCGGGAAATACGAAATCAACCTTGCTCCGCCTCGCCTCAAAAGCATCAGCTTTCATTCGCCCTTTATATAGAAGGATATCGGTACGTGCGCGTTGTCCCCATCTGTTGCTGCTGGCCTGACTGCTGGTGATCAGTGATGCCACGATGGCAAAGGTAGCGAATGCAATCTTCATCTTTCAAAATTAAATTCACTTAATAACGCTTCAACGGCTACTGAATTACTGCTGATCTATCAACGAAACGGTCTCTCTTGTACTTATTCTACTTTTCTTGATTGTTGTTTGCGTGCGAATTTTAATTAACGTCATTAATCAGGTGTTTTTTGCGCAAGTGACTGATTAGGGTCAGACTTATGCATTTTTGGAATAGGCACTAGCCAATCCAAATAAATAGTTTCTATGCAGCAAATTACGCAAATGCATTGTTTTTCCAACAGAAATTTAGCAAAATGAAGTTGGTTTTTTTTTTTTTTGTTAGGACCATTAAATTGCTTTCATTTGTTGAAAAATTAGCACACATGCGCAACAATATTTTTGGCAGTAATTAGCTATTTTATTGTACTAATTTTTGCGTCAAATATTTCCTAGAACTTGGAAAGTTTTGTGTAAACAATTTAATTGCTTCTTTGTTACCATTTTTAATTTATTTTGCTATCATTTTACTGCTTCTGAGCTGTGTTATATGGTATAGGGCTGCCAGATATTTCTGCAGCCAAACCGGGACACCCAACACATCAATCCCCCTTTTCGTCACAAACAATAATCGCCTTAAGGCCCTTGGCCACTTACAATCTGAATTGTCAAGCAGTGTACCTATATGTGTTAGTGCAGGGTTGCGTGATTTCGAATCAATTTTGATTTCAAATCAACTTTCAAATAAAGAATCAGCTTCATTCGTGATTCAAACTATTTTCAAATCAAAGATAAATTTGAGTTGTGATTCATTTCTCAAAAGAATCAAAAATCTATTTTGATTCTTGATTCAAAAAATATCTTTGATTCGAATAAAATTTTTGATTTGAAACAAAAATATTTCTTGAATCTTGATTCTAAAAAAATTGTTGATTCCAATCAAATTTTTTATTCGAATCAAAAAATTATTTTGAATCAAAAATTTATTTAGAATCAAGAATTTCATTTCATTCGTTGTATGTACATATATATGTACACCTCAGTGCAAAAATGCGTTATATTATTTTCTAGCGCAAAAACGAACTTTCGTACAAACAAGAGACGCGAAAACTCGAAGTGCAAAAACATGCCGACAAAACTTTTTAGTCCGTTTTTTCCCCTAAGATAAAAGGGCAAAAACGAACTAAAAAGCTTTGTCGCCATGTTTTTGCGCTTCGAGTTTTCGCGTCTTTTGTTTGTCCGAAAGTTCATTTTTGCGCTAGAAAATAATATAACGCATTTTTGCACTGGGGTGTACATATGTAAGTATATACATATGTATGTACGCGCAAATGCTTGGCTAAGGCAACTGCTTGCATTTTCTTCCATACAACGTAGACGTTTGTTGACAATTTAGATTTTTTGCATTTCCGCAACTCGAGAATCAATATTCAAAAAATATTTTTGATTCGAATCAGATTTTTGATTCGAATCAGATTTTTGATTCTAAATAATTTTGATTTGAAATCAAGTTTGAATCAAGAATCCAAAAATATTTTTGATTCTTTTGAGAAATGAATCACAAATTAAATTTATCTTTGATTTGAAAATAGTTTGAATCACGAATCAAAGAGTATTTTTGAAAATATTTTAAATCAAGAATCAAAAAATATTGTTGATTAGTGATTCAGCCAAATCAAAATCACGCAACCCTGTGTTAGTGTCGGGTTATTGTCGCCTGCAAAGCAGCACACAATCAAAAAGTCACCATTTGAATTGAGAATTCGTAGCGTGCGGACGTAAACATTCAAGGTAAAATTTTTTCTTCCGCGCACTTATCGATCTTATGTCCTCACCAAAGATGACGTTTATCACACAAATGCTTGTCATTCTCTTTGCGCCACTATCAATTAGACCAGGGATATTCAGCATTAAAGATTAAGTTTGTATGGGAGTTGCCACGCCCCCTTTTCCAATAGCTCCCATTTTTTGTCGTAAGTATGGTATTGATATCTTTTCATAATACATATTTATGTCATTTCGTAGTGTTACAGAGTCTAACAGTTGTTGCATCACAAATTAACAGTGGGCAAAAATCATAGATTTAGTCAATATAAAATTTTCAAAAAACTTTTTCTCGAAAACAAAAAAACCCCGCTTTTAAATTTGGAGGGTAGTTTAAGGACACCTTGAAGTTTATTTGAGATTAAAAAAAAAACTGTACGCTGAAAAGAATTTATTTTTATTCTAAATCATAGTTTTTTAAAAATGTTGAAAAAAATAAATTTTTTTTATAAATATTAATAATTTTAAGGACTTTTTTAGTATAAGATTTTTTTCCAAAATTAACAGTTTAAAAGATATTTTAACCAGAGATATAGAATAATTATTATTTCAGTTTGAAATTATAAAAAAGTCTTACAAATTTTCTTCAGAATCATAAAAGTCTTTTGATAATATTTTTTTCCTGATGAAAATGATAAAAATTTTCTATAATTATTATTCAGAAACTTATATTTTAAAAATCTTTCCATAATAGTTTTTCAAATATATATTTTTTAAGTCTTCGAAGACTTTTATATTGAGACAAATTTGAAAAAAGTCTTTCCGTAATTATTATCAGTAACAATTTTTTTTATATCTTCAAAGACTTTTTCATTGAGACAAAGTTCAAAAAAAGTCTCAGAAAATTTTCTATAACTTTCATATATGTAAGTATAAAATAAGAGTAACTTTCATATAAGTACTTCAAAATTCAAGCAAATTCCAATTTGAAATTGTATGAAAGATTTTTATCGAAGATATAAATTTGTTATTCAAAATAATTAATGAAAGATATTTTTAAAATTCGTCTCAATGAAAAAGTCTTTGAAGACTTAAAAAACAATTTGTTACGGATAATAATTACTCAAAGACTTTTTTCAAATTTGTCTCAATATAAAAGTCTTTAAAGATATAAAAAAAAAATTTCTCATTCATAATAATTACAAAAAGACTTAAAAAAAATATCCCAGAAATAACTGTTATGGAAAGACTTTTAAAATGTGTTTCTTTCAATAATAATTATTTTTTGATTTTTATTTTTTCTCTTATAATAATTACAACTCTGATTTTAACTAAAAAAAAAGCTGTCAAAACTTTTCAAATTCAAAAATTGAAAATTTCAAAAAAATATTTTGGCACACTATTCTAGACGTCAAATACTACATGTGTTCCGAATTTGAAGAAAATCGGAGAGGTCGACTTATAATTTCATATGGAATGCCTTGTACATTATTTTTACTTATTTTTACAATTATATGGCGGGGTCAAAGAAATTGCTTCCCTATATTGCACACTATTTAGTTTGTTTTGAGTAAAATTTCTCTAAGACATGCTAAAAGGTTTATAAAATAAAGTTGTTTACATGCGTTACCATGGCTTCATATATCTTTTTTTAAAGAAATTCATACATCAAACTAAGGAAAAATTCCCTAAGCACCACTCCATTCCCAACTTGTCCTTCTTTTGAAGATTTGATTTCTTTAGTTTTGTTAAATTAGATTCCCATATAAATCATAATGGCAACAAATTTGTTTGATTGTTTTTGGATGTTTTTTCCACATTTCTGAGAAAATTTACTCAAAACAAAGAAAGTTTTGTATTGGAACACGTATTCAAAATAAGGAAAAATATCGAGAGAATTTTGTTTTGAGTGTGCGAAAGAATTAATCCCGCTGCTATAGTAAATCTTCTATAAACATTTTGCTGTTTCGATTCGTAAAAAAAATTCCGATATTTGACAGCTGTAACAAATCCATTAAAATATTTTTTAAAGAATTAGAACTGAACTTGATTTCAGTATTTTGAACATTTAACTGTTTTATTTCAAATTATGTGTTTATAATAATTTTGCACTCTTAATGGCACTGCTACTTCCAATAGCATTTCAACATAATTAACCCACTTATGTTCAGATGGATGTACATTTGTGCATCGAATAACTTTAATATATATAGATATTTTAATCAAACCAAGCTTTTATTTTATCCTTACGAGAAATATCAGCATCAGCAGTATTGAACGCAAATTTGCCTTGAGCACCACTTGCATTGGATAGGTATTGGCTATTTAAATGAGGTGAATTCAGATGTTGAATATTAGCAGCATTGAGGGGATATTTAGCTGGATCATCGAAAGCACGGCCATAAATCTCCACAGTGAAGTCAATATTTTGGCCAGGATCCGATTTAAATTGAAGCCTCACTTCATTGGAACCTACACCACCATTCTTTATTTTTCCATAGCCTCCATTTACGTTCTTGTTATCCTTCACAAAAATTTCAGAAATGGCGAACGTATTCAATGATCTCTGTGAAAGATACATACATACATATGTATGTATGCATATATTTTTAATTAGATTATGTACATATATAAATATACAAACATAGTACATATGCATTTATATATACAATACTTACACCTGCGGGAAATATGAAATCAGTCTTGGTCTTTTTAAACGGCATAGCTTCAGCTTTCACTGACCCCTTATATAGAAGGATATCGTTAGGCGCGCGTAATCCCCATTTGCTGCTGCCGGCCTGACTGGTGGCAATCATTGAAGCCACAACGGCGAGTATAACGAATGCGATATTCATATTCCAAAATTAAATGCGCTTAATAACGTTTCAGCCGATGTAGAGTTACTGCTGTTCTAACGCAGAAATTGTCCCCTTTTATATCCTGCTTGTCTCGAATGTTATTTGCGTGCGAAATTTAATATAAGTACGTCAATAAGCAAGTGTTTTTTTTTTTTTGTATTTTGAAATGATGTGTTAATTATTATTTGAGTTTAAACTATTGACGTTGCAAAATTTTAGCAAACAAAAAATAATGTTCTTACTACAAACTATGTACGCAGTAGCATTTTTTATCGTTTTATTTTTCTTTAACTATCCCAAACAAATTTAGTCAAAACAAGTAAGGAAGCCCAAGTTCGAGTGGAATTCAACATTAGATACTTAGCTGTATGCTTCAATTGTTTGTTTGCGTTTCTTCGATATACGGTGTGTTTTATGTACGGCGAGTGCCGTATAAAGTTGGCGCAGCCACGCCCATTTTGAAAATTTGTATCAATCAACCAACTAAGCGTATAAATATTCTTGTTAGTGCAAAATTTCATTCCTTTATGACCTTTTGTTAGAACGATGTCGCGTTACAAATTTCACAAAGCCGCTTTAGAAATATTTTTGTTAAAAACTGGGCGTGGTTATTAACCGATTTCGCTAAATTTTTGCATGTCTATTACCACAAGTGATAAAAAGTGTATACGCAAAGTTTCGTCTTAATATATCAATTATTTGATAAGGGCTCGAGCTCATTACGCGGGTGAAAGCTTATAACCAGCAAAATCTTAGCACCTGCTAAATGAGAGTAAGCGCCCGTGTACGTATACACACCGATTGTCATTACTACAGACAAATAAAGAGCGTAAAACGAGCGCTTACGATGGGACTTGGCGATCGTCGCTTAGAAATAAAAATAGGTAAAAAACTTTTTAAGTTAAACGGTTTTATGTTATACATACATTGCAATGTTTAAGATAAATGTACTAAAAACCAAAAAATAATAAAATAGATACAGTCGTGGGAATTATAAACATTTGCATAGACTAGACTAAAATAAAACCGTGGGGCACGTCAATTGTCTACAATCGTTGATTAAAATGTTTGTTTTGTAATGTTACACTATAATTAGGCAGTTGTTCAACCGACAACGATGGACGTGTGATAAGTAGGGCTAGAATGTGGAAAAAAGCTAGCAAGCTCGATTATAAGCGAGTTTTAGGGTTTCATAGTGGTGAGCGAGTAGTACTTTTATCATATGTTTTGTCGATTAAAGACAAACTACGAGCAGTGAAACGATTCCTCGTGTGAATGTCCAACGATAAACTAGTTGAAACATCTCTTTTATTAACATGGAGTGTATAACTATTGGAATTTCCATGAGCAAGAAAATAGTAAGTAATTTCCTCACCGTCTGCGGGCCAACTGCCTAACGACGAATTAAACGATTCTTCTATCGCACATTAAGTCGATAATTTGTAGACAATTGACGTGCCCCCCGGTTTTATTTTAGTCTAGTCTATGCAAATGTTTATAATTCCCACGACTGTATCTATTTTATTATTTTTTGGTTTTTAGTACATTTATCTTAAACATTGCAATGTATGTATAACATAAAACCGTTTAACTTAAAAAGTTTTTTTACCTATTTTTATTTTCTAGTTTTTAGTTTTTATTTTTTTAAGAAAATATTTCTTTTCAAGGTAGTAATACATGTTCCGAATTTCAGCGAAATCGGACCATAAATGCGATTTTTGTAAATATAGCGACCCACGCGCCACCTATCGGATGTTTTTTTTGGAAAAATATTTCCTTTCAAGGTAGTAATACATGTTCCGAATTTCAGCCAAATCGGACCATAAATGCGATTTTTGTAAATATAGCGAGCCACGCGCAACCTAGCGGAATTTTTTTTTTAAGAAAATATTTCTTTCCGAATTTCAGCCAAATCGGACCATAAATGCGATTTTTGTAAATATAGCGAGCCACGCGCCACCTAGCGGATTTTTTTTTTAAAGAAAATATTTCTTTTCAAGGTAGTAATACATGTTCCGAATTTCAGCCAAATCGGACCATAAATGCGTTTTTTGTAAATATAGCGACCCACGCGCCACCTATCGGAATTTTTTTTTCATAATATTGCATTGTCATCGGGCACCAGGAAGCGACGATAGGTTGCATGAAAATGTCGAGAAAAAAGGAAAGTGGGGTTGTGTTATGTGATGTTTATAGATGAAACATCCGTTGAAATTAAAATCCGAGCTGCTCCTTTTTCAAGGATATCCACATTTTTTGTTTTTTTTGAAAGGATCAAATATTGAGGAAATCGAAAATTCGCCACCGTCCAAATTTTTCGGATTTCAATACATTATTTGGTCGCTAAGGGATACAAAAAAAGGTATTAAAAAGAAAAAAGGACACCTGTAGTGGAAAAATCCAATGTGAACAGGACCTACAGGATAACCACTGAAATATAAAATAACACAAAAAGTGCCCACATTAATTTGCGTATAACTCCTAAAATGTTAACTCTACGTGAAAATTCCTTATAATATGTTTCATTCAGAATAAATAAAGGAATATTTCTTTGATATACAATTTTGATGTACCTGCAGTGATTAATGCACTTTGGTCCATCTAAAGTGAAAATTTCAAAAAAAAAAAGTACTTTTTTTATGGTGCTATTTTAAGTTGAAATATTTTTCTAGTTTATGTAAATATTTTAATCTAATGATCCAATTCTCATTCTTACATATCTATACGTTAATATTAAAAAGAATTAGAGCTGAAATACGCGCTAGCTGTGCACGGTGGGCGGTAAGCAACAATAGGTTGCATGAAAATATCGAAAAAACGATCGCCGGCTAAAAACTTACGTAAAATGATATTCTAATATACTTCATAAACACACAGCAAACGTGAATAAAATCTTCAACATTTTTTTTAAACGATAATTAGTACCAGCACACAGCTAGGCACATATTCGTTGGGTAATCGTTTTTACGATATTCCCATGCAACCTATTGTTGCTTCCCGCCCACCGAGCACAGCTAGCGCGTATCTCAGCTCTAACTCTTTTTTAGTATTAACGTATAGGTATGTAGGAATGAGAGTTGGATCATTAGATTAAAATATTTACATAAACTAGAAAAATATTTGAACTTAAAATAGCACCATAAAAAAAACGTACTTTTTTTGAAATTTTCACTTTAGATGCACAAAAGTACATTAAGCATTGCAGGTACATCAAAATTGTATATTAAAGAAATATTTCTTTATTTATTCTAAATGAAACATATAATAAGGAATTTTCACGTAGAGTTAACATTTTATGAGTTATACGCAAATTAAAGTGTGTACTTTTTGTGTTATTTTATATTTCAGTGGTTATCTTTTAGGTCCTGTTCACATTGGATTTTTCCACTACAGGTGTCCTTTTTTCTTTTTAATACCTTTTTTTGTATCCCTTAGTGACCAAATAATGTATTGAAATCGGAAAAATTTGGACGGTGGCGAATTTTCGATTTCCTCAATATTTGATCCTTTCAAAAAAAACAAAAAATGTGGATATCCTTCAAAAAGGAGCAGCTCGGATTTTAATTTCAACGGATGTTTCATCTATAAATATCACATAACACAACCCCACTTTCCTTTTTTCTCGACATTTTCATGCAACCTATCGTCGCTTCCTGCCTACCGTGCGGGGTTATACATGCGTACAAAATTTCAGATTAATCGGTTGACAGGAAGAGGGTGAAATTTGAATTACTAAATTTGACCCAAGAATAAATAATAATAAATAATAAAACAAACGGGGTGAGCTAAATAAAACCGTTTAAAAATAATCAGTTTGCCTTCGACTGGCGTGAAAGCAAGTGGTCGCTGGGTGATCGTCGCTTGAAATTCTTTTATTCTATTTGCAGATGCCAAACAACAAGCAAAACTACGAGAAGTTTGCATATAACGTGGGTACACAAATACATATGTATGTGTATACGTACCCCTCACGGAAAAAAAAAGTTAGTTGCAAAAATAAATATATTAAAAAGTGATTTATATTCAACTAATTTTAAATTAGCTTTAAAAAAATGCAGCGCGGGACAGTTTCTTGTATATGTACATATTTATATGTAAACACATGTTTTCAGATCTAAGTATGCCAAGATTGTTTTTTCCTTTTTTTGGTTACCGTTTTTCAACTTCACTTCCCATCCATAAAACACTGAAAACGAAATTCTCAAACGGAGAAAATATTGTTTCATATTTATCATTTGAAAATTAACATAAATTCAATTGTTTCTCAAATATTGTTTATCAACTTGAGAACGATTTGCGAAATTTGAGGAAAATTTGTTTCGCATTTTTACCATTTCTTGAATTTCGACATCAAATGCAGGATTAAGTTATTTATATTAAACTACAAATAAAGTAGTTGAAAAGAAATTCAAGATAAAGTTATTTATTTTAAACTACTAGTAAAGTAGTTGAAAACAAATGCAGGATAGGGCAATTGACTGCTTGCTATGACATCGCCGTGTTAAAAAAGTCAGTTCATTGCAAAGGAAAAAGTCACATTTTCAATTAGTTGTTATTGAAAATAAAGTGATTTAAAATTAATTAAATTGCCTACAGGGTCGACATCATTGGCACAAACACGCGCGCCGTATGTGCTACCTTCTCCAAGCTGGATAAAGAGGCTAAGAAAATGGGTTTGGCGGTTAACGAGGACAGGACGAAGTACCTCCTGTCATCACACAAAGAAACAGCACGCCTTGGCAGCCACGTCAATGTTGATAGCTACAAATTCGAAACTGTTAAGGATTCCGTCTATTTGGGAACCAGATTTAATGGACATTTGCGCGTTGGCGAGGGCAAGTATCGACGGAGACTTAACGACGCGCTGTACGAGCTGTACGCAGACATCGACATTGTTCAGCAAATAAGGATCCAGCGGCTGCGCTTGGCAGGTCATGTCGTGAGAATGGGTGAAGGTGCTTCGGCCAAGAAAGTATCCCAGCGGCGAACATTGCCTACCTCACTACTTCTCCCCAATGATGTATACTACACATTATGAACAATGCCAACTAACATACAATGTATATGAAAAAGTAAGTTGGGTTCACAAAAATGAATTTTGTTAATTTTTCTGTTTTTCTTCAAATTTCATTCTTGTTGTGTTGCTATGTATAATAAATTCGGAAATTCCATAGAAACAAAATAACAATCACATTGAAGAATTTTTTGTTACAAATTCGGTTCTGAATCAAGCGCTGATAGAATAAAATTGTATAAAACAGATCTGAGTGCTAAAAAAAATGCTCTACTTCTTCATGGACGTTCTCCCGATGCAGATATATTGGATTATTGGCGGATTTCGGTGTTTTCTTTTGGTGTTTTATGTGTTTTTTTCCTCAGTTTCGCTAATTATGCACGTTTCCTTAAATACATACCAGTAGCAGTCCCAGCATAAATTGGCTAGGCAAGCCTATGTGTGAAGCAGTCATTCGCCCTTTGTGTATATTTCTTTGCTGTATTATCTGAAAGTCATTGCATATGTACATACATATGGTTAGTGGGGGTAGTGGTGGTTTTTGAATTCGAAATGTCTACTTACAGCTTACAATGTAAACGGAATTGTGTACAATCCGTCTACACTCACCTTACAAGGTAAGCTAAGGAAGATTCGAGGTGCCTACCTACAACTTACAATGTAATCGGAATTGTATTCAGTCCGCCTACATCCACCTTACAAGGTAAGCGAAGGTAGATTCGGTCTGCCTACCTACAGCTTACAATGTAGGCGGAATTGTATTCAGTCCGCCTACATCCACCTTACAAGGTAAGCGAAAGTAGATTCGAAGTGCCTACCAACAACATACCCTGTAAACGGAGTTGTATTCAGTCCGCCTACATCCACCTTACAACGTTGGCGAAGTAGGATTCGGACTGCCTACCTGTAGCTTACAATGTATGCTAGTTAGTGATATGGTCATTGGATGAACACTTCACTACCCTGATTACTTTGTATGTAACGTGTAAGCGTTCACTCTACATTTGCGGCCATGTATATGAAAATGTATAACAGATCTATATATGAGGTCGTGTGCATTACAGCCTTACATGCATGCATGACTTAATCGATTCTGTAAGCAACATTTTCGCCGCTGGGATTTCTATCAAAACTCGCTAAACGCGAAATAAAGGGGAAACCTCCACTGCGTTGGAAAGATCAGGTGGACAGCGATGCTGCCTCCCTAGGTGTTCCCAAGTGGCGCCATGCTGCACGAAACAGAAACAACTGGCGCGCTCTATTGGACTCGGCCAGAATCGTCTAGACGGTAGTGTGGGGCGATAAATATCGATATTTTTAAAATAGTACAGCCGATAATATGGACGATATTTTGAATTACTCTGCATCGATAATTTTTTTGCATTTCGTGCCAAATTCGATATTTTTCATACAATTCTGATTCGCTTTAAATTTAACAGCAGAAAATTTTTTAAGAAGTGGTATAATCATAATGTCCGCGGTGCTTGAATTTCCATTACTTTTTTCCTCAAGCATCGCTTAATGATTTTATGTTTATACTCAGAGTTGTAATTATTACAAGAGAGAAAATAAAAATCAAAAAATAATTATTATTGAAAGAAACATATTTTAAAAGTCTTTCCATAATAGTTATTTCTGAGATATTTATTTTTAAGTCTTTTTGTAATTATTATGAATGAGAAATTTTGTTTTATATCTTCAAAGACTTTTATATTGAGACAAATTTGAAAAAAGTCGTTGAGTAATTATTATCCGTAACATATTTGAGTCTTCAAAGACTTTTTCATTGAGACGAATTTCAAAAATATCTTTAAGTAATTATTTTGAGTAACAAATTTATTTTTTTATATCTTCGATAAAAACCTTTCTTACAATTTCCAATTTGGAAATTTTCTTGAATTTTGAAGTACTTATATGAAAGTTACTCTTATTTTATACTTATATGAAAGTTATTGAAAAAAAATTTTCTGAGACTTTTTTGAACTTTGTCTCAATGAAAAAGTTTTTGAAGATATAAAAAACAAATTTGTTACTGATAATAAATACGCAAAGACTTTTTTCAAATTTGTCTCAATATAAAAGTCTTTGAAAACTTAAAAAAAATGTATTTGAAATAACTATTATGGAAAGATTTTTAAAATATAAGTTTCTGAATAATAATAATTATATAAGATTTTTATCATTTTCATCAGGAAAAAATTATTATCAAAAGACTTTTATGATACTGAAGAAAATTTGTAAGACTTTTTTATAATTTCAAAATGAAATAATAATTATTCTACATCTCTGTTTATACTTCAAAATTCGTAGAATATCAATAGACCCATTCAACTTTAAGCACAAATATCTAGTACCTAAACTATAAGCCTCCGGCAAGTGTGGATTTCAGTTTTGAGATCTGTGAGAGCACCTCTAACCCCGTCAAGAAGTGGTTTTTCGCGAGGCGTGCTTCCTTAATGGAAAGCCGACCCTTCAATATATTGATATATCGATGTTTTTACACAGCATTAATCGATGTTTTATTAAATGTCGATATAATATATATCGATATACATATTTTTCCAATTGGCCCATCCCTACTAGACGGTTACGCGCCAATTAAGTAAGTAAGTTCCGTTGTTGATTTAAAGGCAAAAGTAGTTGATCCAACAGTTTCCGTTGTTAAATAGGAAAGTATCTGATCCAATAACGCTCGTACTTTTGAAACAACAGCAGAGCGTTGTTGGGCACATTTCCATTGCGGAAAGTTGTTGATTTAACTGCAAAAGTCCTTGGATTATACAGCGTTTTTTTTCAGAGCATGAGTCATTAATTATATATAACTATACATAATAATAAACTTTAATTAATTTAAGTAGATTAATAATTTTAATTAAGCTTAAGGCAGTTAGTAATTCAATTGGATAATTTGTACAACAAAAGACATCATGTTTTATTGTACATTGAATGTTAATAAATGAAATGAAATGAAATGAAATGAAATGAAATGAAATGAAATGAAATGAAATAATCGTGATAGATATGGACTTATGTATAAATATAAACACGATCAGGGTGAAAAAAGAAATCGATTGGGCCATGTCCGTCCGTCTGTCCGTCTTTATGCACTCTAACTTGCGCAAAAATTTTAATATTTAGATGAAATTTGGTATAAAGGTTCCTATCTAGACTGGAACGGTTCCGAGTACCTATTTTTCACTTGGAATTAAATGTATTACTCTGGGCAGATATGTACATACATATATAAATGACCGCGACTTTTCGGGAATAAAAATAATTTGGGCAATTAAATTGTTTACTTAAAACTCTCTAGTTTCTAGAAAATATTAAAAGCAACATAAAGTACAATACTTTAGCTAATTATTGTGAAAAGGGTTGTGACGCACAATCGCTTTTTTAAGTAAACGAAAACAACAACTGGTCATAATTAATACTTTTTTTTTTAATTTCTTTTGGGAAAGGCAACAATAGGAAAGTTAATAAATTGATAAACAATGCGTTTATGTATTTTTTAGCAAAAACACTATTTTGTGTTTGCTAAAATTTCGCAAAGTCAATAATTTCCCCACAATTGGACACATGCGCAAATAATAATTAAAGTTTCATTGCAAAAAACACTTCATTACGTACTGACGTGTATTAAGTTACGCACACGAATATCATTCGAGACAATTAGGATATAAATGGGGACAGTTCCTTTGTTAGATCAGCAGTAATTCAATGGCTGTTGAAACCTTATTAAGTTCACTAAAATATGAACATCGCATTCCTTACTTTAGCGTCACTGATCGCCACTAGTCAGGCCTTTTGCGAAAATTGGGGAGCACACGCTTCCCATGATATGCTCCTCTGGCTGAAGCCAATTAATATCTTCACCCCAAAGCAAAGCTGAAATTTACCGGCAAAGTAATTATGTATCACGTTTATCAGATAAATGCGCGAAGGACACGTGTTATCTACATAAAAATATGTATATTCCTTTTTTACAGAATATCTATAATCCTTGCATTATCACTGAAGTAAGTGTTATCGATAACTTAATCGGCGGCTTTCCACTGCTTAAGAAAGGTGGTCCAGGTTACAGGAAAGTTAAACTTACCTTTCAAACGTATTCTCGCCTAAAGTTAGACTACACTGTTGAGATTTATGGTAGACCTAACGGTGCGATGGGTCCATTTCCAGCCAATGGTCAATATATGCCAAATGGTGATATTCCTCAAGGCCAACTTCCTTTCAATGCTGTCGGTTCTAAAGGCAAATCTTCGCCTAATGCTGTTGGTTCTGAAGATAGTGCTGAAAAAAATGGAGGAAACCGAGAAGGAATAAAAGGCATCGAACGAATTTGTCGATGTAAATATGTTAAAAATATTCATCAAAAAACAATTTTTTTCTTTTGCCTTTTATTAAAATTGAAACAAAACATCCTGTCCCTGGTAAAACCACTTGAATTGTTTTTGACGAATATTTTATTTTGAAAAAAATTATCGTTAAACTCGGACTTTTATTTTTTAAGGACAGCAGTAAAATAAAAATCTAGTTTTTTTTTCATTTTTAGGGACACCGATAAAATAAAAACTAGGGCAATACTCGTAACTAGCGTACCCCTTAACCGAATTAAGGAACGTAGCCTGTTAAGATCGATTCACCTTTTTCGTGATTTTACGGTTGGACAAGGCACGCAAACTTCACACCACTCGCATTTGGACTCTTGTCATCTTCTTCAGGATCACTTTGTTTGATATCATTTGCAGAATCACGCAGAGCAATATCTTCTTTCGGATGAAGTTTAATGAATGTTTTTCTTATTTTTTTTCTGCTTTCTTACTAACTTATGAGCATTCTGAAGTTCTTCAGTGCAAATTTTTCAAAAAGGGTTCAAACCTGATTTTTTTTGCTAAAAAACATTCCAAGAAAAGAATCACTGAAATCGGTTCAGCCTTTCTCGAGCTTTGAATTATTATGGAAAAAATAATAACTACAAGGACATTTTTCTATTCTTATTCCATTAAGAATTAATTAGTGGTCTCGAATAAAATGCAAGTGTTTCAATAAACTTAACTGATCATTTTATACTTGAGCAGAAACTTGAAAAAAAGGTTATTTGTCCGTTCACTGGAACATCTACCCTATATGTATATCGTTGGCTTCGTGAGCAAATGTGCTAAGTCCATTTATGGTAACTTTTCAGGAGAGGCAAAAAACCTCCTAACTTTTTGTGTTGTTACTATTTTAAAAATCTGAAAATGCAGTTTTCTTCCTCAGATGGTCGTGCTAAAATACCAGTTATCGGCACATTTTAATATAAAGTTTATCCAAAGTTATGAGCTTCTTTAGGACTTAGCACATTTGCTTTCTATGATTTTGTTTTTTTTAGGTGAACTTAGCACATTTTCTCACAAATTATTATACTCAACTGTACGTAGTAAAATTGAAATATTTTGATGAAATTTGGTACAGAGGCTCCTAACTAGACAGGGAAGGTTGGTATTGAAAATAGGCGAAATTGGATGATAACCACGCCCACTTCCCTATATAGTATATATCGAAAAACATGCAAAAATTGATAATGCAATGAGCTTACGCTGTTATAAAGAAATAAATTGAAAATCTTGAAAATGGGCGGTGCCACACCGACTTATGAATTGATAAATTCTAAAAGTTTTATAAGTAATAAATAACTCAGAAACCGTAGTAGATGTATATGTAGATGAAATGTAGAAGGTTTGGACGAAAAATTGTCCAATTCGGTAGAGGACCACGCCCACTTTTATATATGGGAACTATAAATGGAACTAATAAAAACATTTTAAGCGACGTCTTTGTCAAATATGAAAATAATTCGTTGAAAGTTTTTGCCAAGAGTCCAACTATGGACAAAAACAGAAACCATAAATATTTTTGAAAATGGGCGTGGCATCGCGAATCTGAGACATTTCGGAGCCCATAACTCGACAAATAATTGAGATATTACGGCGGAACTTGGTACTTTTATTATTTGTAGTAAAATTTTAGCAAAATCGGTTTGTAACCACGCCTACTTTAAAAAAATTGTAAAACTGCCTTTGGAAACTTGTGACGTGGCATTTTTGTAGCTAAAAGTCATAAAGGGATGAAATTTTACACTAACAAGAATATTTTAGGCTTGGTCTGATGAGAGATAAAACTGTTAATAATGGGTGTGGCCACGCCCACATTATGCTGTACCCTCTCTATATAAAATAGATGCACCGCCTTTCGATCAAACGCATACAATTATAATAAAAAATGTAGGAAGTACCGCATATCAAATTGGTGGGAAAGCTAGCCACTCCCGCAAATTATTAACGTTTACAGTCCCAAGCCATGCTTATTAAAGTAATGTAGTAATAATTCTATATCATTCTACAAGACAAACTTAAAAAAAAACCAATAATTTCTCATTTTCACCTGGACTTAGCACGTAGATTTTTGAAAAAAAAAAATTTTATGGACTTAGCACCATGGCCGTGCGCAGGAATTAGCCTTGGGGGGGTTTTAATTTTGGTTTGCATTCGCATACATTTTTCGCTAAGATAAACATATTTGCTGAAACAAATATCCAGACCCATGCATAGGGTTGCCAGACGTACTGATTTGATCAGTACAATACTGATTTTTCGTACTTTGTACTGATTTTTAGCCGACAATAAAAAAAATCATTTTATCACCCTGCGATATTACTCGACGACCAACGCGTAATTGTTGTTGTGCACTCCGACGAGTGAGGGAAATTTCGGACATCGATCAAATTTGCTGGGTGAAACAAGCACCCGAGGCTTCGGGGTAATATTGTGTTATGTTGTGTATGTGCGCTCTAATCATCGATTTAAGCGTAACCACCTCTCATCGATGACGAAAATGTGTCCGAATTTCATCTGTGGGTTTGCTCGTAAGCATAACCACGGCATAACCATGAAATGATTAAGAAGGAGGAAGCAACGCGAACGTTAAATGTCATAGAAACATGATCGACAGTTAACGACACGGAAACAAGAAATAAATGCCAGTAATAAAGACGATTTTCTCCGCATATATTGCTTTTTTTGGAAGGGAATGTACTGATTTTTTCGGGAAGGGTATCTGGCAACCCTAGTCATACATCATAAATTTAAATGTTCTCTAACTTTTCTGAAACTCATTATGATTCATCAAAATCTAGTTAACCAGGTCCTAAATAGTACTATTTACAGTACTTGTTAATTGAAACTGCTCACTGTTTTCACAAAATGAACATTTTTTGTTATCAGTACAATTTTTTTTAAAATGCCAAACGAACATATTCTACACAACTTTGTAATTTCGGAAAGCTCCGAGTGCAATTCAAAGTGCCGAACTTATGTATTGGCCAACCTTATTTTTTGCAACTTTCACCAATTTCTTCTTCCGTAAAATTATTGTAACTAATTTTGTCAAAATTATGAGTCAATATTCAATGCAAAATTTATAAACTCTATTTTGAAAATTTTTGCAAAATCATTGCAACTTACACGGAAAGAATTTTTTACTAGAATCAATGCCGAGACAAGAAAAATTAGACTTGATTTTGAACTTAGAAAATAATTTCTTAATATCAAGAAAATCCAAGAAAATTGGATTTTAAATAAATAAGTAAACATTTTCTTGCTTCAAGTGAAATCGGATTTTAAATAAATAAGAAAAAGTTTTCTCACTTCAAGCAAAAATGGACTTTAAATAAATAAGAAATAATTTACTTACGGTAAGTGCTTTTTTCTTGTTTTTAGGAATAAATAATTAAGAAATAATTTTTTTGTTGCAAGTAAAACTTTTCTTATACGAGCTTAAGTAAATAAGAAAATATTAAATATATAATCAAGTAAAAATTTTCTAAAAATATTAAAAACGTAAAAAATAAGGAAAATGAAAACTAATCATAAGGGATTAGAAAACCATAATTAGTCAACTAGTACTTATTTTCCTAGGACTTGTTCACTGAAATGATAACATTTCAATTAATATAAATGAAGATGCAAATAGTGAACTCCTTATACCAAATGCTTCACTAACAATCTGAGAATTGCAGAAATATTCAGAAATATGCAAAGCGGATGGCAAATGAAAAAAAAAAATACGTGTTACTTTGGAAATGCAAATTCAGCAAGAAATATTTTACTTCGCTCAATAAAACGTTTTCTTATTTATTTAAAATTTTTTTTTGCTGTAGTTTGATGATATGCTCAAAGAACTTTGGCGTTCAAATTGAGCAAGAAATATTTTACTTCGCTGTTGTTTTCTTATTTATTTTCAATTTTTTTTTGCTGTAGTTTGTTGTTCCAATTCATCGAAACGCAATTTTCTTAAATTCTTCTTGATATTAGCAAGAAGATTTTCTTCATTTAAGTAAATTTAAGAAAAGATGTTCTTATTTATTTAAACATTTTTTTTCAACACTTTTTTTCTATAGATTTTGTTAGTGTTCTTGAATAAGAAAATAATTGTCTCATTTTTGGAAAACTCAATTTCTTATTTCCAGTAATAATGAAGTAAATTTTTCTTATTTCCCTAAAAATTTTCTAAATTGAGTTCAAGAAAGTATTTTTTTGATTCAAGTATACAAATTTCTTTCCGTGTAGATTTGATCATGGGGGGGGTTTTAACCCCCAAAACACCCCCCGTGCGCACGGCCCTGCTTAGCACATTTGCATAACACTGCATTACACCATGAAAAACAGACATTATGGTAACATCTTTTTGTCAGACGATGTATTTTTAGGTTTGCTATCTTACTGCATTAAAATCTCAGTTTTGATAAAAATTGGACTTAGCACATTTGCTCACGAAGCCAACGATATGTATTTGTTAGTGACGTACGAATAATGAACATCAAAATTGATAAAAATAATTATCTGGAAACTAATCATTGTTTACACGGGCGCCAAATTTTCTAGCTACGCCACTGAATAAACCTATACTTCTCTAACGTATTTGAGTATGCTGAATTTGAATCTGGTGAATTTCCAAACTGTATACAATTTCTCATATATTCATGCCATGTTCAACGATGCAGACATTAGTACCTATAAAAAAATATATATTTCTATGTATAGATATATTCGTATGGGGGATCTAGTATATAGTATCTAAGGAAAATATCCGAAGAGAAAGATTCATTCATTCTTTCATTTTTGATTACAAATAAGTTATATAAAAGACATGAAGGAGTGAATATAGGAAAACGCGATTTCGTCCATTTGGATATGAATATGTACCTATAAGAGAAGCCAGGGATCCTTTGGAAAAGTTAATTTCAGGGCGAAAAGGGTATTGAAATTTTTTGTAACGGAACACCCGTTAAGCTGAGACACTCATATTTAGAAGGAATTTACCTTTGAATTAATCAGTTTTTAAAATACTCCTTTATTATACCAACTTATCTACATATTTTTAAAAATCACAACGATTAATAATAATAATTTAGCGCCTTCCAAGTGCATTTCGATATTATTAACATATGTATGTACGTCGAAAAATTTGTTCGATGCCTTTTATTCCTTCTCAGTTTCCTCAATTTTTTCAGCACTATCTTCAGAACCAGCCGCATTGGGCAAAGATTGACCTTGAGAACTAACAGCATTAGGCGAAGATTTGCCTTCAGAACCAGCAGCATCAGAAGAAGATTGGCCTTGAGAACTAACAACATTGGACGAAGATATGCCTTCAGAACCAGCCGCATTGGGCAAAGATTGACCTTGAGAACTAACAGCATTAGACGAAGATTTGCCTTGAGAACCAACAGCATTGACAGGAAGTTGGCTTTGAGGAATATCACCATTTGGCATATATTGACCATTGGCTGGAAATGGACCCATCGCACCGTTAGGTCTACCATAAATCTCAACAGTGTAGTCTAACTTTAGGCGAGGATTCGTTTGAAAGGTAAGTTTAACTTTCCTGTAACCTGGACCACCTTTCTTAAGCAGTGGAAAACCGCCGATTAAGTTATCGACAACACGTACTTCAGTGATAATGCAAGGATTATAGATATTCTGTAAAAAAATAATACGCATATATTTAAATAGATAACATGTGTCCTTTGCTCATTTATCTGATAAAGGTGTTATATAATTACTTTGCCGGGAAATTTAAACTTCGCTTTGGTGCGAAGATGTTCACTGGCTTCAGCTGTTAATCTCCCTCTATAGAGGAGGATGTCGGTGGAAGTGTGTGTTCCCCAATTTTCACTAAAGGCCTGACTAGTGGCAATCAGGGACGCTACAATGGCTAGATTAAGGAATGCGATATTCATCTTGCAAAGTTAAGTGCAATTAATAATGTTTCAACGGCTATTCAATTACTGCTGATCTAACAAAGAAACTGCCCCTTTTATACCATTCTTATCTCGAAAGTTATTCGCACGCGAAACTTAATACACGTCATTAATCGAGAGTTTTTTTGAACTGAAATATGAATTATTATTTGCGCATGTGTCTAGTTGGGGTAAAACTATTGACTTTGCGAAATTTTAGCGAACAAAAAATTTTAGTTTTGCTAAAAAATATGGACTTTGTCATTTTACTTTTCTTGATAACTGTCCCAAAAGAAATTTAGTCAAAAAAAGTTGTTTTTAATTATTGCTGTTTTCGTTTGCTTTAAAAAAAGCGCATGTGCGTCAAACTCCTTTTCGCAATAAGTATCTAAAGTGTTGTTAGCTTATAATATTTTCTATAAACCGGAGCTAAGTCTATTTGGGAACCAGCATTAACACTAAAAATAATGTCAGCACGGAAATCCAATAAAGAATCACGCTTGCCAATAAATGCTACTTTGGACTGAGTAGGCAACTGAAAAGTAAAGTAATCTCTCGACGAACAAAAATTACACTCCACAGGACGCTCATCGCTCCAGTCCTCATGTACAGCGCAGAAGCATGGGCAATATCAAAATCAGATGAGATGGCGATTGGAGTATTCGAGAGGAAAGTTCTTCGGAGGATTTATGGACCCTTGCGCGTTAGCGTGGGCGAGTATCGACGGACATAAGGGTGATTTTGTGTTTTTTGGTTATCACTGCATACAAAAAATATTTTTTCGAAAAAATTACAAGTGCGATAACAGCTGGCAGTACCTCGTTTGAAAGATAAGAAAGACGCTTCCAACTACATACAACTATTAGGGCCGTTTACTCAACCTCTGATTAACGCTAACCACGGTTAAAGTCCGGTTAAACATCATTATCGACTTCACCAAAGCATGTATTTAACATATGGTCGATAATGCAGTCCGTAGCTTAACCGGACCCTTGTCCTCCGGTTAGCGTTAATCAGAGGTTGAGTAAACGGCCCTTAGTGGTTGAATAAAAATTCGCTGAGCAATAGCTGGTCAAAGTCAAAAGATGTAAAAAAGAAAATTTGCAAAAAAAAAAAACAGATACTACATGTTTGATTTAATCAATTTTTTTAAATATTTCTTTATTATGCCAACTTATCTAATCACATAAGTCAGAATGATTAATAATATTAAATTACTCCCTTCAAAATTTCAATATTATTAACATATGCACATACATATGTATGTATGTACATCGAAACGTTCGTTCGATACTTTTTATTACTCCTCAGTTTCCTGCACATCGACTTCGGCAACATCTTCAGAACCACCAGCATTAGGCGCAGATTGGGCGTTAGGATTTGGCAAATGTATACTATTGGATGGGATGGGCCCTATCGCACTCTTAGGATTACCATAAATCTCAACAGTGTAGTCTATATCTTGGCGACGATCCGATTTAAAGGTAAGTCTAACATTCCTGTAACCTGGACCTTTCCTAATCTTTGCAAAACCACCATTTCTCTCCTTGTTATCGGTAACACGTACTTCACTGATAATGTAAGGATTATATACTTTCTGTGAAAAACAAATATATTTTTAATTAATTAGATAACACGTATCCTTTACGCATATATATTTGATAAACGTGATACTTACACTGTCGGGAAAATTAAACTTTACTTTGGAGCGAAGATATTCACGGGCTGGAGCATTTACTCTCCCTTTATATAGAAGAACATCGGTGGAAGCGCGTTCTCCCCATATATGGCTAGAGGCTTGACTGGTGGCAATCAGTGCCGCTGCGATGGCAAGGGTAAGGAATGCGATCTTCATCTTTCAAATTCAACTGCTATTGAATTACTTCTGATCTATCACAGAAACTGTCCGCTTTTATACCATTCTTGTCTCGAGTGTTATTTGTGTGCGAAATTTAATATATGTACATACATATTTACATCAATAAGCAAGTGTTTTTTGAAGTGAAATTTTAATTGTTGTTTGCGCATGTGTCTCATTAGGGTGAAACTATTGACGTCGCGATATTTTGGCAAACACAAAATAGTATTTTTGCTACAAAATACATAAATGCATTGTTTATCATTTTATTAACTTTCCTATTGTTACCTTTCCCAAAAGAAATTTAATCAAAAGAAGCTGTTTTCTTTAAGACCACTTGTTGTTTTTATTTACTTGAAAAAACAAGTAAGGAAGCCTAAGTTCGAGTGGAATCGAACATTAGATACTCAGCTGTATGCTTTCATTGTTTGTTTGCGTTTGATGGAAACACGGCGTATTTTATATAAAGCGAGTGCGGCATAAAGTGGGCGTAGCCACGCCCATTTTCAACATTTTTATCATTGATCCAACTAAGCATATGAAGGGAGCGTAACATTTGCCTGTTTTAGAAAATTCTACCTCGCAAAATCCTGCAAAATGTTAAAAAATCCTGCATAGGTAAAATCCTGGTTTTCTAAAATTTTGCTTTTCCAAAATCCTGGTTTTCCAAAATTCTGCTTTTGCTAAATCCGGCTTGACAAATTCTGCTTTTAGATACTACCCTTTAGATAAATTTTCTGAACAACGAAATGAACCGACATACGCAGCGAAAATTATTCAAACTCATACTTACACAGCGATTTTAGAAATCAGATAAACTTTATTCGTAATATGTTTTTATTTTACAGTCGTTTGTTTGTTTATTACCCGAATGTTTGTACGGGCATTTGAACAATTCGGATATTTTGATACACATTTTTTTTTGTTTGTAAGCTCGAATGTTTGTACGCGCATTTGAACAACAAACGGGCTTCAAACAAAAACGATCAGATCGAATTGCTCGATACCCGGGTATCTAGAGCCCTAATACATACATATCGTCGCTATAGAAGAAAAAAGACGCAAAGTGTTTTGTTGAGGAAGAAAGACGCAAACTTTTTTTTTTTCAAAGAAAGACGCATTAAAAATATTTTTCGAAAGAAAGACTTCATTTTTTTGATAACGAAGAAAGACGCTTAATTTTTTTTACTTTGAAGAAAGACGCATTCAAATATTTTTTAGGAAAGAAAGACGTATTCGATTTTTGTTTTTTCTTCGTCAATATTAATGCTAATGCGTCTTTCTTCGTCGAAATATTTTATAATGCGTCTCTTTTCGTCGAAATATTTTTTAATGCGTCTATCTTCGTCGACATGTTTTGTAAAGCGTCTTTTTCCCCCGACATATTTTTAATGCGCCTTTTTTCGTCGACAAATTACTGGCATGCGTCTTTCTTCTTCCGGAGCGACGATATGTACATATGTTCATATGGGTGGAATAATAAAATAAAAAATAATGTGTACACAGTGTTGTATTTAAATGTAATATAAACAATGTTAAAGTGGACATGTCATTACTTTGAAAAGTGCATGTCCACTTTAACATTGTTTATATTACATTTAAATACAGAATTTTCTAATTCGGGATTTTGTGAAGCAGAATTTTAAAAAATCAGGATTTTAAAAAAGCAGGATTTTAAAAAAAGAGGATTTTAAAAAAGCAGGATTTTAAAAAGCAGGATTTGGCTTTCGGGATTTTGCGAAAACAGGATTTCGTTACCAACCCGCATATGAATATTATTCTTTGTGCAAAATTTAATTTCTTTATGACTTCTAATTATAAAGATGTCACGTTACAAATTCCCAAAGGGTGTTCCAGAAATATCTTTGTTAAAAAGTAGGCGTGGTCATTAACCGATTTCAATAACTTTTTGTGTGTCTATTAACACAAGTTATAAAAGTGTATACACCAAGTTTCGTCATAATATCTTAATTATTTGTCGAGTTATGGGCTCCGAAATCTCGTATATTCCTTTGTCTAGAAAGAGGCGGTGCCACGCCCATTTTCCAAACTTTTTCTATTTTTTTTTCCGGTCTATTGTGGAACTTATGCCACAAAATATCAATGAATTATCTTTATATTTGACAGAGATATCGCTTAAAATGTTTTTATTAGGTCACTTTATAATACCCATATATAAAAGTGGGCGTGGTCGTCAACCGATTTTGGTAATTTTTCGTCCACACATTTTCCTAAGCAAATATATCACGCGTACCAAATTTCATCGATATATCTTTAACGGTTTCTGAGTTATAGCTTATAAAACTTTCAATATTTGCCCCTTAATAAGTGGGCGTGGCACCGCCCATTTTCCAAAATTTTTGTGGTTTTTGTTTTATGTCGGTAGTTGGACACAGTTGGCCACAAAATTTCAGTGATAGATCTTTATATTTGACAGAGATATCGCTTAAAATGTTTTTATTAGGCCCCTTTATAGTTCACATATATAAAAGTGGGCGTGGCCGTCAACCGATTTTGACAATTTTCCGTCAAAACATTTGTCTAAGTAAGTAAATTACGCATACCAAATTTCATCGATATATCTTCAACGGTTTCTGAGTTATGACATATAAAACTTTCAATGTTTGACCCTTAATAAGTGGGCGTGGCACCGCCCATTTTCCAAAATTTCAAATTTCTTCATAAGGGCCTGAGCTCAATACGTGGGTAAAATTTTATCACTCTAGCTATATTAGTCGCTGAGATACCAAATTTCCGATTTTTTCTATATAGGAAAAGTGGGCGTGGTCATGGTCCGATTTCGCCCATTTTCAATACCAACCGTCCCAGTCCCGATACCAACTTGCATTCCAAATTTCATCAAAATATCTCAATTTTTGCGCGAGTTATCGTGCGTACGGACGGACGGACGGACGGACGGACATCGCTCAATCGATTTCTCTTTTCACCCTGATCATTTTGATATATATAAATAAGTCTATATCTATGTATCTCGATTATTTCATTCTGTTACAATCCACCGTTATGAAATCAAAATTATAATACTCTGTGTACTAGTACAGCTGAGTATAAAAAAGCACATGTGCGTCACAAACCTTTTTACCGTAATTAGCTAAAGTGTTGTACGTTAATTTACTTCAAATATTTTTCTAGAAACGAGAAAGTTTTACGTAAACATTTTTATTATCCTCAATTTGTTTTTATTCCCATTAAATTCTAAGCGAAAAATACTCTAAAATGAAATTAGAGTTTAGCTTTAATAAATCGTCGCCCGGATAAATTAAAGTCGTATGTGAAATTTGGGCCGAATTGAGTTAATAATGCAGTTATACTAAACTAATCAAGATCTTTGGAATGACGTTATCCATTTTTTGCTATCTTTTTCAGTTTAAGAGATATTGAGCAGTATTTTGTCGTATGTGCAAAGTCACAAGCGATTTCGTCTAATTTCTAATGTGCTTTTACTTGCTGTGAATTATTAATTTATTTACTTTTATGAGAAATAAAATAGTTTAAAAAATCCTTAATTTAGTTCAAATTGGGAGCACATTTTGTCGTACGTTATACACATTTCCTGCAAAACTCTTGCTAAAGATAACATACGACAAAATTTTACTGAAGCAAATCCTTTATAAATTTCAAAATAATAAACAATATAATAAACAAAATTAAAATAATTTAGTAATTGTGTGGCCTAGTAGTGTTCTGCCAAGACTTTGGAGAAAATCTAATGAGGCGTTTTGGAGAAATACAATTCCAAACTTCAAACCTCTTTTCCCAAAAGTCTTTAAATGCAACATATGACTTTAATTTATCCGGGCGACGAAATACGAAAAAGAATTTTTGTGACTTAGTCTAACGTGGAAGTCGAATTATATTTAAATATCTTATTGAAAAACGGCATTTTCGTAATAGTATTAACCTTGGGCCCGGTCCAACGCCATAAATTTAATTTAATTGAAATAATTATTTTATGTGAATTTTATATGTGCTATTGGCCAGTTTTTAAATTAAGAAAAATTGAAAAAAATTTTTTGTAGAAGTTATGGATCCATTTCGGAGACCACCACATCCCCTCATCAGACTTCTTCAAGCGGCCTCAATCGAGGATCGAACTTAAGTCGTTTCGATTGGTAATCGAATGTCATCCGATTGAGCTACCACCGGCGTCAGCTTTGTTTCGCTTAAATTTCAATTTTCCTTTTATTACAATCCACATACCAACAACAGTAAGCGAAACAAAGCTGACGGCCAAAAAATTTTTCCAATTTTTCTTAATTTAAAAACTGGCCAATAGCACATATAAAATTCACATAAAATAATTATTTTATTATAATTATAATTATTAGAATTAAAAGGGCCATGTAAAAACAAAACGTAAATTAATTAAATTAATTTTATAATTTTAATTATTTAGTGGTAGTGGCAGGTCCACCAAATTCGTAAGAAGAGCAAAAATTAAGTAGTACATCTCGAATTTGGAGAGTATCTAACTCTGCCTAGGGATGGCAACTATAACCGGAAAAACGATTATAATCGGTTAATTTCTTTCGGTTAACGGTTAAAATGTATCGGTTTTTTCCTTTTGATTATTTTTTCGATTAATCTTTTTTCTCTAAAGTCGAAAATAATCGAAAGGAAATAATCGAGAATTACAGCCTTTTCATTCGAGTCCGAATTCAGTTACCTACGGTTTTGTGAGTATATCCAAAAAATCGCAATATACGTTCCCTCCAGCCAGCGTTGCCGTATTGACGATTTTATGCAATGATTTGACGATTTTTCTCAATAAATGACGATTTTTTCGTTTATTGTATATTTTTTTAAGGAAAGTGGCATTATTAAAAATTTAAACCATCTCAGTACAATAATTAAATGGCTATCTTCATGAAATAAATCCTTATATTTTGTAAATTATTTTTCAAGGCAAAATGTTAGTATTAATGAATGATTGATGATGTTATTTAAGTAAGCGCAATGTGCAGATAAATGTGCACAGCTTTTTTTAAATATGATTTCATTTATATACGGATTTGTATTAATTCGTACCTCCTTAAAATTGTTTTTGGGAAAATTTTCCATTAAGGAACAACGCCCCGAAATAAATGACTTTTCCAGCGGGGTAGAGGGGCTCTCACAGGACTTGGAACTGAAATCAAAAATTTCCGGAGGCTTGTAGTTTACAAGATATTTGTTGTTAAGATTTTAAAATTTACCAAACAAAACACGAAAACTACGATTTATTTCCGAGATAAAAGCACGTATTAAAACGAGAAAATGCATATATGTATGTGTGTAGAACAATATTTTGCGTTGGCGGCCTTCAGCCGCGCTTTAAAAAAAATAATCCTCAGCCGACATAATTCTCTGGGGTAATATCTATGGACCCATCTAACCTTAACGACAATTATCTCGTAAACTGTAAACTTCCTGCAAGTTTTGATTTCAGTTTTGAGATATCTGAGAGCCCCTGAAAAAGTAATTTTTTTTCGTGGTGCGCTTTCTTAGTGGTTTTTAGTATTGACGATTTTTTCGCTGAAATTACGATTTTTATACTCAGCTGTACTAGTACACAGAGTATTATAGTTTTAATCACATAACGGTGGATTGTAACAGAATGAAATAATCGAGATAGATATAGACTTATATATATCAAAATGATCAGGGTGAAAAGAGAAATCGATTGAGCCATGTCCGTCCGTCCGTCCGTCCGTCCGTCCGTCCGTCCGTCCGTCCGTCTGTCCGTCCGTCCGTCCGTCCGTCCGTCTGTAAACACTCTAACTCGCGCAAAAATTGAGATATTTTGATGAAATTTGGAACGCAAGTTGGTATCGAGACTGGGACGGTTGGTATTGAAAATGGGCGAAATCGGACCATGACCACGCCCACTTTTCCTATATAGAAAAAATCGGAAATTTGGTATCTCAGCCACTAATATAGCTAGAGTTTTAAAATTTTACCCACGTATTGAGCTCGGGCCCTTATGAAGAAATTTGATGAAGTTTTGGAAAATGGGCGGTGCCACGCCCACTTATTAAGGGTCAAACATTGAAAGTTTTATATGTCATAACTCAGAAACCGTTGAAGATATATCGATGAAATTTGGTACGCGTAATTTGCTTACATAGACAAATGTTTTGACGAAAAATTATCAAAATCGGTTTACGGCCACGCCCACTTTTATATATGTGTATTATAAAGTGACCTAATAAAACCATTTTAAGCGATATCTCTGTCAAATATAAAGATCTATCATTGAAATTTTGTCGCATGAGTCCAACTATGGACATAAAACAAAAAACACAAAAATTTTGGAATATGGGCGGTGCCACGCCCACTTATTAAGGGGCAGACATTGAAAGTTTTATGAGTCATAACTCAGAAACCGTTGAAGATATATCGATGAAATTCGGTACGCGTAATATAATTACTTAGTCAAATGTTTTGGCGAAAAATTATCAAAATCGGTTGACGGCCACGCCCACTTTTATATATAGGAAATATAAGGGGGCCTAATAAAAACATTTTAAGCGATATCTCTGTCAAATATAAAGATCAATCACTGAGATTTTGTGGCAGGAGTCCAACTATGGACATAAAACAAAAACTACAAAAATTTTGGAAAATGGGCGGTGCCACGCCCACTTATTAAGGAGCGAATATTGAAAGTTTAATAAGCCATAACTCAGAAACCGTTAAAGATATATCGATGAAATCTGGTACGCGTGATATATTTACTTAGCCAAATGTGTGGACGAAAAATTACCAAAATCGGTTGACGACCGCGCCCACTTTTATATATGTGTATTATAAAGTGACCTAATAAAACCATTTTAAGCGATATCTATGTGAAATATAAAGATAATTCATTGAAATTTTGTGACATGAGTTTTACAATAGACCGGAAACAAAAAATAAAAAAGTTTGGAAAATGGGCGTGGCACCGCCTCTTTTTAGACAAAGGGATATATGAGATTTCTTAGCCTTTAACTCGACAAATAATTGAGATATTATGACGAAACTTGGTTTATACACTTTTATAACATGTGTTAATAGACACGCAAAAATGTATTGAAATCGGTTTATGACCACGCCTACTTTTTAACAAAGATATTTCTGGAACACCCTTTTGGAATTTGTAACGTGAAGTCTTTGTAACTAAAAGTCATAGAGGGATGAAATTTTGCACTAACAATAATATTTGTATGCTTATTTGGATGATTGATATAAATTTTGAAAATGGGCGTGGCTGCGCCCTGTTTATGCAGCACTCGTTTCATATAAAATACACCCTATATCGAACAAACGCAAACAAACAATGAAAGCATACAGCTGAGTATCTAATGTTCGATTGCACTCGAACTTAGGCTTCCTTACTTGTTTATTATTATAATAAAAACGAACACACATACATAGTATGTATAAAAATTAGCTTGTTTGTCTTCTTGGGGTACTACGTATTAATTTATCAGTAATTGTAATCGAAAAACGGTTATAATCGGTTAATTCCCTACGATTATTCGCTATTAATAATCGAACCCTTTCGATTAACCTAAAAAACGGTTAATCGATTATTAAATTTTTTTTGCCATCCCTAACTCTGCCTAAAATTCGTTAAAGTTATATACGCTCCAGTGTATTATTTACCCTGAAAAGATGTCACTATATTCTCAAATTAACCGTAGACCAACGGAAAAAAACTTCAGAATTCTACGTTTCCGTTTATGAAATGATAAATCTGGCTAATATAGGCAATTAGTCATTAAAAACTCTACAGTGCTGTGTTAGCGCTTGCATTGTAACGATGAACAATGATTGGCCGGTTTAGGTTGTTGTCTCTGATTTCAGCGGTAACATCCGGTTAACAAATTGAAATATACAAATAATCTTAATTCTCTTTGGATCCTCTAATGCAGCAGTGGCAACATGACCTACTTTCGAGAGAAAAAACGAGCAATCATTATTTTCGAAATGCTTTGTGAACGTACCACCTTTGTAGGTTTAGGTTCAATTTGGGACACACATACAGTCGATTACTGTTTAGTTTCAGGCTCGCATGAACATATCCAAGATTCGTCACCTGTTACGATATTATACTCGTATACCGCACGACCCATTTCGAATGTTTCTAGAATTTTTCTCGGATTGAGCTCTTTCGGGAACAATCGGTCCACAATTAGTCCCCGATTATTCCCGTACGGGTATAAATGTGGACTAATTGTAGGCCATTTGTTCCCGAACGGGTATAAATGTAGATTAATGGCTTTTCATTCTACAAAAATATTCAATGTATGTATGCATTAAAAAATTTTATATAAAAATACACCCTTTCTTTTAATAACAATGATGAATAATAATTTTAACAGAATGTTACCAAAAATATCCATTGAAAAATCAATTACAATTATACACTCAATACTGACTATTTAAAAAAATTTTAATTTATTGAATAGATTTTTTTACAAAAGTAAAACTTATTGTATCATCTTTATTTAAATAGGCATGAACATTTATAATTTTTAAAAATTGTTATAAACAAGTAAGGAAGCCTAAGTTCGAGTGGAATCGAACATTAGATACTCAGCTGTATGCTTTCATTGTTTGTTTGCGTTTGTTCGATATAGGGTGTATTTTATATGAAACGAGTGCTGCATAAACATTTTCAAAATTTGTATCAATCATCCAAATAAGCATATAAATATTATTGTTAGTGCAAAATTGCATCCCTCTATGACTTTTAGTTACAAAGACTTCACGTTACAAATTCCAAAAGGGTGTTCCAGAAATATCTTTGTTAAAAAGTAGGCGTGGTCATAAACCGATTTCAATAAATTTTTGCGTGTGTATTAACACGAGTTATAAAAGTGCATAAACCAAGTTTCGTCATAATATCTCAATTATTTGTCGAGTTATAGGCTAAGAAATCTCGTAGATTCCTTTGTCTAAAAAGAGGCGGTGCCACGCCCATTTCCCAAAATGTTTCTATTTTTTGTTTCCGGTCTATCGTAGAACTCATGCCACAAAATTTCAATGAATTATCTTTATATTTGACAAAGATATCGCTTAAAATGTTTTTATTAAGTCACTTTATAATACACATATATAAAAGTGGGCGTGGTCGTCAACCGATTTCGCTAAAATTTCGAACATGTATTACTACAAATAATAAAAGTGTATAAACCAAATTTTGTCATAATATATCAATTATTTGTCGAGTTATGGGCTAAGAAATATCGTATATTCCTTTGTCTAAAAAGAGGCGGTGCCACGCCCATTTTCCAAACTTTTTTTATTTTTTGTTTCCGGTCTATTGTGGAACTCATGTCACAAAATTTCAATGAATTATCTTTATATTTCACAGAGATATCGCTTAAAATGGTTTTATTAGGTCACTTTATAATACCCATATATAAAAGTGGGCGTGGTCGTCAACCGATTTTGGTAATTTTTCGTCCACACATTTGGCTAAGTAAATATATCACGCGTACCAAATTTCATCGATTTATCTTTGACGGTTTCTGAGTTATGGCTTATAAAACTTTCAATATTTGCCCCTTAATAAGTGGGCGTGGCACCGCCCATTTTCAAACATTTTTGTATTTTTTGTTTTATGTCCGTAGTTGGACTCCTGCCACAAAATTTCAGTGATAGATCTTTATATTTGACAGAGATATCGCTTAAAATGTTTTTATTAGGCCCCTTTATAGTTCCCATATATAAAAGTGGGCGTGGCCGTCAACCGATTTTGATAATTTTTCGCCAAAACATTTGTCTAAGTAAGCAAATTACGCATACCAAATTTCATCGATATATCTTCAACGGTTTCTGAGTTATGACATATAAAACTTTCAATGTTTGACCCTTAATAAGTGGGCGTGGCACCGCCCATTTTCCAAAACTTCATCAAATTTCTTCATAAGGGCCTGAGCTCAATACGTGGGTAAAATTTTATCACTCTAGCTATATTAGTGGCTGAGATACCTAATTTCCGATTTTTTCTATATAGGAAAAGTGGGCGTGGTCATGGTCCGATTTCGCCCATTTTCAATACCAACCGTCCCAGTCTCGATACCAACTTGCATTTCAAATTTCATCAAAATATCTCAATTTTTGCGCGAGTTATCGTGCGTACGGACGGACGGACAGACGGACGGACGGACGGACATTGCTCAATCGATTTCTCTTTTCACCCTGATCATTTTGATATATATAAGTCAATATCTATCTCGATTATTTCATTATGTTACAATCCACCGTTATGAAATCAAAATTATAATACTCTGTGTACTAGTACAGCTGAGTATAAAAATAGCCTTGCCTAACAACTTTGAAAAACTCCTCACATGTCTTTTTCACTCGCATAATGCATTCTCAAGACTTTGGAGAAAATACTTAATTTTTTTAAAAGATTTCACTACAAGATGAAAGCTAATCGAATAAAATTTCTTCTAATATATATAACAACTTATAATTTTTAGACATTTACATAAAAAATAGCCTTAGCTTACAACTTTGGATGAAAGCGATTAATCTATATTTGTACCCGCTCGGGATGTAAGCGATTAATCTCCATTTGTACCCGTTCGGGTATACAAATTGAAAGTCTCTTCATAGGACATGCTCGAACAAATGCGATCAATTCGCCCCATATAAAGGGATGTAAAATTGTACTAGTCGCATGCTCCCTTGCGATTGATCCCGGACATGTCCCGGATTAATCGCATTTTTTGCAATAAATTCAAATTTTTATAAATAAATTGTCAGTGCATTGTGCATGTTTAATTGATTTTTCAATGGATATTAATTAAAATTATTATTCATCATTGTTATTAAAAGAAAAGGTGCTCAATTAGTTTTGCCTACAACTTTTTACTTACAATTTTTTAATAACATTGAATATTTTTGTAAAATTTCTACATTTAATGAATCTAGATTTGTACTCGTTCAGGAACAATTGTTCTACAATTAGTCTACATTTATTACCGTATGGGACCAGTCGGGGACTAATTTTGGACAGATTCACAGTGCTTCGTCCCATAGGAAAAATTATTATAAAATAAATTGATTAATTTATTCAATTAATATATATTTTTGTGAAGCTAACATATTAAACATTATATTATACTTTTGTTACCAATAGGGGTCGCTAAACTCAGTAAAGTAAGAAGATTTTTAATGTGTGACAAAAAAAATTGCCAAAAATTCATTTTATATCGTATTACTCTGTAACTTGCCACGTTTGCTAACCATTATATGCACAAATCGCTGAATTAACTTTTGATAAATATTTTTTTTCTCAAAACGGTGACTAGGACCATCGAAAACTTTTGCGACGTTTTTATTGGGGTTCAAAAAATTACTAAGCTAGAGTCAAACAAAAAATTAAAAAAGAATACCTATTTTTTTATTTGCGAATCGGGTTACCTTTGAAGTCGTCTAGTAGAATCTGTAAGAAAATTGCATTGTTTTTTGATGGAAATGTAAAAAATGTACGATATTATAAAGGCATATTTTTTAAATTTTAGAAATTTTCACAGAACTTTATGTATGTACGTATGAATGTATATAGCAAGGATGCATCGTAACGTTAATATTATCGTTTACCGAAAAAAAGCAATCGTTTCCGTTGAAACTATTGAGGTTTTTACCGTTTACGCAATTATCAAAATAATTTATAGTCGCAAAATAACGATAATGAAATTATCGAAATAATACCATTTCGTTGATTATCGAAAAGAAATTATCAAAATAATTTCATTTCGTTGATAAGCGTTATCATAACCAAATTTATAACGTTGAAATGCTTAGTGCGCTCGCAATGCCGTCGCGAACAATCGGCCGAGTGCTCGCATACATATGTACATATATGCATATGCACACGAACTGCTACGATTTGAGTGACAGCTGTGTATGTATGCGTCTCGTGCAGGCAATCTTTTTGTTGATTTACTTTGTTTCAACGTTACCGGTTGCATTTTGATAATTTAGTTTTGTGAATTATCGAAACGAAATGGTTTTGATAATTTAGCGTTGCGAATTAACGAAACAAAACCATTTTGATAATTTAGCATTGTGAATTAACAAAACGAAATAGAATCCGTTCGTTCGTTAAGCATCTCTGGTATATAGTATGGAAAATATTCAGCAAAATTAATATATATATGAAACTATTTTTTCCCTCATGTTGTAGGAAATTAGTCTAATTATGATAAGATACATATGTACAAAGTTTTTATAAATAGGTGACTAATATTAACAAAAGAACATAGATGTAATAAATAATAACTTTTTTGCGTGAAACACATGCAATTTTACAAACTTTGACAAAATTAAAAAAAAAAAACAAAAAAACGACTATTTTTTTAATTTAAGTTTCGATTCTTTGCTAGGAAGTCACCTCTAGGCAGTGGGCGGCATAACCTCCGAGTGCCATGAAAAAGCTTCTCGCAAAAAATGCATTTGCCGTTCGGAACCGGCGTAAAACTGCAGGTCCACCCAATTAAGTAGTAGGAAAAACAATAGTCAAGGAGCACACCTCGAATAGGTAGAGAAGCTCGGCCATAAAACTCGTCAGAGTTATAATAGCGCCAGTGTATTATTTGACAATGCCAAGCGCTTCACACGGACACAGCAGCGCACTAACGCTCGTATCTAAAATAAAGATGTTTACACATCAAAAGTTTCAAATATTTCATATTTTCACAAAGTTGGGTTCTGGTGGCCTATGTTGCTCCAAGTGACACTTAAGTGTCCTCAACGGCAACGCTAGCCGACAGGATGTAACGCCTCTTAAGCTGGATGCACCCATGTTTAAAAGGAATTTACATTGGAATTGATTTAATCACTTTTTAAGTATTTCTTTATTATGCCAACTTATCTATTCACATACATAAGTCTGAAGCTTAATAATATTAAATTATACCCTTCCAAATTTCAATATTATTAACAAATGTATGTACATCGAACAGTTCGTTCGATACTTTTTATTCCTCCTCAGTTTCCTCCCCGTCGGGAGCATCATCCACGTCGGCGGCAACCGCATTAGACCCAGGTTTGGCTGAGACGGGACCTGACACACTGCGAGGATTACCATAAATCTCAATATTGTAGTCCATATATTCGCGAACATCCGATTTAAAGAGAAGTGAAATTCTCCTGCTACCTATTTTACCTCTCTTCATCGATACACGGCCCCCATTACTCTTCCTGTTATCGATAACTTTTACTTCAGTGATAATGTAAGAACGATGTGATTTCTGTGAAAAAAAAAATATATTTTTAACACGCTTTTATTAGTTTGACCTGTATGATCAATCGCTTTCAGCACGAACGGGTACAAATGTAGATTTTTCCTTAAAAATTGTAAATGTTCATGCATATTTAAATAAAGATTATATAATGTTTTACTTTTGTAAAAAAATCTCAATAAATAAATTTAAAAAATTGTCAGTTTTGACTCAAAACTTTTGAGTATGCATTATATGAGCGTAATGTACCTAAAGGATTTTTTCATTGGATATTTTACACGGTAGGCAGGAAGCGACGATAGGTTGCATGAAAATGTCGAGAAAAAAGGAAAGTGGGGTTGTGTTATGTGATGTTTATAGATGAAACATCCGTTGAAATTAAAATCCGAGCTGCTCCTTTTTCAAGGATATCCACATTTTTTGTTTTTTTTGAAAGGATCAAATATTGAGGAAATCGAAAATTCGCCACCGTCCAAATTTTTCCGATTTCAATACATTATTTGGTCGCTAAGGGATACAAAAAAAGGTATTAAAAAGATAAAAGGACACCTGTAGTGGAAAAATCCAATGTGAACAGGACCTAAAGGATAACCACTGAAATATAAAATAACACAAAAAGTACCCACTTTAATTTGCGTATAACTCCTAAAATGTTAACTCTACGTGAAAATTCCTTATTATATGTTTCATTCAGAATAAATAAAGGATTATTTCTTTGATATACAATTTTGATGTACCTGTAGTGGTTAATGCACTTTGGTCCATCTAAAGTGAAAATTTCAAAAAAAAGTACTTTTTTTTATGGTGCTATTTTAAGTTCAAATATTTTTCTAGTTTATGTAAATATTTTAATCTAATGATCCAATTCTAATTCTTACATATCTATACGTTAATATTAAAAAGAATTAGAGCTGAAATACGCGCTAGCTGTGCACGGTGGGCGGTAAGCAACAATAGGTTGCATGAAAATATGGAAAAAACGATCGCCGGCTAAAAACTTACGTAAAATGATATTCTAATATATTTCATAAACACACAGCAAGCGTGAATAAAACTTCCAACATTTTTTTTTAACGAAAATTAGTACCAGCACACAGCTAGGCACATATTCGTTGGGCCATCGTTTTTACGATATTCCCATGCAACCTATTGTTGCTTCCCGCCCACCGTGCACAGCTAGCGCGTATCTCAGCTCTAACTCTTTTTTAGTATTAACGTATAGATATGTAGGAATGAGAGTTGGATCATTAGATTAAAATATTTACATAAACTAGAAAAATATTTTAACTTAAAATAGCACCATAAAAAAAACGTACTTTTTTTGAAATTTTCACTTTAGTTGCACAAAAGTACATTAACCACTGCAGGTACATCAAAATTGTATATTAAAGAAATATTTCTTTATTTATTCTGAATGAAACATATAATAAGGAATTTTCACGTAGAGTTAACATTTTAGGAGTTATACGCAAATTAAAGTGGGTACTTTTTGTGTTATTTTATATTTCAGTGGTTATCCTTTAGGTCCTGTTCACATTGGATTTTTCCACTACAGGTGTCCTTTTATCTTTTTAATACCTTTTTTTGTATCCCTTAGCGACCAAATAATGTATTGAAATCGGAAAAATTTGGACGGTGGCGAATTTTCGATTTCCTCAATATTTGATCCTTTCAAAAAAAACAAAAAATGTGGATATCCTTGAAAAAGGAGCAGCTCGGATTTTAATTTCAACGGATGTTTCATCTATAAAGATCACATAACACAACCCCACTTTCCTTTTTTCTCGACATTTTCATGCAACCTATCGTCGCTTCCTGCCTACCGTGTTTAGGCAACCTTTTGTTTAAAATTGTTATTAAACAAGTAAGGAAGCCTAAGTTCGAGTGCAATCGAACATTAGATACTCAGCTGTATGCTTTCATTGTTTGTTTGCGTTTGTTCGATATAGGGTGTATTTTATATGAAACGAGTGCTGCATAAACAGGGCGCAGCCACGCCCATTTTCAAAATTTATATCAATCATCCAAATAAGCATACAAATATTATTGTTAGTGCAAAATTTCATCCCTCTATGACTTTTAGTTACAAAGACTTCACGTTACAAATTCCAAAAGGGTGTTCCAGAAATATCTTTGTTAAAAAGTAGGCGTGGTCATAAACCGATTTCAATACATTTTTGCGTGTCTATTAACACATGTTATAAAAGTGTATAAACCAAGTTTCGTCATAATATCTCAATTATTTGTCGAGTTAAAGGCTAAGAAATCTCATATATCCCTTTGTCTAAAAAGAGGCGGTGCCACGCCCATTTTCCAAACTTTTTTATTTTTTGTTTCCGGTCTATTGTAAAACTCATGTCACAAAATTTCAATGAATTATCTTTATATTTCACATAGATATCGCTTAAAATGGTTTTATTAGGTCACTTTATAATACACATATATAAAAGTGGGCGCGGTCGTCAACCGATTTTGGTAATTTTTCGTCCACACATTTGGCTAAGTAAATATATCACGCGTACCAGATTTCATCGATATATCTTTAACGGTTTCTGAGTTATGGCTTATTAAACTTTCAATATTCGCTCCTTAATAAGTGGGCGTGGCACCGCCCATTTTCCAAAATTTTTGTAGTTTTTGTTTTATGTCCATAGTTGGACTCCTGCCACAAAATCTCAGTGATTGATCTTTATATTTGACAGAGATATCGCTTAAAATGTTTTTATTAGGCCCCCTTATATTTCCTATATATAAAAGTGGGCGTGGCCGTCAACCGATTTTGATAATTTTTCGCCAAAACATTTGACTAAGTAATTATATTACGCGTACCGAATTTCATCGATATATCTTCAACGGTTTCTGAGTTATGACTCATAAAACTTTCAATGTCTGCCCCTTAATAAGTGGGCGTGGCACCGCCCATATTCCAAAATTTTTGTGTTTTTTGTTTTATGTCCATAGTTGGACTCATGCGACAAAATTTCAATGATAGATCTTTATATTTGACAGAGATATCGCTTAAAATGGTTTTATTAGGTCACTTTATAATACACATATATAAAAGTGGGCGTGGCCGTAAACCGATTTTGATAATTTTTCGTCAAAACATTTGTCTATGTAAGCAAATTACGCGTACCAAATTTCATCGATATATCTTCAACGGTTTCTGAGTTATGACATATAAAACTTTCAATGTTTGACCCTTAATAAGTGGGCGTGGCACCGCCCATTTTCCAAAACTTCATCAAATTTCTTCATAAGGGCCCGAGCTCAATACGTGGGTAAAATTTTAAAACTCTAGCTATATTAGTGGCTGAGATACCAAATTTCCGATTTTTTCTATATAGGAAAAGTGGGCGTGGTCATGGTCCGATTTCGCCCATTTTCAATACCAACCGTCCCAGTCTCGATACCAACTTGCGTTCCAAATTTCATCAAAATATCTCAATTTTTGCGCGAGTTAGAGTGTTTACAGACGGACGGACGGACGGACGGACGGACAGACGGACGGACGGACGGACGGACGGACGGACGGACGGACGGACGGACATGGCTCAATCGATTTCTCTTTTCACCCTGATCATTTTGATATATATAAGTCTATATCTATCTCGATTATTTCATTCTGTTACAATCCACCGTTATGTGATTAAAACTATAATACTCTGTGTACTAGTACAGCTGAGTATAAAAAGGGTGTTCAATTCGTTTTACCGGTTGTTCTATAATTTTTTAAATACATTGCATATTTTTGTAAAATGTCTACATTTAAGGAATCTAGATTTGTACCCGTTCGGAATAAAAGCGATTAATCTACATTTATACCCGTTCGGGATGAAAGCGATTAATCTACATTTATACCCGTTAGGGAACAATTGGTCTACAATTAGTCTACATTTATACCCGTACGGGAACAATCGGGGACTAATTGTGGACCGATTGTTCTCGAAAGAGATCAATCGCGGACAAATCTCTTTCGGGATTGATCGCACATTTTTTTGCAGGGCTGCCTAAATATATGCATCATATTTACTAATGAGATTATTAATTGGATAGCACGTGTCCTTTGCGCATATATCTGACAAACGTGATACTTACTCTGCTAGGAAATGTCAACCTTTTTCTGGTGCGCAAAAATTTACTGGATGCAGCTGATAATTGCCCTTTATAGATAAGAACATCGCCGGAAGCGTGGTCTCCCCATTTACGGCTAGAGGCTTGACTGGTGGCAATCAATGCCGCTGCGATGGCAAGGGTAAGTAATGCGATCTTCATCTTTCAAAATTTAGTGCAATTAAAACGTTCCAACTGCTGCTGAATTACTGCTGATCTATGGCAGAAACTGTCCCCTTTTATATCCTGCTTTTCTCTAATGTTATTTGCGTGCAAAATTTGATACATGTACGTCAATAAGCAAGTGTTTGTTTTAAGTGAAATTTGAATTGTTGTTTGCGCATGTGTCTCATTAGGGTGAAACTATTGACGTCGCGATATTTTGGCAAACACAAAATAGTATTTTTGCTACAAAATACATAAATGCATTGTTTATCATTTTTTTAACTTTCCTATTGTTACCTTTCCCAAAAGAAATTTAATCAAAAGAAGCTGTTTTCTTTAAGACCACTTGTTGTTTTTATCTACTAAAAAAGCACATGTGCGTCACAAGCCTTTTTACCGTAATTAGCTAAAGTGTTGTACGTTAATTTGCTTCAAATATTTTTCTAGAAACGAGAAAGTTTTACGTAAAAAATTTTATTAATTATCCTCAATTTGTTTTTATTCCCAGTAAATTCTAAGCGAAAAATACTCTAAAATGAAATTAGAGTTTAGCTTTAATAAATCGTCGCCCGGATAAATTAAAGTCGTATGTGAAATTTGGGCCGAATTGAGTTAATAATGCAGTTATACTAAACTAATCAAGATCTTTGGAATGACGTTATCCGTTTTTTGCTATCTCTTTTAGTTTAAGAGATATTGAGCAGTATTTTGTCGTATGTGCAAAGTCACAAGCGATTTCTTCTAATTTCTAATGTGCTTTTACTTGCTGTGAATTATTTATTTGGTTTTATGAGAAATAAAATAATTTAAAAAATCTTTAATTTAGTTCAAATTGGGAGCACATTTTGTCGTACGTTATACACATTTCCTGCAAAACTCTTGCTAAAGATAACATACGACAAAATTTTACTGAAGAAAATCCTTTATAAATTTCAAAATAATAAACAATATAATAAACAAAATTAAAATAATTTAGTAATTGTGTGGCCTAGTAGTGTTCTGCCAAGACTTTGGAGAAAATCTAATGAGGCGTTTTGGAGAAATACAATTCCAAACTTCAAACTTCTTTTCCCAAAAGTCTTTAAATGCAACATATGACTTTAATTTATCCGGGCGACGAAATACGAAAAAGAATTTTTGTGACTTAGTCTAACGTGGAAGTCGAATTATATTTAAATATCTTATTGAAAAACGGCATTTTCGTAATAGTATTAACCTTGGGCCCGGTCCAACGCCATAAATTTAATTTAATTGAAATAATTATTTTATGTGAATTTTATATGTGCTATTGGCCAGTTTTTAAATTAAGAAAAATTGAAAAAATTTTTTTGTAGAAGTTATGGATCCATTTCGGAGACCACCACATCCCCTCATCAGACTTCTTCAAGCGGCCTCAATCGAGGATCGAACTTAAGTCGTTTCGATTGGTAATCGAATGTCATCCGATTGAGCTACCACCGGCGTCAGCTTTGTTTCGCTTAAATTTCAATTTTCCTTTTATTACAATCCACATACCAACAACAGTAAGCGAAACAAAGCTGACGGCCAAAAAATTTTTCCAATTTTTCTTAATCTAAAAACTGGCCAATAGCTCATATAAAATTCACATAAAATAATTATTTTATTATAATTATAATTATTAGAATTAAAACGGCCATGTAAAAACAAAACGTAAATTAATTAAATTAATTTTCTAATTTTAATTATTTAGTGGTAGGTCCACCAAATTCGTAAGAAGAGCAAAAATTAAGTAGTACATCTCGAATTTGGAGAGTATCTAACTCTGCCTAAAATTCGTTAAAGTTATATACGCGCCAGCCAGTGTATTATTTACCCTGAAAAGACGCCACTGTATTCACAAATTAACCGTAGACCCACGGAAAAAAACTTCAGAATTCTACGTTTTCGGTCGTTTCGACTCGAATATATTTTACATTAATTTATGGAATTATAAATCTGGCTAATATGGGCAATTAGTCATTAAAAACTCTACAGTGCTGTGTTAGCGCTTGCATTGTCACGATGAACAATGATTGGCCGGTTTAGGTTGTTGTCTCTGATTTCAGCGGTAACATCCGGTTAACAAATTGAAATATACAAATAATCATTAATTATCTTTGGATCCTCTAATGTAGCAGTGGCAACATGACCTACTTTCGAGAGAAAAAACGAGCAATCATTATTTTCGAAAGGCTTTGTGAACGTACCACCTTTGTGGGTTTAGGTTCAATTTGGGACACACATACAGTCGATTACTGTTTAGTTTCAGGCTCGCATGAACATATCCAAGATTCGTCACCTGTTACGATACCGAACGACCTCCTTCGAATGCCTCTAGAATTTCCTTGCACCAATTGACACGTGCACGTTTTTGTTCTTGTTCAGAATGCCTAAAGGTGCCTCTATCTCACTATAGATCACGTGCCGATCTAATCATTTCACGCGCAGCATCAATATTTTTCGCGACAACAGAGTTGCATGACGATCTTCGCCAAGATGGTCATCAAACGTTGGTCTTCCACGCTTGATATGAGTCCGAAATATCTGTGGCCACAAGGCATAATCGCTTAAGTCGTAAAATATTATTTCCAGATAAATTCATTTTTATATTTGAAGGTGTTTTTTTTTTAAATTATAAAAGTTGATTAAACACTATGAATGCCAAATCGATGAGCCATCCACAATATTACGATTAAATTTAATTTGAAATTTCGTTGTTGTTGCTGTTGTTGTTAATAATTGCATTTGCATGTCTATGCGTGCCAACATTGTATGTAAGTAAGTACATGTCTACCTACCCTGCAAAAAATGCGATTAATCCGGGACGTGTCCGGATCCCTTTATATGGAGTGAATTGATCGCATTTGTTCGAGTATGTCCTATGAAGAGACTTTCAATTTGTAAACCCGAACGAGTACAAAAGTAAATAAATCGCTTTCATTCAAACTTGTTAAAAACGTTCATGCCTACTATTTACTTAAATAAGTTTTACTTTTGTAAAAAAAATTTCTGCAATAAATTCAAATTTTTATAAATAAACTAGCAAATACCCGTTGCTTCGCAATGAGGAATAATAGTTAACCAAAGTCAAGTCAACTCAACTCAAATCAAGTCAAGTCAAGTCAAGTCAAGTCAACTCAAGTCAATTCAAGTCAAGTCAACTCAAGTCAATTCAAGTCAAGTCAAGTCAACTCAAGTCAAGTCAAGTCAAGTCAACTCAAGTCAATTCAAGTCAAGTCAAGTCAGGCCAAGTTAATTTAAGTTAAGTTAAGTTATTGCGGGGTTATCTGGGTCCACTTGATGACCTTGTCTAGCCATCACTACAGCTCTATGTTGAAGCCGTTCCCAACACTTTTCATTTGATACCAATATCGCTCAAAAACATCCGGGTCCGCATTTTGACCCATATCTGGGGACCCGGTCTAGGAATCATTATGAATAGAACTCCATGTAAAAGCCTTGTTCAAAAGCTTTCATTTCATACCCATATTGCTCCGAAACATTCCGGGTTAATCCGTGGTCACATTTTGACCCATATTTGGGGACCCGGCCCAGGCATCACAAATAACATAATTCTACGTTGAAGTCCTCATCAAGACCTTTCATTTGGTAGCAATATCGCTCAGAAATATTCGAGGGTCATCCGGTCCACCTGTTGACCCTTATCTGGAGACCCGGCCTAGGCATCACTATTAAAATAGCTCTATATTGAAGTCCAGATCAAGGCCTTTGATTCGATACCAATATCGCTCAGACACATCTCTACATCATCCAGATCCACCTTTTGACCCATATCAGGGGACCCGGCATGGAAATCACAATAAAAATAGGTCTGTGTTAAAGCCCTGCTCAATACCGTTAATTTCATACCAATATCGTTCATTTCGGAGTCATCTGGGTCCACATTCTTACCCAGACTGGGGAGGATGTCTAGGCATCACCATGAAAATAACTCTATGTTGAAGTCCTGCTCAACACCTTTCATTTGATACCAATATCGCACGTGTAGGTGCAGGCGTTCTTGAGTTATAGCATAGTATGCACGTGTAAACAGGTTTTTGATTGCCACCGAGACAAACAACAAACCGTGCAAAAACAAACATATGAGTCGCCTACGCTGCGCTGCCTGGTACGACTGCGACGCTTCCACTGAACACGGCAAATGACCAAACGAATCTGTCTATGCTTGCGCTTTTTCGAGTTTTTCGAAATTTAAAACCGGGAAAAAGGTATTAAAGTCTTATGGCGTTTTCTTTTCTGCAAAAAAATGCTGCCCTTCTATATCCCAATTATCGAATTGCGTAACCTAACTTTCTATAAAATGGCTAGATTTGTAGATAATGGTGTCCTCTTGCTTAGTTAGAGGTCAATATTCGGTAAAATTACCATACAAGCTTACAAAATAGCTAAGAAAATCAAAAAGGGCAACATTTTTTCGAGAAAAGAAAACGGCATTAGAAATTCGCAAAAAAAGTACATGGTTGTCGAGAATTTACCATTTGTGACATTTAAAAAAAGAATTATTAAAATCGGTCCAGTACTTTTTGAGTTATCGCGTTACATACATTTTCCATACAATCAATTTTATATAATTAGTATAGATTGTCACTGCATTGTGCATGTTTAATTGATTTTTCAATGGATATTTTTGGTAACACTTACTTAAAATTATATTATTCATCATTGTTATTAAAAGAAAGGGTACTCAATTAGTTTTGCCTACAACTTTTTTCTTACAATTTTTAATAACATTGAATATTTTTGTAAAATTTCTACATTTAATGCATCTAGATTTGTACTCGTTCGGGAACAATTGGTCTACAGTTAGTCTACATTTATTACCGTAAGGGAACAGTCGGAGACTAATTGTTGACCGATTCACAGTGCTTCGTCCCATAGGTTAAATTATTACAAAATAAATTGATTCATTTATTCAAGTAATATATACTATTTTTGTGAAGCTAACATATGTATCACCTATAACATAACCCTATAATTGTAACAAATCCACAAGTTAGTAGCAATTCACTTATACCTACAAGTTCTCCAATTTCCCGTAACACAACAATTTTTCATACAATTGTCCCTACAAGTAAAATATTATACACTTGTAAATATCCATGAATGGAGATGATTTCAGTATGCCAAATGCATTTTCTTACTACGCCGAGTCCGTTTATGAGATATTAAATGCGGTTTGCGCTGGGTTCGTGGGATCGTGATAGATTGGTGAAATTAACCATCACCTAAGAGATACGCTTCATCTCCAAGAATCACCGCGGTCATATGGTGTCGCCAACTATTTTCCATTCTACGAAAAAGAGCACTCGCGCATCCTGAAGACTGCCGGGCCAATCCGCACTTACATAATAAAACTTTAATCCTTCGTCTGACACTTGGTTCCAGCTAGATGCTTGAAATTTCAGGTAGCATACTAAAGTTTAGTTTTCTACAGACCTGTAACAAAAGTATGTTGGTATCTCATATACTAAGCTAGTTATACCGATATGTTGACTAACACATTCGGTACACTTGGGTCTGGCTGGAACCCCATACAAATTATATGAAAATGAAAGTATGTGTGCGTGTTACGCTTAAGAACGTCCACAGTATCCAGGAAACCCTGTCATGAAAACGTGATACTACGTCCTTTTTATTGTCGGGCCATCGAAACTAAACTTTATTTCGTTCACTGCACTAACAACATAGTAAACACATCTGCAGACTGCCATTTTTGGTACTCCATGGATGTCAGATACCCCATGGTATTGCCCTCCGTTTCCGAACCAATGCAGAGAAATGAGAAGTTTCTGTAATGGTGACAAGACATACCATCTAGTCGTAGCATTAGCGATTGGTGGGCCTACACCTTCAAGAAGAGCTTGACCATCTTCTCGGCTAAGTTTGAACCTTTCCACAAATTCTCCGTCTTTCAGGATGTAAAAGTTGATTCTTTCGCGGTACCGATACGTTTCGTGAGCATTTTCGCTCTCGTTTTCGGAATCGCTAACAAAGCGATGTTTTCTTTCTGAAATATGCGACTGTAATGAACCAAGGCTACCTTTAACATAGGTAGAAATTTTTACACAATTGTTGATAATTCCGTCACTTACTTGTAAAAGTGTGCACGTTATGTTATGAAACGTAGCTACAATTGTTTAAAAATTCCAATAATTACAAGTATTAAGCCAGTTACTACAATCCACTTTATGTTACGGAAAATTTTCTTGTACACTTGTTGGGATTGTAGTGCTTGTGTTACAGGCCAGCATTGCCGTTGAAAAATTTTCGTGGTGGCTAGATTTGATTTAATTTGTGGCTAAAAATGGTGGCTAAAAAATTTTGTTTCAAATTAACATGTTTTAAATTTATTTTTAAAATTCAGGCACAAAACTATTGCAAATAATATAAGGAAAAAATCATAAATTTGTGTAAAAATAACATATTCATACATACATAGTATGTACTTAACTATATCTAAAACAATTAGATATCACATTCAATATCTATCATTGTGTCGTCATCACTAATTGACTCTTTCTCTTCATAAATTAATTCTTTCTTCATTAATTTAATGAGATCTTCTGTTATTTCAAATTCATTGCAACATTGTTTTACATTCTTTAAGCCATATCTTATAGTTAAAGTTGCATTCAACATTGTATGATTCATTTTGTTTCGATTTTTTGGTTTTGACAATATTCATTACGGAAAAGATTCTTTCCACCTCGGCGTTGCTAAGTGGTAGAAGTAGCAAACAATATACAAAGTCAGTTAGATCCTTATACGGACTTTCATCGACAGCCTACTATTCCACTAGCGAGTATCAACAGGCATTTATCGATAGTTGCGTTACTTGTTTTGTTTTGTAACACTTAAGGCCTTTGGCAACTTACAATCTGTATTGAGAGGAAGTGTATATGTGTGAGTGTCGGGTGATTGACGCAAATATCAAAAATTTTTGATTTTCGTCGCCGCGAGCCGACAACAAGTACGTATAGCACGACGGCTGCCGATTGCACTAACACACACAAAAAACAATCAAATTTGACTAACTCACTCAAAAAAACACCCAAATTGGACTATCCAGATTGTAAGTTGCCAAGGGCCTTTAAATCGATTTGTGATAATCGCTGAATTGAATTAGCGTTACCATATGTGCAAAATTATGGTTCATTACAAGCGGTGGCTAAAAACGTGGCTAGTGGCAAAACCCAAATTTTGGTGGCTAAAAAAACACGGCGGTGGCTAAATCTAGCCCCCAAATGGCTAAAACGGCAATGCTGTTACAGGCCCCTGGAATAAATCTGTGCCCGCAAATTAAAGTAGCCTAGCAAATCTCTAGTATTGTATGAAAAATCGTTTTATTAAAACATCCTAACTAGAGTTATGTGGGTACCTCTTGGACGTATTTATTTGCGTTTTCAGTTTATTAAAAAAAACTTTACTTCAGTTAGGAATTATAATTTTTTTTTATCAATTTTGTTTTCATAGCCTAAGAGGAAATAGGTTATTTTCAGTGATTTTTTTTTATTTTTACACAATTTATCTCGAGCTAGGTTTTTTTGTTAGAATATTTTTCTCATTTCATGCGTTATTATGTTCAGTTGGGTTTTTTTGTTGGAAGCAAGTGGATATGATAAACTGAGATAAGAGATTTTTCAAGGATATATATTATAGAAATTCAATTAATTATTATATACTGTATACATAAAACACCTTTTTTCATCAATTAAACTTTAATGTGGCCGCTGGGGTGCAGTGCGTAGACTGCTCGCCTGCTATACCAGAGGTCTCGGGTTCTAACCCAGTCCGGAAAAACACCACAAAAAATTTTTCTAATTGATTAAAACCCAATTATTGGGTTTTTATAAATAGCGGTCACCTCTCGGTAGTGGGCGGCATACCCACCGTGTATTTCTGCCATGAAAAGGCTTCTCACAAAAAAGCATTCACCGTTCGGAGCTCGCATAAAACTGTAGGTCCACACAAATTGTAGGAAAAACAATAGTTAAGAACCACACCTCGAATTGGGAGAGAAGCTTGGCAATAAAACTCTTCAGAGTTTTAATATCACCAGTGTATTATTATTGTTATTTTTTTTTATTTATTAATATTGATAGTTAAGCTTAAAAGCTAGAAACTAACAGATATTTTTTTATATAGCACTGGAAACTCAGGCCTTCGGCTAGTTATTATTGTTATTAAACTTTAATCGTATAGCCTTTTACAAGGTATGGATCCTGGTAACATGGAGGAAGAAGACTTTCTGAATATGGATTATAGTAGCGACGACTCAATTAAGGACTCATTTTTTAACGATAGTCAGTCGGACACGGGGTCAGATAGTGCTGATTAGCCTATGCCTTCCTACACCTTTTTGCGATCTTCTGAATATTTTTATAAACGCTTTATACACTTTTTATTTAACTGTACATGGCTGTGTTTCCGGACAACCTACGTGTTATATGTGGCATGAGACCCTTGCAAATCGTGGTGGCAGTGGAATAGCATCGTGCTTATTCAAACACTTAAATAGTTTACCATTCAAGATTAAACATGTCGTTTTTTATAGCGATTGCTGTCCTGGCCAAAACCAAAACTCTTATTAGTACTATGTTTTAAATCTTCATGCAAGGTGATACTAACATTGAGAAAATTTATCACAAGTTTTTGGTTCCTGGTCATACGCATATGGAGTGTGCTGTAGACATGCCTTAATCGAACGAAAAAAAAACAAACGAATATAAAGATTCGTCACTGGGTTTATAAACATATGTATTTTGCACATGACTCGGTGCAGTGAAATAAAGCCCGTGGAATTATCGCGCGATTTTTAGTTCCAATTTTTCGTTTTTTCTGAATATGGTGTATTATAATTGGAAAACGCGCCGCAGGCGAAAAATTGGAATAAAAAATCGCGCGATTTTTAATTCCAATTTTTCGATTCTTTCAATTTTTTTTAAATCCCTTCTAAATATTCAAATACTCAATCGAATAAACAAAGCTTCAGTAAATTTCTATAATCATTTATTACTAACAATTTTCAAGGTCTGTAAGTACATAAGTAAATATTTAAATACTCAATCAAAATAAGCAAAACTTCATTACATACATATTGGCACTTTCAGACCACAATCTAAACAAATACTCTTATAGAGTTTTCAACAATTTGACGACAAACCGGGCACAAAATATTTCTATTGCCATTTACAATTGCAACCTTACTGTGCTCTCCAAAGCAATCCGCACACAATTTAAAGTGATTGCATGGGCTTAAGAGAATATCGCGTGGCTTGGTAAAACAAATAACACACAACAAATCGCGCGATTTTTAATTCCAATTTTTGGTTTTTTTTTTTTAAATATGGTGTATTATTATTGAGAAAAGCGCCGCAGGCGAAAAATTGGAAAAAAAAATCGCGCGATTTGTTGTGTGTTATTTGTTTTACCAAGCCACGCGATATTCTCTTAAGCCCATGCAATCACTTTAAATTGTGTGCGGATTGCTTTGGAGAGCACAGTAAGGTTGCAATTGTAAATGGCAATAGAAATATTTTGTGCCCGGTTTGTCGTCAAATTGTTGAAAACTCTATAAGAGTATTTGTTTAGATTGTGGTCTGAAAGTGCCAATATGTATGTAATGAAGTTTTGCTTATTTTGATTGAGTATTTAAATATTTACTTATGTACTTACAGACCTTGAAAATTGTTAGTAATAAATGATTATAGAAATTTACTGAAGCTTTGTTTATTCGATTGAGTATTTGAATATTTAGAAGGGATTTAAAAAAAATTGAAAGAATCGAAAAATTGGAATTAAAAATCGCGCGATTTTTTATTCCAATTTTTCGCCTGCGGCGCGTTTTCCAATTATAATACACCATATTCAGAAAAAACGAAAAATTGGAACTAAAAATCGCGCGATAATTCCACGGGCTTTATTTCACTGCACCGAGTCATGTGCAAAATACATATGTTTATAAACCCAGTGACGAATCTTTATATTCGTTTGTTTTTTTTTCGTTCGATTAAGGCATGTCTACAGCACACTCCATATGCGTATGACCAGGAACCAAAAACTTGTGATAAATTTTCTCAATGTTAGTATCACCTTGCATGAAGATTTAAAACATAGTACTAATAAGAGTTTTGGTTTTGGCCAGGACAGCAATCGCTATAAAAAACGACATGTTTAATCTTGAATGGTAAACTATTTAAGTGTTTGAATAAGCACGATGCTATTCCACTGCCACCACGATTTGCAAGGGTCTCATGCCACATATAACACGTAGGTTGTCCGGAAACACAGCCATGTACAGTTAAATAAAAAGTGTATAAAGCGTTTATAAAAATATTCAGAAGATCGCAAAAAGGTGTAGGAAGGCATAGGCTAATCAGCACTATCTGACCCCGTGTCCGACTGACTATCGTTAAAAAATGAGTCCTTAATTGAGTCGTCGCTACTATAATCCATATTCAGAAAGTCTTCTTCCTCCATGTTACCAGGATCCATACCTTGTAAAAGGCTATACGATTAAAGTTTAATAACAATAATAACTAGCCGAAGGCCTGAGTTTCCAGTGCTATATAAAAAAATATCTGTTAGTTTCTAGCTTTTAAGCTTAACTATCAATATTAATAAATAAAAAAAAATAACAATAATAATACACTGGTGATATTAAAACTCTGAAGAGTTTTATTGCCAAGCTTCTCTCCCAATTCGAGGTGTGGTTCTTAACTATTGTTTTTCCTACAATTTGTGTGGACCTACAGTTTTATGCGAGCTCCGAACGGTGAATGCTTTTTTGTGAGAAGCCTTTTCATGGCAGAAATACACGGTGGGTATGCCGCCCACTACCGAGAGGTGACCGCTATTTATAAAAACCCAATAATTGGGTTTTAATCAATTAGAAAAATTTTTTGTGGTGTTTTTCCGGACTGGGTTAGAACCCGAGACCTCTGGTATAGCAGGCGAGCAGTCTACGCACTGCACCCCAGCGGCCACATTAAAGTTTAATTGATGAAAAAAGGTGTTTTATGTATACAGTATATAATAATTAATTGAATTTCTATAATATATATCCTTGAAAAATCTCTTATCTCAGTTTATCATATCCACTTGCTTCCAACAAAAAAACCCAACTGAACATAATAACGCATGAAATGAGAAAAATATTCTAACAAAAAAACCTAGCTCGAGATAAATTGTGTAAAAATAAAAAAAAATCACTGAAAATAACCTATTTCCTCTTAGGCTATGAAAACAAAATTGATAAAAAAAAATTATAATTCCTAACTGAAGTTAAGTTTTTTTTAATAAACTGAAAACGCAAATAAATACGTCCAAGAGGTACCCACATAACTCTAGTTAGGATGTTTTAATAAAACGATTTTTCATACAATACTAGACTTAAGAGATTTGCTAGGCTACTTTAATTTGCGGGCACAGATTTATTCCAGGGGCCTGTAACAGCATTGCCGTTTTAGCCATTTGGGGGCTAGATTTAGCCACCGCCGTGTTTTTTTAGCCACCAAAATTTGGGTTTTGCCACTAGCCACGTTTTTAGCCACCGCTTGTAATGAACCATAATTTTGCACATATGGTAACGCTAATTCAATTCAGCGATTATCACAAATCGATTTAAAGGCCCTTGGCAACTTACAATCTGGATAGTCCAATTTGGGTGTTTTTTTGAGTGAGTTAGTCAAATTTGATTGTTTTTTGTGTGTGTTAGTGCAATCGGCAGCCGTCGTGCTATACGTACTTGTTGTCGGCTCGCGGCGACGAAAATCAAAAATTTTTGATATTTGCGTCAATCACCCGACACTCACACATATACACTTCCTCTCAATACAGATTGTAAGTTGCCAAAGGCCTTAAGTGTTACAAAACAAAACAAGTAACGCAACTATCGATAAATGCCTGTTGATACTCGCTAGTGGAATAGTAGGCTGTCGATGAAAGTCCGTATAAGGATCTAACTGACTTTGTATATTGTTTGCTACTTCTACCACTTAGCAACGCCGAGGTGGAAAGAATCTTTTCCGTAATGAATATTGTCAAAACCAAAAAATCGAAACAAAATGAATCATACAATGTTGAATGCAACTTTAACTATAAGATATGGCTTAAAGAATGTAAAACAATGTTGCAATGAATTTGAAATAACAGAAGATCTCATTAAATTAATGAAGAAAGAATTAATTTATGAAGAGAAAGAGTCAATTAGTGATGACGACACAATGATAGATATTGAATGTGATATCTAATTGTTTTAGATATAGTTAAGTACATACTATGTATGTATGAATATGTTATTTTTACACAAATTTATGATTTTTTCCTTATATTATTTGCAATAGTTTTGTGCCTGAATTTTAAAAATAAATTTAAAACATGTTAATTTGAAACAAAATTTTTTAGCCACCATTTTTAGCCACAAATTAAATCAAATCTAGCCACCACGAAAATTTTTCAACGGCAACGCTGGCCTGTAACACAAGCACTACAATCCCAACAAGTGTACAAGAAAATTTTCCGTAACATAAAGTGGATTGTAGTAACTGGCTTAATACTTGTAATTATTGGAATTTTTAAACAATTGTAGCTACGTTTCATAACATAACGTGCACACTTTTACAAGTAAGTGACGGAATTATCAACAATTGTGTAAAAATTTCTACCTATGTTAAAGGTAGCCTTGGTTCATTACAGTCGCATATTTCGGAAAGAAAACATCGCTTTGTTAGCGATTCCGAAAACGAGAGCGAAAATGCTCACGAAACGTATCGGTACCGCGAAAGAATCAACTTTTACATCCTGAAAGACGGAGAATTTGTGGAAAGGTTCAAACTTAGCCGAGAAGATGGTCAAGCTCTTCTTGAAGGTGTAGGCCCACCAATCGCTAATGCTACGACTAGATGGTATGTCTTGTCACCATTACAGAAACTTCTCATTTCTCTGCATTGGTTCGGAAACGGAGGGCAATACCATGGGGTATCTGACATCCATGGAGTTCCAAAAATGGCAGTCTGCAGATGTGTTTACTATGTTGTTAGTGCAGTGAACGAAATAAAGTTTAGTTTCGATGGCCCGACAATAAAAAGGACGTAGTATCACGTTTTCATGACAGGGTTTCCTGGATACTGTGGACGTTCTTAAGCGTAACACGCACACATACTTTCATTTTCATATAATTTGTATGGGGTTCCAGCCAGACCCAAGTGTACCGAATGTGTTAGTCAACATATCGGTATAACTAGCTTAGTATATGAGATACCAACATACTTTTGTTACAGGTCTGTAGAAAACTAAACTTTAGTATGCTACCTGAAATTTCAAGCATCTAGCTGGAACCAAGTGTCAGACGAAGGATTAAAGTTTTATTATGTAAGTGCGGATTGGCCCGGCAGTCTTCAGGATGCGCGAGTGCTCTTTTTCGTAGAATGGAAAATAGTTGGCGACACCATATGACCGCGGTGATTCTTGGAGATGAAGCGTATCTCTTAGGTGATGGTTAATTTCACCAATCTATCACGATCCCACGAACCCAGCGCAAACCGCATTTAATATCTCATAAACGGACTCGGCGTAGTAAGAAAATGCATTTGGCATACTGAAATCATCTCCATTCATGGATATTTACAAGTGTATAATATTTTACTTGTAGGGACAATTGTATGAAAAATTGTTGTGTTACGGGAAATTGGAGAACTTGTAGGTATAAGTGAATTGCTACTAACTTGTGGATTTGTTACAATTATAGGGTTGTGTTATAGGTGATACATATGTTAGCTTCACAAAAATAGTATATATTACTTGAATAAATGAATCAATTTATTTTGTAATAATTTAACCTATGGGACGAAGCACTGTGAATCGGTCAACAATTAGTCTCCGACTGTTCCCTTACGGTAATAAATGTAGACTAACTGTAGACCAATTGTTCCCGAACGAGTACAAATCTAGATGCATTAAATGTAGAAATTTTTCAAAAATATTCAATGTTATTAAAAAATTTTAAGAAAAAAGTTGTAGGCAAAACTAATTGAGTACCCTTTCTTTTAATAACAATGATGAATAATAATTTTAAGTGTTACCAAAAATATCCATTGAAAAATCAATTAAACATGCACAATGCAGTGACAATCTATACTAATTATATAAAATTGATTGTATGGAAAATGCATGTAACGCGATAACTCAAAAAGTACTGGACCGATTTTAATAATTCTTTTTTTAAATGTCACAAATGGTAAATTCTCGACAACCATGTACTTTTTTGCGAATTTCTAAGACTTTAATACCTTTTTCCCGGTTTTAAATTTCGAAAAACTCGAAAAAGCGCAAGCATAGACAGATTCGTTTGGTCATTTGCCGTGTTCAGTGGAAGCGTCGCAGTCGTGCCAGGCAGCGCAGCGTAGGCGACTCATATGTTTGTTTTTGCACGGTTTGTTGTTTGTCTCGGTGGCAATCAAAAACCTGTTTACACGTGCATACTATGCTATAACTCAAGAACGCCTGCACCTACACGTGCGATATTGGTATCAAATGAAAGGTGTTGAGCAGGACTTCAACATAGAGTTATTTTCATGGTGATGCCTACACAGTAAAAAATTATAGTTTATTTCTAATATCATTTGGTACTTAATTTAATCATTCTCGGAATTAAATTTGAATTTTAATGCCAAAAAGTCTTATTTTTAAACTATGAGAAGTTTTACAATTTTATTTATTCCAAAATAGTTTCAAAATAAAGTCTTGAAAAGTATTAAAATCCTCTCTAAAGAAGTTTAATCATTTATGGTTTAAAAACAAATCCTGAAAAGTATAAAAAACTTTCTCTTTCTCAATTATATTACCAACAAAATATTTTTGGTTTAAAGTCAAAACCAAAAAAAATATTTAAAAAAAAAATTATCAGAAAAAAGTAAAAATAAAATCAAACAAAATGTTTTCGAAACTGCAATCCGAAGGAGTAATCAAATATACTCAAATAAATGGACCGAATCTAATAATTGTATCAAGTAAGTAATGCAGGAGATTAATTAAATATCATGAGGGTAAATTTTGCTTTATTTTTTCAGTCATAAGACAGTATCACTGCAAGAACCGCGACCAAAATTTTCCCGGAAATCTCCAAAATATTAGTATAAAAGTGACAATATGTATATATATCGAGCCCTAACCGCCATAATGGAAATCAACAAATTAATATCACATGCATCAACTCCCAAAATTTCATGGCTTTGTAATGTGCAGTTTCGAAGTTAGAGACTAAATAAGTTTCAAGGCTGCATACAAACTGTATGCAAAACAAATTAAAAAAACTGTGTCCGGTAAAATTTACTTTTTGTTGGATACACTTTTATGAGGATTAGGGCTCGATATATAAGGTACTTTAGTGTTTCCTACTACTGTTTTGGATTTTTATGTAAATAAACTATGTTAACGTTATTCAATTTCTCATTAATCTTTGGGGTAATGGGTTATTTGCAGTATATCCACTGGAAATTTTATGGGGGTTTATTTTTAAATCCAAAAAAGTATACATTTTATTCCAATTTTCGGATATATTTAATACCATTTAAAATATTTTTATTACTAAAAATACTATAAAAATAATCAAAATTTGGTATTGATTTAATTCCATAAAAGTATAGAATTTATTCCAATTTTGGATTGATCTTATACCATTTCAATTATTTTTAATACCAGAAATATTGAATGAATGAAAATTTGGTTTTGATTTAATTCCAAGAAAGTATTAATTTGACACCAAGAATAATTTCTGTCTCTCAATATTCTCTTCTTTTTTTAAACCAGAATGGTTTTAATTTTATGCTTTTTGGCATTGTTATATATAAATACCAAAATGGTATTAAAATTAAACTAAAATTTTTACTGTGTAGACATCCTCCCCAGTATGGGTAAGAATGTGGACCCAGATGACTCCGAAATGAACGATATTGGTATGAAATTAACGGTATTGAGCAGGGCTTTAACACAGACCTATTTTTATTGTGATTTCCATGCCGGGTCCCCTGATATGGGTCAAAAGGTGGATCTGGATGATGTAGAGATGTGTCTGAGCGATATTGGTATCGAATCAAAGGCCTTGATCTGGACTTCAATATAGAGCTATTTTAATAGTGATGCCTAGGCCGGGTCTCCAGATAAGGGTCAACAGGTGGACCGGATGACCCTCGAATATTTCTGAGCGATATTGCTACCAAATGAAAGGTCTTGATGAGGACTTCAACGTAGAATTATGTTATTTGTGATGCCTGGGCCGGGTCCCCAAATATGGGTCAAAATGTGACCACGGATTAACCCGGAATGTTTCGGAGCAATATGGGTATGAAATGAAAGCTTTTGAACAAGGCTTTTACATGGAGTTCTATTCATAATGATTCCTAGACCGGGTCCCCAGATATGGGTCAAAATGCGGACCCGGATGTTTTTGAGCGATATTGGTATCAAATGAAAAGTGTTGGGAACGGCTTCAACATAGAGCTGTAGTGATGGCTAGACAAGGTCATCAAGTGGACCCAGATAACCCCGCAATAACTTAACTTAACTTAAATTAACTTGGCCTGACTTGACTTGACTTGAATTGACTTGAGTTGACTTGACTTGACTTGAGTTGACTTGACTTGAATTGACTTGAGTTGACTTGACTTGAATTGACTTGAGTTGACTTGACTTGACTTGACTTGATTTGAGTTGAGTTGACTTGACTTTGGTTAACTATTATTCCTCATTGCGAAGCAACGGGTATTTGCTAGTTTATTTATAAAAATTTGAATTTATTGCAGAAATTTTTTTTACAAAAGTAAAACTTATTTAAGTAAATAGTAGGCATGAACGTTTTTAACAAGTTTGAATGAAAGCGATTTATTTACTTTTGTACTCGTTCGGGTTTACAAATTGAAAGTCTCTTCATAGGACATACTCGAACAAATGCGATCAATTCACTCCATATAAAGGGATCCGGACACGTCCCGGATTAATCGCATTTTTTGCAGGGTAGGTAGACATGTACTTACTTACATACAATGTTGGCACGCATAGACATGCAAATGCAATTATTAACAACAACGAAATTTCAAATTAAATTTAATCGTAATATTGTGGATGGCTCATCGATTTGGCATTCATAGTGTTTAATCAACTTTTATAATTTAAAAAAAAAAAACACCTTCAAATATAAAAATGAATTTATCTGGAAATAATATTTTACGACTTAAGCGATTATGCCTTGTGGCCACAGATATTTCGGACTCATATCAAGCGTGGAAGACCAACGTTTGATGACCATCTTGGCGAAGATCGTCATGCAACTCTGTTGTCGCGAAAAATATTGATGCTGCGCGTGAAATGATTAGATCGGCACGTGATCTATAGTGAGATAGAGGCACCTTTAGGCATTCTGAACAAGAACAAAAACGTGCACGTGTCAATTGGTGCAAGGAAATTCCAGAGGCATTCGAAGGAGGTCGTTCGGTATCGTAACAGGTGACGAATCTTGGATATGTTCATGCGAGCCTGAAACTAAACAGTAATCGACTGTATGTGTGTCCCAAATTGAACCTAAACCCACAAAGGTGGTACGTTCACAAAGCCTTTCGAAAATAATGATTGCTCGTTTTTTCTCTCGAAAGTAGGTCATGTTGCCACTGCTACATTAGAGGATCCAAAGATAATTAATGATTATTTGTATATTTCAATTTGTTAACCGGATGTTACCGCTGAAATCAGAGACAACAACCTAAACCGGCCAATCATTGTTCATCGTGACAATGCAAGCGCTAACACATCACTGTAGAGTTTTTAATGACTAATTGCCCATATTAGCCAGATTTATAATTCCATAAATTAATGTAAAATATATTCGAGTCGAAACGACCGAAAACGTAGAATTCTGAAGTTTTTTTCCGTGGGTCTACGGTTAATTTGTGAATACAGTGGCGTCTTTTCAGGGTAAATAATACACTGGCTGGCGCGTATATAACTTTAACGAATTTTAGGCAGAGTTAGATACTCTCCAAATTCGAGATGTACTACTTAATTTTTGCTCTTCTTACGAATTTGGTGGACCTACCACTAAATAATTAAAATTAGAAAATTAATTTAATTAATTTACGTTTTGTTTTTACATGGCCCTTTTAATTCTAATAATTATAATTATAATAAAATAATTATTTTATGTGAATTTTATATGTGCTATTGGCCAGTTTTTAGATTAAGAAAAATTGGAAAAATTTTTTGGCCGTCAGCTTTGTTTCGCTTACTGTTGTTGGTATGTGGATTGTAATAAAAGGAAAATTGAAATTTAAGCGAAACAAAGCTGACGCCGGTGGTAGCTCAATCGGATGACATTCGATTACCAATCGAAACGACTTAAGTTCGATCCTCGATTGAGGCCGCTTGAAGAAGTCTGATTAGGGGATGTGGCGGTCTCCGAAATGGATCCATAACTTCTACAAAAAAATTTTTTCAATTTTTCTTAATTTAAAAACTGGCCAATAGCACATATAAAATTCACATAAAATAATTCTTCTTCTTCTTCTTGATTGGCGCTTAACCGTCTAGACGATTCTGGCCGAGTCCAACAGAGCGCGCCAATTGCTTCTGTTTCGTGCAGCATGGCGCCACTTGGGAACACCTAGGGAGGCAGCATCGCTGTCCACCTGATTTTCCCAACGCAGTGGAGGTCTCCCTTTTCTTTTGCGTTCAGCGGGTTTCGATAGAAATGCTTTCTTAGCCGGAGCGCCTTCGTCCATTCTCACGACATGACCTGCCCAACGCAGCCGCTGGATCTTTATTCGCTGAACAATGTCGATGTCTGTGTAAAGCTCGTACAGCTCATCGTTAAATCTCCGTCGATACTCGCCCACGCCAACGCGCAAAGGTCCATAAATCTTACGAAGAACTTTTCTCTCGAATACTCCAAGTGCCATCTCATCTGATTTTGAAATTGTCCATGCTTCTGCGCCGTACATGAGGACTGGAACGATGAGCGTCCTGTAGAGTGTGATTTTTGTTTGTCGAGAGAGGACTTTACTTTTCAGTTGCCTACTTAGTCCGAAGTAGCATTTATTGGCAAGCGTGATTCTTCGTTGGATCTCCGTGCTGACATCATTCTTGGTGTTAATGCTGGTTCCCAGATAGACGAAGTCCTTAACAGTTTCGAATTTGTAGCTATCAACATTGACGTGGCTGCCAAGGCGTGCTGTTTCTTTGTGTGATGACAGGAGGTACTTCGTCTTGTCCTCGTTGACCGCCAAACCCATTTTCTTAGCCTCTTTATCCAGCTTGGAGAAGGCAGAACATACGGCGCGCGTGTTAGTGCCAATGATGTCGATGTCATCGGCGTACGCCAGCAGTTGCACACTCTTGTGATATAAGATGCTTCCTGTATGGTTAAGTTCTGCAGCTCGTATTATCTTTTCCAGCATCAAATTGAAGAAGTCGCACGAAAGAGAGTCACCTTGTCTGAAACCTCGTTTGGTCTCGAACGGCTCGGAGAGGTCCTTCCCAATTCTGACGGAGCTGGTGGTGTTAGTCAATGTCATTTGGCATAGCCGTATAAGTTTAGCAGGGAAACCAAATTCAGACATTGCGGCATACAGGCAATTCCTATTCGTGCTATCAAAAGCGGCTTTAAAATCGACAAAGAGATGGTGTGTGTCGGATCCTTTTTCATGGGTTTTTTCCAATATTTGTCGTATTGTGAAGATCTGGTCGATGGTAGATTTACCAGGTCTGAAGCCACACTGATAAGGTCCAATCAGATTGTTGACGATAGGCTTCAGTCTTTCGCACAATACACTTGCTAAGACCTTATATGCGATATTCAGGAGGCTTATCCCACGATAATTGGCGCGTACTGTGGAGTCTCCTTTTTTGTGGATTGGGCAGAGCACACTTAAGTTCCAATCGTCGGGCATGCGCTCGTCCGACCATATTCTGCATAGGAGTTGATGCATGCTCCTTATCAACTCTTCGCCACCATGTTTGAATAGCTCGGCTGGCAAGCCGTCAGCGCCCGGGGCCTTGTTATTCTTAAGCCTAGATACTGCTATTCGCACTTCGTCATGATCAGGTGGTGGAACATGCCTACCATCATCTGCTATTGGGGATTCGGGTCGTACATCTTCTCCTTCCGCACTTTCACTGTTGCCATTATCTAGCAAGGAGGAGAAGTGATCCCTCCACAACTTAAGTATGCTCTGGACATCAGTTACCAGATCACCGTTATCATTCCGGCAGGAATTTGCCCCGGTCTTGAAACCTTCAGTCATCCGCCTGATTTTTTGATAGAATTTTCGAGCATCGTTCCTACCCGCCAGCATCTCAAGCTCTTCACACTCGCGCCTTTCAGCCTCCCTTTTCTTCTTTCGAAAAAGGCGCCTCTCTTCCTTCTTCGCCGTTCGATAACGCTCCCATACGCTTCGCGTTGCGCCCGCACACAATGTAGCCCTGTAGGCGGCGTTCTTTCTTTCCGAGGCATCGCGACATTCCTTGTCGTACCAGGTGTTCTTGTGGGCTCGCTTGTATCCTATAGATTCCTCAGCGGCGATACGAAGTGAACGAGCGATGTGTTCCCATTCCTCAGATACATCGTTTGGTGAAGGGTTGCTCTCAGAGAGCAGGAGTGAGAGCCGAGTGGTGTATTGATTGGCTGTCTGCGTCATGTGCAGCCTTTCGACTTCAAACTTTCCTTGCTGTCCTGCTGGCACATTCTTTGCTGCACAGAGGCGGGTGCGTACCTTGGCTGCTACAAGATAGTGGTCGGAGTCGACATTGGGACCACGGATTGTGCGCACGTCTAGGATGCTGGAGCTGTGTCTGCCGTCGATCATGACGTGATCAATTTGATTTCGCGTTTTTCGATCAGGAGACAGCCATGTGGCTTGGTGTATTTTTTTGTGCTGGAATCTGGTACTGCTAATGACCATGTTTCGCGACCCGGCGAAGTCGATCAGCCTCGTCCCATTGGGACTGGTTACGTCGTGGAGACTGAATTTTCCGACTGTGCTGCCAAAGATACCTTCCTTACCCACCCTGGCATTAAAATCGCCAAGCACAATCTTAATGTCGTGACGGGGGCAGCGGTCGTAGGCATGCTCTAACTGCTCATAGAAAGTGTCTTTGATCGCATCGTCCTTCTCTTCCGTCGGGGCGTGGGCGCAGATAAGAGATATGTTGAAAAATCTCGCTTTGATGCGGATGGTGGCTAGACGCTCGTTCACTGGCGACATAAAATAATTATTTCAATTAAATTAAATTTATGGCGTTGGACCGGGCCCAAGGTTAATACTATTACGAAAATGCCGTTTTTCAATAAGATATTTAAATATAATTCGACGTCCACGTTAGACTAAGTCACAAAAATTCTTTTTCGTATTTCGTCGCCCGGATAAATTAAAGTCATATGTTGCAATTTTTCGCCTGCGGCGCTTTTCCCACTAATACACACTATTTAAAAAAAAACCCGTCTGCGGGCTTAATTGCCCTTTCGAAAGGGAAATAAAGCCCACATCGCCGAATAGAGCGCGCGGGCATTCTTTCCCTTTCTGAGTGGAAATAATACCCACGGGTTTAATTTCGTTTTATTCGCAGGCGCTATTTCTTTTTCAAGAAAAGAAAAAACGCCCGCGGGCGTTATTACCCAAAATATTTAAAAAAAAAATTAATTGCACGGGCGTTATTTGACTGCACCACATGACTCTATATGTCGATTCCATGTGCAATATTTGGTATGGAAGGATGATATTTGAAGCCGCAGAGTTTTGTAATTGGGTTTCGAGTTTCCGACTGTCAAAATGTTAGCTCTTAGTTCTATTCCGGTACATATTACCCTATCTATGTACATACATATATCTTTAACGAAAACCACAAAAGAAACGACCTTTGTGCGACTTCTGATTGCGTCTAATTGTAAATATGCGAATATGTACTTTTGTGAAAGGTAACTTAACAACAATTGCCACAACTAAGATAGTTAGTTAAGCAAGCCTACCCGCCAGAAAATATGTTTGGTTTTAATTTAATTTCAATTAAATTTAAGATATGGATTGAGACTTTCACATACTTCTCAATAGAAAGTAGGAGTGGTTGACAATTCGAAAACGATTGGAAAACGAATTTTCTATTCAAGTTTCAACATCGATAATGCATAATGAAATTAAAAAAAATAAAATAAATAAAAATAATATAAACAAAAAAAAGAAAAAAAAATAATATAAAAAAATAAATAAAATAAAAAAAAAAAATAAATAAAAATAATATAAACAAAAAAATAAAAAAAATAAAATAAAATAAAAAAAAAAATAAAAAAAATAAATAAAATAAATAAAATTATAAAAAATAAAATCAAATAAAAAAAAAAAAAATAAAATAAAATAAAATAAAAAAGAAATAGCATACAATTAAATAAAATAAAAAAAAAATAAAACAAAACAAAATTAATAAAAATAAAATATGATAAAAGAAAAAAATAAAATTAAAGAAAATAAAATAAAAAAATTAATTAAAATATAATATAATAAAATGAAATAAAATAAAAAATAAATAAAAGAATAAAAACTAAAATAAAATACAAAAAAATAAAAAATTAAATACGGTATAATCTAATAAAAAAAAATAAAATAAAATGAAATAAAATAATATAAAATAATATAAAATAAAACAAAACAAAATTAATTAAAATATAATATGATAAAAGAAAAAATAAAATAAAATAAAATAAAACAAAAAAATTAATTAAAATATACTATAATAAAGAAAATAAAATAAAAAAAATAAAATACAATAAAATAAAAATAAAATAAAAAAATAAAATAAAATAAAATAAAAAATTAAATGAAATATAAAAAATAAAATAAAATAAAAATGAAATAAAAAATAAAATAAAACAAAAAAAAAACAAATAAAAAATAAAATAAAAGAAAAGAAGATATTAATTAAAATAAAAAAAAATTTAAAAAAATAAAAAAAGAATAAAAAAAAAAATAAAATAAAATAAAAAATGAAATAATATAATTAAAAGATAATATAAAATAAAATAAAAATAAAATAAAAAATAAAATAAAATAAATAAAATAAAATAACATAACATAAAATAAAAGAAAAATTATATAAAATTAAAAAAAGTAAAAAAGTAAAAAAATAAAAAAATAAAATAAAATGAAAAAATGAAATAATATACTTAAAAATAAAATAAAATAAAATAAAATAAAATAAAATAAAATAAAATACAGCAAAATCAAATACAATAAAATAAGATATCATGGTTAACGTTAGAAAAACATGACTTAAAACATAAAAAAAATTCAAAGTTCAGCCCAACAATGTTGAATTTGCAGACAATGTGAGGGGTGTTTTTTCACGCCGAAAATGTTTTAATGGCAATGGCAACTTGACCTTGATTTGCGTAGAGCTTTTCATGCAACACACAAATAAGAACACATTGGTTTTATACTAACGCATGAAATTTTGTTACAAACAAATTAAATGAAGCTAATAAGACGAATGTGGGGATAACATGGATATGGGCAATATACATATGTGTATAGATAAGGGAGAATTGGGTTGATCACGCCCTTGCATTGGCATGAAAATTGAGTAGTACATCATGTGAAATGAGTGGAGATGAATGGCGCTATAGTGATGATTCTAACAGGGCAAAAATAACAAGACAAAACTCAAACCACAACGAGGACATACATTTACACTTGAACTGTGAACATACATATAAAACGCCCCAACGCCTTAAAATAATATTAAGAACATTCTCACCCTCATTGAAGAAATCATACAAAAGCGTATATTATATTGGGGTAAAATAATCTACACATACAAGTGTGAAACTTCGAGTAAATCTCCTTGTCTGAATTTTAAACAAGAACGCGATGTATGCGAATCATAAATTAGTGAATACCCATTAACGAATAGTCGATAAAACAATTGTAGGTACATGTAGTGGTACAAAAATACCAAGCGTAACTGCTAAGACTTATTTTGAAAACCAGAAAGCCACATTAACTACCTACAATATCTTATTTTATAAAATAAATGAAATCGTTGTAGCGGTCACCAGACCAATTCACCAATTTAATGAAGGCGTTGTTTTGCTCTGCCGGTCAGCAAATGATGCGTGAGTGATGGCACAAAAGATCAACTTGCCATTCTTAATTTTGCTTTTGCTTTTAAGCAATCACCACCCTTTCTTTATCATCCTTTTTTTGTATGTGTAAAATATCAGGCCATCTGCGTCTCGTATTATCTTTTCACCCTCCAGTTGTTTAAAACACTTTTCAATTCTTTGTTTACCTACTTTTGGTTTTACACTAAATATCAAAATATGGAATTAAGCTGGCATAAACATATATGTACATACATACATACATGTATATACTTTTTTCTAACTGAGAATAAGTAATTAAAATTTGTGGAAATAAATGGAAGGGTGGAAAGGTATGATGCTGCACGCACATAAATTGCTGCAAGAGACCACCCCAATGTTTAATGGCTTGTGGCTGAATTCGACTTAATTTGTTCTACGTGTGTGTGGCTGCGTATTTTCGTAGAAATTGAAGTCAAGGACATTCGTGAATGCGTATTCACAATTCCGATTTGCACATAATCAAGAAAATAGATATTATTAGTCTTACTTACATACGTAGATGCCTGTGCATATGTTTACATACATATGTAAAAAACTCTAACGAGGCGAGCTTCTAGATTATTTTCCTACCAAGTCGGTGCACCTCCAATTTTATGTCGGCGTCGAACGGCGAAAGCATTCTTTGAGAGAAGCTTTTTTCATTATTGAAATATATTCGAAGTGTATGCCGTGCACTGCCGAGGAAGGGCTGCTACTTTTTGTTCGAAAACCCCAATAATTGGATTTCAATTAATTATATAATTTAAATTGGTATTGGTGCTGGCTTGGTTCCAACCCGGGAACTCTGGCACTACACTGAAAAAATGGTTCCAAAATTAACTTAAGCATTTTTAAGGCGATAAATCCATAAACGTAGAATCTTCTAGAAATAAGAATAATACAATTTTAGTATTAACTATGTTGTGTTTAGATTAAGAATATATATATAAATCAGATTATTTTGTTATCAGAACAATTACCTAGACATAGCAGTTATCGGAAATTGAGTTGGAATCGCAATTTTTTAATTTTTAAGGACCAACAAAATTAGCAAAATCCCCATTTACATAAACCTTTATATTTATTTCCACTAATTTCTAAAATATGAAAAAGTCGAAAGTGGGAAAAATTCAACAGCTTTTACAGAGTCTCAGTGGTCGAGCGTGTAGAAGCATTCGCACATTGTGGCTGAAGATGGAATGTATCGTGCTAAGCACTAAAAAAACCTTCTAGTCTAAAAAGTATCTTTTATGTCAGGAAAATTGCTCCTTCAACTGCAAGTAGATTTGATTATACATATACATATGAGAATTAGAAACAACACCAAGAAATACATATGTACATAGGCAATACGAAAAGCCAAAAAGCATGACTTAGTAAAGGTTCAGACATTGGTGACTTGTAAGCATTTCAGTAACGTTAACCTTATTTTAACTTTATCGCTATCCATGTGAGCTGTTAGTGGTGCCGTAAATCTGTAATCAGCTGACACTTGTCGAGGCAGATCTTGGAAGGTAGGCGCATAGGCAAATTTAGAAATTTTCCTTGTATTTGGTTATTGTAATTGGGAGATTGTTATGTCAAAATAATATTTCTCCTTGTTAAAATCTGAATTCGCTTGGGACTCGCCCATTACTATTGGCCATGATGTGAATTCGCTTCGATTTTTATATTATAATCTACCTTTGTAAATAAATAAAAAAAGAAGTTTGTGAATTCGCCTATGCGCCTACCTTCCTATATCTGCTTTCACAAGTGTCAGCTGTTTACGGATTTAGGGTTGCTAACCAAAATCCAATTGGTCTGTAAGTTAACGATACAGCTACAGAATTACGACAAGGCACCAATGACTAGTAACATAGCCTGTCGTATGGTTGGTTGAATCAGCTGTTTTATAAGGTTACAGATAAGTAACCAATGTCTGCACTTTAAAGTGAAAACGCGTTCTAAGTATGAATAAAATTAACGAGAAAATACGAATTTTCACATGTAAATTGCTTCTTGTGATATGTTAGTTTACTAACACCCACTTCACCACAGGGCCGCGGAGAGGGGGGGGGCAGCCAGGGCAATCGCCCTGGGGCCCGGAAGGTTTTTGGGGGCCCGGAAAGGCAAAGCAGTATTGACAGTACTCGAACTAGGATTTCATAGATACATACATAGGTATTTTGTTGCTACAAAAAATTGTTTTAAAATTGAAATGTTTAACTTAACCAAATCACCAAACTAAAACTATAAGCATCCAATCAAATATTTACCTTGTTTATACATGGGCAAATCCTAGAAAAGTGAGTTGAAATTGAGGAAAATCGACTTTGATTTAGAGTTTCCAAAGTACCGCAATTGGTAAGGTGGTGAACCAAGCTTCTCAGAAATATTTACTTTTTAAATGAAAAATGTTGGTAACCCTGTTTAAATTGATTTCAAAGAGTTAAGGTATACAAAATTTTAAAAATTATTAAAAACAATACCATTATCTATCTACTATTATTTCCATGATTTTATAGTTAGATACTAGAGTTATTACCAGGAACAAGTGCAAGAAGGATTAAATAAATAAACTGACATTACGATTATATTTAGTTTTTTGTGGAAGTATCAGGATCTGTCGGAAGAAGAGCTCAGAGAAAAGGCAACGGCATTCTGCACGATTTATGGCATAGATATTTCTACGGATCTAATAGATGAAATCATTTATCTCAAAGCCATCCACTTAACAAATTTGGGATGTGATTCGCTGCCACCATTACAACTTCTGAACAAACTTCATAACTTGAAGACTGAAGTATTATTTCCTAACATCTGCATAGCATTAAGAATATTTTGCACACTTCCAGTCAGTGTGGCTGAAGGGGAGCGTTCTTTCAGTCTATTGTCTCGCGTGAAAAATTTGTTGCGTTCTACTATGAGCCAAAATAGCTTGACAAGCCTTGGAACATTGGCATTGGCGTCCAGCCTTGCTCGCAGCATTAGTTTTGACTCAGTAATTTCCATATTCGCAGACCAAAAAGCACGGAAGGTTTTCTTTGGATGATTCAAGCTCTTAAAATGTATTTAAAAAAGTTAACGTAAGCAAATCAAACAATGAGATCTAACATTTCATTTATGTATGTATTGGGGTCTATACACACCCTGTAGGAAATTTAATTAATTTTAAATCACTTTATAAACTACATACTTTATTTTCAATAACAACTAATTGAAAATGTGACTTTTTCCTTTGCAATGAACTAACTTTTTTAACACGGCGATGTCATAGCAAGCAGTCAATTGCCCTATCCTGCATTTGTTTTCAACTACTTTACTAGTAGTTTAAAACAAATAACTTTATCTTGAGTTTCTTTTCAACTACTTTACTTGTAGTTTAATATAAATAACTTAATCCTGCATTTGATGTCGAAATTCAAGAAATGGTAAAAATGCGAAGCAAATTTTCCTCAAATTTCGCAAATTGTTCTCAAGTTGATAAACAATATTTGAGAAACAATTGAATTTATCTTAATTTTCAAATGATAAATATGAAACAATATTTTCTCCGTTTGAGAATTTCGTTTTCAGTGTTTAATGGGAAGTGAAGCTGAAAAACGGTAACCAAAAAAAAAGGAAAAAACAATCTTGGCATACTTAGATCTGAAAACATGTGTTTACATATAAATATGTACATATACCCTGTAAAAAAGTGTGCGACGAGTCTCTAAAAAGATTTGTCCGGGAGCGCTCTCTTTCGGGTACAATTAGTCTAGAATTGTTCCCAATTGTAGCCGAACGGGTACATATGTATACTAATTGTAGACGAATTGTACCCGAAAGTGTATCAAACGGGTACAATTAGTCGCACAAATGGATGTGTCGCATTTGCTACCTGTTCGGGTACAAAACGGGTACAATTGTGCGCTTTTGCTACCCGTTCGGGTACAAACTGGGTACAATTAGTCTCTTCATAGGACATGCTCAAACAAAGGAGAACACTTCAACCCATATAAAGAGATACAAATGGGTAGTAATCGCATGCTCCCTTGCGAGTTGTCCCGGATGTATCGCGGAGTGATCGCATTTTTTGCAGGGTACAAGAAACTGTCCCGCGCTGCATTTGTTTAAAGCATTGGTGGGCAAATGAAATGTAAGCATGTATTGGTAACCGCGAGCGTAAAGTGGCTACCATGGGACAAAGAACATTTGCAGTCAGTTGATTAACAAACAACAGCGAAGCAACATCGTGCGCCGCTTGATTGTTTTATGATACTATTTATGCGCGTACCTATATGTGTTTCTCACTCGCACTGTTCGCAGTGAAAAATTATTTAGAATTGCCCTAAATGCTTTCATTCATTAAATAGCGCATAATTTACTATTGCATAAAAAATAAAAGCAAAGCGACGATACGTGTCATCCCTTTGCTTGCTGAAACACAACTGGCATGAAAATTCTGTTCTAACACCACTGTGACTCAATTGATTTTTCGCAACTGAAATAAGAGCGTAAGAATACGTGTGCTGAGAGTAACTGCTCATATGAGTCAAAACGCCCATCAGTGGTTTAAAGCTACTTTAAAATTAGTTGAATATAAATCACTTTTTAATATATTTATTTTTGCAACTAACTTTTTTTCCGTGAGGGCAGTGCGTCTGACTCGCGAGTCATCTGTGTACGTGTCGACTCGCTGTCATTCTGGGCTCACTTGCGTCATTCATTTGTGAATAGTTTTCATTGCAGAAGGTTCGAAATGAATATCTCAGACGACCTGTATACTTCCATGAATTCAAGTAAAAAAAATTTTATCTTCCTCAATATCGAACTTATTGGCAAGCATTTTTGAAAATAAAATATATGTATTTTTTCTTTTCGTTATTTATTTTTTAAACGGTTTGGAAATTAACTGACAAAATTTGACAGGCGAGTAACAGCAAAATATCAAACTAATTTTGATTTTCTTGAGTCATGCCTGAGTCATGTCGGTGTAACTACTACATGCGCATTTTCACTAATACACCGAAACTGACTCTTGAATCCATAGGTGGGCACTAACACATTCAAGCGATGACTGAAAAATGAGCGTGTGTTGGTGCGCCTACTGTAGGCCAAAGTGAAAAATTATTACAGATAATCAGTCTGCATGCAGATGTTGAGCGAGCAGGGTCATGCGCGCACGCTTTTCGAAATTATGAAAGAACGTACGTATACATATGTATGTATTTGTGTACACACGTTATTTGCAAATAAAATAATTTCAAGCGACGGCCACCTAACGACCACTTGCTTTCACGCCAGTCGAAGGGAACTTAATTATTTTTGCTAATCGACGATCGCCTAGTCCCATCGTAAGCGCTCGTTTTACGCTCATTATTTGTCTGTAGTAGTGACAATCGGTGTGTATACCCTGCAGGGAACTCAATAACTAGTGAGCAAAATTTCTAGTTCCGAACTAGCGAAAAGGTGTCAAAAGGGAACTAGATCAATTGTAGTTAGACCCTCACCAGTTTAGAAGGAGTGAATTGAGTGACCATTATAAGACACACTTTGATTTGTATGCAATTTCGAAGTGACAAAAATTCTATGAAAATTTTTCGTTCGTTCAATTGCCGTCGGCTTTGTATATTTCTGCAATTCTCAGATGTTTAGTGAAGCATTTTATATAAAGAGTTTTCTATTTCCATCTTGTATGAAATGAAATGTTCCCCTAATTATGCTTTTCCGATCCCTCAGGCTTATTTTTAATTTTTTTTTATTTTATTACTTTTTGAATATTGTTGTAAATTTTCATTAAATAAATAAATAAAAAAGCGCCCCTCAGATTGAAAGACACATGCGTTAGCCAGTCTGCCATCGCGCCACTTGCATGAAGTGTGTCAAAGGCTGCACTTAAGCGGCAGATGTAAAACTGCAGAATTTGTAGGTACTTGGAGCTAGTTCAGAACTATCGAAAATGTGCAAATAAACGAACTAGTGTAAACTGTAGAATTTAGTACTAGTGCGGAACTATCGAAAACGTAGTGCAGAGGGTGACAATTGACACCGCCTAGGACATCGCCGTGTTAAATTCGCCAGTTGATAACATGCAAAAGAGATTTAGCTCGCACTAGTAGTGTCGAAAAATGCACTAGAAGCGACCTAGTTCGGAACTAGAGATTTTCCCCACAGGGTACGTACACAAGTGCTTACTCTCATTGCTCACATGAGTCGCATTTGCCCACCAGTGCTTGAATCAGACGCATCGTGCATAGACCCTATATGTAAGTGCTCTAGTAAATCTTATTTTATATGAAATAAAACTGACAATGTGAATTGAAAAATTTTTGTATGTTATTTTTTTACTAGATTGAATTTATTTTTTAGGGGGGGCCCGTAAACGCGAACTTTCCCAGGGGCCCGGATCGGCTCTCTGCGGGCCTGCTTCACCATACCCTACTTCATTGAATACTCAGTCATATTTTGCATATTTTGTTTATATGTATAGATGCATATTCACACGTGTGCAGAACTTCCGTTTCATATTCGGCACCGACAGCATACGCAAAAGCTCTTTCCTTGTTGTGTTGCGTGTTAACTTGGCTGTCATTGGAATTAGCCACGGAAAGCTCGTTTGGCATAGGACAGGTTTCATTTAGGAAGCCAATGACACCGACAAGCACGATAGTAGAACTGCCAAACGAAAATCTCCATCACTGTCGTTATTATCGTTAGTACGTTTGTTGGTATTTAGCCTTGTTGTTTCATCTTCGTACCGAAATGCTCAGTCTGTTTGGTCGCCAACATTTTCGTTGTTTGTACAGATGTGTTTTAAATAAAACCAACATTTTGTTTTTTGTTGTTTATTCTGTGGTTTAAGGACTAGTGATTTGCTTGTGGTTTACTTATTCGTTACCTCTTTCGACAAACTCATACTTTCGTATTACAGGACGACTGTTTTGTTTTCATTTTGGGGAGCCTATTCTAATGTGTTCAGAGCATGTGGCATGACTAGTACGTGTGTTAAGTAGAAATGGTAGAAATGTAATATGTATGTATACATTGTATGTAGGTATGTACATTAGGCCGTCTCACCTTATATGGACCAAAAAAAAAAGTCCACCGTACGCCCCCCCCCCCCCCCCCCCCATATGATTTCTCTTTCGAAAACATTTCTGGAAAAAATTTTTATTTTTTTGGGACGCCGCTAGATGTCGCTAAAATTCATTTTTCATATCTTCGCTATCTATGGTCCGATGCCTAAGTTTGATACATCAATCTCTTTGGCGTGAGAGGGGGGTTTCCACTTTCTAATTGCATTAACCCTATGTGCGCCATTGGGGTCACTTCCAGCAGTACTTAGTGTATACCACCTTAATGTAACTTTTTTTTGCCGGCATGTTAAACGTCGTCAAAAAATATGAATCTTCTGCAAAAGAAGTATTTCGATGGATTCAGTAGAACGGAAAATAAAACAAATTTAACATTCCGAGGAATATAAGTTTTTCGCGTCCTGTGGTCTTTTAGGTTCATTTTACAAAGATTTTTTCTGAAGAGACTCCTACTCAAATTTTATGACGAATAATTTTCTAGAACATTTTTACCCTCTAGCGACCTTAAAAATACTATTTCCTGACTATACTCTAAAATAAAAAATGGCAATACGTCAAAATAACTCTTTTTCAGAGGTGCTAGATGGTCAAAATGTTCTAGAAAATTAATCGGCGTAAAATTTCAGTAGGAGTCTCTTCAGAAAAAATCTTTGTAAAATGAACCTAAAAGACCACAGGAAGCGAAAAACTTATATTCCTCGGAATGTTAAATTTGTTTTATTTTCCGTTCTACTGAATCCATCGAAATACCTCTTTTGCAATAGATTAATATTTTTTGACGACGTTTAACATGCCGGCAAAAAAAGTTACATTAAGGTGGTATAAACTAAGTACTGGGTGGAAGTGACCCCAATGGCGTACATGGGGTTAATACAATTATGAATTAGAAACCCTCCTCTCAAGCCAAAGAGATTACTGTATCAAACTTAGGGATCGGACCATAAATACCGAAGATATGAAAAAAACGAATTTTAGCGACATCTAGCGGCGTCCAAAAAAAATAAAAATTTTTTTCCAGAAATGTTTTCGAAGAAGAAATCATATGGGGAGGGGGCGTATGGCGAACTTTGTTTTTCCCGATACGCTCTAATGTACATTTGTTAATTTCAGAGTTGTAATTATTATAAGAGAAAAAATAAAAATCAAAAAATAATTATTATTGAAAGAAACATATTTTAAAAATCTTTCCATAATAGTTATTTCTGAGATATTTTTTTTAAGTCGTTTTGTAATTATTATAAATGAGAAATTTTGTTTTATAGCTTCAAAGACTTTTATATTGAGACAAATTTTAAAAAAGTCTTTGAGTAGTTATTATCCGTAACAAATTGTTTTTTGAATCTTCAAAGACTTTTTCATTGAGACGAATTTCAAAAATATCTTTAAGTAATTATTTTGAGTAACAAATTTATTTTTTATATCTTCAATAAAAATCTTTCATATAATTTCAAATTGGAAATTTGCTTGAATTTGGAAGTACTTATATGAAAGTTATTCTTATTTTATACTTATATGAAAGTTATTGAAAATTTTCTGAGACTTTTTTGAACTTTGTCTCAATGAAAAAGTCTTTGAAGATATAAAAAACAATTTGTTACTGATAATAATTACGCAAAGACTTTTTTCAAATTTGTCTCAATATAAAAGTCTTTGAAGACGTAAAAAAAATATATTTGAAATAACTATTATGGAAAGATTTTTAAAATATAAGTTTCTGAATAATAATTATAGAAGATTTTTATCATTTTAATCAGAAAAAAAATATTGACAAAAGACTTTTATGATTCGGAAGGAAATTTGTGAGACTTTTTTATAATTTGAAAATGAAATAATAATTATTCTACATCTCTGGTTAATTTTAGGTCTATCAGCGCCAGTTAGGTATGCAATGTTTGCTATTTTCTTTATATTTTTCTCTAAGAAGATATCACAGAGTAATACAAATTTCCTTTTCAAACTCCATTCATTTATTTTGTCTACAGAGTCACCCACTTCTAACACTTTTGAGACTTATTAATTCATAATAATTGGTACTCTATGCATATTTTTAATATTGAATAATACATCATTAAAGAATACCCTAATAATACGCTAATAAATAAGTAATATGTCCTTCCAAAAAGTGTATCAAAGGCAAGCTAACGCTAACCTACTTTAACCCTCATACATACATATAAACAAATTGCGAGTATCGCCATAAAGGGGAACGAAAATTAGCTGGATGTAAGCAAGTTTTTTGGATATTCTTTTTTTTTTTTACCCTCCTAACAACAATACTCGGTCAGCCGTTCAATGATGGAATGCATAACCAAGCATTGTATTGCCTATTCCCTTTTTTAAATGATTGAACTCGTGCGGGGAAAACTTTCCCTTGTTTCAAACAAAGTTTCAAAGCAATATTGCACGATTGCGTACTTACTTTTGCGCCACAAGAATTTAATTGCGGTTAAATATATTTTCACACTTCAAATAAGAAAAAGGGGCAAACAGAAATAAAAAATAAAAAAAGAAATATGTTTAAAATAAATAGGGAAAAATGAGGTCAGCTTTATGCTTTTTGTGAATTGCGCGTGCGCGGTAGCACTCCTGGCACGTTTCTAAATAACTTAAGTCCTGCTTTTTTGTTAGCAAGTAATTGCAGTGATTTCGCGTTCGTGCAGCGGAGTGTTTGTATGTATATATGTATGTACATATGGAAGTTAAATATTGCTAACCCTAACCGGCAAAAAATTGAGTGGAAAATAACTTTTAACCGAAGGGCGTATAATAGGAGTTGATTTGCTAGGGGACAAAAAAAAAACAAGAAAGGGTTGACATAATCTTGAAAAAAATCAGTGATTGTACGGTACACAAGCATCATGGTCCAAACAAGTGAATGTGTATCCCACGCAATCACACATAAATTACGAAAAAGCGTCGCCTACATTTTGAGGCATTGTCAAATATGTCTTGGATTCTAACAGTTTTAGCTTAAACAAACTTTAGTGTGGGTTTATTCAATAGGAGTGTTTTATTGGGCACTTCTCTGCTCGCTTATACTCGATTCTGCTCTCTTGGCTGACAGTTTCCATACAAAATGTTAGAGACTTTAAGAGACCTTTAGAGAGTATGCCAGCTACTCATTAAACTGATCTTCACTGATTATGCCAATTTTTTCTGTTGTGAATAAGTGAAATGGTTTAAAATTTTTGTCAATAGATGTCTCCCCTATCTTCGAAATCAACGCAATACCGTTCGTTAGAAAATTTTCTCCAATTCCGTACCAAAGAACGTATATTGTACAACATATGTTCTTTGTCCGTACTTTTCGAAGATAGGGAGACATCTATCGATAAAAAATTGTAAGCAATTTCATCAAATAAACACACTTTTTTCCAATTTCCTTTACTTTAGCGATCGGTCGTTTAATTTTCACTTGTTTTTATACCAATGGTTGTTTTTTTCGCAAGTCTCTAACTCTTGCCGAAACGAATACGGCTATTGACACGCTGAGTTTTCCACGGCTTGTAGAGGGAATGCAAATCGAATATGATGAGAATTGAGCTTACTGGAGATAAAGGAACTGGAAAAAAAATTGAAATACTTCACAAATTAAACATCAAGGAAACATACACACAAGTATAAAAGGCACGTAATCCCAATTTGCCAAACGACTTCGAATCGAATTCGATTCCGGCTCGTTCTAGTGAAAGATTCGTTCGCCAGCGACTATCGCGTGCGACCTGCCGGCGAAGTCGTAAGTGGATGTAAAGAACAGTTCACTAGCGAGCCACATAAACGAGTCATTGACGACGTGCCAAAACGACTCGTAGACGACATACAATAACGACTAGATAGCGACGTTCAAAAACGACTCGTTGACGACGTGCAAAAATTACAAGATAGCGACGTGCAAAAGCGACTCTTTGACGACGTACAATACGACTTGATAAAGCTTCATAACGAATGCTTGGAGTATTGGAACGTCGGGAAGTCGCTAATGCAGTAAGCATAGAAAACACTTCTTCAATACAAGAAATTTAGTTAAAAAGAACATGGTACTCTCACGACAATGGTTTTATTGGACGAAAGCAGGTTTATTTTAAAGCCATAAATACAATTCACCATTTTCTTTAGGGTTTCTTGAATGGTTTCCAGTTTTTCCAAAACAACATCTAGCGTTTGATCTGTACTTCTTTCTGTAAAGAATAATATATTATTTCTATAGAAAGCAGGAGACAGACGTTATTAAAGCCAGGACACTTGAATTATGTTTACTTACTGACTGATGAAGCACATATGTATATCGCCTGAATCGCAAAAATCGCTGCTCACAATGCGTAATCTTTTCATAATATTTTTTTATTATTTGTAAACAAATGAAATATTTTTGTTCAATATATTTTCTAAGTCAAATGTTGCTTAGATATCTTTAAATTTTTCTGGAAAGTAGGTAATGCACTTCATGCCGTGTACATCAACGTTACTTTTTTTTGCAAGTGTTTGAAGTGAATACCCTGCAAAAATCATTGGATTATATGCTCCATTTGTGGTAGGTTGGAGTACTTTCAAGGTGACCACTAACATAGCCCAAACGACCGATTAATGTATCTGGATCGGTTCGTAGTTAGCCGAACATAGCAAAAACCAAATGCTTATCGCGACGACGACGATATGTGTATACATACATACATAACTACATACATACATACATATGTTTGAACGCATACACGTTATTCGTCGTCGTCGCATAAACGTTTGGTTTTTGTTGTTATGTTCGGCTAACCGTTAGGTACTCCATCAATTAATCCAATGTAGGTACTCCATGGATTAGTTTGATTGTTATGCGGGATTGGAGTATATACTCCATTGCAATGACATGCAATGTTAAATGGACCATATTTTTTGTATGAAATGTGGCAAGTTATGGAGTAATCTGTTGGTCCATAGCGAGCACTCCATGGATTAGTGAATGGAGTACTCGGAATTTTTACAGGGTATGTATACATATATGTATACAAATTAAATCAAGTAGGCCTTTGTAACGCTGCGCCGCACAGTGGGTTGCACTCTGTTTCCACTTCGGACGACAGTCCTTCAAGCTCATCGTGCAGTTAGTATCCTAAATTGTGACTAAGAGGTGCGGGGTATAAAATAAGTTGAGATGTAAATATGAATTCATTCCCGCTTTGTTACAAAATACACGCCACGAATTCGACAAACCGACATCGTGGCGAAATTGATCCGATGTTATAAATGGAAGCCGGAACGACTTTGATTTTTTTATAAAATAAAGACTTCGATTCGAGTTCACCCCGACGAGTTCCCCAAAACGATGTCGAATCGACCTCGATTCGAACTCGACTTCACTAAGTGGCAAATTGGGATGCAAATAAAATTTAAATGGAATTATTTTTGAAAAGAATGCAAAGGTACACACATACCAAATTCATTCATGTACGAATAGTAAACGAAAATAGGAGTGCAGAATGTACCTACTTCCAACTGTAGAGAGAGACAAAGAAACAATAAAAACAATAATTATCGTAATAACTTATTATAATAACTTACTTTGATATAGTGTAAAGAAAAATAAATGATAGTTGTATGGAATGGAATAAGGATAAGGTAGCGATTCAAGTTTTTTCCAACATATAATACCAGCAAATATGTAAAAATTTGTAATTAGGCCATAAGAGCCCCAGAACAAATGTACTATGATTTATGTATGTATGTATGCATGTCTGCAAATATTTTTGTAAAAGTCGTTTTGGGAAATATTCAAACACGAAACGAATGCAACATTATGATGTTGCTGCGGCGAACTTAGCCAATGTGTATTCCCAACAAACATTTTTCCTAATTTACCACTTGAGCAGCGTTTGAGAACTAACCCTATTCTAAAATCTCAAACGTTAGTTCTCATATTCATCTCAAAACACCGACTAATTCTCCAATTAATAATTAAATTTTGTTTCAAACCCATCTCAATCGTGAAATGAATGGGATGGTATTTTCAAGCTGATGACAAATTGATAACTAATGTTGTAAAACCAGGGATTGCAAATAATCGTTATTTTTTAAATTTTGACTAAATAAATCATACTGAAGGAGAACTGCTAAACGCAAAACAGATGTAATCGCCGTACCGCAGACTACCTCTAGGTGCATTCACTTTTTCGATTATTATAAAAAATTCATTTTTAATCATTATTTTGTGAGTTTTACTTTCTGCTTAGAAAATACGTTATTTTTTGAGTTTTATTTCTCCCTCAGAAAATAAAAGATATTTTATGAGTTTTATCTTTCGCTCAGGAAATAAAAGTAATTTTTTGAGTTTTATTTTTCGATCAGAAAATAAGTTATTTTTTGAGTTTTATTTTTCCCTCAGAAAGTAAAAGTTATTTTTTGAGTTTTATTTTTCGATCAGAAAATAAAAGTTATTTTCTGAGTTTTATCTTTTTGCTCAGAGAATAAAAGTTTCTTCAGTCTAACTTTAGCTGCAGCTGTCGATTTTGCCCCATTAACACGTAGGTAAAGTTTATAAATAAAAAAATTAAAAATTTATTTATATAGTACTATACATATTTATATGGCGAAATCTACAATTGCAGTCAAAATTAAATTAAAAACTTTTATTCTCTGAGCAGAAAAATAAAACTCAGAAAATAACTTTTATTTTCTGAGCTGAAAATAAAACTCAGAAAATAATGATTAAAAATCAACTTTTTGGATATCTCATAACCGTTACAGTCCCTGAGGAAAACCATTTGAGTACGAGTATGTGCGCTGAAACTCAAATTGAAAATTAAGAACCTTTTGATATTTTTTCGGTTGATGTTTATTGGGTAGAAGGTCTGCAACATGCTGCGTTGTAGAGCAACATTGTAATGAACATGTTCGACAGCGAAGAGTGGAACAACAACAAAACATGTTTTAAAAATGGATTTTGCGTTAATTTGTAATACAAAAGTAATATAGCCCCGACACATAGCATACGTCAATCCGTCTACGTCGACGTATGTGACTGACAGCTCAGTAAACTGTGGGCATTTAAATGCACATCGGTACAAGTACGACGGATCCGTCGCCGCAACGTACCAAAGTTGCCCGACACTCAACTTTTGGCATACGTCAATCCGTCCCTATGTCAGCTGATTGCTTTTGATTGTTAACCTTTAGCTACTCTTGAATTTTACTTTTTTTGCAATTTGCTTTTCGAGTTTTTTCTCATTTGTAAAACATTCCTCCATAAAACCAAAATGGTCAATAAATATCAGGAGATGTGAAGTTACTGAAAACTGAATTTCAAGAGGGCAACTTAAAAGAGAAATTACAAAATATTCTAAAGAGTTAAATTTTTGCCACCACCTCTGTAGTTAAAGGTTAATCAAACAGCTGATTTATGTATATCCGTCAACGTTTCCTATGTGGCGACCTCTCCGTTAAGTACGTGAGCTGTCAGTCACATACGTCGACGTAGACGGATTGACGTATGCTATGTGTCGGGGCTAATAGCCCAGTTAGTCGAGAACGTGTGGTCCGCTCGTTGACGCAAACGCCCGTATGCAATTTTTAGGATTTTTTGAGCCCGTAGCAATCAGCTGTTTTACTCACACATATTTACATATATATAAAGTTTGTTTACATTTTGGCAGGGTTGCCATTTAGTCATTTTTGAGCAAACAAGATTTTTACTAATCTTCAAAGTGTTATGCGGATTACTCTTCAATACACAACTGTGCATTATTTGCCAAATGACAAGAAAATACTAATTTAATCGTTTTTAAAGTTGTCGTTGACGACTTTTTTTTTTATTAATTTAGTTACTTTTTTACTGCTTAGTTGGTAATTAAAACACATTTTTCTTGTAATTTTGTTGCTGCCCAATATATTTCCATCACACCTTGGTGATAGTTATCAAGGGCTAAAACATAAAATAACAAAAAACACAGTCAGAACATTAAATTTACAATTGAAAATCCATAAAAAAAATTATATTGGGAAGCAACAAGATTCTCACAAAAATCTGTGTTTAATTAAGAAATCTGTATTGAGTTTCTGTAACTCATATCTTTTCTAGTATAAATAGGTGGTGACAAAGTGTGGATCGTATTAGTGTGACATCACTTTAATTGATTTTGTTACAGAAACTCAGATTTATTGTGGCAATTTATAACTTTTTAATGTAGAAAAATTGCAGAAGAAGACCACCAAGAGTTATCAAAGAAAATACCTCCACCATTGTGGATAAATACAATTTTGCTTTAATTTTCAGTAATATCTTCATTTATTAGGAGTGTTCAATATCTCAAAATTTTTACATATTTTTACGAATAGTTACGAATTTATGTTCAATAACCCAAAAAATTCGCAAAACGGAGCCAAATTGAGAGAGTAAGACCTCGAGAGAGTTGATAAACGCTGCAAGTAAAATTTTCACTTGCAACTACTAGCAGCTTTAAAAAAAATAGAAGTGTCAAAAATATATGATCACAAAAATTTCAATTGGAAATATACAAACATTTTAAACGCAAATTTCTAATTGTGTACTAAATAAGTTAGCGCAAAAACGAATCTTGATGATGTTGTGGAATAGCCAAAGTAGAATTTTGTTTTCCTAATTCAGTTATTTCCCTTCATATCCAATTTCAAAAATTTCAATTACAACCTAACCTAAAAATCAAATTGTCAAAACAGCGTATCAGACATACTATTTTTTCCATGTGAACACATATATGTATATTCGATAACATTTTACAATCTTGTTGAGTTAGTTGTATAATGCTGTGAAAATTACTGTTTAAATATTTAATAACTAAAAATGTTCAACTGGCAACCCTTCTACCTTGCAACCATGCGAGCGATCAGCTGACACGTTTTTACGTAAAAAATCAAAATGATTTTGATTTCTGCGGTACGGGCTTCTGCGTCGTACGTCGTTGAATAATCGGTTACATACAAATCCCATTAAATAGGTTGGATCAGCTGACACGGTACACGGGTTTACGTTCTCGACTAACTGGGCTATAAAGAGAAAACAGTGGTATTATATACATATATGAACAAACATATATACATGCATAAGTGTGTATATCCAAGTATTTATGTTGGTACGTATGATTTTATGAAGAGCGTGCCGCAAGTAACACGCAACACACAACATACATATGTATGCTTACCACACAACATACAACTTTGACCTACAACGTGTTGCAACGTGTACCTACATATACATACATATCTTCCAGTTGGAAATACTTTTGTAATTGGGTGCGATGGAACATTGCAACTTGGTTGCCCCATCATAATGTCGACGTCCAAACACGGAGACACGAAGTTGAGCAACCCGCTGCTTTTGTTCGTTTGTTGGTGAGAAGGCGACGAGGAAAGGAGGGCGGCACCAAGTCGTCGGTGCTCGGACAACACGCTTTGTGCAGCAATTCTTATCGCCAGTGACCAATCAGAGCGTTCGAAGAATGCCAGAACAAAACATAATGAACAAAAGTTGGCCAGCGACGAGTTGATGTGTTTGGACAAATGGAAGACAGAACAGCGGCACAAAAGATAATCGTTGGATAATTTCGCGGCAGAGTTGCTGTGTTTGGACACGGACATTGTGGCATACGAAACAGGGGTTGATTTTGGCGTACGGCCGCTTTCAATTAACAGTTGCACTGCATCTTCTGAAGGGGTGGAAAGTTGTGATTTTTTTTTCGTCATAGAACAAAAAGGCGAAGAAAAGTAGGTTATTTCAAATTAATTTATTTCTTTAATAAGTATTATTAACGTGTTTTAGCCATGTTAGTCCATAAAACGAGAATAATAAATTTTTTGCAAACAATTTGTACATACATATGTATGTTTGTATGTAAGTGTGTTTCGTTTATCCCAACGGATGATAACATTCGAAATTTTTGCGGTAAAATAATGAATGATAAGAGAAAAACACGTTTTATCACCATTTGTTTAACAACTAAAATTTTTTAAGGTTTAGGTACATGGAATTATAATTTGCGCTTTTAGATAACATGTCTAATGTACAAATATGTATACATACATATGTAGGAATATGGGCATATTCATATTTGGCATTTAAAACGTTGATAATACATACAAAATGAACTTTGAATAAACGAAATCCTTTGCCAACAATAAAACATTTTGAGAACAAATTTAATCGGAAAAAAGTACTAAATCATGCAAAAAGCGACATATGTATGTAAGTATGTATGTATGTATGTATGTATGTAAGGGTTAAGGTGGTCCTCAAATTAAAACCCAGTAAATCATTGCGGAACAAAGTTATTTTTATGCTATTATTCTTAAAACAATATGTTTTCCCTTTTTTGATGATAAAAACATCTTTATTGTCCATTAAGGACTTTCCAAAAAATTAGATATCAGGGTTGATCCATAAGGTTTTCACAGTGCGGAAAAGCAACCCTGCATACATTTTGTTGTGTCCCATTTTGCTAGATATCTGAATTGTCAAACGACCATTTTCTAGCCATGGGTAATGGCGCAATTTTTTTGGCGCTGATACAATAACTCCAGCGCCACTCGTGGCGCCAACTCACGGTACTGGCGCAATAACACCTTTAGCGCAATTGTCATGGAATAATCGATAAATAAAATTTTTTCGCTTGTTACAGTTCACCATCCTCGTTTTATTTCTTTTGGCGCAATTCTGCTTATATTTACGAGGGCACAATTAATTTAAATTTTCAGAATCATTTGGAAACATATTCCGTATATTTGTGAAAATATGCTGGAAATTAGAGTCACTTAGATCACTAACAAGCATACATAATTGTGACGGTGTCATACGTATACATATACTATGGTGCTGTTATTGGCGTTGTGGTTGCGCCATTTTACACTAGCGCTATATTGGTGCTGGTGTTAGCGCACGAAATTGAGTCGGTTTTATATTACAAAATTGAGTTGGCGCAATATTGAGTTGGCGCTATATTGAGTTGGCGCTATATTGAGTTGGCGCTATATTGAGTTGGCGCATTTCCCAAATCGGAGTTAGCGCAATAACGCCAGGGTTGGTGTTAGCGCAATTGCGCCGCGCAGCGCAGTGTTACCCATGCCTACCATTTTCAATTGCCCAAGCGACACATGCCTACACGAAAAGCAACAAATACATTAAAATTGACAACTTATACCTTGTCTCCACATATTATCTGCGTTCGCTCTCTCAATCTTTGTTCGACCTCGAAACCAGTGCCGAAACTCGCTAATTTCCATACAAATTTCTGAGAGCGAATGAAGAATAAAGCACTTGATTCGTTCTCAATCCTCTTGCTAACCCCAATAATATCGATGGCTTCTCTAAGTTTGTATCGAAAATCTATCGAAATCTCACAAAGAACAAAACAAAAACGCAAAAAGAAGCAAACCTACAAACATTTAAGAACATGAATGAGAAATGTCAAACTTAATAACGATCAGCTACGTGGAGATGGGTTATTTCGCTACATGTTTCGTTGGCGAATCAAGTTATGTGGAGATGGGCTTTTATACCATGTCTCCAAATAACGTGTTTCGCTCTTTTTTTCTGCATTTTCTCTCTCAATCTTGTTTCGACACGGAAACCAGTGCCGAAACTCCCCAATTTCCATACAAAATTTCTGAGAGCGAGTGAAGATTGAAACACTGTTTCATTCTGAATCATCTTGCCAACCTCGATGATATCGATGTCTTCTCTAATTTTGTATCGAAAATATATCGAAATCTCACACAGAACAAAACAAAAACGCAAAAATAAGCAAACATACAAACATTTAAGAAAACCAAGAATGAGAAATATCAAACTGAATAACGACCAGCTACGTGGAGACATGTTATTTCGCTACATGTTTCGTTGGCGAATCAAGTTATGTGGAGACGGGCTTTTAGACAATGACAAAATGAGCTGTTACTACCAAGACAACCTTATGTATCAACCTTGTTATACATCATTGACGTAAAATTAGATGGAAATTTGGAGACATTTGCGCGACCTCTGAACTTTATTAGGTACATATATGTATGTATTAAGGCAAAATTTTTGATATCAATTTCCGTAGTACAGTCGTATGAAATGCCAGTTGTTCAGCGGATTTCGAGAGAATTTTATTTTGGACCAACCTAGTGTCTACATATATGTATATATTTATATGGGTAAGTACATATCGAGCACTTACCCTGCAAAAAAGCCGAGTACTCCATGCACGCGTGTATAGAGTACTCGCTGTGGACCAACCGAGTACTCCTCAACCTGTCACATTTCATATAAAAAATATGGTCCATTTAACATGGCGATGTCCTAGGCAGGGATCACATACTCCGATTTCCGCATGGCACCCGAGTAATCCAAGGAGTAACTACATGGGATTAATCCATGGAGTACCTACATGGGATTAATCCATGGAGTAGGTACTAAAATTATACTGATTATGAGGATTACATACATATATATGTAAGCTTTTCTTTAATAAAAATAAAATAATAAAATTTTTCTAGCGCAATCGCCAACATGTTGTGTTGCGTTCAATGTCTATTTATTACTAGATCGTGCACGTTCAAACGAGCATGCATACATATGTACATACATACATACATACATACAAATGTACGCACTAGCTTCGTCGTTATCGCGATATACATACCAGTGAACTGCACAAGCAGATTAAATTTTCAAACAGATTGTTTTGTACAAGCAAGCAACGAAAACAAACAATCTAAGCACCGCTTGTAACCTAACAATCACAAGCGCGCCAAGGCAAAACAGCAGAATATAAAAAAAGATGTACATGTGTACATTAGGGTGAAAACATGTTTGCGGTTTTCCTCAGTCTCACCCCTTCACCGGTAACGACACAGCGAGTTATACCAAATATAAATTTTGGACCCGATCGGAGACGGTTAAGGGGTGTCGCAGAGGGGACAATAATGTTCAGATTACCATATTAAATTTAATTGTTTGTATATCATTTAGCGCAGGACTATCGACTTCGGCCATTAGATAGACAAAATTTTATTAAATGTTTGAGTCTTCATATGTTAATTTGCAATACGACCCAGTGCGACAACCCTCCTCTCCGATCGGAACAAAAATTTATATGTGGTATCTTCGACTATACAGACATATAGGTATATGTATTAGCATCGACCACGAAGTTAGGTTGAGGCAATATGATATAAAATGTATCTTCATACATTTGGGGACCACCCTAGTATATATACATACATATGTATGGTAAATGTAAAAAAATACAAAAATATAACAAAAACAGCGGAAAAGATTGTTGTGCCGCATTGTTCCAAAGACAGGAAGAGGAAAATGAAAACAAGCTCAGCTTTAAATTAAAAACAAAAAAGCGCTGAAATGAAGGCGAAAGTCACACAAAAGCAGACAATGGCAAAAAATACGAATATAAAAGTAAAACATAAAATTATATACATACATATGTACATGCATACATTAAATACAAAACATAACCGCAAGTTCATGCAATCAAACTTCACATTCGCTACCGTGTCTTGTTGTGCAGATGTGCGTTACGCCGAAACTCCACAAAACAAAAATTATGTTAATTTTGTCTACCAGAATCATGTCTAAAATCCATGTTTGCATATGCGTGGGCACTTCATTATGTTAGACATAATTTGCAAAATGGCGCCGAATTGGCATGTCGTGTACGCAGAAGCACTTAGAAAGTTAAAAAAAATTGTTTAAAATTGGCGATGATGCTCGCAAACTGTATATATGCACTTAATGTTCTTTTTATTTATTTTTTAAGCCCAAACACTCAAGCCAAATGGACGCCGTGCGAAATTTCACGTTCAATGTGGAGATGTTGCCACTGTGAATTTTTCGTTGAAATGAAAAATTAGCTGTCAAATCACCAAACTGACAGCTCATGTTAAGGCAATCTTGTTAAAGCAATTGCCTTGGCATCTCTGTTATACCAGAAGACAGAGGCGGTCTCCATTTGAAATCTATGTTATAATGGTGCTTGTGATGACAGAATTCTGTTTTGAGGAGACGCCGGGTTAGCGCAACGCGGCAGGCCAATTTATGTCCTTGTTAATGATGATCATCAAGAATGAATAAGCAGACACAAACCATAGAAATACACATGTTGAAAATGTTTTTATGTACGTACACCCTGCAAAAAAGTTTTGCTTATTGTTGACAAGTCAGGTCTAAAAAAGGAGTACCTACGCTTGCAGATCTGCATCTGTTATGCACTCACTCTGTCTGCTCCTGACTTTCTAATACTTATCTAGGCATGGCGGATAAGCCTTTGGAATAAGGTGTGCTCTCAGAGAGAGAGTACTCCTTATGGCCTGATGACATCAACACAGGAAAATCAGCCTTATTTTAAGCCTTATGCCATACAAATTTGCAACCCTTACAATTTTCAGGCCTTATTTCATAAGCCTTTAAATCTGCTGTTTTAATTCTTAAATAAGGCTTAGATTTTTTAGTGGGCATACATACATATGTGCAATATATGTATGTATGTAATATGATTAAGCGTACGTTTGCCGCGTTTCTTTTGCTGTTTCTCGTAATAAAAATTGACAATAACCGCAAAACACTTTGTCAACAAATGAAGCAGATTTATAGCGTTTTCGATTCTGAGCGAAAATGTTGCATTATTACAAGGCAACATTAACAACATGCGCCCTGCGCCCTAAGAAAATGTTGCACTTTTCATCTAATGTATGAAACCAAAATAATACAACCCCTTGGTCATATTAAGGGCAGAAAATGCTGCCCTGTGGTCGGGGAGAGTGCGATATTTTTGCCAATAGAACAATGAACCCTGAAACAATGTGTGGAATCTAAGTACATATGTGGAGTAGAACAGAAAAATTTGACAACCCGATAAAAATGCAGAATAAGTGCGACATTTTTGCCAGAATCGAAAACGCCATTATAGTCAGGAACACGCAGGACCGAACTCGAACTCGAAAGCGAATGAATTTATTTTCGAATCGAATTACAGAGTGAGGGCCATGCTTTTCAATGACTTTCAATGACAATGAAAATGACTTAATGACATAAATATCTGCTATTTATACATACAAAAAATAAAGAACTAAAAAAATTACCTGCTGACAGGAAGACTAATAAAAAAAGCTTCTTGAATCCATTCTAAAATTAATATGTTTCCAAATTATTGAAAAACCTCCATCACTGAAAATATGTTAGCTCCATGTAAACTTACACACGTCCACCTGTAAATAAAATTAAAGTAGTAAAAGAGATACGCCATTTTATTTTAAAAACACATTCCCTCTTTCATTCGAACATATGAAGTACTATGTACCGAGCTCCGTGAATGTGAAGATTGCATACGAAAAAATGCCAAGGTATTTGAGGTCTATTTTTAGAATTATGTTCAAAATTTTCCATAATGCGTCGCACGCACCAAAAGCATACATTGAACAAGGAAACTGGAGTGCAGTAGGATGTTCTCACTCAATACGCTGCACTTCCCAAGATTTTTTACCCAATATGTATGTAGTAGGTACATGTGTATATACCTACTTCATGCTGGGTTTGTCTGTACTTAATAGCTGTGCTCTTCTGAAGGCAAGATGCATGCAGTTGACACTTCGTCTGTGCAACATAGTTTCCTATTCGACGCCGTATAAATAAAATAAAACTAGTGCAGTTCACAACAAAATGAAGTTGATACGAGTATTGTAGTGAAATTTTGCATCTGCTGCACACTTATTGGATAACTGTAAAGTTTTTATGTTATAAACTCTAGAGCGCTCGTTTTATTTTGTATGAGACCCGAGAGCTTTCAATAAAAGTAAAAGCAATTTATTGGGATTTCAAAAGTAACGATGGACCGTCCGCAGTAGTTAGCAAGTCTTAAGAGCTTAGGTTCTGGTGGCATAGGTTTTTTTGAATCGATGAAATTATTTGGTCTGTTGTTTCTCCTAAAAAGATTTCCTCAAATCAACATATTAAGCTGAGTCACTGATGAAAATGAATATATTATAGCCAATGCAGGGCAGTCGAACAAAAAAGTATGGAGGAACCTACATACATATGTACATACATACATATGCACATATGCACGTTGTATATTTAAAAGTGCCTTATTCATATTCACCTAATTCAAGAATCGAAATGCCAAGGGCTAACAGGAAATAACTATAAATAAAGCAATATTAAATGTGTGTGAGTATGTGAATACCCACGCTCGAAAGCTTGGTTGGTCGGTTTGTTGGTAAAGTGCAGGTGTGCCAGGTTCGTTGCCTTCAGCTAAAAAACTTCTAAAGCGTTAAAGCGGGGGAATAAAGTGCAAAAATAATGCACAACAAGATTTAGCAGAACATCCCTTAGCAACGTACATATGTAATATAATAATATAATATAATACAATGGCGCTATTATAACTCTGACGAGTTTTATGGCCGAGCTTCTCTCCCAATTCGAGGTGTGCTCCTTTTGTTTTTCCTACTAATTGGGTGGACCTACAGTTTTATGCCGGCTCCGAACGGCGAATGCATTTTTCGTGAGAAGCTTTTTCATGGCAGAAATACTCTCGGAGGGTATGCCGCCCACTGCCGAGAGGTGACCGCTGCTCTTAAAAAACCCAATAATTGGATTTTTACTAATTAGAAAAATTTTTTTTTGGCTCGGACCGTGGTTTGAACCCGAGACCTCTGGCATAGCAGGCGAGCACTCTACCCACTGCACCACAGCGGCCACAACGTACATATGTACGACTGCATAAGTACAGCAGAAAATCGGGGAATGGCAGATGGAAGAGGAAGAAAGTAGGAAAAAATTGCTTTGCACTGCAAGGGGAAAATGTAAACTTTCAAAAAGGCACTGCAACAGCAGAAAAAGCTTAAAAAATAAAAAATCTAATCGAGATAGCGACGAGTGGGAGAATTGTATCATTATATACGTTTGTAGTTTTTATACTCAGCTGTACTAGTACACAGAGTATTATAGTTTTGATTTCCTAACGGTGGATTGTAACAGAATGAAATAATCGAGATAGATATAGACTTATATATATCAAAATGATCAGGGTGAAAAGAGAAATCGATTGAGCCATGTCCGTCCGTCCGTCCGTCTGTCCGTCTGTACGCACGATAACTCGCGCAAAAATTGAGATATTTTGATGAAATTTGGAATGCAAGTTGGTATCAAGACAGGATCGGACGGTATTGAAAATGGGCGAAATCGGACCATGATCACGCCCACCTCCCCTATATAGTAAAAATCGGAAATTTTGTATCTCAGTAACTAATAGAGCTGGAGTGATAAAATTTCACCCACGTATTGACCTCAGGCCCTTATGACGAAATGTGGTGAAATTTTGGAAAATGGGCGGCGCCACGCCCACTTATTAAGGGGCAAACATTGAAAGTTTTATGAGTCATAACTCAGAAACTATTGAAGATATATAGATGAAATTTGGTACGCGTGATATATTTGCTTACGCAAATGTTTTGACGAAAAATTGCCAAAATCGGTTAACGACCACGCCCACTTTTATATATGGGTATTATAAAGTGACCTAATAAAAACATTTTAAGCGATATCTCTGTCAAATATAAAGATATATCAATGAAATTTTATGGCAAGACTCCAACTAAGGACATAAAACAAAAAACACAAAAATTTTGGAAAATGGGAGTGGCACCGCCTCCTTTTAGGAGCAGGAATATACGAGATTTTGGAGCCCATATCTCGACAAATAATTGATATATTATGACGAAACTTGGTGTATACACTTTTATTACTTGTAGCAATACATGTTGAAAATTTTAGCGAAATCGGTTGACGACCACGCCCACTTTTATATATGGGTATTATAAAGTGGCCTAATAAAAACATTTTAAGCGATATCTTTGTCAAATATAAAGATAATTCATTGAAATTTTGTGGCATGAGTTCTACAATAGACTGGAAACAAAAAATAGAAAAATTTTGGAAAATGGGCGTGGATACGCCCACTTCATGCAGCACTCGCTTTATATAAAGTACACCGTGTTTCCATCAAAGGCAAACAAACAATAAGCATACAGCTGAGTATCTAATGTTCGATTCCACTCGAACTTAGGCTTCCTTACTTGTTATTTATACATACCTACCTACATATCTACATACATATAGTATATCTGTCAGTGGCGGATCCACGGGGGGAAGGGGGGGGGTTTGAACCCCCATTTATCAGCGGGGTTTGAACCCCCGTTTATCATAGATCCCAAATTAATGCCTTTATAGATTCTGTGCCCAAATTTCCCAAACTGATCAAGGAAAACTCTATCATTCCAAAAGCAATGGTTGGATGGGTTTAGCTGTCCAAAGGCAAAACTCGACATTTATTTTCATTTATTTTCAGATTATATTTTATATGCACATATCCGCAAGGTGAAACAGGTACAATTGAATCAGTTCATTAAAATAGTTGTCCTTGTAGGCAATAATAACATACAATTACAACTTATAGTTAAATAGAAAATGCCCGAAATTTAGAGGAATTAAATCTAATACAATAAGCGCGTACTACACCTTTTCCAGTTTAAGTTCAGAAAGTTACAATTGAAGTTCAGAAAATTACAATTGAAGTTCAGAATTTCCAATTGAAGTTCAGAAAGTTACAACTGAATTTCAGAAAATTACAATTGAAGTTCAGAATTTCCAAATGAACTTCAATTGTATTTTTCTGAACTTCAATTGTAACTTTCTGAACTTCAATTGGCATGCAAATGGCCGACAAATTTTCTTTGTTATTTGCATTTTTGCACTTTGATTTTAATTACCATTACCACTAATATTATTTATTTATTCATTTTAACAATAAAATCACACTTTTTTAATAAAAACTCCAATTCCAACCATTCGCGTTCGGAATAAGAATAGAATCGAGGCACATAAAGGAATAGAATTGTGAATTTGTCGCGAATATGGGTTCAAAACAACTCCTGGTTTGCGCGTCACGACAACGAGAAGGCCCATTCGGTATACTTTTCAAGTAGCGAATTTTCCCTTCTTATACATTTACGTTCTTTGATAAAAGTCAAACTGTAAAAATTTGTTGTTTGTCAACATGAAGGCGACAGTTGCACGTTTGAAAATTTAGAACACGCAGTAGCGACCTCGCGCTTCAAATTATTCATATAAAAACTGCTACCCTTCACTAGGTGTCGCGCAGTGGTCAAGTTTATAATAAAGTAGCTTCAGAGCCATCTGAAGGCGTAACGAAATCTCCTGCACCTTATGTGATGACTAGGGAAGCTAAAAATATGCAAATGCATATTGCATATGCAAATGCATATTTAGACCTAAAATGCATATTTACGGTCAAAATGCATTTCGTGCTTATTTTGGCATATTTTGGCACTTAATCGAGCAATATCGAAAAATATTAAGCTGGCAACATCTTATCTGTGGTTAATTTATATAGTTGCATATGCATACAAACAAGGCTATTTAACTATTGATCTGGGCCCCGGAACGGAGAATTTTTCCTTATAAAAATTCACCACGATAAACACTAAGGGCCGGTTTCACCATCTCCGGTTAAGTGCTTAACCGGAGGATTTCTCCCGGTTAAGCAATTTATTTGACAGCTCGCCATACAATTTACGTCAAAATAACCACCGGTTAAATTAACCGGAGATGGTGAAAACGGCCCTAAGTCCTTGTATGCTGATCAGAGCCTCGAAGCAAACCCAGTGTAAAAAAAAAAACTTCTCTCCGATGCCCTGTTATTGATAGAAAACAGCTGTAGTGTGAAAATTTGAAGGGAACAATAATATGCAATATGTATCGACATACATAGGCATACGCTACACTGTCAATATGAATCGCGATGGTCTGATCAATCGCAGACTAGTGCTACACGTTCAATATGAATATAGCGATATTTTTCTCGATCTGAGGTTTAAAATATTTTACTTCCGTCCTTTTCACACTTTCACTTTCAATTCGTTTATTGCCAATATTTCGTTCCGGATCGCGGATTTCAAAATTTCTAAATATTTTGCGATCCAGAATCGCGATCCATCAATACTCGATGCTACACGGTCAATATTAATCGTTTTCCCATACAAGAGCTTTTTCTCGGAAAACCGCCAAAAACTCACACTGGAAAATATAGTAAAACATACGATAGTTCAATGCAACCCTGCGCAATATTAATAGAATAGTTTCGTTTGCTTTGTAAAAAGATCTCATGTATACAAATCTAAAATTAATTTAAAGTATTTTATAGTATTAAAAAACAAATTTTTTAAATGGGGAAAATGTGAATTGTACGTTTCAGTTCTTATATTATTATTATTTTGCAAAATTCTTTAAATAAAAATGTAAGCTTGAAATGAAATACATACATTTTTTGAGCATATTTCCGGTATTTTTTAGGTATATATGCATATAATGAGATTTTTTCGTGCATATTTACGAGCATATTTCAGTTATTTTTCGGGCATACTAGCATGCATATTTTGAAATTTTTCGTGCATATTTTTAGCTTCCCTACACGGTAGGCAGGAAGCGACGATAGGTTGCATGAAAATGTCGAGAAAAAAGGAAAGTGGGGTTGTGTTATGTGATGTTTATAGATGGAACATCCGTTGAAATTAAAATCCGAGCTGCTCCTTTTTCAAGGATATCCACATTTTTTGTTTTTTTTGAAAGGATCAAATATTGAGAAAATCGAAAATTCGCCACCGTCCAAATTTTTCCGATTTCAATACATTATTTGGTCGCTAAGGGATACAAAAAAAGGTATTAAAAAGAAAAATGGACACCTGTAGTGGAAAAATCCAATGTGAACAGGACCTAAAGGATAACCACTGAAATATAAAATAACACAAAAAGTACCCACTTTAATTTGCGTATAACTCCTAACATGTTAACTCTACGTGAAAATTCCTTATAATATGTTTCATTCAGAATAAATTAAGGAATATTTCTTTGATATACAATTTTGATGTACCTGCAGTGGTTAATGCACTTTGGTCCATCTAAAGTGAAAATTTCAAAAAAAGTACGTTTTTTTTATGGTGCTATTTTAAGTTCAAATATTTTTCTAGTTTATGTAAATATTTTAATCTAATGATCCAATTCTCATTCTTACATATCTATACGTTAATATTAAAAAGAATTAGAGCTGAAATACGCGCTAGCTGTGCACGGTGGGCGGTAAGCAACAATAGGTTGCATGAAAATATCGAAAAAACGATCGCCGGCTAAACACTTACGTAAAATGATATTCTAATATACTTCATAAACACACAGCAAGCGTGAATAAAATCTCCAACATTTTTCTTAAACGAAAATTAGTACCAGCACACAGCTAGGCACATATTCGTTGGGCCATCGTTTTTACGATATTCCCATGCAACCTATTGTTGCTTCCCGCCCACCGTGCACAGCTAGCGCGTATCTCAGCTCTAACTCTTTTTTAGTATTAACGTAGAGATATGTAGGAATGAGAGTTGGATCATTAGATTAAAATATTTACATAAACTAGAAAAATATTTGAACTTAAAGTAGCACCATAAAGAAACGTACTTTTTTTGAAATTTTCACTTTAGATGCACAAAAGTACATTAAGCACTGCAGGTACATCAAAATTGTATATTAAAGAAATATTTCTTTATTTATTCTGAATGAAACATATAATAAGAAATTTTCACGTAGAGTTAACATTTTAGGAGTTATACGCAAATTAAAGTGGGTACTTTTTGTGTTATTTTATATTTCAGTGGTTATCCTTTAGGTCCTGTTCACATTGGATTTTTCCACTACAGGTGTCCTGTTTTCTTTTTAATACCTTTTTTTGTATCCCTTAGCGACCAAATAATGTATTGAAATCGGAAAAATTTGGACGGTGGCGAATATTCGATTTCCTCAATATTTGATCCTTTCAAAAAAAACAAAAAATGTGGATATCCTTGAAAAAGGAGCAGCTCGGATTTTAATTTCAACGGATGTTTCATCTATAAACATCACATAACACAACCCCACTTTCCTTTTTTCTCGACATTTTCATGCAACCTATCGTCGCTTCCTGCCTACCGTGCCTAGTGATGACATACATATTGTTAATTTGAAGGGTTTTGAGTTTGGTGTTTTTAAGGTGCGGGAAATGGCGCAACTAGTATATAGAATAATAATAGTAGGTGGTATTAGTCCATATTTTCACCAGCGTATGGCCTTAAAAAACATCTTCCAAAAAAAGAAATTTTCAAAATCCCCCCCCCCCCCCCCTTGCCGAAATCCTGGATCCGCGCCTGATATCTGTAGATATATTTTTCAGCGTAGCAACATAACCGTAAATTCAGTTGAGACGCATTGCATCATTATGCATATTTACATACATATATACATACATACATGCATATGTTCCTATGTATATAGTGCGCCATTTCATACCAAAAACTGCATGCCACACGACCATGTTGCACTTGAAAATGCCACAAGCTTTGCAACATTCCCTCGCACTCACTCTTCATTTTTGGTTCTTGTGCTCTTGAAAGTGAACCAAATGGAATATTCATACATACATCGAATAAACCGCGAATGTCGAGCTGCTTTGTTTAGCCCAGCGATATTTTTGAGTAGATCAAAGTCCAGAATGGTCGGAAGGTAAAAAGAAGTAACTGTCACATATTTTGCCTGGAGTTAAGGATCCTCTAAATCTATTATTCTTCCTTTTTGAGCCACACATGAAGTCTTATAAAATAAAAATCTCATACTACTTAACGCAGTGGATATTGGTGATTATTGCCTAAACCTCGTCAATGGAGCGTCCATTTGTAGCCGTTCCAATTTCACCCATGTCTGTCATATACTGTATGTATGTACCTGCCACATTCTGAAAAAAAAAGTTATATGTGTATAAAATGAAAAGCATTGACGAGAGGCGAAACCGGGTTTCTCTGCCGAAAATTCCACCTGTTTTATTCATGGTCAAAAAGTTACAATGTTAGTTGCAGTTCTGTTGTGACCACTCCTCGTTAACTTGTCGCTGGGATAAACTAACTGATTTAACCGTTATCCATAATCTGAAAACCTAGAGCATTCACCAGCAACCAACAAATAAAGCTCCCATTTTGTAATAGCGTATGTATGTATCTGTGCATGTAGCAATGCATCGGCATTTAGCCACCACACCGAAGCGAAAACAATGCCATGGTTGCGCATTTTACAAAGCCGAGGTCCATGCATTCTTTCGTCGTTCCCTGCAGCCATTCGCACAAATTTGTCCTGAAGTGAGTTTCTGTAACAAAATCGCGAAAATTGTCGATCAAAATGACGTCACATTAATACGTTCCACACTTTGTCACCACCTAAAAAGCAAGTGAGAATCTTTCGATTGACGTCATTATGACGTCACTCGGTCGAAACTATTGATAGAGTTCAGTTACAGAAACTCAGTACTGCAGCTTCGCTGCTATAGCCGCATTCGCAACTGTGCTCCCTGTTCTTTGGTATTACGCTTTATGTAGATATGTGCATATATTTTCTCGTACATTTTTTTGTAATTCTAAGTACATTTAACGCCATTCGCACATACTTTTCTGAAACTGTTATTAGATATGGTGGTTGCTTGTATAGAATAAGGATATTGCTGAAGCGATTCCTAGAGCTTGCAGCGCGCCGCCGTTGGGTTTCAATATTTCATATAAAATTTCCAAACTTGGTGGTTGGTTTGCAAGCTTTTGAATTGAAATTTTATGGCCTTTGAAAAGCAGGTCAATAAAAAATAACAATTATTACAAATATCTCTACATACATACCTACATACATAATTGTGTCCATAAACAGACAATGAAACCGAGCAAATACTCCAGCAAACAAAGAACAGCTCATGCAACAATATGCAGTTGACTTTGCAAAGTGAAGCCAAAAAAAAAAAATTACCTATAAAATAAAATAAAAACAATTATTACCAGAGCATTGTACACCTGTGCTCTTTTTTAACACATAACAAACATTCATACATACCCATGTAGGTACTTGCCATAAACGAAAATGAAGCAACAACTCTGAATGAAACGTAGAAGCAAATGTGTAAGTTGCATTCCAAAGTGACCATCTGCGTTTATAAACTTGTTCTGGTTTCTGGTACGGAAGTATTATACTTATCTGTGTCATTAAGTACCCAGCAAACAGACTCGTAAGCGTAAGCTAAAGCTAAGTTGTTAAACTGGAAAACGCTGGCCGCGCTGTTGCTGCTTGCACTCGTTCTCTCTGCTCCAAATGTCTTAATCTTCATTTTAACACATCCCAAACAGAGAGAAAGTGAATTGAGTTTTCATGAGCAAAGTACAATGTGTGGCGAGCAGTGTTGCCAGAATATTTTGAAGCTTATAGCTAAATTAAATAAAAAAAATTGCTAAAAATAGCTAAATAATTTTTTTCATAGCTAAAATAAATAGCCAATTTTTTTTTTTCAAAAATAGCCAAATAATGATTTATTTAAAAAGACGTGACATAAAACAACTTCACATATATGAATATTTATATATACATATATTATATATTGTAGCCATACATATATTTGTTTGTATGTACTTATATATGTACGCCGCATAATAAGATTATTACAATGAAAAAAATCAATTCATTACATATGTATGTATGTATGTATGTACATTCAATTGCAGTATTAAAATAAATTATAATAGCGACTAGTTAATATTTAAACTTTAGTTAAAAATTTGATTCAATAACATTTAAAAAATCATATATTCTTCATTTAATTCACAGGTTGAATTATTATTAATTGAAGTCATTGCTTTAATAATATCGTTAGGAATTTTAAAGTCATTACAACATTTTTCAAGCCTTTTTAGACCATACCTAACAGTCAATAGAGAGTTTAACATAAATAATTGCATTCTATTTCTTTGCTTCGTTTTTATTACGTTCATAACAGAAAATCTACGTTCTATTTCTGTATTACTAAGCGGTAGGATTAGAAAATTAAACACAAAAGATTGTAGTTCTTCAAACGGATTTTCGTTAAGAGCATTTCTAAGCTTTCTTACGTCTACCCAAAACTTTATTGTAGAGGTAGTTCCCTTCCATTGGTATGCGTGTAGTTTTTCCATTGCATTTCTAAAATAGTGATTTCCTCCGTGCTAAAGTGATCCTTTTCATCCTTGAAAGTGTAAAATATTTTTGGCTTATTTACAGAAAAAAATTCAATATTTTTTAAAGATTGAATATTCTGCGGTAAGCGTTGGCGGAGTTGCTCAATTAACTTGATAATAAAGTTCTGAAAAATTTTACGAATACACCGTGAAAAGGACGGTTCAAATATCGCGTATGCCAACCCATTAAACATTGAAAAAGAAATTATCAAACGTTTGAGAAAATATTGTTTCTAAAGTTGAGAATCAGCATATATATCATTTGAAAATAAACATATTTTCAAATATTCATCAAACATTGTTTATCAATTTTAAAATAACTTACAACACATTTGAAAAAAATCTTGTTTCGCATTTTGTACCATTTCACGAATTTCAACATGTCAAGGCTTGAAGGAACGAAGAAATTGTGTGTGTTTGCCAATTTCAGTCAGCGTTCGTTGTTCTACTCGAGCAGTCTTTTAACGGTTGAAATGATGATGGTTGAAAATGATTGTGTGTAATAATGAGTCTGTATATCTTATTATTATTTTATTTGTTTGTGGCTTTTTGTGAAGTTACACCAAATTTAATAGAAACATAGTTTGTTTCTCATATTAACATACTCATGTAACTGTACAAAAGGCACCGAAAAAATTCACCCGCACGGGTAAATGAAAAGCATCACATCAGAGTACAAATATACTATAATACATATGTACATATGTACATCTATTTATTCCATTCCATTTCTGCGCTCACAACACGAACTCTCACTCTCACTATCGCTCAAATTTTCTGCACTCTAGGGTACATATATGTAATACATACAAACATCTATTGATTGCATTCCATTTCGTACCACCTTTGAAATAGGTTTGAGAAAATGAAATGAATCAAATTGAGAATCAGCCCAAAATCCCATACTAAAAATGAGCCTTTTTGTTTGAGAACGCTATCAGGGGAAATTTGAGGTGCATTTGATAACAAACGTTTGATATTTGACAATAGGGTTACTTCTCAAATGAACCTCAAATTGAAAATGAAGAAAAATGTTTATTGGGAATGGTCATTTGCGAATTCAAAATGGGCAACAACAAAATGTATGGCAGAGTTGCTTTTGCGCACTGCGAAAACCTTATTGCATCCAAGGCAGATCTATGAAGGTAGGCTCGGTGGCAAATTCAGAAACTACTTTTTTTATTTACAAAGGTAGAGTGTAATGCCAAAATCAAAGCGAATTCACATAATGACCAATAGGAATGGGCGAGTCTCAAGCGAATTCAGATTTTAACTAAGGCGAATTATCATTTTGACATTACACTCTACCAATTACAATAACAAAATACATGGGAAATTTCTGAATTCGCCACCCAGCCTACCTTCTTAGATCTGCCTTGATTGCATCAACCTTGCATATGAATGCACCAATAATCGATAAAATAAGGAAGGCATGCCAGACTATCAACTTTTGTAGAGTTTGATAATCATAAGGATAAGTATACACTTTCAAGTTTTCATAAACTCGCAGATGACTCATTAGCTTAAAATGATAAACTGATGTGCAAAATAAAGAAATTAAGAAAAATAGCTAAAAATAGCTAAGCTATTAAAAAAAAAGCTAATAGCTAAACGCAAATATCTGTAGCTAAACGCCAAAAGTTATAGCTAAATCTAGCTACAAAATAGCTAAATTGGCAACACTGGTGGCGAGCATAAAAATTGCGTATTGTCGCCTCAGTCTATTTTCAACTGGCATGCAATGAAGTATTAAGTTGTTAAGTGCGCGTGCTTACCTCTTTCCGATATATAATATAATACAATGGCGCTATTGTAACTCTGACCAGTTTTATGGCCGAGCTTCTCTCCCAATTCGAGGTGTGCTCCTTTTGCTTTTCCTACTAATTGGGTGGACCTACAGTTTTATGCCGGCTCCGAACGGCGAATTCATTTTTTGTGAGAAGCTTTTTTATGGCAGAAATACACTCGGAGGGTATGCCGCCCACTGCCGAGAGGTGACCGTTGCTCTTAAAAAACCCCAATAATTGGGATTTAATTAATTAGAAACAAATTTTTGGTGTTTGCTCGGACTGGGGTCTGAACCCGAGACCTCTGGTATAGCAGGCGAGCACTCTACCCACTGCACCACAGCGGCCACATACATATATAAATGTATGAATAATAACGTAGGGCAGGGATGGAAAATGTGGTACAATTGTACTTTTTTTGGTACATTCCGGTAGCCAAAAGTACATAGGTACTACGCTGACATATTTGGTAAATTTTTGTCAAATAATACATCACTGCATCCCAAATCTATTAAAACAAAACAAATAGTATTGGCCCTTTGATTTTAGAGTTATTTCCAAAGCGTGAATTTGACAAAATAGAGCAAAATACATTGGACATTTCTGAATTCGCCCCCAAGCCTACCTGTTAAATCTGCCTTGACTGAATGAACAGCTGTTGGTTTGGCGTTGCCGGATTTGTACTTCATAATTTCATGAAATGATGGCGAAATTCATGAATAATTTTCGTGAACAATTAAATTCCTGAAAATTCGCATTTCGCATTCGCAATTCACACATAACAGCGAAAATTCATGAAATGATTTCATGAATTTTCGCTGTTATGTGTGAATTGCGAATGCGAAATGCGAATTTTCAGGAATTTAATTGTTCACGAAAATTATTCATGAATTTCGCCATCATTTCATGAAATTATGAAGTACAAATCCGGCAACGCCAAACCAACAGCTGTTCATTCAGTCAAGGCAGATTTAACAGGTAGGCTTGGGGGCGAATTCAGAAATGTCCAATGTATTTTGCTCTATTTTGTCAAATTCACGCTTTGGAAATAACTCTAAAATCAAAGGGCCAATACTATTTGTTTTGTTTTAATAGATTTGGGATGCAGTGATGTATTATTTGACAAAAATTTACCAAATATGTCAGCGTAGTACCTATGTACTTTTGGCTACCGGAATGTACCAAAAAAAGTACAATTGTACCACATTTTCCATCCCTGCCCTACGTTATTATTCATACATTTATATATGTATGTGGCCGCTGTGGTGCAGTGGGTAGAGTGCTCGCCTGCTATACCAGAGGTCTCGGGTTCAGACCCCAGTCCGAGCAAACACCAAAAATTTGTTTCTAATTAATTAAATCCCAATTATTGGGGTTTTTTAAGAGCAACGGTCACCTCTCGGCAGTGGGCGGCATACCCTCCGAGTGTATTTCTGCCATAAAAAAGCTTCTCACAAAAAATGAATTCGCCGTTCGGAGCCGGCATAAAACTGTAGGTCCACCCAATTAGTAGGAAAAGCAAAAGGAGCACACCTCGAATTGGGAGAGAAGCTCGGCCATAAAACTGGTCAGAGTTACAATAGCGCCATTGTATTATATTATATATCGGAAAGAGGTAAGCACGCGCACTTAACAACTTAATACTTCATTGCATGCCAGTTGAAAATAGACTGAGGCGACAATACGCAATTTTTATGCTCGCCACCAGTGTTGCCAATTTAGCTATTTTGTAGCTAGATTTAGCTATAACTTTTGGCGTTTAGCTACAGATATTTGCGTTTAGCTATTAGCTTTTTTTTTAATAGCTTAGCTATTTTTAGCTATTTTTCTTAATTTCTTTATTTTGCACATCAGTTTATCATTTTAAGCTAATGAGTCATCTGCGAGTTTATGAAAACTTGAAAGTGTATACTTATCCTTATGATTATCAAACTCTACAAAAGTTGATAGTCTGGCATGCCTTCCTTATTTTATCGATTATTGGTGCATTCATATGCAAGGTTGATGCAATCAAGGCAGATCTAAGAAGGTAGGCTGGGTGGCGAATTCAGAAATTTCCCATGTATTTTGTTATTGTAATTGGTAGAGTGTAATGTCAAAATGATAATTCGCCTTAGTTAAAATCTGAATTCGCTTGAGACTCGCCCATTCCTATTGGTCATTATGTGAATTCGCTTTGATTTTGGCATTACACTCTACCTTTGTAAATAAAAAAAGTAGTTTCTGAATTTGCCACCGAGCCTACCTTCATAGATCTGCCTTGGATGCAATAAGGTTTTCGCAGTGCGCAAAAGCAACTCTGCCATACATTTTGTTGTTGCCCATTTTGAATTCGCAAATGACCATTCCCAATAAACATTTTTCTTCATTTTCAATTTGAGGTTCATTTGAGAAGTAACCCTATTGTCAAATATCAAACGTTTGTTATCAAATGCACCTCAAATTTCCCCTGATAGCGTTCTCAAACAAAAAGGCTCATTTTTAGTATGGGATTTTGGGCTGATTCTCAATTTGATTCATTTCATTTTCTCAAACCTATTTCAAAGGTGGTACGAAATGGAATGCAATCAATAGATGTTTGTATGTATTACATATATGTACCCTAGAGTGCAGAAAATTTGAGCGATAGTGAGAGTGAGAGTTCGTGTTGTGAGCGCAGAAATGGAATGGAATAAATAGATGTACATATGTACATATGTATTATAGTATATTTGTACTCTGATGTGATGCTTTTCATTTACCCGTGCGGGTGAATTTTTTCGGTGCCTTTTGTACAGTTACATGAGTATGTTAATATGAGAAACAAACTATGTTTCTATTAAATTTGGTGTAACTTCACAAAAAGCCACAAACAAATAAAATAATAATAAGATATACAGACTCATTATTACACACAATCATTTTCAACCATCATCATTTCAACCGTTAAAAGACTGCTCGAGTAGAACAACGAACGCTGACTGAAATTGGCAAACACACACAATTTCTTCGTTCCTTCAAGCCTTGACATGTTGAAATTCGTGAAATGGTACAAAATGCGAAACAAGATTTTTTTCAAATGTGTTGTAAGTTATTTTAAAATTGATAAACAATGTTTGATGAATATTTGAAAATATGTTTATTTTCAAATGATATATATGCTGATTCTCAACTTTAGAAACAATATTTTCTCAAACGTTTGATAATTTCTTTTTCAATGTTTAATGGGTTGGCATACGCGATATTTGAACCGTCCTTTTCACGGTGTATTCGTAAAATTTTTCAGAACTTTATTATCAAGTTAATTGAGCAACTCCGCCAACGCTTACCGCAGAATATTCAATCTTTAAAAAATATTGAATTTTTTTCTGTAAATAAGCCAAAAATATTTTACACTTTCAAGGATGAAAAGGATCACTTTAGCACGGAGGAAATCACTATTTTAGAAATGCAATGGAAAAACTACACGCATACCAATGGAAGGGAACTACCTCTACAATAAAGTTTTGGGTAGACGTAAGAAAGCTTAGAAATGCTCTTAACGAAAATCCGTTTGAAGAACTACAATCTTTTGTGTTTAATTTTCTAATCCTACCGCTTAGTAATACAGAAATAGAACGTAGATTTTCTGTTATGAACGTAATAAAAACGAAGCAAAGAAATAGAATGCAATTATTTATGTTAAACTCTCTATTGACTGTTAGGTATGGTCTAAAAAGGCTTGAAAAATGTTGTAATGACTTTAAAATTCCTAACGATATTATTAAAGCAATGACTTCAATTAATAATAATTCAACCTGTGAATTAAATGAAGAATATATGATTTTTTAAATGTTATTGAATCAAATTTTTAACTAAAGTTTAAATATTAACTAGTCGCTATTATAATTTATTTTAATACTGCAATTGAATGTACATACATACATACATACATATGTAATGAATTGATTTTTTTCATTGTAATAATCTTATTATGCGGCGTACATATATAAGTACATACAAACAAATATATGTATGGCTACAATATATAATATATGTATATATAAATATTCATATATGTGAAGTTGTTTTATGTCACGTCTTTTTAAATAAATCATTATTTGGCTATTTTTGAAAAAAAAAAATTGGCTATTTATTTTAGCTATGAAAAAAATTATTTAGCTATTTTTAGCAATTTTTTTTATTTAATTTAGCTATAAGCTTCAAAATATTCTGGCAACACTGCTCGCCACACATTGTACTTTGCTCATGAAAACTCAATTCACTTTCTCTCTGTTTGGGATGTGTTAAAATGAAGATTAAGACATTTGGAGCAGAGAGAACGAGTGCAAGCAGCAACAGCGCGGCCAGCGTTTTCCAGTTTAACAACTTAGCTTTAGCTTACGCTTACGAGTCTGTTTGCTGGGTACTTAATGACACAGATAAGTATAATACTTCCGTACCAGAAACCAGAACAAGTTTATAAACGCAGATGGTCACTTTGGAATGCAACTTACACATTTGCTTCTACGTTTCATTCAGAGTTGTTGCTTCATTTTCGTTTATGGCAAGTACCTACATGGGTATGTATGAATGTTTGTTATGTGTTAAAAAAGAGCACAGGTGTACAATGCTCTGGTAATAATTGTTTTTATTTTATTTTATAGGTAATTTTTTTTTTTTGGCTTCACTTTGCAAAGTCAACTGCATATTGTTGCATGAGCTGTTCTTTGTTTGCTGGAGTATTTGCTCGGTTTCATTGTCTGTTTATGGACACAATTATGTATGTAGGTATGTATGTAGAGATATTTGTAATAATTGTTATTTTTTATTGACCTGCTTTTCAAAGGCCATAAAATTTCAATTCAAAAGCTTGCAAACCAACCACCAAGTTTGGAAATTTTATATGAAATATTGAAACCCAACGGCGGCGCGCTGCAAGCTCTAGGAATCGCTTCAGCAATATCCTTATTCTATACAAGCAACCACCATATCTAATAACAGTTTCAGAAAAGTATGTGCGAATGGCGTTAAATGTACTTAGAATTACAAAAAAATGTACGAGAAAATATATGCACATATCTACATAAAGCGTAATACCAAAGAACAGGGAGCACAGTTGCGAATGCGGCTATAGCAGCGAAGCTGCAGTACTGAGTTTCTGTAACTGAACTCTATCAATAGTTTCGACCGAGTGACGTCATAATGACGTCAATCGAAAGATTCTCACTTGCTTTTTAGGTGGTGACAAAGTGTGGAACGTATTAATGTGACGTCATTTTGATCGACAATTTTCGCGATTTTGTTACAGAAACTCACTTCAGGACAAATTTGTGCGAATGGCTGCAGGGAACGACGAAAGAATGCATGGACCTCGGCTTTGTAAAATGCGCAACCATGGCATTGTTTTCGCTTCGGTGTGGTGGCTAAATGCCGATGCATTGCTACATGCACAGATACATACATACGCTATTACAAAATGGGAGCTTTATTTGTTGGTTGCTGGTGAATGCTCTAGGTTTTCAGATTATGGATAACGGTTAAATCAGTTAGTTTATCCCAGCGACAAGTTAACGAGGAGTGGTCACAACAGAACTGCAACTAACATTGTAACTTTTTGACCATGAATAAAACAGGTGGAATTTTCGGCAGAGAAACCCGGTTTCGCCTCTCGTCAATGCTTTTCATTTTATACACATATAACTTTTTTTTTCAGAATGTGGCAGGTACATACATACAGTATATGACAGACATGGGTGAAATTGGAACGGCTACAAATGGACGCTCCATTGACGAGGTTTAGGCAATAATCACCAATATCCACTGCGTTAAGTAGTATGAGATTTTTATTTTATAAGACTTCATGTGTGGCTCAAAAAGGAAGAATAATAGATTTAGAGGATCCTTAACTCCAGGCAAAATATGTGACAGTTACTTCTTTTTACCTTCCGACCATTCTGGACTTTGATCTACTCAAAAATATCGCTGGGCTAAACAAAGCAGCTCGACATTCGCGGTTTATTCGATGTATGTATGAATATTCCATTTGGTTCACTTTCAAGAGCACAAGAACCAAAAATGAAGAGTGAGTGCGAGGGAATGTTGCAAAGCTTGTGGCATTTTCAAGTGCAACATGGTCGTGTGGCATGCAGTTTTTGGTATGAAATGGCGCACTATATACATAGGAACATATGCATGTATGTATGTATATATGTATGTAAATATGCATAATGATGCAATGCGTCTCAACTGAATTTACGGTTATGTTGCTACGCTGAAAAATATATCTACAGATATCAGGCGCGGATCCAGGATTTCGGCAAGGGGGGGGGGGGGGGATTTTGAAAATTTCTTTTTTTGGAAGATGTTTTTTAAGGCCATACGCTGGTGAAAATATGGACTAATACCACCTACTATTATTATTCTATATACTAGTTGCGCCATTTCCCGCACCTTAAAAACACCAAACTCAAAACCCTTCAAATTAACAATATGTATAATTTTCGTGAACAATTAAATTCCTGAAAATTCGCATTTCGCATTCGCAATTCACACATAACAGCGAAAATTCATGAAATGATTTCATGAATTTGCCAACGTAGAAACGTAGTAAATGCTGAGTTTGGAGCTTTAGCAGAACATGAGATCCTTAAAAAATTTAGAAATTTGAGTATATATCTAAAACGTTTTTGTTTTGTGAAATATTTTTGCATTGAATGGGCTGTGTATTTAAAATAATTTTAGTTTAAGTAACTTTTTATTTAATAAAAAATTTATATGAATTTAAGCTTTTATAATGTTATGTTTAGAGGAAAGATTTTGCTTGGAAAAGCAATAATATTTTGAATGGCTATAGAAGAAGATATAATTTGGGATTAGTATAAGTCCTTAGAAAAAATATGATACCAAAAATGATGGTACAACGCTTAAATTGCGCAAAAATTGGAATTATTCAGCTAAACAAAAAACACCTTATTATTAAAACATTTATAAGGTATTCATAAACCCCGTAAGGCCTGAATATCAGTCCATAATAAGACCTGAAATAGGCGTTATTTTCCTGGCGAGTAAGCCTTATAAGAAAGGTGCGCTTTCAGCGAGAGAGAGAGAGCATTCCTTATGGCCTGATGACACAAACACAGGAAAATCAGCCTTGTTTTAAGCCTTACGCCTTTGCTTCCCTTATAATTTTCAGGGCTTATTTCTTAAGCCTTTAAAACAACTATAATAATTCTTAACTAAGGCGTAGATTTTTTGCTGGGCATGTGTGCTGGTATGCATAAATGTTTGGGTGAGTAACTCTGTGCGACATTCGATGGCAGGTCTAACCGTAACAATGAGTCCAAAAAAGTAAAAAAAAAAAAAAAATTGTGCTACCACAAGACGCTGACATATCCTGTTGCCACTTCAGCCGCAGTGTGTTAAAGAGCTGAAAATTATAATTATAAGTTCATATATTAAACATAGCAATTAAAAGTACAGTCCTATGAATCAGAACAAGTAAAATAAGATGCATAAGCTGAGAGGAAAGACATGCTCAATTAGGGATTATATGCATGGCAGAGATCCTTGGTTCATTTGCTTTCATAACTTAACACATTTATTATCGTTATGATAACTGTTTCAAGAAGACCAGAAAAAATTAGGTAGTACATCTTTAACCCTAGTTCGGCTGACGAGTCACCTGGGTGACTATTTCACATTTTTCGCACAAAAAAACATATTTTTAATAAATTCTATTACCGTGTGTTCCATGACATCTTAAAGTTGTTAATTTTGAGCAGAAACAAGTAAGGAAGCCTAAGTTCGAGTGGAATCGAACATTAGATACTCAGCTGTATGCTTTCATTGTTTGTTTGCGTTTGTTCGATATAGGGTGTATTTTATATGACACAAGTGCTGCATAAACAGGGCGCAGCCACGCCCATTTTCAAAATTTGTATCAATCATCCAAATAAGCATATAAATATTATTGTTAGTGCAAAATTGCATCCCTCTATGACTTTTAGTTACAAAAACTTCACGTTACAAATTCCAAAAGGGTGTTCCAGAAATATCTTTGTTAAAAAGTAGGCGTGGTCATAAACCGATTTCAATACATTTTTGCGTGTCTATTAACACATGTTATAAAAGTGTATAAACCAAGTTTCGTCATAATATCTCAGTTATTTGTCGAGTAATAGGCACGTAGATTCCTTTGTATAAAAAGAGGCGGTGCCACGCCCATTTTCCAAACTTTTTTATATTTTGTTTCCGGTCTATTGTAGAACTCATGTCACAAAATTTCAGTGATAGATCTTTATATTTGACAGAGAGATCGCTTAAAATGTTTTTATTAGGTCACTTTATAAAACCCATATATAAAAGTGGGCGTGGTCGTCAACCGATTTTGGAAATCTTTCGTCCACACATTTGGCTAAGTAAATATATCACGCGTACCAAATTTCATCGATATATCTTTAACGGTTTATGAGTTATGGCTTATAAAACTTTCAATATTTGCCCCTTAATAAGTGGGCGTGGCACCGCCCATTTTCCAAAATTTTTATATTTTTTGTTTTATGTCCCTAGTTGGTCTCCTGCCACAAAATTTCAGTGATAGATCTTTATATTTGACAGAGATATCGCTTAAAATGTTTTTATTAGGCCCCTTTATAGTTCCCATATATAAAAGTGGGCGTGGCCGTCAACCGATTTTGATAATTTTTCGCCAAAACATTTGTCTAAGTAAGCAAATTACGCAAAACAAATTTCATCGATATATCTTCAACGGTTTCTGAGTTATGACATATAAAACTTTCAATGTTTGCCCCTTAATAAGTGGGCGTGGCACCGCCCATTTTCCAAAATTTTTGTACTTTTTGTTTTATGTCCGTAGTTGGACTCCTGCCACAAAAATTCAGTGATAGATCTTTATATTTGACAGAGATATCGCTTAAAATGTTTTTATTAGGCCCCTTTATAGTTCCCATATATCAAAGTGGGCGTGGCCGTCAACCGATTTTGATAATTTTTCGCCAAAACATTTGTCTAGGTAAGCAAATTACGCATACCAAATTTCATCGATATATCTTCAACGGTTTCTGAGTTATGACATATAAAACTTTCAATGTTTGACCCTTAATAAGTGGGCGTGGCACCGCCCATTTTCCAAAACTTAATCAAATTTCTTCATAACGGCCTGAGCTCAATACGTGGGTAAAATTTTATCACTCTAGCTATATTAGTGGCTGAGATACCAAATTTCCGATTTTTTCTATATAGGAAAAGTGGGCGTGGTCATGGTCCGATTTCGCCCATTTTCAATACCAACCGTCCCAGTCTCGATACCAACTTGCATTTCAAATTTCATCAAAATATCTCAATTTTTACGCGAGTTATCGTGCGGACGGACGGACGGACGGACGGACGGACATGGCTCAATCGATTTCTCTTTTCACCCTGATCATTTTGATATATATAAGTCCATATCTATCTCGATTATTTCATTATGTTACAATCCACCGTTATGAAATCAAAATTATAATACTCTGTGTACTAGTACAGCTGAGTATAAAAACACGAAATAAAGTTTTAAAATTTAATCCATAGAACACTGTTACAGTTTGAGATCTTATATTCTTATTCTGGCCGACGTAGTCACCTGGGTGACCACGGGTAAATTCAAACGTAATATACATACATACAAATGAAAATGTTGGCATATGATTATTTCCTGCACTCAACACATTTGACAATTGATTGAATGCACTCCTGGCACCCTGGCCGTTTACAAACTAAGCAAACTTTTCGGGAGTTCCGTTGTCTTTCGTTCACATGCCGACAAACATGACACCTGCCTTTGATTGCCATTTGACCAGTTTCATCACGGTGCTCAATTCGCGTTTCTTATGCGATGGACGGAGATAAACGAGTATTCAAAACAGGCTGCATATCGGTAGGTATGTACGTGATAATGCTGCAGGATACGAGGGTTTGATGCGTGGCGGCTTATAGCTCCAGTGGCCAATTAACGAGCAAGTCCTTTTAGATAGGTTGCTGGCCTAAATACAAAATATTTGTATGCCATATTTTGCTGGCTTTGACGGGATACATTGACGGAACGACACTCGATCACGAAATGGAAAGTTTCTCTAAATGGTAGATTTGAAATGAATAAGAAGTCCATAGGTCATCAATCGCCTCCATGCTGGACTTATGAACTCCACAAGCTATGCAATAAAATTCCATAGAATTCAATATTGTCAGTTTTGTCATCTTCAACATCGTTGTCATTGCCAAATTTAACATCATGGTCATCCTCCTCGAACAACTTCTCAATATCCGCTCCCGTCAATGTTCTATATAGTATAAATATCCAGTACACATTTCATCAGAAATAGCATACTTACCTTCGATTAACGGTGTTCTGCAGTCGGTTATGGCTACAAACCGCTCAATTTCAATCCTACAGTCTGCATTTTTATCTTTATTGGTTGAACTGATTGCGTCCTCGTATTTTACACGCTTAGAGCTGGCCATTTTCGACAATTTAAAGTAACTGAATTAAGTTTTTCACAATTGTACCAAAATGAACAGTAAAAATAATCAGCTTTTAATCTTTTCAGATGCATATTTTCACTTAATTTCACTTATTTCGCAATTTTTCAGACATTTTTTCTTTACTACCCTCCATTTACATCTGAACTTTAAAACTTTTAAATATGGTCACCCGGGTGACTGCTTCGGCCGAAATGAGTTGTAAAAATCGTCGGCCGAACTAGGGTTAAGAAGTTTTACAAATAGTTGAGTACCATTTTATGCATGTTGATATTTGAGGTTAGAGTCACTAAACAAATAAATTTTTTTTATAGTTCTTATTTTCATGTATTTATTTAAATTTAAAAATTAGGTGGCGGAAACAGAAATCTCCCAAAGTTATCACGTATCATTAATTGGGCACATGGGCGACAGGAAAGAAGTACGGATTATAGTGACCCACTATGAAGCCCTGCAGTTAGTTTATCAGCAAATAGCAATGCTTTAACAATGGATACCTACACGTGTACCAACTGAGCGTATGCGATCTCCAATATGATCCATATGTTGTATCTATGCAGTGCGAAACAGGTAAAATAAACTATTTACTCGCGGAGACTCCATCAACTCTATAATTGATTATTTTAATTATTTTTTAGTTCTGCAGTCAAAGAAAAGGAAAGAAAACAATTCAGTGAATGTGTCAACTGCTGTTGAATCTGTAACTAGTAACATCTAGAGGAGATCAGATACATTTACATTTTCACTAATACACCTAAACTGAGTCTTGAATCAGACGCATCGTGTATAGACCCTATTACAATCACTGTTGTCAAAGGCCGTTATTGCAGTGTTCTCTTTGGTATTAGGCTTACAGTTTTCATGCTTTGACTGTACCGTAAAAAAGCCTACTAAATATTTGAGTGATAATTTTATGAATATGTTGCGAAACAAATGTGCATTCAGAATAATTTCAGAACAAGAAAATTACATTATATATTTACAACAATAGCAGCACTAATCGCTATAATAAATTGGTAAAAAAAAAGCAGCAATCCGATAAGGTAGCGTAGATTTACCTAGCAATAACAACAACAACTACACACACTGTGTGCTATATCAGGGCAGCTGTCAGAATTGCTTATATAGGCGGCTTAAATTTTACAATTTTAATTTTGAAAGCTCACTCACTAAGTACATGTATGAATATGTGTGTGTACAAATAAAACAATAACCCTGCAAAAATTGTTGGACTACTTGGTACATTTGTGCCACATTCAACTAGCTACGAACTTGCCACATGCAGCCAATCATTGGGCCAGTTCATATATATGTATGTATGTAGATTCCTGTTTGAAGATCGGTTTTAACGATCGTAACCGCTGCACGATGTTTATTAACAGTGTTGCCAAGAAGCATTAATCTAAATATTTAAAAAAAAAGAAATTGGTCTTTAGAGCTCAAGAATGAAGTAGTTATGAAAATAAAAACGACCAAAGAAACCAAAAGTAAAATTTAATCGGATGAGCCAGCCGATAAACAAGCTCTACTAATTAGCACAAAGAATTGCTTGAAGAGATGTGGTGGTCTCCTAAATGGATCTATAACTTCTACCAAAAAATATTAATTTTTCACATCAATTCTTCCTTAAAAAAAAAAAAATAAATAAAATTGGTCTTGAGAGCTCAAGAATGAAGTAGTTATGGAAATATTTTACATTTTTAACTCCTTGGAGTAGTTTAAAAAGTAACTTGCCGTAGCTAGTTTAAAAAGTAACCTCCTGTAGGTGGTTTGCAAAGTAGCTACGGCAAGTTAGTTTTTAAACTAGTTTGATGCGACCGAGCGATGGACCATGTGGTCCTGTGCTAGGACATTGCAATGTTAATTGGACCAATATTTTTATATGGAATGTGGCAGGTTTTGGGCTAGTTGATTGCCACAAGCGGCTGGTTTGTACATGCATGTATGGGCTAGTTCCGTTTTCTGCAGGGAAGTGTCACTTGGAATTAATTCAAATGTGTGATTCAAATTAAAAAAAGGGACAAATATGTTAATAAAAGTAGGTACATATGTGCCAGTGGCGGTTCTAGCATAAATTGGCTGGGTAAGCCTATGTATGAAGCATAGCCATTTATGTAATTTTCTTTACTGTTTTATCTGTAAGTCTGGTTTGTTATTTATATTCATATCGTATGAAACTGAATGTATTGTAATAAATTGTGAAAATTAAGATGATTAAAAATAATAAAGTTTTGATATACAATGGATAATATGAAGAGTTTTGTAAAATGAAATGAACGAAAATATTTAGGCAAGCCGCGCTTTTCGGCTTGTATGAAGCGTCCGTCACTGACATGTGCATGCATTGTTAACTTAATAAATTAAGGGTATCTAGTTCGTTAAGGTTCTTCAATAGTGACAAAATACTAGAGCAGCTGGCGGCGAAGAAGTTTTTGGAAACAACCGTTTGTATTGTTAAACATACCCAAACCAACGTTAATTCACCGCAGTAACATATAGGATTATGTTACGAACTATTGCGGTTATTATTACTAATTTTATGGCTGTTTCTGCACGCACATATTGTTACATCCATTTTTACGAGGAAAAATCATTTCAGCATTAATCAATTACACTAAGTTACAGCCAAAAAACAACAAGAAATTCAGGTATAGGCTCTCAGCTATACCTTGTAACTTATAGGAAATCGGTTACATTCTAGAATGCAACCCAAAGTAAGCGAAGAGATCAGTTATAAGCTCTCAGCTATAGCATTCAATCTAGCAACAAAAACAATTATGAGAATCATATAAAACGAACTGAGATCACGGCCGAGAGCGATTCATACAAACATTCTTTTTTAGCTTACTTTGACAGATAAAAACCAGATGCATGACTTTCCTAGGACATCACAATTGTGGAATGTATAGATCCTATGGCCTTTATATCCATCTATGGATGGCCATTAAGCCGTATCACGAAAATAAAGTTTGCGTGTGTCAGTTTTATTTGAACACTTACGTCGAAAAAATATCACTGTGCTACACCAAAAAAATGCAGGGGCTCTCACATGGTTTTTTGGTTTCATCATGGCTCATAAAACACTACCTCATTTGCGGTTTTTCTCCATCACTTCGTTTTTAAATTTTTTGAGTACAAATATAATACAACTCTGAAATTATTGAAATTACAACTTCGAGATGCTATAACTTTCTTGTTTCTTGATCGAATTCAATTTTTTTTCTTTTATTTGAAAGATGCTACCTTTACCTTTCCAACAAGCGAAATAGTTTGCAATTCGACCTAAAAATGACCAAGTTTTGGTCCTTTATTCCAAAAAAAAAAAAAAATTTTTCTAAAAATATTGGTTTTCGGCACGTTTTTATTGGATTTTGAAGTTACAAACAATGAGTTTTAAACCTTTATAACAAAATACATAAAATCAGCTTTCCAAAAAGCAAAAGTAAATTAAAATTGATTTAAAATTACGGTAGTAGTGTTTCATAAAGTGAGTAGGCCTTGTTTTTTTTTTTTTTTTTTATACCTTTCATGAGAATGAAATGGTATTATAACTTTGTGCCAAAAAATTTTTGTCGAAAGTACCAGAAGGAAGCGTGGGGGACCCGCCAAAATATATACCGATATGATCAGAATCACGAGCTGAGTCGATTAAGCCATGTCCGTCTGTCCGTTCGTCCGTCTGTGTGAACGCAAACTAGTCCCTCAGTTTTTGAGATATCTGAATGAAATTTGGAATACAGGTAGGTTGTTATATGCAGCTGATCATTTGTCGGAATCGGCCGAATCGGACCCCTACAACCGATTGTTCAGATATGGACATTTTGGGGTATAACTTCTCAATTTTAACAGATAATGACATGAAACTTTGAAGTATTTTTACCGATATCGGCCCAAATAGAGTTACCGAAAATTGTCAAGATCGGACCATTGTAACATATAGCTCCAATACAACCGATTGTTCAAATGTACACATTTTGTCGTATAACTCCTCCATTTAAATAGCTCAGACACCATTTTTTCTAATAAATCCTTCCATAAATAACCCACACAATTGAAATTATAAATTATACGTACTAAATCAGGCTATGTACATTAAGGTGGAGTGAAATCATATGGAGATTTTTTTTGTTCTTTTTTTGAACGTACCACGAATGAAAAGTTGCCTTTATACGAGTTAATGAACCCCACAAAATTTTATGGCGATAGGATGACGTTTTGAACTGCCCCCAGCCCCGCAAAGTTGAAAGCAATAAGCACGATCTGGTACAAATATAAAATTTTGAAAATTATAAAATCAAAAAACGAAGTATGAGGATTGATAAAGATGGCTAAGCTGAGTATTAAAGTGAATTTTTTTTTTTGGAAACAACAACAACAAAAGTTATTAAAGGTCAAAGTTTATATTATGCATTTTTTAAATTGCAATTACTTCAAAACTACTGAACCAATTTCAAATATTTTTATACCATTCGATAGGTATTTTGATTGCCTTTAATTTGATATACATTTTATATATGAAAAGTAAGGGGGGTTAAAAGGGGGTTGACCCCCGCAGGGGGGTTATTATGGAACCCACATAAAATGTATATCAGGGAAGGGAATCAAAATAGCTATCGAAAGGTATAAAAATATTCGCAATCGGTTCAGTAGTTTTTAAGTAATTGCAATTTAAAGAATGCACAATATAAACTATGACCATTAAAAACATTTGTTGTTGTTGTTTCCAAAAAAAAAAATTCACTTTAATACTCAGCTTAGCCATCTCTATCAATCCTCATAATTCGTTTTTTGGTTTGATAATTTTAAAAATTTCACATTTGTACCAGATCGTGCTATTTTTTCAACTTTGTGGGGCTGGGGGCACCTCTAAACATGCGAGTAGGTCAATAAAAGTTTACAGGCTTATTACTGGGCTAGAAATGTGCCGTTCTGGCTTTGGAACAAATTGAATTTCCAAAAAAAATGTTTCACTCCACCTTAATGTACATACATGCATAGGTAACTTTTCATTTCCCCACTCATGAAAGGTATGAAGTCTTCGGTACGGCCGAAGGCAGCCGCGCTTTTACTTGTTTGAATTAACTAAGGGAATATTTATAGTATTTTTTTCACCAACTACAAACGATGTACGTGGAGCCCAATCCTTTTGTTTGTAGTGTAGGCTAATTGCTCGGCTGTCCCATTCGCAGAAATAGCATGGATACTTCGTATTTCCACCCTGAATACCATTTAAAATATTGAGTACCTTGAAGTCAGCAACAATTAGCCATACTGTCATATGATTCTTTAATATCGGTAACGTAGGCCAGTGGGACTGATGGATATATGCCAGTGTTGTGTAAAAGCACAGCCTTCAAACCTTAAAAATTAAATGAAACCTGAATATGCAATTACATAACAAACATTTCAAGTGTACTTTTTGTTGAACCGTCGATGAATAGACGCCAATCTCTTGGGAAAAAATTTAAAGTAGGTAAACTGACCAAGTCTGACAAGTAACAAAGAGCACACTCAGATCGCTCTATACTCAGTTTTGTGAAAGTTCATACCTACTTTGTATGCAAATATTAATCTATAAAAAAAAAAAATTTTCAAACACAAAAATAAAGGCTTACTCACTTTATGAAACACTACTACCGTAATTTTGAATCAATTTTAATTTACTTTTGCTTTTTGGAAAGCTGATTTTATGTATTTTGTTATAAAGGTTTAAAACCCATTGTTTGTAACTTCAAAATCCAATAAAAACGTGCCGAAACCCAATATTTTTAGAAAATTTTTTTTTTTTTTTGGAATAAAGGACCAAAATTTGCTCATTTTTAGGTCGATTTGCAAACTATTTTGCTTGTTTGAAAGGTAAAAGTAGCATCTTTCAAATAAAAGAAAAAAAATTGAATTCGATCAAGAAAAAAGAAAGTTATAGCATCTCGAAGTTGTAATTTCAATAATTTCAGAGTTGTATTATATTTGTACTCAAAAAATTTAAAAACGAAGTGATGGCGAAAAACCGCAAATAAGGTAGTGTTTTATGGGCCATGACGAAACCAAAGAACCATATGAGAGCCCCTGCATATTTTTTTTTTCTGATTTTGTAGCACACTTTTATGGTGTAAAAAATTTTTTTTTAGGCCAGCGTTAAAAACAGCTAAATCGCGTTTTTTGTAATAACTTCCTTATTTGATGTCGGATCTCTATGATCTTAATGTCGCAGAAAAGGTCTCGCTCAGCACTATATTTGGCCCATATAAAGTTTCGACCTCAAAGGTTGTCCTGAGTTTTACCTTTAAAAATTTTGGAGTTACTACTCTGAAAAAAAAAAACGTTGTAAATACAAAGACTTTTGCAGTTAAATTAACAACTTTCCGCAGTTGAAATGTGCCCAACAACGCTCCGTTGTTGTTTCAAAGATGCGAGCGTTTTTGATTCAAATAATTTTCGTATTTAAGTTAACAACGGAAACTGTTGAATGAAATACTTTTACATTTAAGTTAACAGTGTTTGCTTTTGAATTAACAGCAAAATTTTTTAGTCCAAAAGCCAGCACCGTTGATTTAAATACTTTTCGTATTTAAGCTAACAATTTTTGCTTTTGAACTAACAGCAAAAGTTTTTGGTCCAAAAACGGGCACCATTGAAGCAAATACTTACAATTTTAAGTTAACATCAAAAAAATTGTAAACAATAGTAATTTTTTTTTAATATAATAGATATTATTTTATTTTATTTTATTTTATTTTTTTTATATAATATATATGTTTACATAGTAATATTAATACTAAGGCCCGGTTTCACCAAACAAGTGATGGTCATTTGATAGATACATCATTTGAACAACGCGATTGATGAAAAGAGACACGGACACAAAGGTTTTCATCACATTTTTCACACCGTCCATATAAAAATTATGGAAACTTGTAGGCAGTTTGTGACAGAATTATCCATAAATCGTGCGCCTCAAATGATATATCAAATGACTATCACTGTCTGCAGGGCTTTTTACACAAACACAAACACATAAACTCAACTTATTTTTTTTATTATTTCATAACACATTCTTTATTGTTTGCCGACCGCCACATTTGTAGGTTTGCGGAATTTTATCCTGTCGGCGATGAGTTCTTTTTTATTTATTATTTCGTCGATGTCGTGGGAGCGCATCATTGCAAGCAGTTCAATATTTTTGATACCGCATTCATTGAACTGCATCAATGCACCTGTACATAACTCCCACGACAAGAATAACTTCATTATTTTCTCATCGCCGACAAGTTTTACCTGCAGATTTGGCTCGTTCGATTGCTCGCTATCGGAAAAACGGGATAATCAAAAATATTTAGGGTCGTTTACTCAACCTCCGGTTAAGCACTTAACCACAGATTTTTGTCCGGTTAAGCAATTTATTTGACAGGTCACCATACAATTTACGTCAAACTAACCAGCGATTAAATTAATCAGATGTTGAGTAAACGGCCCTTAATCTGAAAATACAAAATAAATTTTTCAACGTATATATGTATGTATGTACATATAATTTTAATATATTATAATAATATATGTATAAATAATATCATTATTGTGACTTACCTTTATTTGTAATTATATATTGCATATATGTACATATATGTATATATTTTTCCCGAAATTTTAAATTAATTGAACGAGTTTGAAAAAACAATTTTCTATTTTTTATTTACTTCAAAATTTTTCAACAGCAAGGGAGTTTTTGAATCAAAAACGCCCGTCTTTGAATTAACTATGGAAAGTTGTTGAATCAAAAACTTTGCCGTTAAAACAAATACTTTTGCTGTTGAATCAAAGACGGAGATTCAACAGCGGAAAGTTGTTGAGTTAACTACGGGTATTTTTTTCAGAGTATCTCTAGATTTTTTTATTTTTATCACTAATACAAAGCTCTCAAAAAACCATGAGGACTCCGCTAAAAAAGTTGTAGCCTTTACTCACAAACAAAAAAGTTATACCGTTTTAAAATCAGAGAACCTGTTTTTTGAAAAATTGTCCCAAGTTCTTATTTATATGAGGCACACTGAGAGAAAAAAAATATATGGAGGGGTCAAAGAAATTGTTTACCTATTTTGAACACTACTTTCTTTGTTTTGAGTAAATTTTCCTTAAAACATGTTAAAAGGTTTATAAAATATTGTTGTTACATGCGTTACCATGGTTTCATATACTTGTTTTGAAAAAATTCATACATTAAAATAATGAAAAATTCTTTAAGCGCCATTCCATTCCCAACTTTCCTTGTTTTGAAGACTTGATTTCTTTAATTTTGAGAAATTAAATTCCCATACAAATCCCCATGGCAACGAATTTGTTTGAATGTTTTTTTATGTTTTTTCCACATTTTTGAGAAAATTTACACAAAACAAAGAAAATTTTGTATTGGGACGCGTGTTCAAAATAAGGAAAATTATGTCTTTGATCGAGAGAAATTTTTTTTTTGAGTGCAGTAACGCCATATAGTATGAGTTTTTGATTAAAAAGTATTCTAAGTCCTCGCTTGACTTGAGAATGTTGTACCGCGATGGAACAGCTACCAATACTGGATACATGATATGCCAAAAATTATTGATGATTGGACTATTCGTGCTGATCAACGTTATTTATATTGAATGATAATGGCTGTAGTGAAGATTTGGTAAGTATTCAAGTGGGATCTCTAAGAACAACGCGCTGGCTTACAACGGCTTTACGATTTCTGCATCCGTGCGTATCGTAAAATCATCCGTTATTTAGAAAAACTGCTATAGTTCGTTGTAAAATTATACGCGCCTAAGAAGAGACAACGGAAGTCTAAATGTATTATCAATACTTGCGCTGGATGCGTCGTCTGCCCCTAGAAATGCAGTTAATTATTCAGCCTACAATTGAAAACAACGCACTTTACTTTAATCCCCAAACCATCTTCTTATCTATGATAACCGAGACCAAAAATGAGGATGTCCTCCAAATTTAGAGATATTTATGAAAGCAGTTTCAGAGCTCTGAAAGTGAATTCTTCGTCGCTTATATTACTTTGCTCACACTCAAAAAAAAAATTACTCAGATTATGGAAAAATGAGAATGATTCGCCGCTAATGACATATTTTCATTGTTTTGAATAAAATTTTCTTTCAAAACGTTGTTTTTATTCCTTGATTTAAAGAAAATTGTACATCAAAACAATGAAAATATGTCTTTAGCGCCGAAACATTCCCATTTTTCCATAATCTGGGTAAGTTATTTTTTCAGTGCAGGTTTCGAACGTTTAAAACAAATTGGAATTTATGTGCAGGGAATTCGCTTCCTTCTCATATGCATTTTATATACATATATGTACGTATAGTTTTTTCCCCTTTTCTTTATTTTTATTACCTCAAAAATAGTTACTCATACGCCCCCACATCGGATCGCTTTGTATGTGAAAACTGAAAATGTTTTCTTAAATATCTCGAAAATGGGAGTGCATACACTTCACTTCTAAAAACGCAATCGTAATCTGGAGCCAAAAATTAAGCTGACGTGTTTCGCCGTTTCTCTGTGGTAAATTTTTATAAAAAAAAGAAGTGTTTCATTTTACAACGTTATAACTTTTTTGTTTGTGAATAAAGGCTAGAATTTCTTTGGGGGATTCCTCATGGTTTTTTGAGAGCTTTGTATTAGTGATAAAAATAAAAAAATCTAGGGATAGTAACTCCAAAATTTTTAAAGGTAAAACTCAGGACAACCTTTGAGGTGGAAACTTTATATGGGCCAAATATAGTGCTGAGCGAGAGCTTTTCTGCGACATTAAGATCATAGAGATCCGACATCAAATAAGGAAGTTATTACAAAAAACGCGATTTAGCTGTTTTTAACGCGGGCCTAAAAAAAAATTTTTACACCAAAAATATTTTTTCGACATAAGTGTTCAAATAAAACTGACACATACTAAACTTTTTTTTTGTCCATATAACGCGATACGGCTTAATGACCATACATTATCTTTTCCAACTGGGATGTATCTTCTTAAGGATTGTGAAGCGTGGAAGACTTTGAATATTTAAGCATTCTCTTGTACTCTTTTATAGCAGTACAATTTTTTGCTTGGCTGAAAAACGGAAATTTGCTGATTTAAATACATATGTACATACATATGTACATAGCTGTTAATTCCTTGGATCTTCTTAGTGAGGACGCTTATCCTCTGAGTTGCTTTAGTTGCTATTATTACGCAAACACCGCTCCACGGTATGTGCAATTATTACATATTTACATTTGCAAAAATCGCTTCTTTAACGTTTTCAATCTATCGTGAATGCGTACTAAGTATTTACATGTTATAGTCCAGTTAGTCGAGAACGTAAACCCGTGTACCGTGTCAGCTGATCGAACCTATTTAATGGGATTTGTATGTAACCGATTATTCAACGACGTACGACGCAGAAGCCCGTACCGCAGAAATCAAAATCATTTTGATTTTTTACGTAAAAACGTGTAAGCTGATCGCTCGCATGGTTGCAAGGTAGAAGGGTTGCCAGTTGAACATTTTTAGTTATTAAATATTTAAACAGTAATTTTCACAGCATTATGCAACTAACTCAACAAGATTGTAAAATGTTATCGAATATACATATATGTGTTCACATGGAAAAAATAGTATGTCTACTTAAACGAACCATTTATTATTACTTTAATTTTTAAAAAGAAAGGAAAGAAAACGTCGATACGCTGTTTTGACAATTTGATTTTTAGGTTAGGTTGTAATTGAAATTTTTGAAATTAGAAATGAATGGAAATAACTGAATTAGGAAAACAAAATTCTACTTTGGCTATTCCACAACATCATCAAGATTCGTTTTTGCGCTAACTTATTTAGTACACAATTAGAAATTTGCGTTTAAAATGTTTGTATAATTCCAATTGAAATTTTTGTGATCATATATTTTTGACACTTCTATTTTTTTAAAGCTGCTAGTAGTTGCAAGTGAAAATTTTACTTGCAGCGTTTATCAACTCTCTCGAGGTCTTACTCTCTCAATTGGCTCTCTTTTGCGAATTTTTTGGGTTATTGAACATAAATTCGTAACTATTCGTAAAAATATGTAAAAATTTTGAGATATTGAACACTCCTAATAAATGAAGATATTACTGAAAATTAAAGCAAAAATTGTATTTATCCACAATGGAGGCTGTATTTTCATAATTGATAACTCTTGGTGGTCTTCTTCTGCAATTTTTCTACATTAAAAAGTTATAAATTGCCACAATAAATCTGAGTTTCTGTAACAAAATCAATTAAAGTGATGTCACACTAATACGATCTACACCACCATGTCACCACCTATTTATACTAGAAAAGATATGAGTTACAGAAACTCAGTACAGATTTCTTAATTAAACACAGATTTTTGTGAGAATCTCGTTGCTTCCCAATATAATTTTTTTATGGATTTTCAATTAAATTTAATGTTCTGACTGTGTTTTTTGTTATTTTATGTTTTAGTCCTTGATAACTATCACCAAGGTGTGATGAAAATATATTGGGCAGCAACAAAATTACAGAAAAATGTGTTTTAATTACCAACTAAGCCGTAAAAAAGTAACTACATTAATAAAAAAAAAAGTCGTCAACGTTGTGTATTGAAGAGTAATCCGCATAACACTTTGAAGATTAGTAAAAATCTTGTTTGTTCAAAAATGACTTAATGGCAACCCTGCCAAAATGTAAACAAACTATATATATATATGTAAATATGTGTGAGTAAAACAGCTGATTGCTCCGTTGCCCCACGGGCTCAAAAAATCCTAAAAATTGCATACGGGCGTTTGCGTCAGCGGGCGGACCACACGTTCTTGACTAACTGGGCTATTACGTGGTATTTCTGACGAAACTTGCTTCGTAAAAATGCGAGATGATGCCATATACCGGCGCGAAAGAAGCAGCAGCTGAATATTAGCACGTTATATAGTAACTGTTTGTGACAGGAGCATGGTAAGATTAAGCAAAGCAAAGAAATAGCGGAACTCAGTGGCTTGAGTTATTACTAACGGGTGCAAGTGCGTCAAGGATGCATCATAACAAAAACAAAAGAAGCAAAGCAAAGCGTGAAATACGACAATCTGCATTAATGGCAGTGAGAAGCTTAGCGGCAATTCTGGCATACAGATGCAACATGGAACATACTTCAGTACGTCTATAATTGTTCACTTATGTATATGTTATTGACGATTGTGGCCGCTGTGGTGCAGTGGGTAGAGTGCTCGCCTGCTATGCCAGAGGTCTCGGGTTCAAACCACGGTCCGAGCCAAACAAATTTTTCTAATTAGTAAAAATCCAATTATTGGGTTTTTTAAGAGCAGCGGTCACCTCTCGGCAGTGGACGGCATACCCTCCGAGAGTATTTCTGCCATGAAAAAGCTTCTCACAAAAAATGCATTCGCCGTTCGGAGCCGGCATAAAACTGTAGGTCCACCCAATTAGTAGGAAAAACAAAAAGGAGCACACCTCGTATTGGGAGAGAAGCTCGGCCATAAAACTCGTCAGAGTTATAATAGCGCCATTGTATTATATTATTATTATTATTGACGATGAAGTTGTGATGGAGTCAAGAGTGAAGCAGTTAGCCACCAACCGCTTGCTACCTGCTCTCGTGGCACATGCTCATGGAGAGATGCAATGCAATGCAACACGTTTGTAGAAAGATGCGTGCAGCAGATAAACAATATATTTAAATATGTATGTATGTGCGTAGAAAGTGGGAAGGACGTGTAAAGTAAATAAAGCTGTTGGAAACTTTGTAAATACCCGTTGCAGCTTATCTAGTGTGTAGGGGTAATAGCGGTAGATTTCTGAGATTGTGATATTTTAAAATTGAAATTGATAATGCCAGATGTTGCAAGTTGCAAGTAGCAAATATTTAACTACTTAGAGTTGATACTTTTATTTTTATTTAAAAAATGTTGCAAATGCAAAAATGTTCATTTCTTTTGGTCGTTTGAGATGGAAATTTATTGCTTTCGATAAAAGGAAAACGTAAGCAAATGTATAAAGTTAAAACCTTGATAAATGTGAATAGGGCTGAAAAGCTTCTCACAAAAAATTTAAATATCGGTCCCCCCAATTTGAAGGGGGTGAGCTTTATCATAACTGCAAGCTCAAAGGTTTTCCTCGTGTTGATTCCGGTAGCTGCAACTGTGTTCCTACATACACGTACATATGTACATATTTTAAAATTGTTTATTTTTGATATATTCCACTTTGGATGCGAATGGATTTATATTTCGATTTATTAAAACGCGTGTTTGTTCTTTACTTTTCTATCTAGAATGTTCTTTTTCTTCTATTTCCTTCTCCCTTTTTCTCTCTTTCTTTATTTTCTTACAGGGTTGTGTATTTTCTTACATACTGGGTTATTGTACAGAGTTGTTATTAACTTATTTACAGGGTTGTTATTATTTTAAAGTACAAATTTATTTAGTACTTTTACAGCTCGGCCAATCTGACAAAAGATCGACCTCGATCTTAACCAAATTCTTAACTATTACTATTAACTAATATTATCTTCTTTATGATCTCTTTCTGGTTCTTCAGCACATTCATCTGGTTGCTTTCGCCAGGGTCTAATCCGTTGAGCCTCTATCACTCCATCATATGGTAATTGAGTGATCTGGCAATTGTCAATATCGCGTATCACGTATCTATCATTGCCGAGTATTTTATGTATAATGTATGGTCCTTTATACATTGGTACAAATTTCTTGTTGCTCCCAATAGTTGTATCAATGTTTCTTATAACGACATAATCTCCTACACTGTATGTCTTAGTTCTAGATTTATTTTGAGAAAGGCGAGTGGTATCATATTGCTGTCTAACTGATATTAAGTCAGAAGCGTGTTGGCGTATCTGTCCTAAGTCTCGTTCATCTAATGTACTTAATTTATCCTGAAAATATTCAGAAAACTCGTCTATAACTGTGCCTCTTTGTTCGACACCAAAGAGCAAACGACTAGGAGTATCACGGCAGGTGCTATGAATCGAATTATTTATAGCATATTCTACTTCTAGTAATTTTTTTACCCAATCGTCATGATTGATTTCATTCGTTAGTTTTCCTAACATCGTCTTCAACACCCTATTTATTCTCTCCACCTGTCCGTTAGCTTGAGGAGATGCAACAGCGACCTTTACATGACTGATATTTTGTTTTGACAGGAAAGCGGAAAACTCAAGGGAAGTAAAGCAGGTACCTCTATCACTAATCAAACGCTTAGGTCTGCTATAGTAGCTGAAATATTTTTCTAATGCAGCGATTACTTCTCGTGTACTAGTTGAGTTGGTAGGGTATAATTTGACAAACTTCGTAAATGCATCAACTACTACTAAAATGTGTTTTCTTTTCGATTTTATTGATGGCAATGGCCCAAAATGGTCAATATGTATAGTGTCAAATGGCAGTGGAATCTTGGGAATAGCATGGTAAGTCCTATCTTTAGATTGTGGAGGACAGGAGTACATTATGCATTTAAGGCAATTCCTAACGAATTTTTCCACTTTTATTCGCATATTTGGGAACCAGTAAATAAGATTTAATTTGCTAAAAGTTTTTTCAACAGAAAGATGTCCCAATTTTTCATGCATTGATTGGATAACATTTTATTCCATTTCTCCCGGCACATAAAGTGCATTATTCCCATTGGGTAACTTTTTGTAAACGAGGCCGTCCATTAATTCAAAGTCTTTAACATTTCCGCTTTCTAATCTACTTCGCAATATCTTAATATCTTTGCCACGTTCTTGAGCAAGCTGAATGTAAAATTCAACATCGCCTGCATTTATTATGTGTGCAATTTCTCTTCTACTTAGAGCATCAACATGACCCATAGACCCATAGACCCATAGAGGTTCCATTATAATTATCAAGTTCGAGTGCCCATCTGGCTATTCGGGAGTTCAATTGCTTTCTATTAACCCTAATCATCTAAAGTGAGCCTCTCAGTCTCACTTTAAAGTTTAAAAGCGAATTATTCCTAAACCAAAAAAGATTTTTGTCTGAAATTTTGGGTATTCCTCCATTTGTGTTCATAAATTATGAAATAATTATGATCTTTTGGCTATTTATTTATTTTAACCATTTTTTTTGCAATCGTATAAAATTGTAACGAAAAACCGAAAGTGAGCCTCAAAGACTCACCTTAAGTATCTTTAGCGTAATAAGCTTACATTTCTAGAATTCAACTAAATTTTGAATCCGTTGTTTACAAGGTTTACCCCTTGAGGTTTTTACATTGTGAACTCACCATATTTCCCCCGGATTTTGGTGAATTCATCATATTTCACCATAGATCTTTATATAATAGGATGTCATAAAATTAACGAGACCGGCAAAGTCAACAATTTCAAAACAATTAACATTTTATCATTTTTCTGTTTACTGAGATTATAAATTACGGAAAAGATGCGTTCAGATAGAGAAACGAACGATCAGCTGCTTTTATGCGTAAGAAATTTCACCACGAACGTCGCGTTTTAAAAACTTGGAATTTGGTTGCGGAAAATTTATATTAGGGGCGATCATATGAAAAATTTATTCATATTTATTTGATTCATAGCTTTTCTCATTGTGTGCACAAAAACAAATTTATAACAGATGTAATAAAACCATTTGTAATGAACATTCAAACAACTACAAAAATGTGTGAAAATTACAGTTCATTAATATTCCCTATTTTTCGAAATTACCTTTTTTATCTTTATATCAGTGGCGTAGTAACGGGGGGGGTTTTGGGGACAAAACCCCCCCCGAAAGATTCGTTTTGACCATAAAACCATCTTTGACTTTATTAGCATACATTTCTTTTTCAGGAAAAAATCAATGAGAATAGTAATTTTTCGAAATTGGTAATTCGAAATTTAGCGCTTTTTCACGAAGTATTACTTATAATTCTAGCGTTTGTTGAGCCGTAGGAAAGTGCAAGAACCGCAGGAATTTTACCACAATTTACATTCTTTGTACTTATATTCGCTCTTTTGTGGTAAAATTCCTACGGTTCCTGCACTTCCCTACGGCTCAACAAACGCTACAATTATTATACGGTATTGCTTTTATTAACATGCTAATAACAGAAAAGTAACGCCAATTATTTAAATTTCAAGTTTTCTTTCAATTACTTATCATCTTAATCAAATAATATTAGTATAAACTACAATGGGAATAAATATGCAATGTATAAGAGTATCTGAACTTGAGATTTTACTTAATGTCTGTCAAAATGGAATATTAAAAAACTAAATTATATAAGAAAATTATTATTTATAACCGCAGCACATAGGTAGCAGCATTGCTTGCTTAATGCAAAATTTTAATAATTTGTGTTAAAAGTAGAGCTCTCGATTTTTTTTGAACATTTTCGAGTAGCCCGAACAGTTGTTGTTCAAATGCTCGAAGAGTTGTTTGTTTGTTTATTACCCGTATGTTTGTACGGGCATTTGAACAATTCGGGTATTTTGAAGTTTGTTTTTTTCTTTTGTTTATTATTATTTTTCTTTATATGTAGTTTTTTTTATTTTTGTTTTTCCGATACACATTTTTTTTGTTTGTAAGCTCGAATGTTTGTACGGGCATTTGAACAACAAACGGGCTTCAAACAAAAACGATCAGATCGAATTGCTCGATACCCGGGTATCTAGGGCTCTAGTTAAAAGTCGATTTTATTGAAAAATATATACAGTGACTCAAAAAAAAAATCATACGCCAGAGTTTTTAAATTTATTTCAAACAGTTCTGTCGAAAATTTGACTCTCTTATTTTCGTTTAAAAATGTAAACAATTTTTCAATAAAAATCGCCTTAAGCAGGATTTCTAAGCTTATGGAAAAATCCGAAAAATCGTAGAAATTTCTAAAAGTGGATTAAAAATTTCAAAGCGCGGCCAGAATTTATAGAAGATTTTGAGGAGATTTCTAAGTGTACTGTTATGTAGCCAACCAATTTTAGTGTAAAAAGTGCTATTCTCAATGCTGTAAAAATTTTCGTTGATTTTAGTAATTTTTTTCTGTAGGGTGTTTGCGTTATATGTACGTGATACCGTTCCAATTAAAATTTCCGAAAAGCCAATGAAATTTTTCAAAAAGTTGAATGTTGCATATTATTATATTACAATTGAATGAGCTGCAAAATTGCATACTCAAAAATCTTCTAAAAAATGTAGCTTTATAATTCTTAGCCCCTTTTTATGATAAGTACTTCCTTAACTTTGAAAAATTGGAAATACTAAAAATACTGCCTAAAAAGTTAACAATAATCGCTGCTAAATATCTGGGTTACTTTCGAGCATCACCTACATTAACCAAGATATGCGTTAGAAATATAAACATTAAAATTAAATATAAAGCACAAAAAGAAAATTATTGTAGGTACATATGAAAAACCCTGTATCTAGTAGTGAAGTGCGGCTATGTGCGACGTAATTTTTTGTCGGCTAACTACTAATTGTACTAGATATCATGTCCGAGGGTTAATTTGACTGAGTCTGACAGAGCAACATAACAAAACCAATTTTTAACATGAAAAAGAGTGATAATTTTTTTTTAAATATCCCAACTTTAAAAGCTTAAAACTATAAACTTAGAATTATTGGAAACCAAGGATATTATTGAAAAGTGTTAATAATTACTTGAACCTTTAGGATTCATCACGATTACTTAAATGAAATGCTTTAAATAATAAATATTCAAGTTGAAACTAGCACATAAAAATATGTAAGAAAAAAACAAAAAAATTAACTTCAGATATGCTAAGTTGCGACCATCTGGGGCAAGCGCAGAGTATGGGGTCGGGAAAAAGCGATGTATTATTGTTCCCCATTCTATTTCCAATATGTGGGTATGTTTTTTTTCTGTAATTGTAACAATTTTACAAAATTCAATTTTAAAGGCCCTTGGCAACTCACAATCTGGCATGTCAAGCAGTGTGTATGTGTGTTTTTTGTGTGTGTTAGTGCAATCGGCAGTCGTCGTGCTACACGTTCTTGTTCGGGCTCGCGTTGATGAGAATCAAATCTTTTAGATATTTGCGTCAATCACCCGACACTCACACATATGTGTACTCTTCTTAACATTCCAGATTTTAAGTGGCCAAGGGCCTTAAGAGTTTGATATATGTATTATAAGCGATATTTGTATACTAAAATGTTAAATTATTGTCTGAAAAAATTACATTTCGCTAGCCTAGAGTGCAAACTGTGTAAGTCCACTTTTATGAAAAAGTGTATTTTTATGTAGAACGCTAGAAAAATCAAATACGCACCGCGCTAAACAAGTCTGAGATACTTGTCATATTTCTACTCGTTGTTATTCAGTGATACGCAAATTGTGTAAGTCCAAAAAGCGAAAAAAATTGTGTAAGTCTAAAATATTTATATGAACAGAAATTTTTTTTCATTTCAATTTTTTTTTTTTCTTTTTTGTTTTTTGTCTCTCCTACAAAGTTTTAAAAAAGGACTTACACAATTTGCATTCTAAGCTAGCGATTTTTATCATTTGTAAAAAAATTTTTTTTTGGTAATTTTAATTTTGGTAAATTTTTTACATTGGCTGTGACCCCCCCCGAAAAATTCTCTAGCTACGCCACTGCTTTATATACTAAAAAAATTGTCATAAACTGTTATAAGAATGTATAGAAATGCTTCCGAATTCATTACTGTATAAATAAAAGTAAAAAATAAATACCAAAATAATGTTTTTCAAAATTTCCCCATAGGTGAGCCTCAGAGTCTCACTTTCGGTTTTACGTAACTTTTTAAAATTCGGTGATTAGGGTTAAGAGTCATGATCAATGAGTTACAATCTGTAACTATCGTGGAAGGCATACCCTCCAAATAAGTTCGAAATCTTCTGAGTGCATAAATTATCGAAAGAGTCTCTAGTTAAAAACTGTGATACTTTGACTCTGCGCTCGACGCGGTTTTAGAAAAATACGAAACAGGATGGAACTTTTTATCATCCTGGCGCTGCAAAAACACAGCACCAAAACCTATGCTACTGGCGTCACAATGTAATTCAGTTTCCTTCTTGGGAATATAAATAACCAGAACTGGGCCTTTTACAAGTCTAGATTTCAATTCATTAAAAGCATCAAGGCATTTCTGATCAAACTCAAATGAAGAGTTTCTTTTAAGCAAATTATGTAATGGTTTGGCAATTTGTGAGAATGATGGCACAAATCTGCGGAAATATGAAAATAATCCCAAACAGGATTGCAATTGCTTCGAACTTGTGGGCGCTGGAAAATTTTGTATACTTTTGATATGTGAATCGTTAGGAAATATTCCGGCTCGAGTTATTGTATATCCTAAATAATCGATTTCATTATATCCGAATTTACATTTATTTATATTAAGTTTCAGAGTACGCAAAGCAAGTCGATCTAATACTGCTTTCAGTAGATCCCTATGTTCCTCAAAAGTTTCGGTAGCAATAATAATATCATCCATATATATATTAACTTTTCTTTTATCGAGCATATCTCGGAAAATATTATTGATGAATCTTTGAAACACGGCAGGTGCGTTTTTTAGACCAAAAGGCATTTTTAAGTATTCGAATTGACCGTGTGGGGTCACAAAGGCAGTTAATGGTATCGACTCAGAAGACATTTTAACCTGATGGAAACCACTCTTCAGATCCAACACTGAGAAGTATCGTTTATTTTGTAAGTATTCGATGCAATCATCAATCAACGGCAATGGGTAATTGTCCCTAACAGTTAGTTTGTTTAATGCTCGATAGTCTATACATATCCGAGTTTTGCCATTCTTTTTTTTTAACTAATACAATAGCAGAAGCATATGGTGAATCGCTGGGTCTTATTATACCTTCACTACAGAGTTCGTCTATTATGCTCTGAACTTCATTACGTTGTGAATAGGACAGACGACGGACTGCACAGTGAAATGGCACGTCAGTGTTCAAATGTATTTTCATTTCATACTCAAAAGGTTCGACCTGTATATCAGTATTCAAATAGGAATTATCAATTAACTTATTCAGATCATCTCGCTGATATTTTGTTAATTTCGGATCTACGTCTAAACTCATTTCATTACAGGAAACATCAATACAAAATATTTCAGGTACACAAGGCAGAGTAGGATCAATAGATCCCCGGCAGTCATCGGCAGTTTTTACTTTAGCTATATGTGCGTCTGAACCAGTTACAATTTGAGATGCGTTTATCATTTTAGTCTTAATATTATTTCGAATTTCTAACAACTTTTCTCTCGAATATATCTTAGCACTACTGGTTAATTTAATATTAAAGATATTAAGAAAATCTCGTCCCAAAATAACTGGCATTATCATGCTATGGTCTGGTAATATATATAGTTCAATTTTATTGATTAATTCATTGAATTTTACAAAACAATTTATTTTGTTGATTATTTCGATATTTTGTCCGCCAATACCCCTATATTTGGGAATGCTTCCACTACCATGACATTGCAATTGTTTTGGGACCTCTGACACTTTGATAAAGCTAACCGGGCTACCCGTATCAAAAATAGAAAAGATTCTTTTATTTATTAATTCCCTATCAACTTCAAAAGTAATACTTACGAAGTTGAATGCCCCAATATCGTTTATGTCATCTTCTAATTCCTCAGTCACGACTGCGACCTCGTTGCGGGGCTTTGGTTTCAATTGTTTTGGTGCGTTTGTGCATGAGCGATGGTCATGGCCCATTTGCCAACAGCGGAAGCAGGATCCGTTCGGTCGAAGGGGATATGGGCAATTCGGCTTCGTATGTCCATTTTTAGAACAGTTGTAACATTTTGGCTTCTGTTCATTGGAAACCTTCGTTGTGGCCTGCTTCGATGTTACCGATGGAGTTGGTTTGGTGACTAAATATTTGCGCTGGAATCGACTGACCAGTAGTTTGAGTTCATCTAACGTTTTAGCGGGTAATAATAAATGCGCATTTGGAACAACGTTACTAATTCCGTCGATAATAAAATCAATTACTTCGGTTTCATCAATGTAAGCACGTTTTGCTATAGCTTGCAGTGATAAGACATAGCAATGTAGCGATTCCTCGTTTTTTTTCCAATGGCGCTGTGAAAGCATTTTATATATTTCTTGCCTTGTTATAGGAGTATCAAATTCGGTTAACAATGCTTTCTTTAAATCGGCGTAATTTAATGCCGATGTTGTTGAAAGGAACACTTTGGCAGTACCCGTCAGACATCGGCGGAGAGCTAAGAGCTTAAATCTTTCGTCTGCGCCTGAAGACTCCATTATCTCCTCGAAGTCGCGCAAGAAGTGTCGAATCGTGATGGCAGCAAGTTGTCAAAGCACAAGAAATGCTAAAACTCCATATAAAAAAACGCTCAAGAAATAGTCAAGAAATTATCAGATAATTATTATAATAATTATTATCTTGTGTAAAATTTTCTTTAGGCAGTATCCATTTCACAAGAAAATCTATTACAAATTTTGACGAAAAATGGGGTTGGCAACGCTGGTTTTGCCAAGAAATATATACGATTGTATATATTTCTTGAAGAAAAAATTAAACGTCAAAATTACTTAAGAAATAAATGCCAATTTTTTCTTGGGCAATTTCTTATGATGTGGATACCCAGCTATATAAAAAAACGCTCAAGAAATAGTCAAGAAATTATCAGATAATTATTATAATAATTATTATCTTGTGTCAAATTTTCTTTAGGCAGTATCCATTTCACAAGAAAATCTATTACAAATTTTGACGAAAAATGGGGTTGGCAACGCTGGTTTTGCCAAGAAATATATACGATTGTATATATTTCTTCAAGAAAAAATGAAACGTCAAAATTACTTAAGAAATAAATGCCAATTTTTTCTTGAGCAATTTCTTATGATGTGGATACCCAGCTTTAAGCAGTAGAAAGCTGGGTATCCACATCATAAGAAATTGCTCAAGAAAAAATTGGCATTTATTTCTTAAGTAATTTTGACGTTTGATTTTTTCTTCAAGAAATATATACAATCGTATATATTTCTTGGCAAAACCAGCGTTGCCAACCTCATTTTTCGTCAAAAATTGTAATAGATTTTCTTGTGAAGTGGATACTGCCTAAAGAAAATTTGACATAAGAAAATTTCTTGACCATTTCTTAAGCGTTTTTTTATATGGAGTTTTAGCATTTCTTGTGATGTGTATACCCGGCTGAACACAGAAAGACAACGGCACAAGGAAATCAGAATATACACGCATATATGTACATAGCTACACTGAGAGAAAAAAAATATACATATGGAGGGGTCAAAGAAATTGTTTCCCCTATTTGAACACAACTTTCTTTGTTTTGAGTAAATTTTCTCTAAAACACGTTAAAAGTATTATAAAATATTGTTGTTTACATGAGTTGACATGCCATGGTTTCATATACTTGTTTTAAAAAAATTCATACATGAAAATAATGAAAATTTCTTAAAGCGCTATTCCATTCCCAACTTGCCCTTGTTTTGAACACTTGATTTCTTTAATTTTGAGAAATTGAATTCCCACACAAATCCCCATGGTAACGAATTTGTTTGAATGTTTTTTCCACATTTTTGAGAAAATTTACTCAAAACAATGAAAATATTGTATTGGGACGCGTGTTCAAAATAAGGAAAATTATGTGTTTGATCGAGAGTTTTTTTTGAGTGTAGCTAAAAGTTTGTATGATAGGCAACATCAGCAACACTATATACATATATATGTACGTATATGTATTCTCGTTCTGCCAACTTGTGAAAAGCCTCAGCGATCGATACAACAAATGCACAATTGCCATGATCATCAGGAGCGACTAAAACAACAACTACAATTGTAGTAGCTAAAAGAAGCCTGCAAGCTGTTTTCAACAGATATTCTGCTATTCAGCCGAAACAGCCAAGCCAAACAGGAATAATTAATAGTAAGAAAATTGATTTAACATCTGCTCATTTAAGCATTTTCAAAATGCGATGGACAATTCAACAAAAGCCAGAGCTCATTATATTAATGTACTGTACACATCAAAGTAGGATGGACGTGCACTCTCTCTCAATTCAATGCATTTAATTAGGCAAGATCATCAACAATAGTCGTCAGCTTATGAGTAGTTTTAGAAAAATCAAAAAAAAAAAAGAATAATATAGAATAAAATAAAATTTTCGGAATGCATATTACGGTGAAAAGGTGTTTTTCGGTAGTGTGATTTCCATTAGCGTTAATTCGCCATCTCTAGCGATTCTAAGGTAAGGAATTGACCGTCGCAACTGTAAGGAACTAAGCCCACAGGAAGAGCCCAAAGTTTCGAAGATTAAAGAATCTAATTATATTTTTTTTATGTTAGAAATTCTGAGTGTAAATCTACAACATGAATCCGTGCCCTTTAATAGCAATTGATTTTATAGCGAAGTGATGTACTTTCACATCAAAAGAAAATTAGCTCTTCCAAAAAAATATATCCATTTTGATAAGCGTAGATTGCAATAGTGTACTTTTATTTGGCAGCAATGCAAACAATTTTTGATAACTAAAATTAATCCTAACGAAACCCGGCAGTCCTTCCTTAAGCTGGGTATCCACATCATAAGAAATTGCTCAAAAAAAAATTGGCATTTATTTCTTAAGTAATTTTGACGTTTGATTTTTTCTTCAAGAAATATATACAATCGTATATATTTCTTGGCAAAACCAGCGTTGCCAACCTCATTTTTCGTCAAAAATTGTAATAGATATTCTTGTGAAGTGGATACTGCCTAAAGAAAATTTGACACAAGAAAATTTCTTGACCATTTCTTAAGCGTTTTTTTATATGGAGTTTTAGCATTTCTTGTGATGTGGATACCCGGCTTTAGGCGAAAATAAATACATTCATCATCTTTTTATTCGCATAGTTTTGTTGTCGCCTACCGAGGACAACAGAACAAAAGAGTGCAGGAGCTGTGTTGCGAATTTGATCGCCTTTTTGTATCTGAGCGATTCCAACTGTGACAGTCACAGTGAAGGCCATTAGCAGGCAATCATACGTGCATAGTATACGTATGTATACCACTTTTGTTTAAGAGTTCTTTGCAAGTAAGCACATGTGGATTTATATCACATCCCTGTAAAAATTCCGAGTACTGCGTGGACCAGTCGAGTACTCCACAATTAACCATATTTGCTTTTGTTTTTACATGTGCACATGTGATTGAACATTAAATAACCAGGGTAAGTGAATATGTAGGTAATGTAGGTAATGTTTATGGGGCACATACATAAATATTAAGGTGGAGTGAAAATTTTTTTTTGGAAATTCAATTTGTTCCAAAGCCAGAACGGCATCTTTGTAGCCTAGAAATAAGCCTATAAAATTTTATTGACCTACTCGCATGTTTAGAGGTGCCCCCAGCCCCACAAAGTTGAAAAAAAAAATAGCACGATCTGGTACAAATGTAAAATTTCTGAAATTTTAAAATCAAAAAACGAAGTATGACGATTGATAAAGATGGCTAAGCTGAGTATTAAAGTGAATTTATTTTTTTTTTGGAAACAACAACAACAAAAGTTATTAAAGGTCAAAATTTATAATATGCATTTTTTAAATTGCAATTACTTTAAAACTACTGAACCGATTTCGAATATTTTTATGCCATTCGATAGGTATTTTGATTCCCTTTAATTTGATATACATTTTATGTGGGTTCCATAACACCCCCCTGCGGGGGTCGACCCCCTTTTACCCCCTTAAAATATATCAAATTAAAATACCTCTTGAACGGTGTAAAAACATTCGAAATCGGTTCAGTAGATTTTAAGTAATTGCAATTTAAAAAATGCATAATATAAACTTTGACCTTTAATAACTTTTGTTGTTGTTTCAAAAAAAAATTAATTCACTTTAATACTCAGCTTAGCTATCTTTATCAATCCTCATACCTCGTTTTTTGATTTTATAATTTTCAAAACTTCATATTTGTACCAGATCGTGCTTATTGCTTTCAACTTTGCGGGGCTGGGGGCAGTTCAAAACGTCCTCCTATCGCCATAAAATTTTGTGGGGTTCATTAACTCGTATAAAGGCAACTTTTCATTGCTGGTACGTTCAAAAAAAGAACAAAAAAAAATCTCCATATGTTTTCACTCCACCTTAATAAATATGCATATGCACATATGTTATTTGGAATACTGCTTATTCGGGTTTTTCAACATACATACCTACAATGTGAATGTCCTGTTGATGGCATAATAATATTGTCAAGTGAGGTATGCATTCTTTTTATGCATATTATACACATAAAACCCTATGCATATATGCATATACGTACATAGTCCATGTGCATTGGGGTGGTCCCCAAATGTATGGATACAAATTGTATATCATATTTCGTGAACCTCACCCCCTAGATCGATGCCAGTATAGTCGAAGATACAACTTATAAATTTTTGTCCCGATCGGAGACGGTTAAGTGGTGTCGCACAGCGGTCAAAGTTCATGTGACCCGACACCCCTTAACCTCCTTCAATCGAGACCAAAATTTATGTTTATTCTCCTAAAGTACAGGACTATCGATTTTGGGTATTAGATATAAAAAAATGTTATAAAATTGTTTGGTCCTTACTTTGGTCTGAACTTTGACCCCTGTGCGACACGCCTTAACTATCTCCGATCGGGATAAAATTTTTATGTGATATCTTTGACTATGCTGTTACCGATATATGTAGGGGGAGACCGAAGAAAATAGCTAATTTTAAGGACCACCCTAATGCGCATATGTTCACATTCATATGTTCATATTAGAAGGCTGCACGAATGGATTCGAAACGGCCAACAAAATATTCGCGGCCGTCCAATTACAGTACCTACTTGTTTCTGTCGTTTTAGAATAAACGCAAGTAGAGCACAACCATAAACAGAACCAACCCAGCAGTATTTATCAGCTGGAACACAGCACATATTTGCTACTGAATGTTCAGTAGAGATGTAGTTCTAAAATCTGAACTTTCTCTTTCGTTTTTATATAAAGGTGGCGTCGAAAATCAACTACCTGAAAACTGCAGAACGAGAAGGGAGAGTTTCTGTATGAAAAAAGGCCTGAATACGCAGGGAGAACTTCCATAGCATATATTTCAATACACCTGATGGCTTCACTTCGTGCTCAGTTATTTTTTCAGCAATGAATTTTGAACTCAGTTTCAGGTTATTTTTCATACTGAATATTCTACTGAATATGCACCTCCTTACCTCAAATACTGCTGGGAATACAATTACTTATTCGTAGCGACAATTACATGACCTTAAAAAGGTTCTGCAAATAGTGTACACTACTTGCGAATACTTCGAATATATTCGAAATATATGTACGTACATACATATTTTCATAAACACACATCCAGACGTTGTGTTCAGCAAAATTACGCTGCTAGTGTGAGTGTGTGTATGTGCATATGCATACACACTAGGGCGGGTCGATTGGTAGGGGCCAAAAAAAATTAACAGGGACACATCGCAATTATAAAAATTTGGGCAATTTCAAGCTTTTTTGCCCAAGAAACCATATGTCTAAAATAAATTTCGAACCAGAGCTTTTTACGATCTACATATTTCCAACTGTTCTATATATTTTAAAATAACTCGGTAACCAATACGATTCTTTTGATTTTTTCGGCATTAGTTAGGAAACTTATTTGGCATATTAAGGTGGTTTTATGAAGGAAATAAAATTCTCCCGAAATTCGCGGAACAACCCGATTTTCATGCGAATATAATACGGAAGTCTATACCTAAAATTTTTCCTTAATATATTAAAATTTAGAGGTCGTGCAAATGCCTCCAAATTTCTTTCTCCTTTTATATCAGTGATGATACATAATTTTTTTCAAAGTCCTTAATGAACAAGAAAAACATTTCTTATCATTAAAAAATTGAACATATGTTTGTTGGGCTTTTATTTTTTGGTCCACCTTAATGCCATGTGCACATTAAATAAACAAACAAACCAAAGAAGCAACAAGGTTTTGCGAATACTTCATAACATGGTTATTATTATGTTCTATTCTATCGTGGCGAATAGTGTATACTAATCGCTCCAACAGAGCAAATAGAAATAGTATTTGTATTCCAAATGAAAAGTATGGGTTATATTCGTATCTGCATTGAAATTGTGCTGTGACTAATTGTACAATGCATAGAGTATTCGAAAATATAGAAGAGGCAAATGGTATTGTGCAGAGGTCTAGTTCATATGTATGTACTTCATAAAGATATATGTATGTATGTACATATGTATGTACATTCGATGCGATCGATATATCTTGATCAAAAATACTTTTAGTTATAAGTGGCTTTCGAACTGATAACCTTGAGGATCATATTACAGCGCCGGACGTTGAAGAGGATGTCATGGAGAAGAGATATTATTAATTAAAAAATAATTTATTTTGTGGTTGCGCGTGAATGGTGAGTGGATTCTTATGCATCTTCTTTTAAATATTTCGATAGGTTTTGGACTTAATGAGTTTTCAGTTTATCGGTGCCGTCGGCGGCCAAATGCTGCCGTATTGTTAACAAACTTAAATAAAAATCGAAGTACCCAAGCAATAAAATTGGATTACAGATCGACACATCTGAGTGGAAGATCACCTCAATCTAGAAAAGTTTTCAAAAACGCCGCAGTTCAACGAAACGAGTGCCGAAACTCTCTAATTTCCATACAAATTTCTGAGAGCGAGTGAAGATTGAAACACTCGATTCGTTCTCAATCCACTTGCCAAACGCGATGATATCGATGCCTCCTCTAATTTTGTATCGAAAATCTATCGAAATTTCACACAGACCAAAACAAAAACGCAAAAATAAGCAAACATACAAACATTTAAGAAGAACAAGAAAGAGATGTGTTAAACTGAATAACGATCAGCCACGTGGAGACGGGTTATTTAGCGAGATGTCTCCCTACATAGATGTTTCGCTGGCGAATCAAGTTATGTGGAGACGGGCTTTAAAACCCATTCCACACTGCCACCAAAAAAGGCAAGCAACTTCTTTGCCGAAACTAAAGGAAATATGTACATGCAAAATAGCACAAAGCAAAATATTGAGCAACAAAAGAAAGAAAAGTGAAAATGCAGAGTAGAATATTAAATATGTATATGTACATTAAGGTGGAGTGAAATCATATGGAGATTTTTTTGTTGTTCTTTTTTTGAACGTACCAGCAATGAAAAGTTGCCTTTATACGAGTTAATGAACCCCACAAAATTTTATGGCGATAGGATGACGGTTTGAACTGCCCCAGCCCTGCAAAGTTGAAAGCAATAAGCACGATCTGGTACAAATATGAAATTTTGAAAATTATAAAATCAAAAAACGAAGTATGAGGATTGATAAAGATGGCTAAGCTGAGTATTAAAAAAATTTTTTTTTGGAACAACAACAACAAAAGTTATTAAAGGTCAAAGTTTATATTATGCATTTTTTAAATTGCAATTACCTAAAAACTACCAAACCGATTTCGAATATTTTTACAACACTCGATAAGTATTTTGATTCCCTTTAATTTGATATACATTTTATATATGAAAAGTAAGGGGGATAAAAGGGGGGTTGACCCCCACCGAGGGGCTGTTATGGAACCCACATAAAATGTATATCAAATTAAAGGGAATTAAAATATCTATCGAACGGTATTCGAAATCGGTTCAGCAGTTTTTAAGTAATTGCAATTTTTAATTGCACAATATAAACTTTGTCCTTTAATAACTTTTGTTGTTGTTGTTTCCAAAAAAAAAAATTCACTTTAATACTCAGCTTAGCTATCTTTATCATTCCTCATACCTCGTTTTTTGATTTTATAATTTTCAAAATTTCATATATGTACCAGATCGTGCTTATTGCTTTCAACTTTGTGGGGCTGGGGGCACCTCTAAACATGCGAGTAGGTCAATAAAATTTTGCAGGCTTATTACTGGGCTAGAAAGGTTCCGTTCTGGCTTTGGAACAAATTGAATTTCCAAAAAAAAAATTCACTCCACCTTAATGTACATACCTATTAGAGGTCGGAAACTATCGATAGTCAGCACCATCGATAGTGTACGATAGTTTTTTTCAAACTATCAATAGTATATCGATAGTTGACGATAGTTTCGGTTGATTTGGGAGAGTCTACGGTTACGCTCACACTGTAACCGCCTTTTGCCGTCCACCAGCAAACACATCCATAAACACATCTGTTTTTAATGAGCTCACCCGATTTCACCCGAATGTAAACAAATTTTGCCCACCTGTCCTGGTCTTATTCTTACCACAGAGTTGTAATTATTATAAAAGAAAAAATAAAAATCCAAAAATAATTATTATTGAAAGAAACATATTTTAAAAGTCTTTCCATAATAGTTATTTCTGAGATATTTTTTTTAAGTCGTTTTGTAATTATTATAAATGAGAAATTTTGTTTTATATCTTCAAAGACTTTTATATTGAGACAAATTTGAAAAAAGTCTTTGAGAAATTATTATCCGTAAAGGCGGATTCATCGTTCGAGTTCAGAACTAAAGTTGAATTTGATTTAACTAATAAAAATAGTTCAGAACTTTTCGGAAATCCTCTCACACTCCGAAAACACAAAAACAACCACATGGCAAAAAAGTTCTGAACTCGAACGATGAATCCGCCTTAACAAATTGTTTTTTAAGTCTTCAAAGACTTTTTCATTGAGACGAATTTCAAAAATATCTTTAAGTAATTATTTTGAGTAACAAATTTATTTTTTATATCTTCCATAAAAATCTTTCATACAATTTAAAATTGGAAATTTGCTTGAATTTTGAAATACTTATATGAAAGTTATTTTTATTTTATACTTATATGAAAGTTATTGAAAATTTTCTGAAACTTTTTTGAACTTTGTCTCAATGAAAAAGTCTTTGAAGATATAAAAAACAATTTGTTACTGATAATAATTACGCAAAGACTTTTTTCAAATTTGTCTCAATATAAGTCTTTGAAGACTTAAAAAATATATATTTGAAATAACTATTATGGAAAGATTTTTAAAATATAAGTTTCTGAATAATAATTATAGAAGATTTTTATCATTTTCATCAGGAAAAAAATATTATCAAAAGACTTTTATGATCCTGAAGAAAATTTGTAAGACTTTTTTATAATTTCAAAATTAAATAATAATTATTCTACATCTCTGTCTTACCAATACATGAAAGTAATAGAAGATGATCCAATAAAACTTTTTTCAGTACATTGTTTTGTTTTATTTATTTATTAGACATTTATTCTTGTTCAAAAAAATTAATATATTAACCAGAAGCCATAACAATTATAACAAATAAATATAAAAATCACTTGATAACAATTATTGAGCAATGGAAAAATTTTTCCATCATCAATAAAAATTACTCAAAGATCGATATTTTTTCGATCAGATCATAATTGTTATGAGCAATTGATATTTTTTTCGATGTTCCATAACAATTTCTGGATGATGGATATTTTTTAGATCAGCTCATAATTGTTACTAGCAATTAATATTGTTTTCGATCTTCCATAACAATTACTGAATGATGGATATTTTTTAGATCATCCCATAATTGTTATGAGCAATTTATATTTTTTCGATCTTCCATAACAATTACTGGATGATGGATATTTTTTAGATCCGTTCATAATTAATTAAGACTCGACCAAATGATAGCCCTAGCCAAGCGCTTTCATTTGATACCCATTTTGCGGTGTTCGGTATTCTATATTCGTATTACGTATCCATATTTATCCGCTTTTCCAAAATTATGAGCAGTTATCGATAAATTTATCGAAATATATCGTAGTCCAAATAAAACCTGGGGCCACCCCCTTTCGTTTGATACCCATATTGTAGTGTAATTTTAATGTTTTTGGGTAATCACATTTTAAACGACCATGCGACTAGAACGCATAGTAGTATTTATGTTGCTTTGAATACTTGCTAGTCAGCAATTCAAACCCTGCATGGAATAGTTACGGTTTGTTTGGTGCCTAGTGGTCACATTTCAAATTTTCAATAAACTATCGATAGTTCAAACGATAGTCGAAAACCATCGATAGTGTAAACGATGTTCAGAAACCATCGATAGTGACGATAGTGTCATCGATAGTTTCCGACCACTAATACCTATGTATGTATATTCATTTCAAATGTTTCACATCTTTTGCCAGCAACATGCTGCACAGTAGATAGGGACAAAAAAAACTTTTGTAAAAGTCCGCCCCTAAATTTGAAGCTTATGTTGAAAGGATTAAGGGACACAAAAACAAATTTTTTTTTGACCCCGCGAAATACCACCGAAATTGTTTTTTTCTTGTAACTTTGTTATTTATCATCCGATTTTTAAAATTGATACGTCATTAGTTTCGTATTTTGAAGCTCAACATTGCCTTATAATGTCCTTTTCTGCTCTGAAGTCGTTTTCACATAGTTGGGTCAGCTAACTTATTTGTATGTCCATGAGTTATCCTCTTTGTATTGCCAAATTAAAGTGCTTCAAAATTCATGACAATGTTGCCTTGAAACGGTTTTACTAAATTAATAAACAAAGAAGTTACGTCACAAAGAAGTTATTTAACGTAGAAATTATTTAACTAATTTTTTTAAGCAATTCAGTATATGCAAACTTGTAAAAGTCCGACCATAAATTTGAAGCTTATATTGAGAGGATTAAAGAAAAAATTATTATTTTTTTTTCTGATCCCGCGAAATACCGCCGAAGTAGTTTTTATATTGTAACTTTGTTATTTGACCTCAGAGTGCAAAAGGACATTAGAAGAAAATATAGAGCTTCGAAATACGAAAATAATGACGTATCAATTTTAAAAATCGGATGATAAATAACAAAGTTACAAGAAAAAAACGATTTCGGCGGTATTTCGCGGGATCAAAAAAAATTTTTTTTTTGTGTCCCTTAACCCTCTCAACATAAGCTTAAAATTTAGGGGCAGACTTTTACAACTTTTTTTTTCGTATGGGGACCAACCCTATCTACTGCACAGTAAGCAAAATTGCTTCGAACATGTTCGACAGCAAACAGAGCTTCTTTTATTTGTGTTTGAATTGCATTTGCAGAAAAAAAAAACAAATTAATTACATTTCTGGTGGTTATGTATGTTTGTGATGCGTTGTGTTACGGTATGAAGTTTCACTCCAACTGTGGCATACGAAACAGGGGTTGATTTTGATGTGCTACCCAGCATTTCTGTTGAATCAATTGGATCCTTTTCAAGCGCCAGGTCCCAGAAACCAAGTTTTTGAAAATATGCAAAATTTGAACCTTTTTAAAATCGTTCACTATTTAAGAACAAGGTCACAAACCGTTTGCAAATTAATGCAAGCGCAATTAAATGATTTCAGAACTCAATTTAATTGACGGAAAAGATTTATATTCTTGGGTATGAGAATACTTGATTGCCAAATATCTTAAAATTCAATTTTAAATCCATTAAGTTTTAACTTGTTTGTATTAAATATATCGCACCCTAAAGCTTAAAGTAATACAACTAAAAATTCCAAAATTTTCAAGAGAGCCAAAAAACGTTTGATATGGGAAAAGGCCACTTATAAGCCCGTCTCCACATAACTTGATTCGCCAGCGAAACATCTAGATAAATACCTCGCTAAATAACCCGTCTCCACGTGGCTGATCGTGATTCAGTTCAACATTTCTCTTTCTTGTTCTTCTTAAATGTTTGTATGTTTGCTTATTTTTGCGTTTTTGTTTTGGTCTCTGTGAGATTTCGATACAAAATTAGAGGCATCGATATCATCGCGTTTGGCAAGAGGATTGAGAACGAAACAAGTGTTTCAATCTTCACTCGCTCTCAGAAATTTGTATGGAAATTGGCGAGATTCGGCACTCGTTTTGAGGTCGAACAGAGATTGAGAGAGCGAATGCAGAAAAAAGAGCGAAACACGTTATGTGGAGACATGGTATAGCAAAAATTATTGGACTACTTGGTACATTTGTGCCGAAGTCAACTAGCTACAAGCTTGTCACATGTATTTAATCATTGGGCTAGTGCCATGCAGGTACACTATCGTATTTTGCTACGACCACCGCTCGTTTTTTCACGATTTATAAACCAGCCACAGCAAACCAATTCAGAAACCACCTATGAGCGTGATTTCGGAAAGTAATTTCGGCTAATCAACGTAAGTTTCAATTCTTTGCACAGCTGGGTGTGAAATAGATGCATGTTAAACGGAAGAGGTGTTGTCGAATTAAAATGTATGTAAGCACCTATGTACATAGTATGTACATAAAATAATATTAAAATCAAAAATAAAATTGGCAAAAAATATACCTACCATGTTCAAGCGTTAAAAGAGGTGAGCATTTTTGGTGCCGTATTGTTCCGAATACCGGAGGAAGAAAATTAATACAAAAAACAAGCAAGGAAGCCTAAGTTCGAGTGGAATCGTACATTAGATACTCAGCTGTATGCTTTCATTGTTTGTTTCCGTTTGATGGAAACACGGTGTACTTTATATAAAGCGAGTGCTGCATAAAGTGGGCGTAGTCATCCAACTAAGCATATGAATATTATTCTTTGTGCAAAATTTCATTCCTTTATGACTCTAGTTACAAAGATGTCACGTTACAAATTCCTAAAGGGTGTTCCAGAAATATCTTTGTTAAAAAGTAGGCGTGGTCATAAACCGATTTCAATAAATTTTTGCGTGTCTATTAACACAAGTCAAAAAAGTGTATAAAAAAAGTTTCGTCATAATATCTCAATTATTTGTCGAGTTATGGGCTCCGAAATCTCGTCGATTCCTTTGTCTAACAAGAGGCGGTGCCACGCCCATTTTCAAAAATTTTTCTATTTTTTGTTTCCGGTCTATTGTGGAACTCATTCCACAAAATTTCAATGAATTATCTTTATATTTGACAAAAATATCGCTTAAATATCGCTCTATAGATAGAGGTTCAAAAAGTCATTCGAAATGTACAATAGATACACTTTCCAATCTTCAACATTGCCAATATGCTAGTCATACGCCATTTTTGGAAAGAACCGAGAACCCACTCCAACTTATTTTTTCATTCTGATTACCTTGACTGCAGTGAACGTGTAAAGTAGACATTTGCATTCGAAAACTTTCCAAAGTGTTGGAAAAATTTTTATTTTTAGAGATGCGTATATGTACATACATACATATATGTATGTAAATCCCATTATCTTTTGTCATGATGCGTCACACGCACCAAAAGCATTCATTCCATTGGTGATGCCGGAGAAGAAAACGTATCTTATGCAACTATGCTTATTTGAACGAAAGATAGGTACATGCACTTTTTTCTTACATATGTGCAACATTGTTTTCTATTCGACGCTGTCAGCTGCAATGCGATGGGCCCTAATGTCACACTTGCTGCTAAAAATAGTCGCCAACAAAATGGAGTTTTGACAGTAGTGAAATAGTGCGGGAGTGTGCTATTATAAAGTTTTGCTGACTCTGACTCTGTACTGTACTGATTTTGAAGTGAATGTTTTTACGATAGGCATTTTGTTCACAAGTTATTCAATGCCTTTAAAATGCCAAATCACACTTGAAACTTTGATAGTTAATAGTCGTATTTTGCAGGTACGCTTAGCCTTCACCACAAAACCATTAAATTATAAAAGCTTTGGTAAAAAGTTAAAAGCGAAAAGTCAAAAAACAACAATAGATGCAATTGAAAAGGGACAAATGTCGAAAATAGATAAATTGCTAGAAAAAATGACAGTAAATTGCCCTTCGATTCACCTTCATAATATGCGGCGCAGCATGAAATGCAAGGGGAAAATGGAAAAGTGCAAAAGAGTGTTGAAGTTGCAAAAAATAAAAACACAAATTAAATAAGGTATAGTGTGTATATGTGGTTTTTTTTTGCTTGTGCTGTCATCGCTGCAACATAACCGTAGTTCGCATTGCGCGCAGGTAAAAAGTGCGCAAAGTTAATTGGCAAGGTGGTGTTTCAGAGCTTGTTGCACGGCTATTTATACGCGTATGTATGCATGTACATATGTATGTATGTAGGTACATGCGACAAGCTGCATGCCACCCCGACACAGCTTTTCTCTTTGTGGCGGCAACGGAAATTTACGGTTATTTCCAGCGAGGAGAGATGGAAAATTACTATGCCATGCCCAACGGTAAAGCTTTAAGCGAAAATGGAAACAATGAAAGTGACCCAAAAAACATACATATGTATATACTTAGATAGTACATATTTATGTATGTATGTATGTAAATACAATGCATTTAAGACACATGTAGATATCTATATAAATAAGTAAATATGTATGTATGCACATATTATCTGTCCTCCCTCTTCCTTCTTGCATTCAACCATTTTAACGCCGTTCCTCATGCCGTTTAGCTGATGTCCATAACAGTACAGCGCGTTTTTTACGGTGGCTGTGGATTGCATCCTCGTAATCAATGATGTGAATTTTTCTAATTTTTTAGGTGTCCAGCATTTGCGTTCTCTTACAGACTGAGAAAATGCATTGATATTGAAATGTAAATTTAAATTGATGCAATATTACAATTTCCTTGCGTAGCGTCAATTCAGCTGATGAGCTTTGTTCAACACAGAGTTGTAATTATTATAAGAGAAAAAATAAAAATCAAAAAATAATTATTATTGAAAGAAACATAATTTAAAAGTCTTTCCATAATAGTTATTTCTGAGATATTTTTTTTAAGTCGTTTTGTAATTATTATAAATGAAAAATTTTGTTTTATATCTTCAAATACTTTTATATTGAGACAAATTTGAAAAAAGTCTTTGAGTAATTCAAGGCCGTAGCCAATTTGGGGGGGGGGGGGGGGGGATTAACTAAAAAAAAAACATTTCAAATTCAAATTACATACATATCTGTCCCGTTTGCTATGCTATGTGCATGAATAATTAGGTTTCGTTTATCACCCATATTTAATTGTTATTGCAAAATCCAATTAATTTCACCAAATTTATCTGTCAAATAAAATTTTCGTCAGCTGATTTTCAGTGCAACCAGCTACCCTGTCAAAGCTTCAGAGGGTAAAAAGTGTGAGTTTTTTACACCACTGAAGTGTACATTTTTAGGAAACGAAAACAGGGTAGCAAGTGAAAAACTTATGTAGTTTTTTTACACTAAATTACCACTAGATCCACTAGCCTAATAAAACCACTAAAAAAAGAAAACATATTCTGTTTGACGTTTTACCTTCATTTTGCAAACGAAAACGGAAAATTGAAGAGTGTAACAAAAATGCGCATTTTTTTGATGAAACGAAATCACCATTAATTTCAATGGTAAAATTTTAAATTAAGCTCTTACCCAATTAAGTTAATTATAAGTTTATGATTTTGTTAAACAATTTCTTAGACATGCCAAAAGCAAAACCGCAGTTATCTATATCTTCTGGAATAAGGCGCCAAATTCTTCTTCTTCTTCTTGATTGGCGCTTAACCGTCTAGACGATTCTGGCCGAGTCCAACAGAGCGCGCCAATTGCTTCTGTTTCGTGCAGCATGGCGCCACTTGGGAACACCTAGGGAGGCAGCATCGCTGTCCACCTGATTTTCCCAACGCAGTGGAGGTCTCCCTTTTCTTTTGCGTTCAGCGGGTTTCGATAGAAATGCTTTCTTGGCCGGAGCGCCTTCGTCCATTCTCACGACATGACCTGCCCAACGCAGCCGCTGGATTTTTATTCGCTGAACAATGTCGATGTCTGTGTAAGGCGCCAAATTAGGTTCAGAAGAAACGGAATAGTCGCTGAACATGCAAATCGTTTAGAGAACTCACGGTTGCGTGGAATGCAGAGGAGACATGTGGCGATTCATACGAAATCAGCATTTAACTACAGACCGGATTTAAACTATATGGAACATTCTTCCCTTTTCATGGGTCGTATGAGTGAAATTTGCGTTTTTTTGTAAGTCCCAAGGGCAAACATTTAGCTATATTGGGGTAGACCTTCGCAACGAGGTGTTTTCTCACGGTCAAATGTATGTCGCTCTGTCGCGAACTGGTTCACCACAAAACCAGAGTTTTATTATACCTGGAAATGGCAACAAAATAAAGAATGTTGTGTTCACGGAAGTTTTTAATTAATGAACAAGATGTACCTTATTTTATGAACTAATTTGCCTACTAAGAGCCAAATAATCCTCATAAAAATAAGAAGATTGTCTCTTTGAACAGCTTCGTGGCCCAAAAAGAGGACAGAAGTCAGAGACGAAGATATTTCCATAGAGATTTCTTCTTATTTTTGGGAGGTAAATCTTTTTAATTTTATTTAAAAGTATACCTTCTTACAATAAATAGAAATCTTCTTACTCAATTTTTCGAAGATATTTCCATAGAGATTTCTTCTTATTTTTGGGAGGTAAATCTTTTTAATTTTATTTAAAAGTATACCTTCTTACAATAAATAGAAAACTTCTTACTCAATTTTTCGAAGATATTTCCATAGAGATTTCTTTTTAATTTTATTTAAAAGTATACCTTCTCACAATAAATAGAAAACTTCTGACTCAATTTTTCGAAGATATTTCCATAGAGATTTCTTCTTATTTTTGGGAGGTAAATCTTTTTAATTTTATTTAAAAGTATACCTTCTTACAATAAATAGAAAACTTCTTACTCAATTTTTCGAAGATATTTCCATAGAGATTTCTTCTTATTTTTGGGAGGTAAATCTTTTTAATTTTATTTAAAAGTATACCTTCTTACAATAAATAAAAAACTTTCTACTCAACTTTTCTTTACGCATTATTGTTGTCGACTGTGAACCGCTAACTCAGTTTACATATGTATGTATATAAGACTAACTTTATAATAAATTTAATTAGATAACCTAATAAAAATAAGAAGAACGCCCTCTTTATTAATTCAAGGAGATATCCACATATATATTCGAAGATTTCTTCTTGATTTTATTAAAAAGACTATCCCATTAAAAGTAAGTAGGGATTCTTCTTAAAGAAAAACTATAGAGATATCTTCCTACTTTTGTTCTATTTTATTAGGTGGTTTTCGCTCTGTGTGCAGTGAGTAGAGTGCTCGCCTGCTGTGCCCGAGGTCTCGGGTTCAAATACCAGTCCGAGCAACAACCAAAGAGCAGCGGTCACCTCTCGGCAGTGGGCGGTATACCCTCCGAGAGTATCTCTCCCTGCCAACCCCCCCCCCCCCCCCCCCCTAGATACGGCCTTGGAGTAATTATTATCCGTAACAGATTGTTTTTTATATCTTCAAAGACTTTTTCATTGAGACGAATTTCAAAAATATCTTTAAGTAATTATTTTGAGTAACAAATTTATTTTTTATATCTTCGATAAAAATCTTTCATACAATTTCAAATTGGAAATATGCTTGAATTTTGAAGTACTTATATGAAAGTTATTTTTATTTTATACTTACATGAAAGTTATTGAAAATTTTCTGAGACTTTTTTGAACTTTGTCTCAATGAAAAAGTCTTTGAAGATATAAAAAACAATTTGTTACTGATAATAATTACGCAAAGACTTTTTTCAAATTTGTCTCAATATAAAAGTCTTTGAAGACTTAAAAAATATATATTTGAAATAACTATTATGGAAAGATTTTTAAAATATAAGTTTCTGAATAATAATTATAGAAGATTTTTATCATTTTCATAGGAAAAAAATATTATCAAAAGACTTTTATGATCCTGAAGAAAATTTGTAAGACTTTTTTATAATTTCAAAATGAAATAGTAATTATTCTACACCTCTGGTTCAACACAAGAAATACTTCGCGATTTTTTTCAGTGTAATAACCAGTGTTGCCAGAACTTTTCCAGAGTTCCAGCTAGATGCTCAAAAAAAAAAAGCTAGAAAAAGCTAAAAAAAATTTTCACACATCAAAAGCACATTTAAAGCTTAAAAAGCAGCTAAAAAAAATTACGAAATTACCCAGTAGAACTTGGAGCGAGATCTCCCCAAGTGAGAGCAAAAGAGTACTCTATTTGATATCCTTTCCGAGCATTATCAAATTTTTCTCAGTTTTGTTTTACATATTTTGTTTGTGTTTATTAGTACCCTTCCTAGGACATACAATGTTAAAAGCGAGTATAGATACAAAATTGTATGTTTATATACGAAGTATTAGGAGTAATGGAGTATCTATTGACAAGTACTCCCGGATTAATAAAGCGATGATCCCAAGTCCTGTTGCGTATTTTAATGCTTTATTAATAGGTGATTTTCCGTGGCAGTGATCCGGACAAAAAATTTGCAAGCAACTGCAACAACAATTTTTTGATCCTGATGTTTAGCTGGATAAAAAAAATCTATTACAATCTATACGGACCCGAAATGGATCCAGATAAACATCAGGATCACAAATTTGTTGTTCCATTTGCAAGCAAAATTTTTATGCGGATCTGTATCACAACGAGGGGAACTCGCCTAATGTGTCTCCAAAACACACATAAATTCAAGGTCAATTTAACAGGTCGGTTCAAGATACATACACACATACACGCCGTGAGCTTAATGTCGAACTCTCGTGACCGAGATGTCAAAACTGTAAGGAAGACGAAATAATTTGACATTCAGCTCACGGGCGAATGATGGATAAACTCAGAGAATGAAGAATTTAACGAATTGTAAACATGAGTGCATGTATAGAATATGCAGAAGTAAACAAATTGGATAGCTGTTGAAGAAGAACAAGAAGTCAGCCGATCTGAAGAACCCACCTGTTAGTGGAGCCTGCATAAGTTATTTATTTTCATATACTATATGTAAATATGTACTTCAGTGTCAATAAAAATAACGAAATGTTAAAAAAAAATGTTTTACATTCAAATAATGATAACTATGATGACTGTATGTACATATGTATATGAGCAGTGAGTAGCGCACATTTTTTGGGGAGTCTTAGCAAATAAAAAAGCTATAAAAAAGCCAAAGCTAAATCAGAATTTTTGTAGCTAAAAGATAAGAAAAAAATTAAAGCGTGAATAACGGGTATTCATGAACATTGATGTGTAAACTGTTTCGAAATCGGATATTTATTCCCTTTTCCTTATTCCTTTTTTCCTGGTTTTCTATGGATTAAAAGGCGAATATGGTTTTTGTAATTTTTTGTTGTCCTTGTGACTGCTACTATTTTGTTGTTTTTGTTTGTTTTGGTTTTTGACTTTTGATTTTTTATGTTGTTTTGTTTTGTATTGCCCAGAAACATGCAAGATCATCCGAGTCCACGTTTGACCCATATCTGGAGACCCGGCCTATGAATCATAAAGTGTAAAGCTACGTGTAGAAGGGCAGCTCAACACCTTTCATTTGATACCAATATTGCTCAGAAACATTCAAGGATCATCCAGTCCTCAATTTGGTCCATATCTCGGGACCCGACCTAGACATCATAAAGAATAGAGCTCCATGTAGAAGCCCTGTTGAACACCTTTGATACCAATATTGCTCAGAAATATTCAAGGATCATCCGGGTCCTCGTTTTGACCCATATCTCGGGACCCGACCTAGGAATCATAAAGAATAGGGCTCCCTGTAGAATCCATGCTCAAAGCCTTTCGTTTGATAGCAATATTGCTCAGAAACATTCAAGGACATCCAGGTCCTCGTATTGCCCCATATCTCGGGACCCGACATAGGAACCATAAAGAGTAGAGCTCCGTGTAGAATCCCCGCTCAGAACCTTTCATTTGATACCAATATTGCTCAGAAACATGCAAGATCATCCGGGTCCTCCTATTGACCCATATCTCCGGACCCGACCTAGGAACTATGAAGAATAGAGTTCCTGAAGAAGGCCTGCTCAAGATCTTTCATTTGACCCATATCTGGAGACCCGGCCTAGGGGTCACAATGAAAAGAGCTTCATATCGAAGTCCTGCTCAAAACCGTTCATTTGATACCAATATTGCTCAGAAACATTCAAGGATCATCCGGGTGCTCCTTTTGACCTATATCTGGAGACCCGGCCTGGGAGTCACAATGAAAAGAGCTTCATATCGAAGTCCTGCTCAAAACCTTTCATTTGATACTAATATTGCTCAGAAATATTCAAGGATCATCCGGGTCCTCCTTTTGACCTATATCTTGAGACCCGGCCTGGGAGTCACAATGAAAAGAGCTTCATATCGAAGTCCTGCTCAAACCCTGTCATTCGATACCAATATTGCTCAGAAACATTCAAGGATCATCCGGGCCCTCCTTTTGACCCATATCTTGAGACCCGGCCTTGGGGTCACAATGAAGAAAACTTCATATTGAAGACCTCCTCAAAACCTTTCATTTGATACCAATATTGCACAGAAAATTAGATAGATAGATGTAGGTATGCATATCCATACATTTGCATACATGTTCAAACAGGTTGGTCCTTTTTATTTTGCCTTATTGTCGCATTGTTGCAGAAAACAACAACAACAACAACTTCACTTCGCTTCGTTGCTGTTGTTGTTGATATTTGCATTTGCACGGCTATGCATGCAAGCATTTGTAAGTACATGTCTATCTACCTACCTACCACTGACAATGCCAAGCGATTCACACGGACGCAGCAGTGCACTAACCCAAAGGTCATTTACATTTACGCGTAAACTTTACCTGTTTTTCGAAATCACTCGTAGCTACAGCAAAGATGTTTACACATCAAAAAGCTAAATCTAGCTTGAAAAAAGCTGGAATGGCAACGCTGGTAATAACTAGCATGCAAATGTGCTGTAAAAAAGATGCCGATAGTAATAATTTCTATAGTAGTCTGCTGGCATGATTCGCTTCGCTACTTTGAAAACAACAACAAACAAATTGTGTATAATTGATTTTAACGGAACTTGTATAACCACCGGCATTATGCGTTAAGCGCTGATAAGATAAGAGAAATAAGGAATTGAAGTAGAAGGTCAATAAATAACGATCACCCCATTTAATTTTGATATATAAATGGGTATGAAATAAATATACATTCATATAAATACAAAATACCTAATTGTCACCTTCAAAAAATGCATGTTTCGTCATAAATTGCCCAGCAAACAGACTCGTAAGCCTAATACTATGTTCACGTTGGAGAGTTAACTAGAGTTAATGGTTTGGAGTTAATGGATAACTGTCGAGTGTTCACGTTGAGGGGTTTACGTAACTCAGAGTTTAATTTCACATATGCTAGGTGGCCGCAATACAACATTAATGCTAATGTTTCAAAAGTGCTACCAAATTTTGGCAAAAACCAGAGTTGCATTCCATTAACTCAAAATAAACTCCAAATGAATGTAGAGTTAATGTTCAGACATTGGTGCCTTATCGTAATTCTGTAGTCGTATCGTTAACTTACAGACCGATGGGATTTTGGTTAGAAACCCTAAATCCGTAAACAGCTGACACTTGTGAAGGCAGATATAGGAAGGTAGGCGCATAGGCAAATTCAGAAACTTATTTTTTTATTTACAAAGGTAGATTATAATATCAAAATCAAAGCGAATTCACATCATGGAAAATGGTAATGGGCGAGTCCCAAGCGAATTCAGATTTTAACGAAGGAAAAATATTCTTTTGACATTACAATCTACCATTTACAATAACAAAATACATGGGAAATTTCTGAATTCGCCTATGCGCCTACCTTCCTATATCTGCCTTGACAAGTGTCAGCTGTTTACGGATTTACGACACCACTAACAGCTCACATGGATAGCGATAAAGTTACAATAAGGTTAACGATACTAAAATACTTATAAGTCACCAATGTTCTGAGCTTTAATTGGAGTTAAAGGCGATTTTATCAAAATAATTTGTATGGTTAACTTGGAGTTAAGAGTAGAGTTAAGTGATCAATTCGAAATGGCCACTTAACTCTAGTTAACTCTTCAACGTGAACATAGTATAAGCTAGAATGAAGTTTTTAAACTGGAATATGCCGACAGCGCTGCCTGCACTCACTCTCTCTGCTCCAAATGTTTTAATACTTAATTTTAACCAGGGACTGTAACGGTTATGAGTTATATCCAAAAAGTTGACTTTTAATCATTATTTGCTGTGTTTTATTTTCTGCTCACAAAATAAAAGTTATTTCTTAGTTTTATTTTTCCCACAGAAAATAAAAGTTGTTTTTTGAGTTTTATTTTTCGATCAGAAAATAAAAGTAATTTTTTGAGTTTTATTTTGCGATCAGAAAATAAAAGTTATTTCTTGAGTTTTATTTTTCGATCAGAAAATATAAGTTATTTTCTGAGTTTTATTTTTTTGCTCAGATAATAAAAGTTTTTCAGTTTAATTTTGGCTGCAATTGTAGATTTTGCCATATAAATAGGTAAAATAGATAAATAAATTTTTTTCTGATCGAAAAATAAAACTGAAAAAATAACTTTTATTTTTTAAGCCAAAAATTAAAATCCAAAAATTAATTTTTTTTTTCTGATCGAAAAATAAAAATCAAAAAAATAACTTTCATTTTTTAAGCGATAAATAAAACTCAAGAAATAACTTTTATTTTCTGAGGGAAAAATAAAACTCAAGAAATAACTTTTCTTCTGTGAGCAGAAAATAAAACTCAGCATATAATGACTAAAACTCAATTTTTTTATAAAAAATCGAAAAAATAAAAGTTAATGCACCTAGAGGTAGTCTACGTTACGGTGATTACATCTGTGTACTTCTTTTGCGTTTAACATTTCTCCTTCAGTATAATTTTTTTTAGTCAAAATTTAAAAAATAACGATTATTTGCAATCCCTGATTTTAACACAGAGAGAGAAAGGGAATTGAGTTTTCCTGGCGGATAAGCCTTAGAAATAAGGTGTGCCCTCAGAGAGATAGAGAGTATTCCTTAGGTTAGGTTAGGAAAATCAGCCTTATTTTAAGCCTTATGTTATGTTCAGACACAACCTTAATTGAACATTAAGAGCCTTCATTCAATTTTCAAGCCTAATGATGAACAATTCTGCATGCAACCCTGTTAAAATGCTTGTTTCATAAGCAAAATGAAATGTCATGATCAGAGAAATGTCATTAGTGTCAGGGTCCACTAAACAGGTTGGTTCGTCAGATCAGCTGAATTCTTTTTCTTCTTCATCACCTATCAAATTTGTTTTTATTTCTGCTTATTCTATACATGCATTCGTGTTTACGATTGGTAAAAGTTGTGAGCTGAATGTCAAATTATTTCGTCCTGCTTGCAGTTTTGACATTTAGGTCACGAGAGTTTGATATTCAGCTCACGGCGTGTATGTGTGTATGTATGTATCTTGAGCCGACCTGTTAAATGGGCCAAGTAAATTAAATATGTCTGAACACCAAATCTAGAGATGTTAAATCAAGCCCAATTGACTTAATTAATTTTTATGTCTGAACATGATATTACGCAATACAACTTTGCTACCCTTATAATTTTCAGGCCTTATTTCGGAAGCCTTTAAATCTACTGTAATAATTCTTAACTTGGCGTAGATTTTTTGCTGGGTGGCTGCGTTACATATACATATGTATGTAGGTGTATTTAATTATTTTTTTTAATATTTTCTCTAGTGCTATCTTGGCTGGGCAACATTGATCTATTACGAAGTTTCTGTATTTTCAGAGAGAAAAGTTATTATACAATATATGACTTAACCTATGAAAAATGGGTTTTTGGCCCCTAACTCCAGATTTTGAGGGTGTATTGGAAATTCTTAGTACCCATGCAGTTTTTGTATAGGTACTTGACTTTTTCACTGTCACAGAGTGTTATTTGAACTTGAATAAAATTCTTAAAATGCAAACTTTTGACTTTAATTAACCAAATACTTGTTCAAATAGCAATTAACATTTCACTTCTGATTACACAATAAACGGAAAGTGGGGTATACATAGGCATGCAAATATTCCGCAAATCAACACTAATGCAATCGTGTGATGTTATTAAATTCCGTAGCAGTTTTGCCGCTAATTTGGTTACTAATGTTTATTGGAGGTCCACAATTTCATGTAAATATTTGGCAATTTTTTGTTTAATCGAGTAAATAAAGTTAATAATTTCCAGGTGCCAATAGAACAATGCCCACGTTTTGGGTAACAATATTTGAACAGTAACGGTAATAGACGCAAATATGAATATATGTGTATGTACATTGTACATAAATGAATGACTAAAAGAAGTAAACACACAAAACAGTCTGAAATGATCTAACAAAAATGTGTTTTGTATTTATATGGCCGTTTTAATTCTAATAATTATTTTATGTGAATTTAAATGAGCTATTGGCCATTTTTTATGTGTTTTATTCTTGGTATGTATTATTAATCATACCGAACCGAAACTAGATTTTTTTTTTAGTTCTACATACATACATACCTACATATTTAGGTACTTACGTGTATTTATATGTGGTTCTGTGCTATCTTGGGGGCAGATGATTTTGCGCCGATTTTTAACCAGCTAGATACTTGCGCCAGGGGATATACAACTCTTAGTCCAGAGAATTCTGAATGAGAATGGGGTGGACCTAAAGTTTTATGCCGGCTGCGCACGTCGAATGCACTTCTTTCGAGAAGTTCCTTCATGGCAGAAATTCACTCGCTATTTTGATTTTTTTTAAACCAATGACTGGGTCTTACGTAAAATTCTTAAGTGCCTTTTTGAAGTTAACTTCTTAGGCGGCGATACAGAGATTTTATGGAGAGTGAAATTTTAAAAAGGAAATAGCAGGTACACTTCCGTTGCACTGAAATAGCAAACAGGAAACAGCAACAGGTCAAAACGTTTACCCGACTTTCCCCTAAGTATTTTGGACGATATTGCTATCAAATAAAAGGTATTAAACATGGCTTTTAAATGGAGATGTACTCATTATGATTCCCAGGTGGGGTCCCCAAATATGGGTCAAATTGTGGACCCGAGAATATTTCTCAGCAATATTTGGTATCAAATGAAATGTGTTGAGCCGAGATTTACTGATTATGATTTTTAGATCCGGTCTCCAGGTATGGGTCAAAACGTGGACCCGGATGACCCCAAAATACTGCTGAGCAATGCTGGTATCGAATGAAAAGTGTTGACCAGGGCTGAAACAGAGAGCTCTTCTCAGTATTATTCTTAAATAGACCATAAATTTCATTGATTGAGTGGTTTTTACTAAGGTAATGTAAGAAGTTAACTTCTATCACGTGTACTGTGCTACACGCGGTTGTTTTTGTTGAAGATTGTATTCGTTACCCTCGCCACTTGATATTTTTAACAGAAAGTAAAAAATACATACACTATCATTGAAGTAGTCGCCATACATAACCAGATCATAAATGGAAGCTACGCAAAGATTAAGACAGGTGCTCCAGATTCCAGGAAAATACAGATTAATTTTAAATCGGATGCTGGGCAAAGAATAGACTACAGTGTTGAGATTTATGGTTGCCCACCGAATACATTTTTGACCGAATTAAAAAACGTCGAAATAAGGAAAATTACCGAAGGCCGGAAAAGGCCGAAATTTGTATACTTACGACAAAAATACGAAAATTTATGTCTATAGACGTGTTTTATAATAATTTTTATTTTGTTTTGGCCAAGATTTGTCCATGTAAATCCCATTTAATTTCACATCATTATTTATTCATAATCATAAAAAAGAACAAATTAAATATACATATTCCAGGATTTAAAGTCACATACTCGTATCAATAACAAACACACATAAGTTTGTATATTCTCTGGAAATTTTTCTTAACTCCGTTTACGTTTGAAATTTATTTGATTAAAAGCTTTATGATATGAAAACAAATGTACATTTGCGTATAAAAGAAAATTACTGTTTTGTAAAGTAAAATTCATCAAAAATAGTCAAACTAGATTCTGATATGTGACTAGATAATGATCGTCAGTTTTTGATCATCTAAAAAAACATATTTGATTGTTCTTTTTGTTTCATTTTATGATAAATCAATATTTATTCAGCAAAAATAATAAAAAGTGATTCTGATGTGTGATTCAAAAATGATCACCAGTTTTTGATCACCTAAAGGGAACATATGTACATACATATATGATTATTCCTTCTGTTCAATTTTATTTTCACTCAGCATATAATCGCCAAGAGTAATAAAAAATGATTCAATTGGACGAAAATTCAAAACTTAATCATCTCAATGCTGTGTGGGTAAATACATTTTAATTACGGCGATGCAAAAAAAAAATTCTCTTATTTTCGGGTTCTTAGACAACAACAATATGAATTAACTTGAAAAATTTCGAAAATGTGGAAATACTTGGAATGTTTTTTTCTTATTTATCAAAAATATGTTGATCTAAATAAATGAAATGAATAAATAAGGCGAAAGCCGCCTACGCTGAAGGGTGTACTACGTAGAAGGACATCACCGTGGCGGTAGTAGGGATCCAACGATACCACCGAGTACAAGTAAATATTCGATACTTTTGTTACGAAACCGAGTACTTTTTTACTCGATGCTTTTTCACTCCGATATTTCGCCGATACCAATAATAATAATAACCCACGCCCTCCAATCCCGCCCGACCGCACGAGAGGCGCACCCGCATGACGTACGGATATTTTTTATTTACATAAAATGCCGAGATGTTGAGTGGCAGGAGTTTGTTAAGCGTCGAGATCTTAAACTGCTCAGCTACAGAGAAATAAAATCATCAGCTGAGTATAGTACATTTGAAGTTAGTCTTGAGAATTATAACAGAATAATCGCTACTATGTGTTAAGATAAGACAGTATTTTTTCCCTTATAATGAAAAGTGAGTCCGAAATATCTAAAAAGCTGGAATAGAAATTAAAGCTCTTACATAAACCCCGGAAAGGTTCATTTAATTCAAAGTTTGATTTACACTGCTTTAAGTAGATAGGGTTGAAGTGTCTTGTTGAACGAGAAGGAATGTTAAAGTTTATTTCAGCTAGCAAGAAAGGAGAAAGAATTAAGCCATTCAAGAGCTTAACGATAAATATTACCCCTAACATTTCTCGTCGACTTGCAAGAGTCGGAAGATTAAGGAGTTTTAAACGGCTAGTATACGGTGGAAGATTGTAACCAGAATCCCAAGGCAAATTTCTTAAAGCAAAAAGCAAAAACTGTTTTTGGACTGACTCTAAGCGACCATATTCCAATATAGGTCTTACTAAAGTTGTAAAGAGCGTTTTAGTTATGTATGGGTCGCTGAATTCCTTTGACCAACGTTTTACAAACGCTAAGACACCTCTTGCCTTATTTGCTGTAGCATTAATATGAATGTTAAAACTAAGTTTGCAGTCCATTATTACACCTAAATCCACAAACTCATTTACTTGTTCGAGGCGTAAGCCATTTATTGCATAAGAAGCTGGCTGTACGGTTTTCCGGGAAAAGCGCATGAATTTACATTTATTGAGGTTAAGTGGCATTAAGTTAGTGTCACACCAAGAAACTAAGGAATTTAAATCTTCCTGAAGCAAAGTTCTATCATCAAATGAAGAGATTGATCTAAAAAGCTTTACGTCGTCCGCATACAATGAAATTTTTGAGTGTTTAATTGTAGTAGTTATATCGTTAATAAATAGCAAAAACAGAATCGGGCCAAGGTGACTGCCTTGAGGAACTCCTGAAGTAACATTAATAATAGACGAGTAAGCATTTTTGAAAATCACCCTTTGTGTTCTATTTAAAAGATATGAAGATATCCATTGCAAAAGGCTGGGCTGAAAGCCAAGAAGATCAAGTTTAAGAATCAGCAAGGAGTGGTTGACTTTATCAAATGCTTTGCTGAAGTCCGTGTATATAACATCAGTGGGCAAGTTTTGAGAAAATCCATTAGAAACACTAGTGGTAAACTCCAGTAGGTTTGTGACCGTTGATTTACCCTTACAGAAACCGTGTTGGGAATCACAAATTAATGAGGACGTTGAATGAGACAATCTATTGGTAACTATTGATTCAAATAATTTAGGAATAGCCGAAATATTTGCTATACCTCGATAATTTTCTATGGAGGACCTACTCCCGCTTTTATGAAGGGGGATAATGAATGACTCTTTCCAGAGCATAGGGAAAATGCCTTGTTCTAAGGAACTATTGAATAATGCAGTTAATGGTTTAAACAGGTTTATGGCACATTTTTTTAGAAAGCATGTTGGTATCTGGTCAGGACCATAACTAAATGACTCTTTTAATGATAATAAAGCTGATAACACGTCATCTGCAGATATATATGGTTTGTAAATTGATGTATTAGGATATAATCGATATGGATAGTTACGAAATGGAAGTTCTTCTATGTTGGAATAATTATGTTTGAAAAATTGTGCAAAAAGATTGGAAATTTCTTGACTATCACTTGAAGTGTTGTCTTGATATCTCATAGCAGACGGAAACCCATTAACTTTTCTCTTGGAGTTTACGAAAGTATCGATACTTTGGGGGCATCGCGAAGCATTTCAAATTTAACATTCGTATTGGCAAGAAAAACAAAAGACACCCTAATAAAATAAAAAAAATTAAAGCGTGAATAACGAGTATTCATGAACATTGATGTGTAAACAGTTTCGAAATCGGATATGTATTCCCTTTTCCTTATTCCTTTTTTTCCTGGTTTTCTATGGATTAAAATGCGACTATAGTTTTTGTAATTTTTGTTGTCATTGTGACTGCTACTATTTTGTTGTTTTTGTTTGTTTTGGTTTTTGGTTTTTAAATTTTAATTTTTTATTTTCTTTTGTTTTGTATTACTCAGAAACATGCAAGATCATCAGAGTCCACGTTTGACCCATATCTGGAGACCCGGCCTAGGAATCATAAAGAGTAGAGCTCCGTATAGAAGTCCTGCTCAACACTTTTCATTTGATACCAATATTGCTCAGAAACATTCCGGGTTAATCCGGGGTAACATTTTGACCCATATTTGGGGACCTGAACTAGGACTCATAAAATGAATAGAGCTCTATGTGAAAGCCCTGCTCAACACCTTTTATTTGATACCAATATTGCTCAGAAACATTCAAGGGTCATCCGGTCCTCATTCTGGCCCATATCTCGGGACCCGACCTAGACATCATAAAGAATAGACATCCATGTAGTACCCCTGCTCAAAACCTTTCATTTGATACCAATATTGCTCAGAAACATTCAAGGATCATCCAGGTCCTCGTATTTCCCCATATCTCGGGACCCGACATAGGAATCATAAAGAGTAGAGCTCCGTGTAGAAGATCTGCTCAAAACCTTTCATTTGATACCAATTTTGCTCAGAAATATTTCAGGATCATCAGGGTCATCGTTTTGACCCATATCTCGGGACCCGACATAGGAATCATAAAGAGTAGAGCTCCGTATAGAATACCTGCTCAGAGCCTTTCATTTCATACCAATTTTGCTCAGAAACATTCAAGGATCATCCGGGTCCTCGTTTTGACCCATATCTGGAGACCCGGCCTAGGGGTCACAATTAAAAGAGCTTCATATCGAAGTCCTGCTTAAAACCTTTCATCTGATACCAATATTGTTCAGAGACATTCAAGGATCATCAGGGTACTCGTTTTGGCCCATATCGCGGAACCCGAACTAGGACTCATAAAGAGTAGAGCTCCCTGTAGAATCCCTGCTCAGAACCTTTCATTTCATACCAGTTTTGCTCAGAAACATTCAAGGATCATCCGGGTCCTCGTTTTGACCCATATCTGGAGAACCGGCCTAGGAGTCACAATGAAAAGAGCTTCATATCGAAGTCCTGCTCAAAACCTTTCATTTGATACCAATATTGCTCAGATGCATATCCATACATGTTCAAACAGGTTGGCCCTTTTTATTTTGCCTATTTGTCGCATTGTTGCAGAAAACAACAACAACAACAACTTCGCTTCACTTCGTTGCTGTTGTTGCTGATATTTGCATTTGCACGACTATGCATGCAAGCATTTGTAAGTACATGCCTAGCTACCTACCTACCACTGACAATGCCAAGGTCATTTACGGTTTACGCATTTACATGTTTACTCGTTTACGCATTTACATGTTTACGCGTAAACTTTACCTGTTTTTCGAAATTACTCGTAGCTACAGCAAAGATGTTTACACATCAAAAAAAAAGAATCACAAGGCTTCAGAGGTGTGGTCTTATTTTCATGAGATAAATGTCGTGTTAGCTTCATGCAAACGGTGCTCAAAAGTGGTAAAGAATTGTGGAAAATAAATATATGAAGTAAAAGAATTTATTAAAATGTTTCTTTTTATAGCCTTGTTCTGGCGCGTTTATATAATTTACCGGTAAGAAATTACATGTCTACTGAGGTAGTACCTTAATTTTCCCGTTAGAATAATACGAAAATTGTGTTCAAGGATCCTGATTTTTAGCGGTAAATTAAGTACCAGAATAAGGCTGTTTACCGATTTTCGATACCAAGTAGTAGAGGTGGGAAACTATCGATGGCACTATCGATAGTATCGATATTTTATTTTTTTGAACACTATCGAAGACCATCGATGGCTTTTTCAAAACTATCAAAAACTATCGATATTAATGTGTACTATCGATAGTTTTACAACTTTTACATCTCCATATTGTACCATACTATTTCAGATTCTCTTAAGGTTTTATATTCGTTTATTTACAAAAAATTTAAACGACGTTATAGAAGGCTTTGAAGATTTTTTTGTTTCGACTTCAAACTTTCACTTTCGTGTACTAAAATATACTGGACTGAACGTAAAAGTTTGATTTATTTAATTTAACGAGCACAGGCTCAGTTATATTTTATTTCTATTTTTTTTTATTTTTTAGAGACTAGAAAAAAACTTTTTAAGCCTGGATGTAACTACAGCTGTTTCACCTTAGATCCCTCTAAGACTCATCAGGTTACTTTTGCTTCTGCCAAGACTCGAACTTGCGCACCTTGCAGTACAATAACTACAGTTCTAACCGCTGAGCTATTGCCTGCCTTCGACATCTGAAAGAAAATTTGTAAAAGTTTGAAATTTTGATGTTTTCTTGAATTTCTAAAATTTTCGGCGATAGTTCTATCGATGGTTTATTTTTTTGAGACTATCGAAGACTATCAATAGTTTTTTTTAACTATCAAAAACTATCGATAGTGGCACTATCGATAGTTTCCCACCTCTACCAAGTAGGTATCGATGCTTTTCATCCGATACTCTGAAAAAAATACCCGTAGTTAAACCAGCAACTTTCGGCTGTTGAATCTCCGTCTTTGATTCAACAGCAAAAGTATTTGTTTTTACAACAAAGTTTTTGATCCAACAATTTATTCAAAAACGGGCGTTGTTGATTCAAGAACTTGCTTGCCTTTAAAAATTTTTTGTAAGAAAATATTTTTTTGTGAGAAAACCAACAAAAAAAATTATGATGGAGAGAAGATTAAGAGAAAAATCCAAAAAAAGTTTATTTTTAGCAACAATTTTCTCCCCGTTGTTGATTTAAAGGCAAAAGTATTTGACCCAACAGTTTCCGTTGTAAACAAAACTAATGAGAACAAATTTTTTTAAATTTTGTTTTTACAATGATTCAAATAATTCATGGATTCCTTTTTTAGGAAATGGAAGTATAAATAGGTTACTACAATTCAATATAATGTTGAATGTTCCACTATGTGATGATTGGATAGAATTTTAGGCTGACGTCATGGTTCGAATCCGGAGGAGAATATAAAATAAAGAAGAAAAATCAGAATAAGAAATAAAGATATCAACCAGTGAATGATAAGAAGGAGAGAAGAATAGAAGAACAAGCGGAGGCTACATATTTGCAGTTGGGACCTGGGCGGAGAGAAGATGAAGAGTAAAATGCAAACAAAAACTTATTTTTAGGTGAAAATTTTTTCCAACAATCTCCGTTATTGACTTAAATCAACAACGCTCGCACCTTTGAAACAACAACGGAGCGTTGTTGGGCACATTTCAACTGCGGAAAGTAGTTGATTTAACAGCGAAAGTCTTTAGATTTACAACGTTTTTTTTTCAGAGTACATAATCGAGTACGGATACTTTGTGGCGATAATAAAAGCGAGTACAAGTATCGATACCTTAATGGTATCGTTGGAACCATGGGCGGTAGCCACGTTTATGACGCACGACCGGACTTTGATGGCGTAGCCCAAGGTTATTTTTTATATGCGCAGCCTAAGGCCGCCAGTGCAAAAAGGTTTTCTACTCAAAAGTACTGTGGATTTCTCTATACGTTTTACTCCAGAAAGATAATTCTGCCGGCTGACGGTTATTTTTTTAAAGCGCGAATTTTACACATCATTAATTACAATAATTCGATATTTTTTGCTTCGACATTTTCGGTTTCGACATTTTTTTTTCGATATATTTTTTTGGCATATTTAGATTCGACATTTAAATTTTCGACAGAGGCGGATTATCCCTAAGGCAAACTAGGCACTTGCCTAGGGGCGCGTAGTTACAAGGGGCGCGCGAGCTCAGAATTTTTAAACAAATAAAGAAAATAACATATCGACGATTAAGAATTAAAGCTGATCTATAATAGATCGATAATAGATAAATCGATTATATTGCACAAGCATCGATATATTGTGCAATATTGCGCATTTGTTGCGTCGTCAGGCTTGCCAGTACTGGCGATTTGTCGCCAAATTGGCGATTTTTTACAAACTTTGGCGACCAATTTATGAAAATTGGCAATGGCGACTTTTTTGGCGATTATCAAAATATTAGATAATATTAATAAAAAAAGCAATTACTTTTTCAAGCTTTTTCTCAAATTTTGAAAGTTTCTTCATACAAATTTTTGTCAAATTACAAAAAATTTGAGAAATAGCAATTGCTTTTTGTTTATTAATACGACCCATTATCTCCACTTTGCCAATAAATCTTACGATATGTAGAGATCTATTGAGAAAATAAATATATATGTACTACATACTCTGGCAACCATTTTCTGCACATTGAGTGCAAACCAAAATTTTGGTCTGCACACTCGCCTATCTAAAGCTCACAGCAGATGAATCTGCTGAAGATATAACTACTTCATTATCGGGTCGGGAAACATTCCGAGTGACAGTATATCTAGTAATTATAGACCGAATTGTCGTTGAACTTTAAAAGAGACGAAAAGCGTACAATAATTTTTGCAATAAATTTTCATTTTTATGCAATTTGACGAATTTAAACACCGAAGAAGTTCAAAATAGAGCAAGTTCGTTGGTAACAATGTATTCCAATGATTTAGAAAAATGCTTTGTTGGCGAATGTATCCATCTACGTTCTTATTTAACAACGATAGCTCGAGACGGAGAACTGCCCCGAACAACGAACGCGGTATTACTGCCACTATCACCAACACCGTCGGCGGTACCGAAATGACGTTTTCGGCAAATCGGCATTATGACAACCGACGGCGTGCCGAATCTTTCGAAGTTCGGTAAGTCGACATTATGAACACCGAATGAACGAACAATTTGACAGTTTTTCGTGCCGAAATTTGCCGCAAGTATTTGGTTGCGGCGATATTAACAAAATATCAAAAAATTACAATAAAAGTTTAAGTAAATTGTGTAAATGCATGTATGAAGTTTGAATAAGTGTTAATAAGTGTGAATAAGTGTGAATATATGTAAATATATTAATCAACCGGTCGCGAGAAGCCACAAACATGGCGTGGGTCCATTGCATTTTCCAAAGAGATTGAATTGCTGTTATATGCAAAGGAAAACTTCAGAGAAAAAATTGTGAAATAATGATAATAACAGTGATTTAAATACGTGTGTATGTAGGTTTTGGAAATTAAAATATATTTTCACCAAAGAATATTAATGCATTTTCTGAAGTTGATAATTATTGTTTGACTACTATAAAAAAGCAATTAACGGATTATAAATGTGTATTACCAACAATTTACCATTTCAGTAAAAACTTTCGTCTCAATAAAGACGCATTCAAATAAATATTGCAGGTGGTGGAAGGTCGGCTTCAGTATACTGCGCCAGCCATATTTATTTTCAAACCACTAAGAATGTTTCAATGAATCCTTCAGGAAAGGTTCTGCGAATGATAATTTTACTAATTTTAAAACCCCCGACTACGCAAAATTACTGTAAATCTCTCCAGATCTAACTCCAGAAAGGGAGTTCTGTCGGCTGAGGGTTACTTTTCAAAGCGCAGCGCAGTGCATAAGGGTGATATACGCAAAAATACTGTGTTATTAATGAATTATAAGTTTCCGCAAGATTTCGTTTGCATTTTAGTGATCTATCGCCAAAAAAAAAGAAACGTAAAATTCCGGTGCCGGGTACATTGTTATTGAAATTTTCCCCTGTTTTTGTATACAATTTGCTTTTATGTAGTTCAAAATAATTCTATGAAAAACAGAAAAAAGGACAAGGTAAAGGTTTCTTTCACGCAAAATTAAGACTATTATTTTTATTTTCAGCCTCTAATTAAATTTACGCTTGTTTACTTAAAGTAAAAGGATTGCTATGATCCCTTAAAAACTTTCTCTCGTTTATTAGATTCCTTTGCTCTTCTTCCTCCACTAATATAGCTGCTATCGCAGTAGAATCCATTATTTTATTATTTAAATAAATTGTTTTTAGTAAAATAAACTAACGATGTATTTGCTTTTATCAAAAAGATAAGAAACGTCAGAAAATCCCGCTCAATTCCGCCAGCCAGATTTAGAAAGGTAGGCGCATACGTGAATTCAGAACTTTAATATTGTAATTGGTATAGTTTAATGTCAAAATAATGTTTCGCCTTGGTTAAAATCTGTATTCGCTTGGGACTCGCCCATTCCTGTTGGCCATAGTGTGAATTTGCCTTGTTTTTGACATTACACTGTACCTTTCTAAATAAAAAAAGTAGTTTCTGATTTCGCCGCTGCGCCTACCTGTCTTGAATTTCACATCAGTACTTGGCAACACTGATTCGAACACAGTTCACATATTTGGCCACACTGAACTTCGAACCGTCGGGGTTGCTGATGCCATTTTCGATGAGTTCGGCGCCGTGGCTTTCGGCATTTCGGTACCGCCGACGGCGTTGGTTCTGAGAAATAAAGAGCTTGACACAATTTACCCCAACATTGACATAGCCTTATACCATGTCTCCACATAACGTGTTTCGCTCTTTTTTTCTGCATTTTCTCTCTCAATCTTGTTTCGACACGGAAACCAGTGCTGAAACTCGCCAATTTCCATACAAATTTCTGAGAGCGAGTGAAGATTGAAACACTTGTTTTGTTCTCAATCCTCTTACCAAACGCGGTGATATCGATGCCTTCTCTAATTTTGTATCGAAAATCTATCGAAATCTCACACAGACCAAAACAAAAACGCAAAATGTAAGCAAACATACAAACATTTAAGAACAGCACGAAAGAGAAACGTTAAACTGAATCACGATCAGCCACGTGGAGACGGGTTATTGAGCGAGATGTTTTGCTACATGTTTCTCTGGTGAATCAAGTTATGTGGAGACGGGCTTTTAAGAATGTGCGTATCGACGGCAGTCAGTAATTGCAGTGGGGAGCGGAGTGAAAAACTATCTTCGCTCAACCATGACAGATAAGAGATTAAATTCGTTAGCAATACTAAATATTGAATCTGTCTTATTGCTGTCATTAAACTACGACGATGTTATCGACAATTTCGCGAAACAGAATGGCGTTGAGTTTGCTCAAATATCTTTTTTTGCTCAAATATCTTTTTTTTTCGCTAAGATAGAGCAATTTAAAGTTTATATGAATTAACGTAGGTATGATGCAGTAGAACACATACCTCTTACGATAAGTCTGCAAATTTCAATTGTTCCATCTTATCGAAAAAAAAAGATATTTGAGCAAACTCAACGCCATTCGTAAGAGAAAGACTTCTTCTTTAAGATGCTATTTGTGCTTTTTTTTTTTAAATAATCTGTCGTTTATATGTAACCTCAAAAAGAGGCAAAAATGGTGTTTTTTGCACATTTAGGTTAGGATATCTCAAAATCCTGACGTGATAGAGCAATTCTGCGTCCAGATTTGAATTCAGCGCATCGAAAACCTTTAGGGCCTAGGGCGCTCTGGACCTTTAATCCGCCACTGATTTTCGACATATGGTACCAGATCCTCAATATACCCCTAATAGAGGTGGAACACAAGGGCAATATTCCACTAATGCTGCTGGTCCTCAAGATCAATATTTTCCTAATGCTACTGGTAATCAAGGAATTTAGGAATTATACTGAAAGTAATGCAGTTAACTCTAATTTTCTTAGAGTATTTTTCTTCGGGAACATACGGAATTACTCTAGATTACGTACCATAATTTTCGCGAATGACAACCACTTGGGGCAATTAAATTGTCTGCGTAAAATTTTCTAATTGTTGCGAAAAGAAATTTGACGCACAAGCGCCTTTTTTAAGTAAACAAAAACAAAACTGGTCTTAATTAAGAACAGCCTTTTTTTACTTAATTTCTTTTGGGACAGTCAAAAATAAGAAGAAAATAGGAAACAATGCAATCGCGTACTATGCCGTATAAAAACTATTTATTTGTTTGCCAAAATTTCGCAAAGTCAATAGTTTTACCTCAATTTGATACATGTGCAAATAATAATTAACATTTCACTTCAAAAAAACATTTGGTTAATGACGTGAATTAAGTTTCGCACACAAATAACATTCGAGACAAGAATGGTATAAAAGGGGACAGTTTCTGTGATAGATCAGCAGTAATTTAGCAGCAGTTAAAGCGTTGTTAATTGCACTAGAATTTGAAAGATGAAGATCGCATTGCTTTATCTAGCCATTGTGGCGTCACTGATTGCCACCAGTCAGGCCAACAGCAGAAGATGGGGAAACCGCGCTTCCACCGATATCCTCCTCTACAGAGGGAGAGTAACAGCTCCAGCTAGTGAGTTTCTGCGCACCAAAGCGAAGTTTAAATTTCCTGGCAAAGTAAGTACATACACGGTTATCAGATAAGTATCTATGTACTATATACGTAAGGGACACATGTTATCCAATTAAAAATATATATTTGCTTTTCACAGAAAATATATAATCCTTATACTATCAGTGAAGTACGTATTGTCGATAACAAGATCATAAATGGAGGCTTTGCGAAGATTAAGAAAGGTCCAGGTTATAAGAAAGTTAAACTCACCTTCAAATCCGATCGTCGCCAAAACTTAGACTATACTGTTGAGATTTATGGTAATCCTTACAGCGCGATGGGTCAATTCCCGTACAATGGTGTATATTTGCCAAATGGTTTTACTCCTCAAGGTCAATTGCCAATCAACGGTGCTGGTATTCAAGGCCCGTCACCATTCAATGCTGCTGGTATGCAAAGCCAACCTCTGACTAATGCTGCTGGTATGCAAAGCCAACCTTTGTCTAATGCTGCTGGTATGCAAAGCCAACCTTTGTCTAATGCTGCTGGAACGCAAAGCCAACCTTTGACTAATGCTGCTGGAACGCAAAGCCAACCTTTATCTAATGCCGCTGTTTCTGAAGTTACTGCCGTATCTCAAGAATCTGCCGCTTCCGAAGATGCTCCTGTTTCTGAAGGTGCTCCCGCCTCCGCAGATGCTGCTGAAGTTGAAGTTGCCCCCGAAACCTCGGAGGAATAAAAAGTATCGAACGAATGTTTCGTTGCACATACATACATATGTATGTTAATAATATTAAAATGAACTTGAAAGGGACTAAATTAATATTATTAATTCTTCTAACTTATACGAATAGATAAGTTGGTATAATAAAGAAATATTAAAAAAAAAAAAAAATTGATGAAATCAAATGCAATGTAAATTCTTTTTAACACGCTTTTATTAGTTTCACCTGTATGTATGTATGTATGTATGTATGTAACTTCTTGCTTAGGTTATAACCACCGCTATGTTCCAACAGATGGCGCGCGTGTATTTATATTTTTAAAATATTCACTTATTTTTTTCAAACTCCTCGAAAAGAAAATGACTCCGTTGTTGATCATAAACAAAAAGGTAAAAATGCATAAGTCAATTGATCGACAGCTAGGTTAGCCCAGGTAGATTCTGGGCCAGAGAGCTAGATTTCGCTACCTGGGAGGCACCCTACTGTCAAAAATTGTGAGTTTAGTTACAGGACGAAACATTTTCACTATAAAAATGTTGCAATTTAATGATATTGCGAAATCTGTGCCACCTAATAATGAGTAAGATCAGATCATTTTGAAGGTTAGAAACTGCAAAAAATGTGGTGCCTATATAAGAATCGAATCAAATTTTTTCAATCCGTAAAATATATCAGTAATGAAATGTCACCACTCGAAGGTACCTAAGTACGGTTTTTTTTTTGGAAATATTGGGGCGCGGCTTAATTTGTTTGCCCAGGGCGCTTCTAGAGGTAAATCCGCCCCTGGGTGGACCTACAGTTTTATGCCGGCTCCGCTCGGCGCACACTGGGGCCACTTACATATATACATATATGGGGACGCTCAAAATTCTGAAATCAACTTTTTTACATCAGAATCGCTTTATCTGCACTAAAGCAGTTAATCTATAGAATCTTAACACATTGACGGTCATGAGTTAACCCGTTGGTGACCTACATTTTTTATTTTAGTTTCGAATTTAATTTTCTTGAATCAGGATCGGTATATCGATATTAAAATAGTAAATCCCAAGAACCTTAACCCCTTAACGACCACGCATTAACCCATTTATAACCCCAATTTTTTCGATGCATTGTGGAACCAAATTTTTTCACTTAATTCTTAGATCAAAATATTTACATCATATTAGTTGTATCTACACTAAAATAAGTAATCTTTGGTATCTTAATCCATTAACGGTCATGAATTAACCCATTGGCAGTGGCGGATCCACGGGGGAGGGGGGATTTGGGGGTTCAAACCCCCCTTGTGGTTTATCATAGATCCTAAATTAATGCATTTATAGATTCTGCGTCGATTATTTTCATTTATTTTAAGATTATATTTTATATGCACATATCCACAAGGTGAAACAGGTACAATTGAATCAGTTCATTAAAATAGTTGTCCTTGTAGGCAATAATAACATACAATTACAACTTATAGTTAAATAGAAAATACCCGAAATTTAGAGGAATTAAATCTAATACAATAAGCGGGTACTATATTGTCGATTCTGTCAAACTTTCAATCATGTTTAAATTTTCGAGGCTTTTTGAAAAATTCTTGAAGGACAAGAACTTCAATAAAGTAAAAATTCTATTAAAAATATAAATATAACCAAAAAAATAGGTAAAAAAACTTTTTAAGTTAAACGGTTTTATGTTTTACATATATTGCAATGTTTAAGATAAATGTACTAAAAACAAAAAAATAATAAAATAGATACAGTCGTGGGAATTATAAACATTTGCATAGACTAGACTAAAATAAAACCGGGGGGCACGTCAATTGTCTACAAATTATCGACTTAATGTGCGATAGAAGAATCGTTTAATTCGTCGTTAGGCAGTTGGCCCGCAGACGGTGAGGAAAATACTTACTATTTTCTTGCTCATGGAAATTCCAATAGTTATACACTCCATGTTAATAAAAGAGATTATTTTAGTCTAGTCTATGCAAATGTTTATAATTCCCACGACTGTATCTATTTTATTATTTTTTGGTTTTTAGTACATTTATCTTAAACATTGCAATGTATGTATAACATAAAACCGTTTAACTTAAAAAGTTTTTTTACCTATTTTTATTGGTTTTTAGTACATTTATCTTAAACATTGCAATGTATGTATAACATAAAACCGTTTAACTTAAAAAGTTTTTTTACCTATTTTTATTTTCTAGTTTTTAGTTTTTATTTCGCATTCTGTTTAATTCATTTAGTGCTTCATTATTGCAAGGTTTCTTGCCCGTTAGTTTATTGCAGTCCAACGCCTCTATAGCGACCCACGCGCCACCTATCGGAAGTTTTTTTTAGGAAAATATTTCCTTTCAAGGTAGTAATACATGTTCCGAATTTCAGCCAAATCGGACCATAAATGCGATTTTTGTAAATATAGCGACCCACGCGCCACCTATCGGAATTTTTTTTTCATAATATTGCATTGACGCAAGCATTGACTTTATGCGGGTAATGTATGTATGTATGTCCACAAATAAAATGCCCGGCGAGAAATTTTATATGATGGAAATGCCTTCGGCGATATGCAATGCCTTTTTTGCATATTATATATTTAAAAATAATACAAATGATTATGCACTACAAAAGCATTGCGAAGTATTTCACAAAGAGTTTTCGTATTCTTATTTCGATGACTTTTGTATTCCAAACACTCTGTTTTAGCCAACTACCCTTTAATTTTTTTGAGAAGAGATAAATTTTTTTCATTAAAAAGTTCTTTTCCTTTCAAAAGCAAAAAACAAAATCAACAAAAACAACAAAAAAACAAAAATGTCTGTTCTACATATACGTATATATATTCCACTTGAAGCGGATCAATTTCCTACTGGGGTGCACATGCGGAGAACTTATTTTGTTCTCACCAACACAACCTCATCTCAGATTTCGCCGACCACTGCTTTAAATGCAAAGGTAAGTGAAATTGATGATATACATACGTATGTATAAGCACAATCCAATCAACCACCAAAAACAAGAATTAGAGCCCGTGCACAATTGACTTCTACCTCGCTTTGCTTCAGAGTTTTGCTTTGACAGTTTCGTTCAGCATGTGCTTTTCAAAGGGACATGTTCACAATTGAGGTGAAGCGAGTAAAGCAAGGTATAAAGTTAGCCATGTTTCAACTTTTTTACACTTTGACAAACATCTCCCCTTGTGTGTGTGTGTATATCTACACTTATTTTAGCGATTTCGCGCAATTTCGTGAGAATTGAACAGAGAAAAGTAAAAAATAACATTCGAATAAGCAGAAAAAAGCAAATTCCCCAAATATTTTACCAAAAATCAGGTTTATAAATTAAAACAAAGAAGTGAAGTGGAAATTGTCAAAGTGTTAATTGTAGCAAGCATCTGGAATTTTGCTTTGCTTTAAGGTTTCTTCTATCAAAGTTGGAGCAGACAAAGCCAATTGTGCACGGCCTCTTAAAACGAGTACGAAGTTAAAATCAGGGTTTGAATTGCTGACTAGCAAGTAGTCAAAGCAACATAAATACGACTGTGCATTCTAGTCGCATAGTCGTTTAACAGAAATAACAACTAGCTCATTCGGTTGCTAGTCGTTTTTTTTTTTGGCAACTTGACTAGACTACGACTAGGAAAAGTAAACAACTTGACTAGAAAATGAGATAGTCGTTGGCCAACAAACAGCTTGTAACCAGGGATGCCACTAAGAAAATTTTTTTCCTACCAAAAACCTACCAAAATGGCTTCGAGCCTACCAATTTTTTTTTTTATGTGAGATTTAACCATATTCAACAAATTCATTTAGGGTAACTGTGCCAGTAACCGACCACCCTGCAGTAACCGGGCACTTTTGTTTTTTTACCGTTGTTTATTTTTTTTTATTTGCAAATTTTAGTATTAAATTTAATATTATTTGTACAAATTTCAAGTAATTTTAGAATGAGTGATAAAAATGTGAAGGAAAAGAGGAGGAAGCAGCGTTCCCACATAAACAAAAACTTGAGTTAGCGTTTAATGATATTCTGGCAAGGTTGGATTGGGTATTAGTGGCTGTCACTGCTCGTCCAGTGCGGAGGAAATCAGGATTTACATTTGTGGAATAACATTTGAGGAATAATGAGGAATGAAACGTAAGAAGATTTATTGAGTGAAATAGCGGACATTGTTTCCACTTGGTACAGCAAACACATTTACTACCTAGGTAGGCCTGATGATCATGATTATGTGATACCACATAAAGCTCTTTATTACACTCCATGTAGACGGACAACCTTGTTTGCTTCATATAGCGTAAAATGTCAGATGCCTTTCTCTTTTCAATTTCCTCCAGTTGTGTCTGTGGGGGCAAGTGTACTTGAATCTCAAAGAAAGCGCCGGAAGAAGTCTGATGAGGGGATGTGGTGGTCTCCGAAATGGATCCATAACTTCTACCAAAAAAATTTTTTCAATTTTTCTTAATTATAAACTGGCCAATAGCTCATATAAAATTCACATAAAATAATTATTAGAATTAAAACGGCCATGTAAAAACGAAAACGTTTCTATTTAGCAGAGTTCTGTGACAAAACTCTACTGAGAAGACACGTTTTCTCAACAGTGTTGTGGCAAAGTGACAAATGAACCAAATCAGTGATGTTAGTTGAACGAAGGCAAAAACCTACCAAAATTCAAATCGTCCTACCAACCTACCAAAAGGAATAAAACCTACCAGTTTTGGTAGGAAAAGCCCAAAAGTGGCATCCCTGCTTGTAACTGTGGCAGGAAATGCGACGGCGCGCAACTTGTAGTTTTTAGTCGCAGTTATTTTCTCAATAAACAACTATGAAAATGTGTATACATATACCCGGATGCCGGTCAAAATGTGATTGCCCAAAAACATTAAAATTACACTACAATATGGGTATCAAACGAAAGGGGGAGGCCCCAGGTTTCATTTGGACGTCGATATATTTCGATAAATTTATCGATAACTGAGTTATCGGTCAAAATATGATTGCCCAAAAACATTAAAATTACTCTACAATATGGGTATCAAACGAAAGGGAATGGCCCCAGGATTCATTTGAACTTCGATATATTTCGATAAATTTATCGATAACTGAGTTATCGGTCAAAATGCGATTGCGCAAAAACCTTAATATTACCCTTCAATATGGGCATCAACCGAAAGGGGATGGCCCCAGGTATCATTTGGACTTCGATATATTTTGATATATTTATCGATAACTGAGTTATCGGTCAAAATGCGATTGCACAAAAACCTTAATATTACCTTACAATATGGGTATCAAACGAAAGGGGATGGCCCCAGGTTTCATTTGAACTTCGATATATTTCGATAAATTTATCGATAACTGAGTTATCGGTCAAAATGCGATTGCACAAAAACCTTAATATCACCCTACAATATGGGTATCAAGCGAAAGGGGATAGCCCCAGGTTTTATGTGGACGTCGATATATTTCGATAAATTTATCGATAACTGACTTATCGGTCAAAATGCGATTGCACAAAAAACTTAATATTACCTTACAACATGGGTATCAAACGAAAGGGGATGGACCCAGGTTTCATTTGAACTTCGATATATTTCGATAAATTTATCGATAACTGAGTTATCGGTCAAAATGCGATTGCACAAAAACCTTAATATTACCTTACAATATGGGTATCAAACGAAAGGGGATGGCCCCAGGTTTCATTTGGACTTCGATATATTTCGATAAATTTATCGATAACTGAGTTATCGGTCAAAATGCGATTGCACAAAAACCTTAATATTACCTTACAATATGGGTATCAAACGAAAGGGGATGACCCCAGGTTTCATTTGAAGGATATATTTCGATAAATTTACCGATACCTGGGTTATCAGTCAAAATGTGATTGCCCAAAAATATTAAAATTATACTACAATATTGGTATCGAACGAAAGGGGATGGCGATCTCATTTAACGATGGCAACTTCTAGAATCAGGGTATTGGTTAACCACGGAATATTTCTGAGCAATATTGGTATCAAATGAAGGAGCATTACATGGTTTGTACGGGACAAATTGTACGAATTTTTACAGTTTTCGATTTGAATTAAAGGCACACCAAAATGTTAACCAACAGAATATCTGGCGCATTATTACTGTTTGATAATACTCTTATTAAAAGCAGAAACTTGCTTTTGAAATATTCGATATCGATAAATTTATCGAAATATATCGAAGTTCAAATGAAACCTGGGGCCATCTCCTTTCGTTTGATACCCATATTGTAGGGTTATATTAAGGTTTTTGTGCAATCGCATTTTGACCGATAACTCAGTTATCGATAAATTTATCGAAATATATCGAAGTCCAAATGATACCTGGGGCCATCCCCTTTCGTTTGATACCCATATTGTAGTGTAATTTTAATGTTTTTGGGCAATCATATTTTGACCGATAACTCAGTTATCGATAAATTTATCGAAATACATCGACGTCCAAATGAAACCTGGGGCCTCCCCCTTTCGTTTGATACCCATATTGTAGTGTAATTTTAATGTTTTTGGGCAATCACATTTTGACCGGTATCCGGGTATATGTATACACATTTTCATAGTTGTTTATTGAGAAAATAACTGCGACTAAAAACTACAAGTTGCGCGCCGTCGCATTTGCTGCCACAGTTGGTCAATTCCATTGTGACGGGTGTGACCATGATACTCATAATTTTCGCTATAATTTTGAAATGGAAAGCTTGCATTTCAAAAAAAAGGCCGTTATTCCCAGCAATGGGAAAGTTAAAAACGGTGGATAGCAGATATATACTTGAAGGACACCATTTCCGACCAGAGTGGCCATTAGAAAGCTGGGACGGGTGTGACCTTATATATTTGAGCTTTCAAAAAATCCCACTTTGCATATAAATTTTGTAAAACTTTTCACAGAACGCATATAAAAAATTTAGTCCAGCACGTTGTTCAAAGTCTTTTTGATTGTATAGCATACTTACTATTTTGAAATTCACGTTTTTCTTGCGAAAACCCTGTTTAAAAAATTGGACGGGTGTGACCTCTCTATGTGACGGGTGTGACCCAGTACCAAAATTCAAAATTTTTGATGAACTAAAAGTTTTTATTGACTTCATTTATAACTCGTAATATGAAAAAAAGTAACATAACATTGTTTGCTCGCTATCATAAAACTCACATTATTCCAAAGGTGTATGTTTTAGGAAAATTTGTTTAAATTCAGATAAATATGAATCGCAAGCATACACAGAGACCGCATCTGCTCTTTTAAAGTTGTGCATTTTTTGAATATTCTTTATTAATTTTACGTTTTCCCACCTTGCGTTCAAGAAATTACTGTCGCGCTCAATATCGTCTTTTGATGCGTAAAAAACGTCGATCTTATTAAGTTTCTTTGTTTCAACTAGATATTGGAAACAGTCAACGGGTGTTTTCATAAAATATTCTCTAGCCTTAATGCCCGTACTTAAGGTTATTTTTGCAGCTGCAGCTATTCCATCTACAGCGCCTTTACCATGGCCTGTAGCGAAAAAATTCCAAGTCATTTCTAATCCAAAATCCTTAGGGGCCTGGCAAATGTTACAAATATTGTATCGATTTTTAAACTGAGATGCGCAGTTTTATCTGTTATCATTTTTTTTAGCATCCCTCCTTCTTTTATCTCTTATTCTCTCCTTAGCTAGATGCAATTCATATTTTTCTTTGTTTTCTTTAAGCTTCTTCCTCTGTTCGCGCTTTCTGTTTTTCGAATCTATTAAAAAATATATGTATACTTCGCGTTGGTGTGACGGGTGTGACCAAATATTTTTTAGAACTGAATACTAAATTGCTGCGATAAATTTTAAGAAAATTTCACTAAGTATTTATCGCGACTACTTTGTTATTATTGGAGAGTGTCAGGTGGTTAAAATGTAAAGTACCAATATAATTAAACTTTTTCAATTTTTTCTGTGACGGGTGTGACCGAAAATTTAAGTATATTAAACACGCCATAAAATTGTTACTATAAAACGTATAATATCGAAACTTCACAGAAATGTAAAACAATGACCTAGTCTCTTCAGAGGTAACGGTTTTTATTAATATTGAGAATGGAAGAGTATAAAAATGTTAAATAAAGAGACACCTTGCGGAGAATGTGAACTGAATATTCAGTATAGACAAAGTTCAAAGTGTTTCCGAACTTATAAAAATTTACGTGAATCCAATTTTTTTTATTCAGCCATAAGAATCATCCTCTTGTGCATATTAACAAATTTAATTTAATTAAAAATAAGTGATTTCTAATTTTGCTGGATAGGGCCGTTTTAGGTGGAATTGACCAGTTACAAGCTGTTTGTTGGCCAACGACTATCTCATTTTCTAGTCAAGTTGTTTACTTTTCCTAGTCGTAGTCTAGTCAAGTTGCCAAAAAAAAAAAAAACGACTAGCAACCGAATGAGCTAGTTGTTATTTCTGTTAAACGACTATGCGACTAGACTGAGCTAGTCGCAGCACAGTCAGCAATTCAAACCCTGGTTAAAATACTACAAGCGATTCATTCATACAATTGAAATGTTTCAACAAAGGATAAAAAAAGTTTCAATAGAGCTTTTCATCAGATCAATGTTTTTATAAAATTCTAAAATTTGCAGCCTGGCTCATTTTCAACTATCTTTGCATCTTTGCAGTAGCGGTAGAGTATGAATAGAAATAATAACTAAATGTGAAGCAAAAGAAATGTCAAAATGAATTTATTTTTCGCCGCGAAAAAACAAACGAATTCGAGCTTGAAGAATGATGGGAGGCAACTCGCGAAGTCATCATCTTTTTTAACACGCTTTTATTAGCTTCACCTGTATGTATGTATGTATGTATGTATGTATGTATGCATGTATGTAACTTCATCCCATCCTAAAAGTTGCAAACGTTTAACTCAATTATTATTTTTTTGCAACATTCACTTTACGTTTATTGTGTTCTCTCCTCTATTATTTCTATTCACCTCCGGATTCGAAACGTGACATCAACATGGGATTCAACCCAACGACATCATATAATGAGATTCAACATTATACTCTACGCTTCATTGTGGCTTTTATGTTACCTCTCTTCAAAATAGCCTCTATGAATTTCATTCAAAGAGGCTCCCGCCAATAACAGAGAACGTAGATGAACAGAGAAGTTGCAACTACGAATAATCGCGGAAGCCAGAGACCCAACAAAATTCTCAACCTCGTTGATGAGCAACGATCAACCATCTCTATACCTATGCCAATGAAATTTAATTGTCACCCTCTCTGAACAAATAGATGATGCATCAATACATATGTACATATGTACATATGTACATCTATTGAGCAATAATAAATTGGTGGCTGCTTCAAAACCCTCACCATTCATCTTGGTGTATCGGGGCACAGCAGCTGCTAGACTCTGATGACTGATCAACGAAAATCCTACTGTCCCCCAAACATATCAAAAAATTGTTGTGTACACAAAAGCATCTATTGAATTATAATTTTTTAATACAGAAAGATATGCACATAGAGGCGCAGGTTCGAGTCCCAGAAAAGTCAAATTGAAACTAATTTAAATTGATTTTTTTTAATTCTTAAATTTATTTATAATTGAAATTCGATAAGAAAATTTTAATATTACTTTGCTGTTTTAGGAATTTGGTGCATTGGTGAAATGGGTGTATGTGTGTAAAACTAAGAATATCAGCAGATGTAAAGTAACACAAATGTAAAGTCACATTCCATTCTACAGCGCGCTGCTAATTTTTTCAACTTTTCTCTCAAATCTGTAATTCACCATCACTCAACTCTGGTAACGTTAACAGTACGCAATAAGCAAAAGCAGAAAAAATGCAAAGACACAACTAATTGCTGGAAGTAAAATGAAATCCCCCAAATCACGTTGCTTTGCTTTTGCTTAACTATACAAGCAAACACGGCTCAGCTGAAAACTGAAGCGAAAGAATCGTGTTCTCGTTTTTTACTCGGCTGGCCGAGTTTGCTAATTTACTTTTCGTTAGCAAAAGCAAAGCAAAAGCAAATGCAGCAAAAGTAGCTAAGCAATTTCAAACCCTGGTTCAAATTCTATTTATAGCACGGTTGCCGAACTTGGTAATTACCAAAATAGGTTATTTTTCGCTGTTGGTTTCTTGGTAACTTTCACATCTGTTTGTTTTCAAGAAGTTGTTTACTATTTTTGGTATACAAGAAAAATATGGAAGTGATTATAGGACAATGAGAATATTTTGGAGCGCTGACTGTTCATTGTGAATATGCACAGGCAAATAAAGAAGAGCATATCTCCGATTAAAAACTGAAATAGTTTTGCTTCGATACACATAGTACATATTAGTTGATATTTTTTCGTTTAGGCTTCATTTTTGAGCTCTTATGACCAATGTTTTTTTTTATAAGGAAAAAATGTATGTGAAAAATTAATATTTTTGGTAGAAGTTATAAATACATATGTATGTAGATCTATTTCGGAGATCACCACATCCCTTCATCAGACTTCTTTTTACTTTTATTCTTGCGTCCGCATAAAACATCCTTTAATGAAAATTTTCACTAAAAAGTTAAAAATAAATAATAGCTTAAAAAAACTAAAAAACACGCTTTAATCTTAAAAATCGTACTAAAAATTGAGAAATAATTTAATTAGAAACAAAATGATGAACGAAAATATAAGTATTTAAGGAAAAGCGTGGGGGTGCTCAATAATATTTGAATATGAAAATATTCGATTCGTACAACTAGTACAAAAATATACATACCTAGTTGCGAAATTAAAGAGTACGTTATATGAAATCTCAAAAAAGTCAAAATAAAAATATTAGTTAAAACAGCACCACCCGACGCTTTTCCTTAAATACTTATATTTTCGTTCATCATTTTGTTTCTAATTAAATTATTTCTCAATTTTTAGTACGATTTTTAAGATTAAAGCGTGTTTTTTAGTTTTTTTAAGCTATTATTTATTTAATATCAGAAACTAAGGGTTTGCGTTGGGCAGATGGACGTGGCCTAATCGACTCAGCTCACGCAGCTGATCATATCTGTATGTATAACAACCCTGTTACAATTCTCAGTACTTCATTCGCTCATTCATGGAGCGCTCGCTATGGACCATCCGAGTACTCCATAACCTGCCACATTTCATACAAAAAATATGGTCCAATTAACATTTCATGTCATTGCAATGGGGTACATATATACTCCAGTCCCGCATAACGTCAAATTAATGCATGGCGTAGCTACATTGGATTAATTGATGGAGTACCTAACATAACTACATATGTATGTACATGCATATGCACGTGCTTCGTCGTCATCGCGATAAACATTTGGTTTTCGTTGCCATGTTCGGCTAACTACGAGCCGATGCAGATACACGAATCGGTCGTTTGGGCTAGGTTAATGATCACTTTGAAAGTACTCCAATTTACCAAAATTTTCCTACCAAACATTTATCTTAAAGTAAAGTAAATCACGCATTCCATCGATATAAATATCTGCAACGGTTTCTGAGATGAAATTTTTACAATTTGTCATTCAATTAGTGGGCATGGAACCGCCCATTTTCGACAAACTCAGCATATTTATTTATAAGGGCCTGAGGCAGCGTTGCCGTTTTGTGGGTAATTCCCCAAATTTGGGGAATTTTTTTAATATTTGGGTAATTTTTGGGGAGTGCTATGATTTGGGGAATTTTGGGGAATTCGCCTTTTAATAGTTTTATATGAATAATAATACCTATAAAAAAATAATTATTTTCATGAGTTTCTATTACATTCGCATTGTGTGAAAGTGTGTATGAGTTTTTGCAGCATTTATTTAATCTTGAATTACCGGCTGGTCGAATATGTACAAGCAAATTTCATAAGCCCATTAAAGTAAGAAGTTAGCTAGGAAAAAAATAAGCAATTTTATACCTTTCATGAACATGAAATGGTATTATAACATCGAGCCAAAACAGGTTTGTCGAAAGTTCCAGAAGGAGAAAAAGTAGACCCACCAAAATATATACCGATATTATCAGAATCATAAGCTAGTTCTTCAGTTGTTAAGATTCGCTGATCATTTGTCGGAATCGGCCAAATTGGACCATTACAACATATAGCTCCCCTACAACCAACCATATATTTTGGGGTAAAACTTCTCCACTTAAATTGCTAAGATCATTACAATATTTTTTTATAAATAAAATCGGACTGTTTAATGTTTCATTTCTCCCTTACTTGTTGTATGTTTCTTTATAACCAACCATATATTTTGGGGTAAAACTTCTCCACTTAAATTGCTAAGATCATTACAATATTTTTTTATAAATAAAATCGGACTATTTAATGTTTCATTTCTCCCTTACTTGTTGTATGTTTCTTTATAACTTTTTTTAACCACACATATATGTACATACATATATGCACATGAATTTAAAAATACAAACCGTTATAAAGTAAAATAAATTTGAAAATACTTGTTTATTGGAAATCTCTTGATAACACTACCAAAAAATATCCTCAACATTTGATATTTGATTCCTATGTATTCCTGCTGATTCGAAATATGTAATCAAATGGTTCAAAAGTAGAACAGTTTTCGAGATATTTTGAAATTTCAGTTTTCGCGCTAAGAAGAAAAGGAGGATTACTAATCTGTCAATATCTCCGTCATTACCATCTTGAGTTTTATGTTATTTCATTTCATTTTGAGAAGTTAAAGTGACGGAATTATGGCGGACAAAAGATTTGTTTTTATGCAAAAAATAAGTTAAATACAAGATGTATAAAATGTCGAGGATATCAAAATTTTTGAAATTTTGTCGGGTAGTGTAATTTGAAAATTTGTATGTGGAATTTTGGGCAATTATGGGTAATTTGAATATTTTTTTGGGTAATCTCAAGAATTTAAAACGGCAACGCTGGCCTGAGGACATACGGTGAATGAAATGACGTACAGACGCAAATGGCAAAAGTCTCGAAGAGAGGAAGAGGAGAAAAAGAGGAAGAGGAAAGAAGAGATATCAAAGGAATACGGAGGATCCTTTTCTATTTCGCATGAACGCTATATAGCACATTGGGATGGAATACACTCAAAATAATTCCTTCGTAAATATTACGAAATCTTTCGTACATATTACGAAATATTTTCGTAATTTTAAGCAACGAAAGATTTCGTAAATAGAAAATAGAAATACTTTCGTACCAGGGCCGTGCGCACGGGGGGGGGGGTTTTGGGGGTTAAAACCCCCCCCATGACCAAATCTAAGTTGCAATGATTTTGCAAAAATTTTCAAAACACAGTTTATAAATTTTGCATTCAATCTTGACTCATAATTTTTGACAAAATTAGTACAATAATTTTACGGAAGAAGAAATTGGTGAAAGTTGCAAAAAATAAGGTTGGCCAATACATAAGTTCGGCACTTTGAATTGCACTTGGAGCTTTCCGAAATTACAAAGTTGTGTAGCATATGTTCGTTTGAAATTTTTCAAAAAATTGTGCTGATAACAAAAAATTTTAATTTTGTGAAAACAGTGAGCAGTTTCAATTAACAAGTACTGTAAACAGTACTATTCAGGACCTGGTTAACTAGGTTTTGATGAATCAGAATTAGACCAGATAATTCAACTATTTTGGCAAAGGGATGTTCTCAATGTTTGTTTACGTTTGACGGAAACACGGTGTATTTATATAATGCGCATACCGCTTAAGGTGGGCGTAGCCACACCCATTTTCAAAGTTAGTATCAATTATCCGACTAAGCATATGAATATTATTCTTTGTGCAAAATTTCATTCCTTTATGACTTTTAGTTACAAAGATGTCACGTCACAAATTGCACAAGGCCATTTTAGAAATGTTTTTGTAAAAAAGTAGGCGTGGTTATACACCAATTTCGCTAAATTTTTTAACGTATATTAGCACAAGTAATAAAAGTTTGTGGCCGCTGTGGTGCAGTGGGTAGAGTGCTCGCCTGCCATGCCAGAGGTCTCGGGTTCAAACCACGGTCCGAGCCAAACAAATTTTTCTAATTAGTAAAAATCCAATTATTGGGTTTTTTAAGAGCAGCGGTCACCTCTCGGCAGTGGGCGGCATAGCCTCCGAGAGTATTTCTGCCATGAAAAAGCTTCTCACAAAAAATGCATTCGCCGTTCGGAGCCGGCATAAAACTGTAGGTCCACCCAATTAGTAGGAAAAACAAAAAGGAGCACACCTCGAATTGGGAGACAATGTTAAACGGACTTTAATTATATCCATGTATTCATAAAAGTGCGAATAATATGCCACCATATCACAAATTCTCTATCAAATACAGAAAAAATTTTACAACCAAAAAAATTTCTTGGGTATTATTTTAAGCATCAGAGTATGCAGTTTCAGAAAAGTTAGAGAACATTTAAATTTATGATGTATGGGTCTGGATATCTGTTTCAGCAAATATGTTTATCTTAGCGAAAAATGTATGCGAATGCAAACCAAAATTAAAACCCCCCCAAGGCTAATTCCTGCGCACGGCCCTTTCGTACTATTTACGAAATACTTTCGTACTATTTACGAAGGCTGTTAGAGCTGTCAAATTGTTGTATAATTGAAAAAATTATTTTTTAGCTTTAAGTTAAAAACCCTAATTACATATACATACATACATACATATGATGTATATTTCAACGAAATTTGAACTTTTTTTTCGAAATATGTAAATCAATAAAATAATGCTAAGTGAAAGCTGTTTTATATATAAGAAATAAGTTCGGATAATTTTATTTTGGTTTTAAATATCTACTAAAATTAATTTATTCAATTAATTTAAAAGTTTCTTATTTATTTTAATATTTTACATTCGTATTAATATTAATTTTAGTAACTAATAAAATAAGAAGTACATATTGCGCATACGTGTTCTGACCAACATAGGAATTTCTTTGGAAATCGATCCATTTAAATAGATAACCCTGTGAAAAAGAAAGAAAAAGAACATCAATAAAAAGGAGAAGAAAAATAAACAGAGAAGATAAAGTAAAATAAAAATAAAAAATAACGACTAAGATAAAGATAAAGATAAAGGTAAAGATAAAGATAAAGATAAAGATAAAGATAAAGATAAAGATAAAGATAAAGATAAAGATAGAGATATAGATAAAGATAAAGATAAAGATAAAGAGAAAGATAAAGATAAAGATAAAGATAAATATAAAGATAAAGATAATGATAAAGATAAAGATAAAGATAAAGATAAATATAAAGATAAATATAAAGATAAAGATAAAGATAAAGATAAAGATAAAGATAAAGATAAAGATAAAGATAAAGATAAAGATAAAGATAAAGATAAAGATAAAGATAAAGATAAAGATAAAGATAAAGATAAAGATAAAGATAAAGATAAAGATAAAGATAAAGATAAAGATAAAGATAAAGATAAAGATAAAGATAAAGATAAAGATAAAGATAAAGATAAATAATGATAAAGATAAAGGCAAACTACTTGAATTCAAGCCGCTACACTCGAAAAAAAAGTTTATTTTTATAATGCACGTTTTAAGTCAAATCGTTTTTATTTTAAAAATGAAAATTTTTAAATTTAAAATGAAACTTGAAATAAAAATGTATTTTGGGTTTAAAAAGACTCATTTTTAAATTAAAAATGAAAATTAAGGGACAAAACACTAAAGTTTTAGGTTTAAAATCTCATAGCGCTTAAATTAAAAGTAAACATTTTTAAATTTAAAAGTTTTTTCTTGATTTTACAATTTTACAATGAACATTTTTAAAATAAAAATGTTCGTAACTATTTACATCACTTTTAAATACGTTTTCGCAATTCTTAAGCACGTTTTCATATCTCTTTATATTATTTTATTAAGTATTTATTTAGGAAAATAAATAAGACCGAAAAAAAGGAAAAAGTAAATGCAAGTAATGTACTCACCCTTAATCAAGTTGTAAAATATCACAGTTTATTTTATACATATGGGTCATTATTTTACAAATCGTACGGATTTGTTGAAAAAAAAATTCACATTTTTAAAAGACACCAAATTTATTTCTTGGAATCTTTTCGCAATTTAAGTAAACACCTATATCCGGATTTTGGCAATTTTTTTTTTCAGAGATCTGCATGTGTAAAAATTCGATGGTTAAGCAAACATGCCCACATTCAAAATTCCATATCTTTGGTTCGGCTCGTCGTATCTTGGTCATTTTTTTTTTATTTTGAAGGTAATAATATTTACTTTATAACTGCGTTAAAGAAATATTTATTTGCAAAAATTTTACTCAACACGAACAAACGCTAGTTATTATGAAAGAGGATGCCTCTCAGACCAACTTTTCCGAATAGAGTACTAGTCCAGTGCAAATCACATTTAGAGTGCGAATGCAATGAATGGGAATGCATTCACCTTTGCATTCGCATTCACTACTGAATGGTAATGCAAACCAATTTTGCACTACCATTCACTATTGAATGGTAATGCACTTTGAATAGTAATGCAAAAATGCCCATCCTTGATATATATATATATGTATATATACATCCATATACTAGCATCTTTGATCACACTACAGCCTCACGAAATGTACAAGAACGTCGCGCACACTAGTGCTGGAAAACCATCGATTGAACTATCGATACTATCGATGGGGCCGATGCCATAGCGATTATCGATGGTTTTTTTAACCATCGATAGTATTTTACTTTGTACATAACTCCAACGTCTTTTAAAAAAATTAATCAAAAAAACTGAGATTTATAATTTTTAAGGAACTTGATTGTAATATGTGCGCTGTGAATATGTAAATAAAAGATTAGTGAATAATTTGATGAAAAAACTTGCAAATAAAACGGTTTTTTTTTGTTGAGAATTGAGCAATTTAGGTTTTGATTTCGGCTCTTCTCCTATTTTGTGGACAACTGTATATGTACAAAGTATTCTTACTTTGAATATTTATTGATTTATTTTTTGTATTGAACTTTTTACATAAACTTTGGTTCTTAATTAATTTTATAATGTTTCTAATAAAAGTTTATATTTTTCTTTTAAATATGGGAACGTAAGTACATACATGCATACATATGTATTTATATGTGCATTAAATATTTGAGTACCACATTTCTCTTTAACGGGCTACCTACGTACATATATTAAACCATCGATACTATCGATGGTTGCCTTTGAACCTATCGATGGGACCACTATCGATGGTTTTCCAGCACTAGCGCACACCTCTGCACATATTGCTTGCTGCAGGTATACATATGTATGTATGTACATAAATAGTTGCATTATCTATTTTACTAGACCGTCCATTGTGCTACAATAATGATTTGGTAAAATATAACTAAGTACTAGCTACCTATTAAGTGATAAGCAGGTTGAATTACATGCACATACATACATAGGTATTAGGGATTCCAATCCCGGGATCCCGGGATCCCGCCCCTTTCTGACACCCCGAAAATCCCGGGATAGCTAGAATTTTATCCCGGGATTTTCGGGATAAGATAAAGAGAGAATATTCCGCTATTATAGCAAAGAAAAGTTATATTTTATATAATTTTTATTGGTCTCAGATCTGTATACTAACACACGGTGGGCAGGAAGCGACGATAGGTTGCATGAAAATGTCGCCAAAAAAGGAAAGTGGGGTTGTGTTATGTGATGTTTATAGATGAAACATCCGTTGGAATTAAAATCCGAGCTGCTCCTTTTTCAAGGATATCCACATTTTTTGTTTTTTTGAAAGGATCAAATATTGACGAAATCGAAAATTCGCCAAAGTCCAAATTTTTCCGATTTCAGTACATTATCTGGTAGCTAAAGGATACAATAAAAGGTATTAAAAAGAAAACAGGACACCTGTAGTGGAAAAATCCAATGTGAACAGGACCTAAAGGATAACCACTGAAATATAAAATAACACAAAAAGTACCCACTTTAATTTGCGTATAACTCCTAAAATGTTAACTCTACGTGAAAACTGCTTATACTTAATATATTTCATTTGGAATAAATAAGGCAATATTTCTTTAATATTCAATTTTGATGTACCTGCAGTGCTTAATGTACTTTGGTGCATCTAAAGTAAAAATTTCAAAAAAAGTACGTTTTTTTTATGGTGGTATTTTAAGTTCAAATATTTTGATAGTTTATGTAAATATTTTAATCTAATGATCCAATTCTCATTCCTACATATCTATAGGTTAATAATCAAAAAAAGTTAGAGCTGAGAGTCGCGCTAGCTGTGCACGGTGGGCGGGAACCAACAATAGGTTGCATGGAAATATCGGAAAAACGATGGCCCAACGAATATGTGCCTAGCTGTGCGCTGGTCCTAATTTTCGTTTAAAAAAATGTTGGAGATGTTATTCACGCTTGCTGTGTGTTTATGAAGTAGATTAGAATATTATTTTACGTAAGTTTTTAGCCGGCCATCGTTTTGTCGATATTCTCGTGCAACCTATTGTTACTTACCGCCCACCGTGCACAGTTAGCGAGTATTTCAGCTCAAATTCTTTTTAATATTAACGTATAAATATGTAAGAATGAGAATTGGATTATTACATTAAAATATTTACATAAACTTGCAAAATATTTGAACTTAAATTAGCACCATAAAAAAACGTACTTTTTTTGAAATTTTCAATTTAGATGCACCAAAGTACATTAAGCACTGCAGGTACATCAAAATTGTATATTAAAGAAATATTGCTTTATTTATTCCGAATGAAACATATGATAAGCAGTTTTCACGTAAAGTTAACAGTTTAGGAGTTATACGCAAATTAAAGGGGGTCCTTTTTGTGTTATTTTATATTTCAGTGGTTATACTTTAGGTCCTGTTCACATTGGATTTTTCCACTACAGGTGTCCTGTTTTCTTTTTAATACCTTTTCTTGTATCCTTTAGCTACCAGATAATGTACTGAAATCGGAAAAATTTGGAATTTTCGATTTCGTCAATATTTGATCCTTTCAAAAGAAACAAAAAATGTGGATATCCTTGAAAAAGGAGCAGCTCGGATTTTAATTTCAACGGATGTTTCATCTATAAACATCACATAACACAACCCCACTTTCCTTTTTTGGCGACATTTTCATGCAACCTATCGTCGCTTCCTGCCCACCGTGAACAGCATTTCCTATTCTGAATGAAAATGTTGCATTATTACATTGCAGCATTATCAACATGTGTCCTCTGTCCTATTAAAGTGTTGCATTTTTCATGTGATGGATGAAACAAAAATAAATAAATTTTCGATTTTTTTTAATAATTAAATTTTTTTTGTTGAAGTACGCGTTGTAAGGAAACGTACGTTTGCTATTTTTTAAGTTTTAGCTTGTGGCAAAATTCATTTGATAATTTCTATTTCCTGATTTTTGGTCATTTATTTCTCAAATGTTTTTTGGAATTTTTCCACACGGAAAGTAAATAATGGAAGAAAATGGAAACAAAAATTTTAATTAGACTTGATAGTCTTACAACACTCTACTAAAATTAAATACGTAGCTGCATACTCGGAATTCATATTTATCTATTCAGAAGTTGCATTAATTTTCTGAATTTTTCGGCAAGCTTGGAAATATTCGCTTAAACAAAGTGCGTCGTTAAATTCTAAAAAAATTTTAGTGGAAATTATTAAATGATTGCAAGCCTTTTTATTAATATCCTAAAAGTACCAACTGCAAAGGCAAATGTTTTGTTCACCAAATGTATGTAATTTTCTTTGATGGTTGTGCTTTTTAAAGTAACTCTTAGGTATTATTAAATATTACGAATGATTTTACATTCCTACTTTATTTTGCTACTAATGAAATAATAAAAAATGGCAATAAAAATCTATTTTTTCTTTGCATTTTAAAGTTGTAGCGTTTCTCTAAAAATGTATTTACTTTTTTCAACCCCAAATGTGGGAAAATAATACTGGTCGAAAAATTTTTGTAACAGAAATAAAATTCTACGTTTCAAAAGGATTTCGGTGTAGTTTTTGAGAGATTCATGTCCAAAGAGGCGAAAAACGCAGTTTGTGGCCATATTCTCTCCTCAATATTTTTAAAATTACTGACTTTCATTAAAAACTGATTACATCTATTGGAAGCACGATCATTTCTTTTGAAGACAACGTAGATATCTGAATAAGATACCCGAAAAAGCAAAGCGCTGTTTTCAAGAGAAATGATCGTTCTTTCAATAGCTGCAATCATCTTTTAATGAAAGTTAGTAATTTAACAGATTGAGCTGTTAATATAGCAAAAAATCGCATTTTTCGCCTCTTTGGACATGAATATCTGAAAACCTACACATATTACCGAAAATCCGACTTCAGATTCAGAATCAGCGCACCGAAATTCCTTAGAAAAGTATAATTTTATTTGAGTTAGAAAATTTTTTGGAAATTTTTTCGGCCTGTGTAATTAAAGTCCAAATTCCGGGATAAATCCCGGGATCCCGGGATTATAAAATAAAATATCGAAAATCCCGGGATCGTAAAAATCGGAAAAATTGGAATCCCTAATAGGTATGTATGCGGTGGTTAACATCACCATGCATACGCACAGGCACACGTTGGCGGTACACCCTTAGTGGAACGTAGGCAAGTTGCTCGAGGTCATGTCAGAAATGAGTTTATATCTTTTGAACCATAAAAGTCTCCACCTTGAAATAAAATGCGTTTTTTAGATGAAAGTTCAGCGCATATTATGTATATTTTTTCAAAAATATTCGTTGACCCGATCAGTATGTAATAATGCTTTAAAAAATTTAGTTTGAATTCATTATTTTGATTTTGTAAAATTAAGTAAATATTATTACCTTCAAAATAAAAAAACAATGAACAAGATACGACGAGCCGAACCAAAGATATGGAATTTTGAATGTGGGCATGTTTGCTTAACCATCGAATTTTTACACATGCAGATCTCTAAAAAAAAAAAAATTTGCCAAAATCCTGATATAGGTGTTTGCTAATTTCGTGCAAGTAACTTAAAAAAAAAGTTTGAGCCGAATCAGAAATATGAAATCCCAAAAGGTGTACGATTTGTAAAATAATGACCCATATATCAATATTCTCTTTTTATATACAATGCATTATTTTTTTATGCATTATTTTATTACGCACTTACTACTTAAAATAATTTTTGATATTATTGCACCGACTCAACACTTTACAATGAAAGAAGACTTGTACGGTAAAATATTGTTGTACGAAAGTATTTCGTAAATCTTTTAATCATTTGATAATGTTACGAAAACTTTCGTACAGTATACGAAATTATTCGGAGACAATTTTAAAAAAATTTACGAAAGTGTTTCGTAATATTTACGAAAGATTCGTAAAATTTGATTTTGTTGAGAAAAATGCTTTCGTAATATATACGAAACTTTCGTACATTTTACGAAACTCTAGTCTACGAAAGTCGTTCGTAGTTTTTTTTTTACGAAATTTTAATTTTAGTGTACGATCGATTGCTCGCTTTTCTGGCCCTACAACCTTTTTTGGGTACCTATTTTATAAAGCTTACAAAACAGGCTCATCAAACGTATATGTACACTGAGAAAAAATATATGCAGGGGTCAAAGAAATTCAGTAAATTTTCACTAAAATATGTTAAAAGGATATAAAATAAAGTTGTTTACATGCGTTACCATGGTTTCATATACTTGTTTTAAAGAAATTCATACATCAAAATAAGGAAATATTTCTTAAGCGCCATTCCATTCCCAACTTGCCCTTGATTTGAATATTTGATTTTTTTAATTTTGTTTGAATGCTTTTAGATGTTTTTTACATAGATACATATGTCTTTTTGGGAAAAATTACTCAAAACAAAGAAAATTTTGTATTGGGACGTGTATTCAAAATAAGGAAAAATATGTCTTTGATGGACAGAGTTTTGTTTTTGAGTGTATAAAATTTTGACTAGTAATAATATTTTATTTACTAGTAATAAACCGCTTTGCTGTATTACGTTTGAAAACCCATATTTTCGTATACAATCGATTACTGATTACAGTGTGCATAAAAAATTAAATTTTTTTCACTACATAGGGATGAGACTTACTTAGTAAAGATAATTCGGACATACAAAGCACGATGGTGCTATTAATTTTTCTATATAAGCTGTTGTTTAGGAGATACTTGCCTTTAAAGTTCTGTCCGTCGTCGGTTTGAATGCAAACTATTACCTCAGTTTGTGAGATATCAAATTTAAACTCGGTATACAAGTATATTATTATGTACAATTGATAATTTGTCGGAATCGGCCAAATCCCACCACTATAACATATAGCTGTCATACAACCGATTATTGAGATATAGACATTTTGGGTATAACTACTCTATTTAATTAGCTGAGGACATGAAACGTTGTAGTATTTGTACTCATATTAACCTCAACCATATCAATGAAAATTGTTAAGATCGGACGTCTTTAGTTGTTTAAAGTGAAGAAGTTAACTATACCCCGAAGTGTCTATATCTGAACAATCGCTTGTATGGCAGCTACATATATGTTATAGTGGTCGGATCTTGAAAAATTTTGGTAACATTATTTAGGTCAATATGAGTACAAATACTGCAAACTTTCATATCTTTAGCTGTTTAATGGTTCAACGTGAACATAGTATTACTGAAGAAAAAAAATCATCTCAAGCCGAACGTCAAATAAGAGACGTTGAGATGAGCCGAGTTGAAAAATCTGCTCAGCGGATACAAAATTCGCTTAGTGGCGCACATTTGGTTGGATTGGGAGAGAAGTTAGTTGCTTATATGTAGTGATGGGACAGGGTTAAATACCCAAATGGTAAATTGGGTATTTACCGGTAAATACCCAAGTATTTACCCAAGTACCTGGGTATTTACCCAAAATGTGGGTATAAACCAGAATTAAGAAAGAATTTAATTTTTTAGTATGAAATAGATTTTTAGTGACAAATGAAATTATACATGAATTTAGTCACAATCGCTTTCGCTATCAGTATCCGATAAAAACTCAATCGAGTAGAGTGCGTGATTCCCGTTGAAGTTGTAATTGGACAAATTTGTCATTATATTTATGTTTAGCGCCTGGGGCATTGTGTGAATGAATTCCAATGCACCTACCTCCTCATGGCCCGAAACGTATAGTTCTGAAGTTTTTCCGTAAGTCTACGGTTAATTTGGAAATGTAGTGGCTTCTTCTGGCGTGAATATAGCTCTAACGTATTTTAGGTAGAGCCAGGGCCGTGCGCACGTGGGGGGGTTTGGGGGTTAAAACCCCCCCATGACCAATTTCTAAGTTGCAATGATTTTGCAAAAATTTTCAAAATACAGTTTATAAATTTTGCATTGAATTTTGACTCATAATTTTTGACAATATTAGTTACAATAATTTTACGGAAGAAGAATTGGTAAAAGTTGCAAAAAATAAGGTTGGCCAATACGTAAATAAGTTCGGCACTTTGAATTGCACTTGGAGCTTTCCGAAATTACAAAGTTGTGTAGCATACGTTCGTTTGGCATTTTTAAAAAAATTGTACTGATAACAAAAAATGTTCATTTTGTGAAAACAGTGAGCAGTTTCAATTAACAAGTACTGTAAACAGTACATGGAAAGAAATTTGTATACTTGAATCAAGAAAGATGCTTTCTTGAACTCAATTTAGAAAATTTTTAGGGAAATAAGAAAAATTGTCTTAATTATTACTGGAAATAAGAAATTGAGTTTTCCAAAAATGAGACAATTATTTTCTTATTCAAGAACACTAACAAAATCTATAGAAAAAAAATGTTGAAAAAAAAATGTTTAAATAAATAAGAACATCTTTTCTTAAATTTACTTAAATGAAGAAAATCTTTTTGCTAATATCAAGAAGAATTTAAGAAAATTGTGTTTCGACGAATTGGAACAACAAAATACAGCGAAAAAAAAAATGTAAAATGAATAAGAAAACGTTTTCTTGAGCGAAGTAAAATTTTTCTTGCTGAATTTGCATTTCCAAAGTTACATGTATTTTTTTTCATTTGCCATCCGCTTTGCATATTTCTGAATATTTTTGCAATTTTCAGATTGTTAGTGAAGCATTTGGTATAAGGAGTTCACTATTTGCATCTTCATTTATATTAAATAAAATGTTGTCATTTCAATAAACAAGTCCTAGGAAAATACTAGTTGACTAATTATGGTTTTCTAATCCCTCATGATTAGTTTTCATTTTCCTTATTTTTTACGTTTTTAATATTTTTAGAAAATATTTGCTTAAGTTAATATTTAATATTTTCTTATGCCTCATGTGTGTCTTGTGGTATGAATATTAGTATATCAATATTATGATTTGGCTATGCTATGAAAATTTTCAATTAAACTACAATATGAGGGTGACACATATGTGGTATAGATCGAAATATTATTACTATACTACGATGTGTGTCTCTCGCATTACTTACTTAAGCTCGTATAAGAAAAGTTTTACTTGCAACAAAAAAATAATTTCTTAATTTATTTCAAAAAACAAGAAAAAAACACTTACCCTAAGTAACTTATTTCTTATTTATTTAAAATCCAATTTTACTTGAAGCAAGAAAATGTTTTCTTATTTATTTAAAATCCAATTTCACTTGAAGCAAAGAAAATTTTTACTTATTTATTTAAAATCCAATTTTCTTGGATTTTCTTGATATTAAGAAATGAATAAGTTCAAAATCAAGTCTAATTTTTCTTGTCTCGGCATTGATTCTAGTAAAAAATTCTTTCCGTGTACTATTCAGGACCTGGTTAACTAGGTTTTGATGAATCATAATCAGTTTCAGAAAAGTTAGAGAACATTTAAATTTATGGTGTATGGGTCTGGATATCTGTTTCAGCAAATATGTTTATCTTAGCGAAAAATGTATGCGAATGCAAACCAAAATTAAAAACCCCCCAAGGCTAATTCCTGCGCACGGCCCTGGGTAGAGCTACTCTCCAAATTCGCGGCGTGCTCCTTAATTATTGTTCTGCCTACTAATGAGGATAATAAACTTGTTTACGTAAAACTTTCTCGTTTCTAGAAAAATATTTGAAGCAAAATAATGTTGACTAATTATTGTGAAAATAGCTGTGACGCACATGGGCTTTTGTTAAGTAAATAAAGACAGCAGCTGGTCTTAAAGATAACCACTTCTTTAAACTAAATTTCTTTTGGGAAAGTTAACAATAGGAAAGTTAATACAATGATAAACAATGCATTTATGTATTTTGTAGCAAACACACTATTTTAAATTTGCTAAAATTTCGCGAAGTCAATAGTTTGACTTCAATTAGACACATGCGCAAACAATAATTAAAGTTTCACTTCAAAAACACTTGATTAGTGTATTGTGTATTAAAATTCGCACGAAAAAAAACATTCGAGACAAGCAGAATATAAAAGGGGACAGTTTCTGCGATAGATCAGTAGTAATTTAGCAGCAGCTGAAACGTTATTAATTACACTAAATTTTGAAAGATGAAGATCGCATGCCTTATCCTCGCCATTGTGGCGGCACTGATTGCCACCAGTCAAGCCTCTAGCCACACATGGGGTGGACGCGCTTCCACCGGTCATACGATTTTGCACGAACATTAGCATGCCAGCAAGCTTTGCAGCCGTTGGGTCTCACAGAATTTGAAAGGAGAACAAAAACTGGCACGTGTCAATTGGTGCAAGGAAATTCTAGAGACATTCGAAGCGGATCGTTCGGTATATAATATCGTAACAGGTGACGAATCTTGGATATGTCCATGCGAGGCTGAAACTAAACAGTAATCCACTGTATACATATGTGTTCCGAATTGGCCGTTGAAGCATTTGTTTTGGAAGTATTTCGCTCAGATTGGCAAAATTACTTCTAAGATTGGTTTCATGGGACACACAAGTCTATAGATCTGCAAGGAGAATATTTTGAAAAGCAATACAGCGATTTCCATAACGTAATTTGTATTTTTCTTTACATTTTCGCGAACTTTTGAAGTGTTTTTTAATTATATGTATGCTCGAATATAGGAACATGTGTGATGACGGTGATATTTGTCCACCCGAAACGCATACGGTAATACCATGTCTCCACATAACGTGTTACCCTCTTTTTTTCTGCACGCGCTCTCTCAATCTTGTTTCGACCTCAAAACGAGTGCCGAATCTCGCCAATTTCCATACAAATTACTGAGAGCGAGTTAAGATTGAAACACTTGTTTTGTTCTCAATCCTCTTACCAAACGCGGTGATATCGATGCCTTCTCTAATTTTGTATCGAAATCTCACGCAGACCAAAACAAAAACGCAAAAATAAGCAAACATACAAACACTTAAGAAGAACAAGAAAGAGAAATGTTAAACTGAATCACGATCAGCCACGTGGAGACGGGTTATTTAGCGAGATGTTTTGTTGGCGAAACAAGTTATGTGGAGACGGGCTTTAAGTATTGAATTGTTGTTTTTGTAGGAACGACGGGGTGTAAGGAATTTGTTTATAGATATTGTAATGAATAGTAATATTGTTTTAGTTATTGATGCATATATGTATGTGAGATATTAGGATTTTCAACTATTTCCTGGGATTTGCCGCCTTTCCTATATATATGCGCTCGAATGATGATGACTTTTGTCCACCAGTGTATACAGCAAATGTCGTAAAAACCATAAAAATATTTCAAATTTAGCTATTCTAATTTAAATCTTTAAATTAATTGTGAATTTATATTTATAAACTAGCAGATACCCGTCACGCTTCGCAGCGACGAAAAAATTTGTATGTTATAATGAGGGTTTCCCTCTACATTTCCCTTTCTCTTTATTTTCCTTTAATTTTACCTTTACCTTTACCTTTACCTTTACCTTTAACTTTACTTTTACCTTTACCTTTACCATTACCTTTACCTTTACCTTTACCTTTACCTTTACCTTTACCTTTACCTTTACCTTTACCTTTACCTTTACCTTTACCTTTACCTTACCTTTACCTTTACCTTTACCTTTACCTTTACCTTTACCTTTACCTTTACCTTTACCTTTACCTTTACCTTTACCTTTACCTTTACCTTTACCTTTACCTTTACCTTTACCTTTACCTTTACCTTTACCTTTACCTTTACCTTTACCTTTACATTTACCTTTACATTTACCTTTACCTTTACCTTTACCTTTACCTTTACCTTTACCTTTACCTTTACCTTTACCTTTACCTTTACCTTTACCTTTACCTTTACCTTTACCTTTACCTTTACCTTTACCTTTACCTTTACCTTTACCTTTACCTTTACCTTTACCTTTAACTTTACCTTTACCTCTACCTTTACCTCTACCTTTACCTTTACCTTTATCTTTACATTACCGAGACCATCCATCACCATCTGGGCCCACTATTTGAGCATTTCTGGCAAAGCTGTAGGTTGAAGCCCTGCTCAACGCCTTTCATTTGCTACCAATATCGCTCGGAAGCATTCAGGGGTCATTCCGGTTCATGCTTTGACCCATATCTTGGAGAGCAGCCTAGGTGTAACAATTTATTTATTTATTTATTTATTTATTTATTTATTTATTTATTGATGTCTAAAATAGTTCATATTTACACAGACATTTAAGCGTAATTTAATATAACAAATAAGTATAAATTTATGATCTGAATAGATACATAGTAAAAATATAGCAGAAAACGAAAAATTCAATGAGATATGCGTATACATACTTATACAAAAGTTTCACTTAAATATAAAGGTAAACCGGAAGTTAAGTGCGCGCAAGATATGAGTTCAGTTCAAGAGCAGTCTGTATCGGATCAGTAAAGTCAATATCTAGAGCTTTTTGTTGAAGTCCTCCTCAACAGCTTTCCTTTGCTACCAATATCGCTCGGAAATATTCAGGGGTCATCCGGGCCACGTTTTGACCCATATCTCGGGACCCGGCCTAGGCATCGCAATGAAAATAACTCTATGTTGAAGGCCTGCTCAGCACCTTTCATTTGATACCAATATTGCTCAAAGATTTCCTGGGTCACTCTGGGTCCACATTTGGGCCCATATTCCGGAAAGTTCCCACTTTTCCGAAAGTCTGTATACCCTATCACCAGCGCATTTACCATATGAATCTACTGTGAAAATTTCATAAAGGTCGGTTGATTACTTTGGGAGTCCATAAATAACACACACACACACACACACATTCATTTTTATATAATAGATTAATGTAAAATATATTCGAGTCAAAAACGACCAGAAACGTAGAATTCTGAAGTTTTCTCCGTAGGTTTACGGCAGGCACGTAGCCAGGGGGGGGGGGGACTCGGGGGCTCAAGCCCCCCCCCCCCCGAAATTCGAAGGAAGTATTTTTTTTTTTGTAATTTCCTCAACTCGCGTCTCGCAAATTCGAATGTCAAGCATGGCGAAAGCGGGTTTGGATTTTCTTGAAGACATTTAGCTCTTTCAAGCCTTTGTTTTCGTGAACCTAGCCCCAACCAAAGTGCGAAAGTTCGAGTCTTGGCAGAAGCAAAAGTAACCTGATGAGTCTAGGAGGGATCTAAGGTGAAACAGCTGTAGTTACATCCATGCTTAAAAAGTTTTTTTCTAGTTTCTAAAAAATAAAAAATTAAATATAACATGGGCCTGTGCTCGTTAAATTAAATAAATCAAAATTTTTTCTGCCAACACTAAATTTCTACTCTGAAAAAAAAACGTTGTAAATACAAAGACTTTTGCAGTTAAATTAACAACTTTCCGCAGTTGAAATGTGCCCAACAACGCTCCGTTGTTGTTTCAAAGATGCGAGCGTTTTTGATTCAAATACTTTTCGTATTTAAGTTAACAACGGAAACTGTTGAATGAAATACTTTTACATTTAAGTTAACAGTGTTTGCTTTTGAATTAACAGCAAACTTTTTTAGTCCAAAAGCGAGCACCGTTGATTTAAATACTTTTCGTATTTAAGCTAACAATTTTTGCTTTTGAACTAACAGCAAAAGTTTTTGGTCCAAATTTGAAGCAAATACTTACGCTTTTAAGTTAACATCAAAAAATTGTAAATAATAGTAATTTTTTTTTAATATAATAGATATTATTTTATTTTATTTTATTTTATTTTATTTTATTTTTTTTATATAATATATATGTTTACATAGTAATATTAATACTAAGGCCCGGTTTCACCAAACAAGTGATGGTCATTTGATACATCATTTGAACAACGCGATTGATGAAAAGAGACACGGACACAAAGGTTTTCATCACATTTTTCACATCGTCCTTATAAAATTATGGAAACTTGTAGGCAGTATGTGACAGAATTATCCATCAATCGTGCGCCTCAAATGATATATCAAATGACTATCACTGTCTGCAGGGCTTTTTACACAAACACAAACACATAAACTCAACTTATTTTTTTTATTATTTCATAACACATTCTTTATTGTTTTCCGACCGCCACATTTGTAGGTTTGCGGAATTTTATCCTGTCGGCGATGAGTTCTTTTTTATTTAATATTTCGTCGATGTTGTGGGAGTGCATCATTGCAAGCAGTTCAATATTTTTGATACCGCATTCATTGAACTGCATCAATGCACCTGTACATAAGTCCCACGATAAGAATAACTTGCTTATTTTCTCATCGCCGACAAGTTTTACCTGCAGATTTGGCTCGTTCGATTGCTCGCTATCGGAAAAACGGGATAATCAAACATATTTAGTCTGAAAATACAAAATAAATTTTTCAACGTATATATGTATGTATGTACATATAATTTTAATATATTATAATAATATATAAATATTATCATTATTGTGACTTACCTTTATTTGTAATTATATATTGCATTTATGTATGTACATATATATATTTTTCCCGAAAATTTAAATTAATTGAACGAGTTTGAAAAAAAATGTTTCTATTTTTTATTTACTTCAAAATTTTTCAACAGCAAGGGAGTTTTTGAATCAAAAACGCCCGTCTTTGAATTAACTATGGAAAGTTGTTGAATCAAAAACTTTTCCGTTAAAACAAATACTTTTGCTGTTGAATCAAAGACGGAGATTCAACAGCGGAAAGTTGTTGAGTTAACTACGGGTATTTTTTTCAGAGTAGATAACAAGTAAGGAAGCCTAAGTTCGAGTGGAATCGAACATTAGATACTCAGCTGTATGCTTTCATTGTTTGCTTGCGTTTGATGGAAACACGGTGTAGGTACTTTATGTAAAGCGAGTGCTGCATAAAGTGAGCGTAGCTACGCTCATTTTCAAAATTTTTATCAGTCATCCAACTAAGCATATGAATATTATTCTTTGTGCAAAATTTCATTCCTTTATGACTTCTAGTTACAAAGATGTCACGTTACAAATTCCAAAAGGGTGTTCCAAAAATATCTTTGTTAAAAAGTAGGCGTGGTCATAAATGATTTCAATAAATTTTTTTCTTTGTTAAAAAGTAGGCGTGGTCATAAAATGATTTCAATAAATTTTTGCGTGTCTATTAACACAAGTTATAGAAGTGTATAAACCAAGTTTCGTCATAATATCTCAATTATTTGTCGAGTTATAGACCAGAAAATCTCGTATATTCCTTTGTCTAAAAAGAGGCGGTGCCACGCCCATTTTCCAAAATTTTTCTATTTTTTGTTTCCGGTCTATTGTGGAACTCATGTCACAAAATTTCAATAAATTATCTTTATATTTGACAAAGATATCGTTTAAAATGTTTTTATTAGGCCACTTTATAATACCCATAGATAAAAGTGGGCGTGGTCGTAAACCGATTTCGCTAAAATTTTGAACATGTATTACCACAGGTAATAAAAGTGTACACACTAAGTTTCGTCATAATGTCTCAATTATTTGTTGAGTTATGGGCTCAGAAATCTCGTATATTCTAAAAAGGGGCGAAGCCACGCCCATTTTCCAAAATTTTTGTGTTTTTAGTTTTATGTCCATAGTTGGACTCTTGCGATAAAATTTCAATGATATATCTTTATATTTGATAGAGATATCGTTTAAAATGTTTTTATTAGGCCCCTTCATAGTTTCCATATATAAAAGTGGGCTTGGCCGTCAACCGATTTTGACAATTTTCCCTCAAAACGTTTGCCTAAGTAAGTAAATCACGCAATAAGTGGGCGTGGCACCGCCCATTTTCCAAAATTTCACTAAATTTCTTCATAAAGGCCTGAGCTCAATACGTGGGTGAAATTTCATCACTCCAGCTTTATTAGTGACTGAGATACCAAATTTCCGATTTTTTCTATATAGGAAAAGTGGGCGTGGTCATGGTCCGATTTCTTCCATTTTCAATACCAACGTCCAGACCATGTCCTAGACATTTTATCAAAAAACAAATCCAGAAGGCTACTTCTTTGATGAAAAGGTTATTGTAAAAGAAAGTTTTATATGAAATTTTGTACCACATTATGTATATGTATGTATGTACATAATAAATGTCAATTAAAATAGCTTTTCAGTAATCTTGTACATATGCACAAATTTTTTCCATATTCATTTTCAAAATAATCAACCAATATGAATAACTTTCATTTGACATATGTATGTACATATGTATATGTATGTGTGGGGAGGGGGGAGTGCAATTTGTCCATGATTTCTGTAAGCCCCCCCCGAAACGAATTCCTGGCTACGGGCCTGGTCTACGGTTCTACGCATCTTGCGCAAAAAATAATAAAACATACGGCGATAGTTTCTGCTCTCACGCCCATTTTAAAAAACTTATATTTATTTGGTTTTATGTCTACAGTGGAACTTATGGAATTTTCAATAAATTGCTTATGTATATGTTTGACAAACATATGCATATCGCATAAAATGTTCTATTATACATACATATATATATGTATGTGTATTTTATTTTACATATATTTTTATATATACTTGGGTAATTTTTTTTCCACACGTTTGCCTTGGCAAGCAAATAAGTGGTCCAAGCTTACTCGATTTATCTGTTACAGTTCTTGAGTTTTTACTTATAAATCTTTGAAAATTTGCTCCTCTTGGCCCATTTTTCAAAATTTCAGCACGTTTCCTCATAACCGCATAACGTCATTTCATCACTCGGGCTTTATTAGTGACTGAATTATCATGTTTTACGTGTTTTTCGAAATACACACATATTCCTTATTTTCAACCCCAACTTTTTCTGTTCCCATTAGAATCTGTGTACCAAATTTCATTAAAATATTTCTATTTTTGCGCAAGTTAGAGTGTATACGGCCCACATAGGTAGATTTTCAAGTTTTATGCGGCCAAAAATATTTTATTGTCTACATCTATTCCAAATTGCTTTTTTAATGCAAAATTTTAATAATTTGTGTTAAAAGTCGATTTTATTGAAAAATATATACATTGACTCAAAAAAAAATCATACGCCAGAGTTTTTAAATTTATTTCAAAGAGTTCTGTCGAAAATGTGACTTTCTTATTTTCGTATAAAAATGTAGACAATTTCTCAATAAAAATCGTTTTAAGCAGGATTTCTATGCTTATGGAAAAAATCCGAAAAATCGTAGAAATTTCTAAAAGTGGAATAAAAATTTCAAAGCGGGGCCAGAATTTATAGAAGGTTTTGAGGAGATTTCTAAGTTTACTGTTATATAACCAACCAATTTTAGTGTAAAAAGTGCAATTCTCAATGCTGTGAAAAATTCCGTCGATTTTAGACATTTTTTTCTGTAGGACGTTTGCCTTATATGCACGTGAGACTGTTCCAATTAAAATTTCCGAAAAGCCAATGAAAATTTTCAAAAAGTTAAGTGTTGCATATTATTATATTAAAATGGAATGAGCTGCAAAATTGCATACTCAAAAATCTTCGAAAAAAATGTAGCTTTAGAATTCTTATCCCCTTTTTATGATAAGTATTTCTTTGACTTTGAAAAATTGGAAATACTAAAAATACTGCCTAAACAGTTAACAATAATCGGTGATAAATATCTCGGTTACTTTCGAGCATCACCTACATTAACCAAGATATGCGTTAGAAATATAAACATTAAAATCAAATATAAAACACAAAAAAGAAAATTATTTAGGTACATATGAATAACCCTGTATCTAGTAGTGAAGTGCGGCTTTGTGCGATGTAATTTTTTGTCGGCAAAATACTAATTGTACTAGATATCATGTCCGAGGGTTAATTTGACTGAGTCTGACAGAGCAACATAACAAAATCAATTTTGAACACGAAAAAGAGTGATAATTTTTTTTTTAATATCCCAACTTTAAAAGCTTAAAACTATAAACTTAGAATTATTGGAAATCAAGGATATTATTGAAAAGTGTTAATAATTACTTGAAGCTTTAGGATCCATCACGATTACTTAAATGAAATGCTTTAAATAATAAATATTCACGTTGAAAGTAGCGCTTAAAATATGTAAAAAAAAACTAAAAAATTAACTTTAGATATGCTAAGTTTCGACCATCTGGGAGCAAGTGCAGAGTATGGGGTCGGGAAAAAAGCGATGAATTATTGTTCCCCAGTCTATTTCCAATATGTGGGTATGTTTTTTTCTGTATTGTAACAACTTCACAAAATTCAATTTTGGCCGCATAAAACTTGAAAATCTACCTATGTGCGGCCGGACGGACGGACATGGTTCAATGATTTTTTCATCCTGATCGCTTTGATATACTCGTATATATTAAGGTGGAGTGAACATTTTTTTTTTGGAAATTCAATTTGTTCCAAAGCCAGAACGGCACCTTTCTAGCCCAGAAATAAGCCTGTAAAATTTTATTGACCTACTCGCATGTTTGGAGGTGCCCCCAGCCCCACAAAGTTGAAAAAAAAATAGCACGATCTGGTACATATATGAAATTTTGAAAATTATAAAATCAAAAAACGAAGTATGAGGATTGATAAAAATGGCTAAGCCGAGTATTAAAGTGATTTTTTTTTTTTTTGGAAACAACAACAACAAAAGTTATTAAAGGTGAAATTTTATATTATGCATTTTTTAAATTGTAATTACTTAAAAACTACTGAACCGATTTCAAATATTTTTATACCATTCGATAGGTATTTTGAATCCCTTTAATTTGATATACATTTTATGTGGGTTCCATAACACTCCCCGCTGCAGGGGTCAACCCCCCTTTTACCCCCTTACTTTTCATATAAAGTACCACGCCCAATAAAACACCGTTTCGCATGCATAGCTAATTAATACCTTTAAAACGATGCCTTACTTATTAATTTTGGTAAATTATGTGAGCAGAAAAAGGGATATTTATAAAACACCAATTAGAAATAATATATCTGTGGCAATTTGCAATAATCGCTTAAGTCTTAAAAAATTATTCCGAGATAAATTGATTTTTATATTCGAAGGCGTTTCCTAACAAATCATAAAAATCGTTTAAAAACTATGGACGCAAAATCAGTGAGCCATTCACAATGTTACGATCAAATTTTGTAAATAAAACAAAATGTCATGAAGAAATTTGATTAAGTATATACGCCTACTTTGGCTGTTATAGCAAGTTTAATATACCTCTATTGTAAGTTAAGCTTAAATGTTTTTATTTATATCTTTTTATTGAATGAAGTTATAAGCATGGGGGCTTTACAGAAATATAGAGTTTTAAAAGGAGAATAACGTGGTATATATAACTCGAAATCTTCCTAAGTCGACTTAAGCGGTTATTGCTTGTGACCACAGATATATGTATGATGATAGTGGCGCCTTTTCAGGGTAAATAATATAATAGCACACTGGCGCGTATATAACTCTAACGAATTTTAGGCAGGGCTACTCTCCAAATTCGAAGCGTGCTAAATAATTTGTTCCTCCAACTACAGTTTGATGCCGCGCACTGCCGAGGAGTAATCGATTTTTTATAAAACTAAATAATTGAGTTTTAATTAATTATAAAATTAATTTAATGAAATTTATGGCATTAGGCCCGGGTAAATACTCTTATGAAAACGCCGTTTCTCAATAAGATATTTATTTAATTAAAATTCGACTCCACGTTAGACTGTCACAAAAATTCTCTTTCGTAGTTATTAAAGCTGAACTATAATTTCCTTTTAGAGTACTTTTTACTAAGAATTTACTGGGAATAAAAACAAATTGAGGATAATACAATTGTTTACGTACAACTTTATCGTTTCTAGGAAAATATTTGAGGCAAAATAAAGTACAACATGTTAGCTAATTACGGTGAAGAGGTTTGTGACGCACATGTGCTTTTTTTTAGTAAATAAAGACAGCAGCTGGTCTTAAAGAAAACAACTTATTTTAACTAAATTTCTTTTGGGAAAGGTAACAATAGGAAAGTTAATAAAACGATAAACAATTCATTTATGTATTTTGTAGCAAAAAACACTATTTTGTGTTTGCTAAAATTTCGCGAAATCAATAGTTTCACCCTAATGAAACACATGCGCAAACAACAATTAAAATTTCACTTAAAACAAACACTTTCTTATTGACGTACATGTATCAAATTTTGCACGCAAACAACATGCGAGACAAGCAGGATATAAAAGGGAACAATTTCTGCGATAGATTAGCAGTAATTCAGCAGTAGTTGAAAGGTTATTAATTGCACTAAATTTTTAAAGATGAAGATCGCATTACTTACCCTTGCCATCGCAGCGGTACTGGTCGCCACCAGTCAAGCCTCTAGCCGTAAATGGGGAGAACGCGCTTCCGGCGATGTTCTTATCTATAAAGGACAATTGACAGCTGGAGCCAGTAAATTTTTAAGCACCGCAAGATGGTTTACATTTCCTGACAGAGTAAGTATCACGGTTAGCAGATAAGTATATGCGCAAAGGACACGTGCTATCCAATTAAAAATATATTTGTTTTTTTTTTTCACAGAAGTCACATAGGGCTCACATTATCACTGAAGTAAACGTTATCGATAACAGGAAGAGCAATGGGGGCCAAGTATCGATTAGAAGTGGTAGAATAGGTTCCAGGAGAATTACACTTTACTTTAAAGCGGATAAACGCCAATATATGGACTACAATATTGAGATTTATGGTAATCCTCGCAGTGTGAGAGGTCCCGTCTCAGCTGGGTCTAATGCTGGCGCAGATGTCACCGACGATGAGAATGCTCCCGACGGCGAGGAAACTGAGGAGGAATAAAAAGTATCGAACGAACTTTTCCATGTACATATGTACATACATATGTTCATATGTTAATAATATTGAAATTTGGCAGGGGATAATTTAATATTATTAAGCATTCTGACTTATGTATGTGAATAGATACATAAGTTGGCAAAATAAAGAAACACTTAAAAAAGCGATTAAATCAAATTGAATGTAAATTCCTTTTAAATATGGGTGCTTCCAGCTTAAGAGGCGTTACATCATGTCGGCGAGCATTGCCGTTGAGGTGACCGCTATTTATAAAAACTAGTATCGCCGGTGCTCGAAATTCGACCATGCAATTTACTTTTTCAACTTTGTATTGGTACAAAAATTATTCCTTTTCGCGGAGATAAGCAACACTTTCCAAATTCCAGTTGTACCGCAACACTGATTTGCCCTTTTGATCACGGTCCGACGCGAAATCATGGTCACAATCAAGGCAGATCATGTATTTTGTTATTGTAATTGGCAGAGTGTAATGTCAAAATGATATTTCGCCGTGGTTAAAATCTGAATTTGCTTGGGGCTCGTCCATTCCTATTGGCCATGATGTGAATTCGCTTTGATTTTGACATTACACTCTACCTTTGTAAATAAAAAAAGAAGTTTTTCAATTCGCCTTGGTCAAAATTAAAATTACTCAGTGTGCTCTCCCGCCCTCTCTAATTTTTCGCTTTAATGGAAAAGCAATAGGAGATATTTGGCCGCGTTGATTTTGATCTGAGCGTAAACTGGGCCAATGCATATAAAATAGAGAGAGCGCTTTTAAATTAAAGCGACTCTTCAACTGTGTTTACGATATTTGTAAACACGTTTACGATATCTATTTCTCTTAACTAAAAACTTTATTTATTAATTACAAACAAATTATATAATTTATAGAAAAAATTATATGCCTATGCACTGCTCCTGACTCATACGAACACATCCATATCAATTTTATGTGGATATGAGTATGTTAAATGTGCTAAACAGCCTGGCAATTGTTTGTATGGGAAAAATGTTAGCCTATTAACAGGTTCCCTGTCCCCATACAAAAGTGTAGCCGGAGCGCTCCACGTCCAATCATTTTTTGCAAGATCCTCTATTACGTTAGAACAAAAGTTGTAGATATAAGCATTTAGAGGTTATTAGAAAAAAAAAATAATCAAAAAAAAAAACCAAAAAAAAAATTTGCTCATATATGATTCACGAACGTACTCGAGCGAATTTTCATGCTGTGTGTCCATGAATCATGTATCATATATGATTCACGAAACGCACTCGCAAAAAATTTGCTCTTGTACGTTCGTGAATCATATATGAGCAATTTTTTTTTTGTTTTTAGTGGATACGGAATGCAAGAAATGTAATAAAGCCTATTGTCTAAACTGTTTCAATGAGAGTAATTAAAAAATACGATAATAAAGTCGTTCTAATTTGAAAAAAAAGCTCTGATTTTTACTTTTCAATTTCATTAGCGAATATTTAGGTAAATATTTGAAAATCACCAGCCATCTTTTCAATTTTATAGTCTATAAGGTATATCCAACCATATCCCATAAAATAAACCGAAATAGCTCACCACGTTTAAGGTATTTCAATCATAAAAAACATATCCAAGTTTGCTCATATATGATACATGGACGTATCAGACACGGTACAAAATCGCTGGCGTGAATCATATATGATTCATTGGACAGGGAACCTGTTAATATATAGATATTAATTAGAAAAATTTTTTTGTTGGTGTTTGTCCGGACTGGGGTTTAAACCCGAGACCTCTGGTATAGCAGGCGCGCACTCTACCCACTGCACCACAGGGCTGTTAAATGAAATACCAAACTATCGATTTCCGGCATCATTTTTGAAATTTTTTTTTTGGCTAGTAGCAAGACTTCCTAGCAAAGGATCGAAACTTAAAATAAAAAATAGTCGTTTTTTTGGTTTTTTTTTTAATTTTGTCCAAATTTGTAAAATTGCATGTGTTTCACGCAAAAAAGTTATTATTACCTCTACGTGTTTTTGTTAATATTTGTCACCTTTTTTATAAAAACTTTATACATATGTATGTATGTTTTTTATCATTATTAGACTAATTTCCTACAACATGAGAAAAAAAATAGTTTCATATCTATATTATTAATACGCTAACATACTTTTGGTTCCATCTTCTCCTTCGAGACTACTGAACCGACTTTAGAACTAAACTGGTTGGAAATGTGTCCACAATTGTCGTTGGAAAATTGCCGTTTGGTTGTTTTTGCATGCTTTTGTACACAATAGAGCTGTCTCAATGCGCAAGCATAGGTGAGTTTGTGCGTACTCACCAAACTTACCATGCAATTGTTAACATGTTTGGCTGTAAGTAGTGTGTAGTTTCAAAGAAGTAGAAACATAAAAAAGTAGCAAAAGCACTACAACAAAAATACAAATAAATATATGTACATGCGCTTGTTTTCATTGTAATGTATACATTTCTGTGCCCGCAAATTAAAGTAGCCTAACTCAAAATATGGTGAACGGAGAAAACTCAATTTTTTGTCAAAATACAAACTATTGGATCAATTCGGATTTTTAAAAGGGGAAATAATGGATTTGTAGTGTTAGAGAAGGAATAGTTGTGAACCAGAAATCTTAAAGCAAGGTTAATTGCAAAAAATTGTCTTTTATAACTTAAGTGCTTTTATTGGATGCAATTTTTACGAAAAGCAGAATTAACTCTACATAGTTAAGTTCTTTTATTGTGTTGAATTCTTCCCAATAAGGTTTTTATTTCCATTTAACTCGAGTTAAGTGTTTTTAAGCGTAGACCTACGTTCGGGTCGAAAACGACCCGAAACGACCATTTATGTGGACATAACTAACTAAGTAGTGGAATTAGAAGTCTTAGTGTTTGTGACTTTTAATTTTTGTTTGAAATGAATGAAATAAAATAAAAATCGTTTGGCTAATCATTGTTGTTTGGGTCTGAAAAAAATAATCCATAATCCTACGCCGCGGATCGTTTTCAACCCGAACTGAATTTGCGTTTTATTTTACCGAATACTGAAAACGGCATGGTACTCGTACTAGGGAAATCACCACAAGAAGCTTGGTTTATCCGGAAATGATTAATGAAGACTCTCAAGCGAGAGGTTCAAAGCTATAACAGCTGGAACCGCCGAAAAAAGGGGCGCGGTAGCACTAGGTACTGTTTGATAGAAAACAGCTGGTAATTGTGAGCTTAAATTTACTCCGTATTACTTACATGACAGCGTCCCGCATCCTCATCACTTATACGGTGAAGTTCACCTCTCGTAACCTTTATGCACTTCTATTTTCATTTTGCACGTTCCACATTCAATTTCACAGCGAATGCTTTTCACAGAGCGTTTTGTTAATTTAAACGCTTCAGCACACCAAACATGAAATCCTTTCTATTCAAATGCAAAGCGTATCCTTTGCCAGGATATTTTGTTTTACTCTCTTCTCATTTTTCGCGTCACTTTGCACGTTTGCACAAAAAGAAGTTGGAAGTTGTGCAAAAGGAACGGAAAAATAGCAAATATGTTCAACAAAACGAAATGGAGAGAAGAAACCAACTTGAAAAGTGGCTTTTGTACGTGCATTGACCTACCAACACAAAAACAAACAAAACGCATCGCTCCACAAAAAGTACGAGTACCTACAAATTGAGTAGAATGCAAAAAACAAAAAACAATAATAAAGAGAAAATTTTCACGAACTAAGAAAAGCAAAAAAAAAAGTGAAGTGAAAAATTTGCGAAAAATCGCATAAAAACTGAAACTGAACGTAAAAACGCACAAAAAGAAATGAAATAAAATAAGGATTATAAAAAAGAATATAACGAAAGAATATAAAAGTGAAATAGCAAAGGTAAAGATGGAAATGTAGATGGAGAGGCTTTTCCTCTAAGGCCTAGAGTCAGCCATTCAAACTGCAATGATATGAAGACAACCTGCAGTTGCAATGTTCGGGCCGTTCTTGTCGCAAAGGAATGTCACCAAAGTACCTACTTGTTTTTTTTTTTAATAAAATAAAACAAGTAAGGAAGCCTAAGTTCGAGTGGAATCGAACATTAGATACTCAGCTGTATGTTTTCATTGTTTGTTTGCGTTTGATGGAAACGCGGCGTATTTTATATAAAGCGAGTGCCGTATAAAGTGGGCGTAGCCACGCCCATTTTCAACATTTTTATCAGTCATCCAACTAAGCATATGAATATTATTCTTTGTGCAAAATTTCATTCCTTTATGACTTCTCCTTACAGAGATGTCACGTTGCAAATTCCCAAAGGATGTTCCAGAAATATCTTTTTTAAAAAGTAGTCGTGGTCATAAACCGATTTCAATAAAGTTTTGCGTGTCTATTAACACAAGTTATAAAAGTGTATAAACCAAGTTTCGTTATAATATCTCAATTATTTGTCGAGTTATAGGCTAAGAAATCTCGTATATTCCTTTGTCTAAAAAGAGGCGGTGCCACGCCCATCTTCCAAAATTTTTATAGTTTTTGTTTCCGGTCTATTGTGGAACTCGTGCCACAAAATTTCTACGAATTATCTCTATATTTGACAAAGATATCGCTTAAAATGTTTTTATTAGGCCACTTTATAGTTCCCATGTATAAAAGTGGGCGTGGTCGTCAAACCGATTTCGCTAAAATTTTGAGCATGTATTACCACAAGTAATAGAGGTGTACACACCAAGTTTCGTCATAATATATAAATTATTTGTCGAGTTATGGGCTCAGAAATCTCGTATATTCCTGCTTCTAAAAAGAGGCGGTGCCACGCCCATTTTCCAAAATTTTTGTGTTTTTCGTTTTATGTCCGCAGTTGGACTTCTGCTGTAAAATTTCGATGACATATCTTTATATTTGACAGAGATATCGCTTAAAATGTTTTTATTAGGCCACTTTATAGTACACATATATAAAAGTGGGCGTGGCCGCCAACCGATTTTGGAAATTTTTCGTCCAAACATTTGCCCAAGTAAATATATCACGCGTACCAAATTTCATTGATATATCTTCAATGGTTTCTGTGTTATTACTCATAAAACTTTCAATGTTTGCCCCTTAATAAGTGGGCGTGGCACCGCCCATTTTCCAAAATTTTTGTGGTTTTTGTTTTATGTCCATAGTTGGACTCATACCACAAAATTTCAGTGAGAGATATTTATATTTAACAGAGATATCACTTAAAATGTTTTTATTAGGTCCCTTTATAATACACATATATAAAAGTGGGCGTGGCCGTTAACCGATTTTAACAATTTTCCGTCCAAACGTTTGCCTAAGTAAGTAAATCACGCGTACCAAATTTCATCGATATATCTTGAATGGTTTCTGAGTTATGGCATATAAAACTTTCAATGTTTCACCCTTAATAAGTGGGCGTGGCACCGCCCATTTTCCAAAATTTCATCAAATTTCTTCATAGGGGCCTGAGCTCAACACGTGGGTAAAATTTCATCGCTCCAGCTATATTAGTGACTGAGATACCAAATTTCCGTTTTTTTCTATATAGGAAAAGTGGGCGTGGTCATGGTCCGATTTCGCCCATTTTCAATACCAACCGTCCCAGTTTCGATACCAACTTGCATTTCAAATTTCATCAAAATATCTCAATTTTTGCGCGAGTTAGAGTGTTTACAGACGGACAGACGGACGGACGGACGGACGGACGGACATGGCTCAATCGATTTCTCTTTTCACCCTGATCATTTTGATATATATAAGTCTATATCTATCTCGATTATTTCATTCTGTTACAATCCACCGTTATGTGATTAAAACTATAATACTCTTACTAGTACAGCTGAGTATAAAAAAAATTTAAAGAAATTAGTATTTTACTAAATTTGCTACCAATATAGCCCAATTTTGATCAAAATCAGCTTTCCCTAGTGCCTAAACGGAAAGAACTGGCGACTTCAAATTTTAACTGTGAACTAATAATATCAATCGAACAAAAAAATTTTAAACGGCAGGAAAAATTGTAGGATAGAAATGGCTAAGTATATCTTCGCTTTTAACTTCCATTTGGATCGAAATACCAATATACCAAAACTCGATAACTTCTAATTTAGCATAATGATAATACAATGGCGCTATTATGACTCTGACGAGTTTTATGGCCGAGCTTCTCTCCCAATTCGAGGTGTGCTCCTTTTTGTTTTTCCTACTAATTGGGTGGACCTACAGTTTTATGCCGACTCCGAACGGCGAATGCATTTTTTGTGAGAAGCTTTTTCATGGCAGAAATACACTCGGAGGGTATGCCGCCCACTGCCGAGAGGTGACCGCTGCTCTTAAAAACTCCAATAATTGGATTTTTACTAATTAGAAAAATTTTTTGGTGTTTTGCTCGGACCGTGGTTTGAACCAGAGACCTCTGGCATAGCAGGCGAGCACTCTACCCACTGCACCATACGCTTTATATAAAATCGCAAGAAAAAATAAAAACTTGCTACTTTGTTTTTCACGGCAAGCTTTCAATGTTTTTATTCAAATGTTTTATTGGCTATACGACGAAGTGGCCTTGTCGAGTTGTCGCCTTCTCACTTTAGTTCACCACCAAACGGGTGTTCGGTGGCTATCCAGAGGACACTGCGAGGAAGTCGTGAGCTACTTGCTCCGCATGTAAAAGAATTGCTTTGGCCACCCCCACGTGAATGGCAGTCAGAAGCCTTCCCCACTTACGTGGACTTCTACACACGAAGCCATCTTCTTCTTGATGCTGGAAAATATAATACGAGCTGCAGAACTTCACCGTGCAGGAAGCATCTTATACCACAAGAGTGTTCAACTGCTGGCGTACGCCGATGATATCGACATCATTGGCACTAACACGCGCGCCGTACCTCCTATCATAACACAAAGAAACAGCACGCCTTGGCAGCCACGTCAATGTTATAGCGACAAATTCGAAGCTTTTAAGGACTTCATCTATTTGGGAACCAGCATTAACACCAAAAATAATGTCAGCACTGAAATCCAACGAAGAATCACTCTTGCCAATAAATGCTACTTTGGACTAAGTAGGCAACTGAAAAGTAATGTCATCTCTCGACGAACCAAAATCATACTCTACAGGACACTCATAGTTCCAGTCCTCATGTACGGCGCAGAAGCATGGACAATTTCAAAATCAGATGAAATGGTGCTTGAAGTATTCGAGAGGAAAGTTCTTCAGAGGATTTATGGACCTTTGCGCGTGGGCGAGGGCGAGTATCGACGGAGATGTAACAATGAGCTGTACGAGCTGTACGCAGACATCGACGTTGTTCAGCGAATAAAGACCCAGGTCATGTCTTGAGAATGGAAGAAGGTGCTCCGGCCAAGAAAGTATTTCTGTCGAAACCCGCCGAACGCAGAAGAAAGGTGAGACCTCCACTGCGTTGGGGAGATCAGGTGGACAGTGATGCTGGCTCCCTAGGTATTCCCAAATGGCGCCACGCTGCACGAAACAGAAAAAGCTGGCGCGTTTTATTGGACTCGACCAGAATGGTCTAGACCAGGGCTGCTCACCTCATAGGCACAATTGTTTTTGTTTTGTTCCGAATCATAGGCACAGATACATATTTTCACCTCAAATATGAAAATAAAATTTTCTTTGCACTCCCATAAGCACTCAGATATAAAAAAATTTTATATGTATGTTAAGGTGGAGTGAAAACATATGGAGATTTTTTTTTTGTTCTTTTTCTGAACGTACCAGCAATGAAAAGTTGCCTTTATACGAGTTAATGAACCCCACAAAATTTTATGGCGATAGGACGACGTTTTGAACTGCCCACAGCCCCGCAAAGTTGAAAGCAATAAGCACGATCTGGTACAAATATGAAGTTTTGAAAATTATAAAATCAAAAAACGAGGTATGAGGATTGATAAAGATAGCTAAGCTGAGTATTAAAGTGAATTTATTTTTTTTTGAAACAACAACAAAAGTTATTAAAGGTCAAAGTTTATATTATGCATTTTTTAAATTGCAATTACTTAAAATCTACTAAACCGATTTCGAATGTTTTTACACCGTTCAATAGGTATTTTTATTCCCTTTAATCTGATATACATTTTATATATGAAAAGTAAGGGGGTAAAAGGGGGGTTGACCCCCGCAGGGGGGTTTTATAGGACCCACATAAAATGTATATCAAATTAAAAGGAATCAAAATACCTATCGAATGGTATAAAACTATTCGAAATCGGTTCAGTAGTTTTAAAGTAATTGAAATTTAAAACATGCATATTATAAACTTTAACCTTTAATAACTTTTGTTGTTGTTGTTTAAAAAAAAATTAATTCACTTTAATACTCAGCTTAGCCATCTTTATCAATCCTCATACTTCGTTTTTTGATTTTATAATTTCAGAAATTTTACATTTGTACCAAATCGTGCTATTTTTTTTTCAACTTTGTGGGGCTGGGGGCACCTCTAAACATGCGAGTAGGTCAATAAAATTTTACAGGCTTATTTCTGGGCTACAAAGGTGCCGTTCTGGCTTTGGAACAAATTGAATTTCCAAAAAAAAAAATTTCACTCCACCTTAATGCATGTGCCTATGATTCATTCATATTGAATGTGCAGAGCAAAGGCACTTTGTATAGGAGCTCGAGCACTGCCGTAAGAAATCGAAATTTACAATATCAAATGTGTAATGAAAAAAAAATTCAAAAAATGAAAGCACTGTAAAAAATTAGTATTCAAAAAATTTTCATATAAAAAATAAAAAAAATTGTATGTATTTGATACTACCATTTGAAAATAAATTCTAAAATAATATTTTATTGGAATTCATAAAAAAATTTAAATGAGCAACAAAATTGTTCAGTGCATATACAAAATTTGTAGATGTATTGAGTTTTGTACTTTCAATACGAGAGCGTTGAGCAGCCCTGGTCTAGACGGTTACGTGCCAATTAACCCAGCAAGCAAAATTAGTTTAAATAAAGTTTTTTTTAAGCTTATAATTATAAACATTAAGCTTCCAAAATGTTGATTTTTTGTTTACAAAAGACTTCAAAGTAAGCGTATTATAAATGAAATTAGACCTTGGTTGTAAATGTTCGAATATAAATTTATAAAAAATATTTAAGAGGAAGTTTTTATAAGCATAAGAATATAAACTAATTGTAAATGTTTGAATGAAACCCTTTATAAGCTTTCGAATGTAAGCTTATTGTAAATGTTCTAAAAAGGCTTTTAATAAGCTTTTTAATGTAAGCTTACTGTAAACGTTCCAAATAAACCTTTTTTGAGCTTACCAATCTAAACCTTTTCCAAATTAAAACAAAGCACTTCATAAACAGTATTTTAATAATTTATTTTGACGATATTTTGAACTCGTGGTAGCACATACATATGTACATTTGTACATACGTATTAAAAATTGTACAACAATAAAATCATAAATGTATTAGCTAAATTAAACATGAAACACAAAACACGTGCATCAGATTTAACTTCATACGATTGTTGGCAAATTGGAAAAATGCTTTTGAAGCAGCTACATAATCTGTTTCATTCCCACCGTTCTCATGTACAAACGTTTCTGAAAAGAATATAAGAAAAATTTGAATTACGTGTGTATGTACATATGTATATACGTATGTAAGTATATGCACCCAAAGTATATAAGTTTTGACATAGCATGCAGTTGTATGTACATATATAGTTTATTATTGAGTGATTTTATATATGTACTTACGGCGTGTAGCTAATCCAATAGTTAGGCTGCGAGCGCGTTGTTTCGGTCCCTCTCCATGAAAATTTTTGAGCCAGAAGAGGATGCAGCTTTGAAATCCATTTTCTGAAACATATTAAAATATGCAAACCAAAGTTACAAACCTAATTTTCTTAAACGCATGCTGTTAGTACATATTAGGGTGGATCAATTTGTATGGGCTGATTATAAGCCACAGTGTTCTTAGCAAATTCGGATTTTGCATCAAATTCTATTCAATGCTAGCAATACTATGGCTTAGAAAATTGATACAGCCTAGTATATATATGTACATATATATCTTTTACTTATAAAACTTACCAGCTGACGAAACTTTTCCTCGTCCTGCTGAATTTCTTTTTCATATGAAAGTAAATTTTCTAGGCTGCTAAATGGTTCCTTGTTCAAAACAATTGGATAACCTCCTGGCATTGCTTTCCTAAGCTCACCTACTTCTCTCCTTAGCGCTGTTACTTCTTCTAGTATCCGTAAAAGGACGGCTTTGTTTTTTCGTCAACTTTTGCTATGGCACAGTCAATGAGAGATTGGGATGCTATAAAAAAAAGAGATTAATAGAAGGTACAAATTCATTAGCAATTAAACTGAATACTCACCTAATGAGTTTCCGCGCGGTATATTGGACTCGCCGCTATTAACTATTGAGCATCCACACGTATTTTATTTAATTTTTATTAATAGGAAAATTTTTCTTACGTCAACTATTCAACACATACAATAGGTTTATTTAAAAAAGCTTAAAATAAGCTTAATATTGTACAAACTTATTTAACTCTTCTTTTAGTAAACTTACTTCAAGCTATTTTTCAAACACTTGCATTTCACTTTTAAAATTAACGGTTTTATAAACATGCGCTCTCAATGCTTACAAAAGATTTATTTGAAAACATATAAAGTAAGCTTAAGAATGTAAATGCTTACAAAACACTTATTGTAGCAAGCTTACTTTAAGTTATTTTCAAAAACGTTTACAGGAATGCTTGTTGGGAAGTAAGTAAGTTTATTGGCTATAATCAAGTATTCCTTATAAGCAATTCGAAGCCATTTACTAATTCCACCACTCAACTCTACCATTTCTGCCATTTCTACAAAATAATCATGGCAAACATCATTAATTATTTTCTTTTACAGAGATATGTAAGTACTTCTAAATTTATTTACGTTTGCAATTTTTTATTTCATTTTTTAACTAGCTACAGTATTTTCCCTAGCCGATAGCGACGAGCTTACATTTTATTCTTCTTGAAATAAAAGTATCTCTGCTCGAAGTAAATATTTGCTGTTAGCAACTTGCAACATCTGGCATTATCAAATTAAAAATATCGCTATCGCATCAAGCAACGACGACCATCTTGATTAAATATGTAACTAGTTACCCCTACGCATTGTAAACTTTCTTTCCTTTGTAAGCTTCCGCCCTGCGTTTGGTGCGTAGCTTATCAGCTGTCAGTATCGGCCAAGGCAACTTTGCGTCTTTATGCGTTTATGACGCTTGCAGCAAGCAGGTGGCAAGTTGCCAAGACAACAGTTGGCCAGCAAGACAGTCGGTTGGCAGTTAAGTAGTTTTTATATCTCAACGTCGGACAAAATTCAAAGAGCAGCGAAAAGCAGAAGAAAACATTGCAACAATTGCAGATGTAAGTAGTGATGCAGTTTGTCAGTTGCAGCAGAATTGTGTCGTTGCACTTACAAATATGTCTGCGATGCCACAATGCCACGCTGCCATGCTTCTTATTACCATTCCTTACTCGCAGATATTTGCCAAGCAGCCAATCGTGAGGGTGAAATTCTGTTCGCAAGTCATTTGCACCACTGGCGGCACAAGCGCTTCCCTTTCATTGGGTACCGTTATTTGCTGACTGCTGTTGTTGGGGTGCATCTTTGATACACGCGCGCTCTACCCGTCTGCAATTACTCAAGCAGCAAATCTTCCGCTTAACTCCATCTTCTTCTTCAGCATCTTGGCAATGTAATGCGCTGTTATTGAGCCACAAAAGTTTGTTGCAAGTCACAAACAGTGTTGCCATGCCATGCGTTCCTTCTTTCCTTCGCCCGCAACGCACATCCTTAACCCGCAATGCATGTGCAACTAATATCTGTGTAAATATGCCACAATGACTTTTTCTTATACAATTTCTTTGAAAAGTAATTTTCTTCATTTTCTTTGTCGCGTTCTTCCTTTTCAAGTCTTACACTCGTTTCGTTTCGCTTCATTTCTTTGGCCTGAATGTTCTTGTGCAGCAACATTCGCAGCATTGGATTGGCAAACAGTCGTTATTTTTCCTTTTTTACTACACTTCCAAAGAAAAAAAGTTTTCCTGCTGCATCAGTAAACTTCATTTAAATGAGAGAAAAGTGCGTTTGATCGAATGGGGCAAAATTGGCTTGTGGCATGTGGCATGCGGCATGTGGCAGCATGGTGTACAACTATGTAATGGAATAAGTGATAAGTAATTTTTTACCTTGCTTCAGAACTAAAGGGGGATAAGAAACCGTCTGAGGTTCTATCAAAAGAAGTTGTTGTAGTCTGTTTTTTGTGCGTAGACATGCTCTGGATTTTATTTATGCATACAATATCGTAGGGGAGCGGACTGCATTGTAAGAAGGCTCTAAGAGAGCAAATGGGGCACAATTCATGCCCAAGGAAATGCGTAGGCATTCAAAGTTTTCTTCAAGTTGCACATAAAGTCCTTAAGAATACGCATTCAGTGATTATGCAGATACACAGATTTACATGCACATGTACATATATTGCCTATCCATCTGCAGGACCTCTTGAGCTTTACGCACTTTTTGTCGCCAAGAGCTCCTGCAACTGTGTTACCCATGAGTTGCTAGCTTTTCGCGTGCAGCTATCAGCTATTTTTTTCTCCCCAGACGTATAAATGTCTGTCAGATCATGGTATGCCCACCAAACTCACATCACTTTAATCTTCAAGTGCGTGCGTTCGTTATGCATATTATGTAGACCAAGAGTGAGAGAAAGTCTTCTTTTAATATATAAAATATGTGCTACATACTTACAGATTTGCATTGCTTTAAGCAGTTTTTTTTTTCAAGTTATTCTATGCAAATGTAAAAATTCGGGAAAAACAAGTAAGATTGTGTTGTTTTCGCATGGAACCGTATATATGACAACCCAGTTGTGTACTTTAATTGTGAAATTGGATGCAACAAGATGCCGGAATACAAACGATGATGCTTGCAAATAATACTAGAATATGTCATTAAACTATATGGAAACCAACAAAAAATAAGCTACACCTTTTCCAATTGAAGTTCAGAAAATTACAATTGAAGTTTAGAAAATTACAGTGGAAGTTCATTCGGAAATTCTGAACTTCAATTGTAATTTTCTGAACTTCAATTGCAATTTTCTGAACTTCAATTGGAAAAGGTGTAGAGTTGAACGCTGTATCATTATGACTGGGCGCCTCACCTGAAAAAACAGTAAAGCTGGACTGACCATAAAGACAAGGGAACCTCTATACCAAATTTCGCACAAGCGATTTCTTTTGTAGAGCAGCATTTTGAAGTCCATGTTCACAGCCAAGGCCGTATTTAGGAGAGGGGAAGAGGGGTTGGGTGTTCGAATCCCCCACAAAATTCTGGTAGATAAATTTTACTTCTATCATATTCAAAGCTACATGTTGAAAACACTAGTTTACAAATAATTAATTTGAAAAATTCTTTTCGCTGAAGTTACAAATACCCGCAAACCGTATCTACTCCGTTCGAAAGATAATTAAAATACGCTTTCAATACTAACTTTTCAAAGTCAACATTTTATTGATTTTTTGCGATTATTGAAAAAATTTGGTTTTTATTGGGGTTTTTATAAGAAGTTGTAAAAATCAGGAAAGTTTTATCCATTTTAAAATTATTCTGTTTTATTGCAAACATTTGAAGCGTAATATTAAAAAGATTCGATGAACACTTTATTTTTGGCGATTTTTTCCAAGTGAAACAAAAAGGATATTTTATGGTCGAAAAACTCGACGCAACTATATGAAAACGACTTCACAGATCAAAGGACATTAGAGAGAAATATAAAGATTCCCAATCACTGTTTGCCAGCATAACAGCAACAGTCTCAAAAAATAAGCTGTTGCTGTTCTGCGAAAGTTATCGTAATTTTTTGAGAACTTTTGAATTTCAATTTCCTTTGAAAATATCTGAAGTCGAAGCACAGAACAGTCGAATATATTTGTTTGTTTATTTGTGCTCTTGCTTTACTGTGTAATTTCAAACAGATCAGTAGACAGCAAAGCACAGATAAACAGAATTTTAGTTTTCAGTGCGGCTTTTTAAAATTGGTTTTTTTTTGTACATTACAATTTCGATTGTGTTCCCATAAATTAAAAAAAAACATTAACAACAGTGCTGTAAAAACTCGAAATTATGTTTGCCCTTTGCTGTGCTGTACAAATTTCCAAAATACAGCAACAGTCGACTATAATTTTTTGAAACTTAAGGCTGCGCAGTTGCAGTACAGTAGAACTTTTATTTTTTATACTTCTGCTGCGCTGTTAATTTTTTAATTTTCAAATGAAAATGAAATTCAATGGAAATGAAAAAAAAAGTTGAAAATAATTTCAAACCCTGCTCAAAAGACTAAAATAATGACATATCTATCAATTTTAAAAATCGGATGTCAAGTAACAAAGTTGCAAAAAAAACAAAAAAGCATTCATCGTGTTTGCAATAGAACAGTCTAATTTTTAAATGAATAAAAGTTTCCTGATTTTTAAAACTTCTTATAAAACCCCTAATTTGAATTTCAAAAGTTTTGTAAAAAAATTTTTCTTCCAAACAGCACTTAGAAACCAGAATTTTTTTTATTATTTTTATTTAGTGCACGAAATAGGTTATATATTTTTCTCAAAAAAACAAAAAAAAAATCCACAACGATGAAACCCCCACGAAAAAAATTCCTGGCTACGGCCCTGTTCACAGCAATTTTACTTATGTCTTCAAATTAAGCAAGTACTATGGGTATAACAAGTACATATATACTTCTCATTAGTAGATATGTATTTACAAACGAATAAGTATGTTTAGATCACTTGTATGTTCATTCTTAACCTGACTCGCTGTATTAAAACTAAATTTTAAAAACTCAAAAATTGATTTATGCGTCTACCACAACTTGAAGATTTTTAAGACAACCTTTTGCAAAAAAAGTTTTGTACATAAACGTAAAATAAAATGCTAGAGCCATGAATGTTGAAATATGGTTTCCGTAGGATTTGCATCTACTTACATACTTATTTATATGTATGTGTACTTATTTATACTTAAAAAAAAAGTTTAGATTTCTCATCATAATCTTCATCAAATACATAATAACGAATAACTTGAAATAAATCAGAAAAACGGTAAATGATGAAATCGTCCACAGAGTAAGAACTTGTAAGTACTTCAATTGAACTAATTTTAATGGTTAGAGTGGTGGACTTTAGTTATTGTCCTGACCCAAAGAAAATGTTATAAGACAGACTTCTCTTTCCGCCAGCTATTTTCTTTGTATTTTTATATTTCGAAAGCATTTATGTAAGTTTCGTTTAACTTTACATTAAGGAACTGTGCTGTGTGTATTGTGTATTTTTTTCTTCATTCTGTATGAACATATTTTGTTTGCCGCAAGATTTATCTATGGTTTGTTGGTTAAACCACGATTAGCCGTTACTGCCAAAAGTATAAGTCACTATAAGTGGTAGTATTAGGACAAGCCAACTTTCAGTCGATAGTCCGAGCCATCGATAGTTTCCAACGTGAAGGAAATGGTTGAAAGTCTATGATTATGAAACTCCAAGCTTCTGAAGTTCGACATCTCCTTTGTAGTGGAATTAAATTTAATAATGATCTGTACCTTTTAGCTCTCTCAATATTGAAGGAGTGCTAGTTCATAAAAAGCTATTTTTTCGCATTAAAATCTAAAAGCATGAGTTAATTATAAACGCAAAATTCCGCGTATGTTTGATAAGGAAGATAAAAATGAAAGATTTATGTATATGTAAAGTCAACCATCTATATAAAATTCATCAGACAATCAATAATCAAGATGCAGCATTGGTTTGACTTTTGACGTTTGCCTGACTTTCCTGTACTGCACTAGTTTGTCGTATTACACTGATTATTATTTTTTGACCCAGGAAATGCGGTTAAAAGAAGTATAACGAATAACGAACAAAAAATGGCTTAAAGCCTGAAGTAAAAATTATAATTTAAAAAAATTTTTCCGATGAATTGTAGCATAAAATACAAAGAAAAGGAATGAAAATAAAAAACTGGAAGCAAGGAAATGATAATAATAAATGGCGGCGAAGCATTGCGGCTTTATCAGTTGATACACATACATAGTTCGTAGCAAGGCAGATCTAGGAAGGTAGGCCCGGTGGCGAATTCAGAAACTACTTTTTTTATATGCAAAGGTAGAGTGTAATGTCAAAATCCAAGCGAATTCACATCATGGCCAATAGGAATGGACAAGCCCCAAGCGAATTCAGATTTTAACCACGGTGAAATATCATTTTGATATTACACTCCACCAATTACAATAACAAAATACATGGGAAATTTCTGAATTCGCCACCGGGCCTACCTTCCTAGATCTGCTTTGGTTCGTAGGTATGCACGGTGGAATGGCACCGCGAGGACACTTAAAAAAATTTTTGAGTTTTGTGAATGAGTACTAGTAGTTGCCTAGTGAGTGTCATCTAAGTATTTACACTAGAGGTGAGTTGAGCTCTTACTGACATCAACGGACAACCGTAACTGAACTGCCGATAGCAACAAATTCCTATTGTTGAAAGGAAAGGCTGGCGCGGTAATACGTAACTCTAACTAGTCTTAACCAATTGCAGTTTACTCAACACTTTGTTTTATGAAATAGATGGACCTGCTGTTTATACCGATCTAATAGAAGCGAAACAAAAGGATTAAATTTATAGAAAACCCAAGCCACATAGACCTTTTTCTCTGAGAGCACACCTTATTCCAAAGGCTTATCCGCCATGAGAAATAAGGCCTACTAGATAGGTATTAGAAAGTCAGGAGCAGACAGAGTGAGTGCATAACAGAAGCAGCGCTACCAGCGTACTCCTTTTTAGACCTGATTTGTCAACAATAAGTAAAACTTTTTTGCAGGGTACATACACAATCTGTTTAACCGAAACGCAAGCAAACTCACTCCAACAAATGGGTGTAAAGGAGGATTAACAATTGCACGTTAACATTACACAAAGGATTCAGCTACTTTGGCACTTGTGCGTGCTTTCAACTCAATGCAGAAGCTTTATGAACTTCGTTCGTGTGTACGTATGTACATATGTGTAAGGTGAGAGATTGCAATGGTATGTATGTATATATGCCACAAGTTGTGCCATATTAACATTGAATTTATGCAGTTCTCTAGATGCGACTGAAATTAAAAGCAGCAATGCATCTGGTCCTTGAATGTGCTACCATTTGGAAAATGGTTTTTGACCTTTTGTTGGTATCGCAAAAATTTCGATGCCAAATTTGTTTGTGCAAAAAAAGTTTTATGCGCTCATTGGAATAGCAATTTGGCAATACACAGTGCTAATGTTGTTTTTAGCACATTGTATCAAGTTTGTGTAGATATGTACATAGCTCGTATTATGCTTTAAACTAAACATCTTAAATACTGATTTTCAAGGCAAAGACAGTAATGAGCATTTTGAAACTTTTAATAGAGCTTTCGATGTCCATGGGCATTTTTCGAATATGCTAATTTCAGCACATCTATCATGCTGTCGCACTTCAAAAGAGATGCTCATAATGCTCATAATGCTCAAGTTCACGTTCAAATGCATTTTCATAAATCGTAAATCTGTTGCAAAAAGAGCAGCAATGCAACGTGCAACATGCAACATGCAATTATGTATACATACATACATATATACAGAAAGAAAATGAACAAGCTCACATAATTCACAAGTCATTAAGCCCTTCTTGGCAAGCAGACAAATTTGCCACCATTAAAAATTAAAAAAACTCAGTACTCAAAATGTTACATTAATCCAATGGAGGGGCACGCAGAGGCACCACTACCACCAACATGGCTAAACTTCATTTTGTTGTTAACTATTTTTAGCGGTAATTGCGACGTGCACTCACACACTGAGAGAAAAAAAATATATGGAGGGGTCAAAGAAATTGTTTACCTATTTTGAACACTACTTTCTTTGTTTTGAGTAAATTTTCCTTAAAACATGTTAAAAGGTTTATAAAATATTGTTGTTACATGCGTTACCATGGTTTCATATACTTGTTTTGAAAAAATTCATACATTAAAATAATGAAAAATTCTTTAAGCGCCATTCCATTCCCAACTTTCCTTGTTTTGAAGACTTGATTTCTTTAATTTTGAGAAATTAAATTCCCATACAAATCTCCATGGCAACGAATTTGTTTGAATGTTTTTTTATGTTTTTTCCACATTTTTGAGAAAATTTACACAAAACAAAGAAAATTTTGTATTGGGGCGTGTTCAAAATAAGGAAAATTATGTCTATGATCGAGAGAAATTTTTTTTTTGAGTGCACGTATTTAAATACATACATATATACGTTGTAAAAAAGTTTTGCTTATTGTTGACTAATCAGGTCTAAAAAGGAGTACGCTGTTTCTGTTATGCACTCACTCTGTCTGCTCCTAACTCTCTAATACTTATCTAGGCCTTATTTTGCATGGCGGGTAAGCCTTTGCTTACCTGGCCTGATGACATCAATACAGGAAAATCAGCCTTACGCCATACAAATTTACTACCCTTATAATTTTCAGGCTTTATTTCCAAAGCCTTTACATCTACTTCTTTAATTCTTAAATAAGGCTTAGATTTTTGGGTGGGTATGTATGTATGTATATATAGTACCTAGTGGAATACATGCAGTTATGTAAATGCATTTTTCTTTGAACATCCCCAATAAAATGATTTTGGTATATTTGTCGGATTGTGAGATATACAGACGTACATACGGCTCTCAGCTATAACATTGAATCTAGCAAAAAAAAAAACAATTAGGAGAATCAGGTTTTCTTTAGTTTTGCCTTTTACAATGACGACAACAATTCACAGAGTCTATTTCAAACAAATGTCCCACTATATGAAGGCGTTGGGTGAAGCAGTGAAGGGGAAGATGGTGCGACAATGAGAGCAGCAGAGGAGAACAAGCTGGAGTGAAGTTATATATTTCTAGTCGATGGAGAGAGAATGAAGAGAAAAATACAAAAAAAAAGTATTTTTTTATTTTTAAGTGAGAAAATAAAGCGACACTAAGAGCACGGCAAGAGCGACGCTCATCCAAACATTCCTTTTTGCCTTACCTTGGCAGGGAAAAGTGGATCCATGACTTTCCTAGGACATCACAATGAAAAAAATCAAGCATTCTGGAATGCCATACCTTTATATCCATTCATCAGAGGCGGATTATCCCTAAGGCAAACTAGGCACTTGCCTAGGGGCGCGTAGTTACAAGGGGCGCGCGAGCTCAGAATTTTTAAACAAATAAAGAAAATAACATATCGACGATTAAGAATTAAAGCTGATCTATAATAGATCGATAATAGATAAATCGATTATATTGCACAAGCATCGATATATTGTGCAATATTGCGCGTATGTTGCATCGTCAGGCTTGTCAGTACTCGCGATTTCTCGCCAAATTGGCGATTTTTTACAAACTTTGGCGACCAATTTATGAAAATTGGCGATGGCGACTTTTTTGGCGATTATCAAAATATTAGATTATATTAATAAAAAAGCAATTACTTTTTCAAGCCTTTTTTTCAAATTTTGAAAGTTTCTTCATACAAACATACAAGTTTCTGACACCGCACGTGCTGTTCATCGCTGACATATGTTTTGTGCATCGTCGACAGCACTTTCTTAAGGGCCTTGTGAGAAAAGTGATGCCTGGCTTTGCGTACGTGTGATCTTGCAATAAATAATTCAAAACTTATTTTGTTAATTTATTAAATACTAACTGTTGCCCTTCTTCTATTTTTCAACTCTGTTGGTAAATAATAAGTACCAACAAAAAAGACTGGATTTCAACTCTAAGATGATGCCTGCTTTCAACCAGCTCTTCGCGTCCGTCTTTGAACAGCTCGGCAGGTAGTACGTCTTTTCCAGGAGCTTTATTGTTTTGGACCCGGGGTATAGCTGTCCTCACTTCATCATAGTCGTGTGGTGGAATGTTTTTTCCATCGTCAGGGATTGTTGTATCGGGTTCGACGACTCCCTCGCAATTTATCAGTGAGGAGAATTTATTGCTCCATGACATAAGTACACTCTGTACGTCGGTTACCAGGTAGCCATTATTTTATTTCTTATAACAAAATAGCCATATTAAGCATTTTGAGATTAAGAAGGTTCACATTTTGTGAGATATCTCCGAAGCCAGTTTAGGTATTGAAATTAATCAAGTGGTTTATGGCAGCATTCATAAACACCTTTCGTTTGATACCTATATTGTTCTAACACATTTTGGTGCACATATTGGCCGATAACTCCGAAACCGGTCGAAAGATCGAAACAAGTAATACCCTAAACTTTAAGTTGAGCATCCAGCAATCCAATAAAAAAGTTTTGTTCAATTCCATTCAGCACTTTTTGAGTGATACGGCCACAAACATACGGACAGACAGACCGACAGACAAAAATTCTAATAATGGTTGATTTGGATTCTACTGGCTTAATAATGCTTCCCCCAATCATTTTTTTCTCGATATCTGCAATGTACAGACATCGACTTGTTACAATTTTATTATATGTAGAGATTAACAAATTATCTAAGCTTTTACATCATCTATATCTACATCTACACTAATATTATAAAGAGGAAAGATTTTGATTGTTAGGGTGTAAAACAAGTAGGTAGTTAAAGTTTATAGTATTATGATGGCCATTTATGGTCGGTACAGGGGCGCCGAGAAAGTGGCTGCCTAGGGCGCTCTGGACCTTTAATCCGCCACTGCCATTCATAGATGACCACACATTACCTTTTCCAACTGGGATATGCATGTACATAATGTGTAGGTACTTTATACAATCATTGCATTTAAGGTAAATGTCGGGCAGAGGGTGTGGGATAGTTTGCGTTTTCTAGCACAAGATTTTTCGATAGGATGCACATATTCATATCAATCTACGAAACGGTTCTTGCATTCCCAATGCATATATACATATGTTATAAAACATTGGCGCGGATATACGATTTTTAGCCGATTTGTTATTGCTTCTGCCGTTCCAATCATCCCCGCCAGCAGCAACAAAAAATATTTTTGCTATTTTAACCATTGAAAGTTATCGAAAACATCTTTTCTATTGCAGTTTCGGGTTGTTAGTTTGCTTTGCAAGCTTTTCTCGTTTTTTTCTTTTTAGTTGCAGTTTTCCCTTTTGTGAAATGTTCAATGTTCAAGCCAAGGATACTGAAAAGCATAAAACTTCAAACATTCACAATAATAGTTATCCAGCAACATTTTACATGAACAAAAATATAAAAATACAAATGAAAAGTAGGATTTTAATAATTTACACTTGTAAGCAGCGCTTGTACTCGTGCTTAATTATTTCCCATTTTTGTATTACACATGTTTTGCCATTATTAAAAACTTTTAGGTTTTTTAATATTCGCTTGTTTTAATATTTTTTACATAAAGAAAAAAAGCATAAAATGTTTAATATCATAAACACAATGCTTATTGCATTGTGTGCAAAATAAGCGTTCAATCTTCTTACTAAAATTAAATCTTAAAAAAATTAAAGAGCACACCATAAATTGGAAATGGAGTCCAATCCAATAATCTGGAATTATATTCGCACCAGTCGCAGTTATCGTTGAGATTACTGCACACCGTTCAGCAGTAGTTCATTCAGAAGTCAGAGCTGAACAGTCCAGTGCGCCTGAATAAAATCACTGAGGAAGCTAAACCATTTATATGAAAATATTCACTGATGCCTCCTCAGTATTAGGAGGATTTCATCGGTGATTCATAAAGGATTCACTTCAGATTTTTACTGCGGGGGATATGTATGTATATGTAAATAAGTAGACAATATGTATGTTAAAGGCGGTCTCACTATGGGGTATACCAGGTGTTTGACTAATTAAAAGTTGTACATATGTATGTATCTGAGGTAGGGATATTGCTTACTGATGAAGAAAAAATTTGTTTTATATTTGATATGAGATGTGTAAATACATACATACATACATACTTATGTATGTAGGTACATATGGATATGTACATGTTCCTATCATTTAGTTGGATTGTCCCCTAGCAAATCCCTTATCCCTTGGTTTAACATCCATTGATATATGTACTTACAAACTCAGTTTATGTGCAATTTTTTCAGTTATTAGGGTCATGCATACCTATATATGTTATCGTCGTTTAAAGTGCAAAACCGCGTATCTGCTGCCACCCAAATTTTATAGAAGAGAGTAAAAACTGTTTTAATTCAAAACAGTTCGGAATTTTACCACCCAAATTCAGACTAAGGTGATTTTTGAATTATATTCTTAATCCAAATATAATTTTTGACGAAAAACAGTTAAATATGCAGTTATTTTACTTTTGGTTTTTGGTCGTTTTTTATTTTGATAACTACTTTATTATTGAGCTCTCAAGACCATTTTTTTTTTTTTTTGTTTTTTTTTTTTTTTAAGGAAAAATTGAAAGATTAATACTTAATACTTCTACCAAACAAGTATTAAACTTTCAATTTTTCCTTAAAAAAAAAAAAAAAAAAAAAAATGGTCTTTAGAGCTCAATAACAAAGCAGTTATTGGCTTACATATGTATTTATACGCGGTTTTGCAGCTTTTATTTTATTCAATAGTGACGTATACGCGGTTTTGCAGATGTACGTGAAAACTTTTTTTTTCAATAAAATAAAATTATAATCCATTTCGTGTTCATGAAAGGTACAATAAACTTTAGTACATAGAGTTGTAAAGCACCAACACCTATTAATGGCGGTATTTGTTCCAAAAATTTCCTCAATTCTTGAGAAGCGGTTTTGAAATTGTGCCGTTATTTGGAATTGCATTGTCCGAATCTCAAAATTTTTGTATGCATGGATGGGGACGGACGCCAGGAATGTATTTTAGGGGAAATCTCATTTTTGGCAAAAATGTCACTTACGCGGTATTGTATTTGGTCGATACGCTGTTTTGCACTTTTTATTTTTGAGCATTTTCTTAATTATTTTTTCATGCTTTTTTACTTTTTGGTATGTTATTCTATTGAGAGGCAAATGCACGCAATATTCAATTATTCCTTTTTAACTAATAGTCAAAAAAGGAAAACCATGCCCAATGTGAGATTTTTTTTCTTTTTGTTCCTCAGTATGTCCAAAAGTGTGCCAATTAGAAGAAAATATGGGCGTCTGCTTAAACGGGAACATGCCTAGGAGCAACTCTATGAAAGAAAGTTTTTAAAGAAGATAAAAGAGTGCACTCGCGAAAACTCAAACACGCTATAACCCGAACTTTCGAAAACTTGAATTCCATTGAAAATTGCAACAGCGTTTTACTATTTCTTATGCGAAGACATATCGTCGCTCCGGAAGAAGAAAGACGCATGTTAGTAATTTGTCGACGAAAAAAGGCGCATTAAAAATATGTCGGGGAAGAAAGACGCTTTATAAAACATGTCGACGAAGATAGACGCGTTAAAAAATATTTCGACGAACAGAGACGCAATATAAAATATTTTGACGAAGAAAGACGCATTAGCATTATTAACTGCGAAGAAAGACGCATTAGCATTAATATTGACAAAGAAAAATAAAAAATCGAATACATCTTTCTTACCTAAAAAATATTTAAATGCGTCTTTCTTTATCTTCTTCTTCTTCTTGATTGGCGCTTAACCGTCTAGACGATTCTGGCCGAGTCCAACAGAGCGCGCCAATTGCTTCTGTTTCGTGCAGCATGGCGCCACTTGGGAACACCTAGGGAGGCAGCATCGCTGTCCACCTGATTTTCCCAACGCAGTGGAGGTCTCCCTTTTCTTTTGCGTTCAGCGGGTTTCGATAGAAATGCTTTCTTGGCCGGAGCGCCTTCGTCCATTCTCACGACATGACCTGCCCAACGCAGCCGCTGGATCTTTATTCGCTGAACAATGTCGATGTCTGTGTAAAGCTCGTACAGCTCATCGTTAAATCTCCGTCGATACTCGCCCACGCCAACGCGCAAAGGTCCATAAATCTTAGGAAGAACTTTTCTCTCGAATACTCCAAGTGTCATCTCATCTGATTTTGAAATTGTCCATGCTTCTGCGCCGTACATGAGGACTGGAACGATGAGCGTCCTGTAGAGTGTGATTTTTGTTTGTCGAGAGAGGACTTTACTTTTCAGTTGCCTACTTAGTCCGAAGTAGCATTTATTGGCAAGCGTGATTCTTCGTTGGATCTCCGTGCTGACATCATTCTTGGTGTTAATGCTGGTAAAAAAAAATAAAGCGTCTTTCTTCGTTATCAAAAAAAATAAAGTCTTTCTTTCGAAAAATATTTTTAATGCGTCTTTCTTTGAAAGAAAAAAGGTTGCGTCTTTCTTCCTCAACAAAACAGTTTGCGTCTTTTTTCTTCTATAGCGACGATATGAGAAACATGTTTTATTTATTCCCAGGGCCTGAATTGCTGAACTCAGGCCATATCAAAAACAAGCTGATCTGACGGTTGTTTTTTATTCAACTGCATCGTTTTAAATTCAACTGAAATTTAATATTTGGATATAGATCCATAACATTCGCTTGGTTCTCCTTAGTTCCATTTTTCAAGGCTGCACTGTAATTAGTTAAAGAAGGCATTAATTATTCATTGCAAGACATTATGCGAATGACTGGAAATTATATGTGTACCAAATTTCATAAAATTCTAAAAATACTTCATGCAGATCACTAATTTTTTTACGTATTTTTTCTTAACCGTATTTAATTGTTCTCGGTTGTTTAGCGTATTTCTTCCTCGGAAACGAGTGAATTCAATTCACCCTGTGTTTATAAGAAATATACCATTAAAACTTATGGTAAACAAGCGCCTATAAAAACGAATTTAATGCTATAATGGCAAGAGGATGAGAACAGTTTTAAATTCACCTTTAAGCGCGCTGTTCTGTTTGTGGTGTAATTAATTGTGAGGTGGTTTCGAATATCTATATATTAATAGGCTAACATTTTTCCCATACAAACAATTGCCAGGCTGTTTTGCACATTTAACATACTCATATCCACATAAAATTGATATGGGTGTGTTCGTATGAGTCAGGAGCAGTGCATAGGCATATAATTTTTTCTATAAATTATTTAATTTCTTTATAATTAATAAATAAAATTTTTAGTTAAGATAAATAGATATCGTAAAAACAGTTGAAGAGTCGCTTTAATTTAAAAGCGCTCACCACCGGGCCTACCTTCCTAGATCTGCCTTGATTTTGACCATGATTTCGCGTCGGACCGTGATCAAAAGGGCAAATCAGTGTTGCGGTACAACTGGAATTTGGAAAGTGTTGCTTATCTCCGCGAAAAGGAATAATTTTTGTACCAATACAGAGTTGAAAAAATAAATTGCATGGTCGAATTTCGACCACCGGCGATACTAGTATTTAATTAAAGTTGCTCATACGCAACGTACAACTTGTTTGCACCTTCTCTATAATTTACATTATCTGATTGGAGGGCCTGAACGACTTAGAATATTTTGGGAATTAGGAAAACCCGTTGATAAATCTACATGCGGGAAAGGATTAGCAAAGAGGGATTAGTCCGGCAACCACCCCAACGCCTCGTCTATGTCACCCTGACCGAATATCTTTCAATCGAAGAAATGTATACCTGCAACAATAGTTTGACAAGCTGGAGACAAATATTTTCTTGACTACCGAACTGAGATGACGGCTGCCGCCAAGCCCTTCGTAGGATGTAAAATGGACGTCGTAGGTACGATGTATACAAAAAATTGGCCTGAAAATTTCTACGATTTAATGTTTTTTTTTTCATTCAATCACAAGCGTGTTTTTCTTTTATTTTATATTTTTAAATGAAACAATTAGTTTCAATTTTATTGGCTTACATAGATTTTTTACATATACACATATATATAAATTTTAGATATTCCATTAACATTAATAATATGTATACATATGTATGTAAAGTAGACAAATATTTATTATAGTACATATTTTGGTACATATTATGTGTTTGTGTGTTTTTTATGTATTATATATCTACACATTTTTATCACAGTTATCTAAAAACTCTCAAATACAATACATACATACTTAAACATATGTATGTATATTTGTACAACATTAATTAAGGTTAAATAAAAAAAATGGTTTTGAAACTGTGAAAAAAGCATGTGGTGACATAAATAAATACATATCGCTAGCTTAGAGTGCAAATTGTGTAAGTCCACTTTTATGAAAAAGTACTTTTTTATGTAGAACTCTAGAAAAATCAAATACGCACCACGCTAAACAAGTCTGTGATACTTGTAATTTTTCTACTCGTTGTTATTCAGCGATACGCAAATTGTGTAAGTCCAAAAAGCGAAGAAAATTGTGTATGTCCAAAATATTTACATGAATAGAAATTTTTTTTTCTTTTTGAAATTTTTTTATTTTTTGTTTTTTTGTCTCTCCTACAAAGTTTGAAAAAAGGACTTACACAATTTGCACTCTAAGCAAGAATTATCTAAAGAAGGATATCGCAGTAGATAAGCTGATTGGAATTGTGTATGTATACTAAAAAGTGTGAATGTCAGACAAAACGAATTGACAAAAAATTTTTCCTTGATATTCATTTCTCTTCTCTTTCACATTGACATTTTTAAAGAAAACACACACATAAAAACGGAAGTAATATAACCTCTATTTGGATAAGCCTTGACTCTAAGCTAGCGATATGTAGATTATAATAAAAATGTTTAAGCAATGAAAACGTAAAGGAGAATTATATAAAAAATAAAAATAGTAATAAAAATACAGCTTTCATTTTTAGCTGTTGTTGCATTTTCCAAATTAAAATTCTACAAGCGCATGTACATATAGAAATAGGGTGTGGGAGTAAATCGTTCACTTAAAGACTTTTCAATGCTCAGTATGTTATATGTGATCTACATATATATTTTTTTTAATAAAAATACAAACTACTATACAGAACTTGATTTGCAAACAAGAATTTCAAAATTAAACGTTGCTTATGAAAATAAAATTGTTAAAAAGTGGATCCAACATAGACAATTGTTCCTGAAGATGACTCCAGATTGGAGCCGAAATATCGACCAATAAAGGAAAAAGAAAAATTTGAAAAGTTTGTTTGAATTTTTCATGGTGGCCAAAGCTCAAATATATGAACAAAATATGTTAAAAACCAAACTAAAACTTTATATCGACGGCTGAGAATAAGATCGCCCTATTTGAAAATTGTTTCAATAACGTCCTATTTCAGATTTTGCTTCAGAAACGCCCTACTTCAGAGAAAATTCCATAGGGCGTTTTTCAAACAATTTTTGAAATAGCACGATCTTATTCTCAGCCGTCGATATATAGAGAGGCCAAATCAGAGAATGCAACCAAAATTATTAAAAAAAAAATTAAAAATTAAAAAAAAAGTTCCAGTTTACATATTTTTAATTAGTTTAATTAGTTAAATTCTCTGCTTTAACGAATTATTGCGTAAACGATTTTGCCCACTGCTACATATAAGCGTTTAATGACCAAAATTGACAAAAGATACAATTAAATTAATATGTGCAGACAGCTGATATGTCGAGCCGAAGCGATTGCAAAGATATTTGTGACACTTTTAAAGTTATATACATATACATATATACACATAAATATATATATCCTTATATTCTAACCTATACTTACATACATATATGCTTAAAAACATAAGATAAATATTAAACCCGAATACATATGTATGTATACGAGTAACTCATTAAGGGCGGGCAAACTTATGCTTCCCCGTTGTATTCATGACAATTCAAAGCCCGTATTACTGCTAATAGCATAATGCAATTTATCACGCAGTGTGGACTTCTTCTGATAGTTTGGCAATTTCAACAGATTAAAGCACGTGGACGATGTTGGCAAACGATTCAGCGGATCCTTTTTTCGTATAGTGAAAAAGCCGCGTATAACGCTGCCAATTGTATCGCCAGTGTCCTCATCATCGCCCACCTCGACACAGCGTATGGAAAACGGCGGCTCTAGATTGGCGAAACCCAATAGCGGCGGTTTCGAGCAACTAGTTACAAACTGTGGAGAAGAAAAATAACAAATATGAAATGCGCTCGAATTGCAAAAGTAACCAGCTTTCTGCAACAACCTTCAAAAACAATTTACGCTCCTCTTCGGTGAAATCTTTGGCCAAAATATCCCACAGCCAGCCAACGACGCGATGCGAATCATGAAAGCCACCATAATACTGCGTATGCTTGCGCAAATCTCGCAAATCCAACGGCACCGTATCGCCCGAAATGAGACGCTGCAGTTCGGGTGGCGAAAACAGCGACAACCATTCCGGATTGACGATGCTGCGAAAGCCACGATTGAAGGCCTGCGTCTGTTCGCGTATCTGCGTATTCATATGGAAGTAGGCCATATAATGAATGTAGACGAGCTTATTGTGATCGGTGACAGCGCGCGCCTTCCCACCCGGATGCAGTTCGTGCGTGACAATTTTGCCCATGACATCCTGATCCACCGAAAAGGTTAGGTTCAACTCCGCAACATCTTGCTTGTAGTGTTTGATGAAGGTGAGACTGCGATAGAGTTCGTTGTCCAGCGAAGGCAGCTCGTCCATGCACGAGTACAGCGCTTGATGCGTTTGGCCCAGCAGCTGTGACAAGAAGAACGAGGCGAATGGCACATCAACGACTATACCCTCGTACACAGCCTTGCCCAACATTCTGCCGACAAATTCGAACAGCTGCAAATGATTGTCTTGCACATACGAGATCGGCGAGGGATACAGACGTTGATCTGATGTAGTTTTGAATAAATTCAGCGACGGATCGAAGACTTTCTTGATTGTTTCTTCGAGGAATTCTTTGAAGACGCCATCCTGATCGATGCCGGCCTCATGCAGGCCTTGCTGATTGATAAAGCGTACACGTATTACGCCCTGACGAAGGTAGAAAGCAAAAAATATTATTTGATTTAGTTTTCTTATTTAATTTTTTTGTTTGTTTTTTTTTTCTACAAACTTTCAGTGCATGCGGTCGCAGCGCCGCCAACTGCCGATAGCCATCCTCCACAATGCGATCTCTATGCACAACAATCAATGCGGAGCGCGGCGAGGCGCATGCGCTCTCTGTCAGACCCATAACGGCCTTTTCATTTTGCACGAATTTCCGAAAGAGTTTGACACGGTCTTCGTGTGGAATAATGTGTGGCATTTTCTGCAGCAAAATCACAGCGTGTCGCTTAGCCTTTTCCAAGTCATTGATGAATGTAGACGGCTTCACTTCGGGTATAAGCCAATGATTGGGCGGCGCAAATGAACGACGACAATCGCGCCGATACAAGCACAGCAGCAGAGTGTGCAGCGAGACGAACACCGGGCACTGCGTGACATTTTTGGTGCCTATAAGAAAAGTGAGATATTTTGTTACTTCAATTCGCTGATATGGATATGGATATGAGTACTTACCCAGCAGATTGTCATTTATAATTTTATAAAGTATATTATTTAGAAAATAGGTAAGCATGACGAAATCGTTGAGCAGAAATGGTTTCTGTTCGGTGTACATTTCGTACTCATCCAAAATGCTATAGAATAACAATGATAAATATATTTTTATATTAATTGCGCAGCGCAAAAAAAAAATTGCACTTACGTTACATAATGTGTCATGCTGTCGCAAAAAAGCATCAGCATAGCGATTTGCGGTGTTCGCAAAGCATTTTCATGCCTCAACAGTTCCATGAACTCTTTCATGCCACAATTCGGACCCAGGGATGTGATCAGCAGCCAGAGATCATACAAAACATTGTCGTTGTAACAAATGCCTAGAAATTTGAAGGCAAAAATTATGGGTGTGTAACGAAATCCCGAAAAACAAAATCCAGAAACACATAATCCAGAAATACACAATCCAGATTCGACCAAATCCCGACCAATCAAAATCCAGACACGACCAAATCAAGACTAATCATAATACAGACACTACACAATCCAGACCAAAAAATCCCGACAAAAATCCCGACAAATATAAAAATAGTTTTATATTTGTCGGGCTTTTTTCGCGTTTAATAAGCATCATAACAATGTTATTGTTTTTGATTTTATTGTTGTTGTTGTTGTTGGTGTTAGTAAGGATCTGGTTGTTGTTTCTTTCATCATCATCATCTTCTTCTTCATCATCATCATCATCATCAACCTCGTCATCATCCTCACTCTTCTTATTTTTATTCTTCTTCATCATACTCATTCTTCTTCTTATTATAATTTTTATCCTTCCTCATCATCATCATCATCATCGTCATCATCCGCATTCTTCTTCCTTCTCTTCTTCTTATTCTCATTCTTCTTCTTATTGTTGTTGTTGTTGTTGGTGTTGGTAAGGATTTGGTTGTTCTTCTGTTACTTCATCTTCTTCATTTTCTTCTTCTTCTTCTTCTTCTTCATCATCATCATCGTTAACATCCTCATTCTTCTTATTATTATTATTTTTATTCTTCTTCCTCTTCTTATTTTTATTCTTCTTCTTCTTCATCATCCTCATCCTCATTCTTCTTCTTATTTCTATTCTTCTTCATCATCATCGTCATCACCGTCCTCATCCTCATTCTTCTTCTTCTTTTATTCTTCATTCTTTTATTCTTCTTGATCATCCTCATTCTTCTTCTTCATCATCATCATCATCATCATCATCATCATCATCCTCATTCTTCTTCCTCTTACTTTTATTTTTATTCTTCTTCTGCTTATTTTTATTCCTCTTCTTATTTTTATTCTTCTTCATCATCATCCTCATTCTTCTTCTTCTAATTTTTATTCTTCTTCATCATCATCATCATCGTCATCATCCTCATTCTTCTTCTCCTTATTTTTATTCTTCTTCTTCTTATTTTTATTCTTCTTCATCATCCTCATCCTCATTCTTCTTCTTATTTTTATTTTTATTTTTATTCTTCTTCTTCTAATTTTTATTCTTCTTCATCATCATCATCATCATCGTCATCATCCTCATTCTTCTTCTCCTTATTTTTATTCTTCTTCTTCTTATTTTTATTTTTCTTCATCATCGTCATCATAGTCATTCTTCTTCTCCTGATTTTTATTCTACTTTTTCTGCTACTTCTTCTTCCTCATCTTCTTTTTCTTCCTCCTGATATTATTTTTACGCTTGTGCTTTCGAATTGAATTTCGCTTTCAAACAGAACTACAGAGTGATGGCCCTGTTTGGATTTTGTCTTGTCTGGATTATGATTTGTCGGGATTTTATCCTCTCTGGATTTTAAACTGTCTGGATTTTGTAGTTTCTGTATTTTTAAAATTGTCTGGATTATGTCCTGTCTGGATTTTAAAAATTCGGGATTACGGTGCGCATCCAAAAATTATAAAATTTGCAAGAAATTATAAAATTCGCAAGAAATCACTCAAGCCCTTACACCAGCACTACATACCCGTCAAAATGTCCAATCGCAGCTGTGAGAGTGTGCTCAGCGCAGCATAAAACATGGCACACACTCTTGAAACTTCTTCAACTTCCTTGCTATCCATTCGCCGCCATGTTCTGCTGCCGCCCCTGCTAAAATTGCTACGTTGCGCACCGCGATCCAATGCGCGCCGCAGCAAGTTACTTGTAGATGCTTGTGCGGGCGGTTGAAATTCTATGCGTTCGTAATTGGCATTAATGCCGCGCAGCAGGTCAACCAGCAACACCTTAATGCAGCGATGACCCCAAAGCAAATGAAATTGCTTCTTAATCAAGCTTACATTTTGATTTTGCGCCGGATCCAAGGTGGGCGTGTGCCAACCCAGTAGCTCATGCCATTGTGTGAACACGCCTTTAGTTGACACTGTATTGGGAATATTTTCAAGCAGTATGGTGGTTGCAGTCTATATTAGAAGATTAGAAAATTATTATTTTTAATTATATTCACAGTTTTAATAAAACGAAAATAAAAACTATACCGTAAATAGTGGAAATGCGAGCTCTTTGGCATCCACAGGATTTTCAATGGTAAACATATTAACAATATTTCCCAAAAACGCCAGCGTCTTGGTGCCCTGTAATGTAATTATATGTATTTCATAATGAAAGCGCCTACAATTCCGCGGCTGGAGCATACTTACAGGCATGTGATTTATAAAATCTGCAAACCATGACATATCCTGGGCAGCTTGCAGAAATCGCTTTAATATCTGCATCGCAGTAAGCTGTTCGATGCATTGTGGTGTGATTATGTTTAAATGATATATCAGCGCCGGCACGGAAATAATTTCAGTTAGAAATTGTGTTAGCAAATTTCGACTGAAGTCACCATCGATGAGGGGGCGTGAAGACAGAGTCATTATGGCTTTGATTGACACTGGTTTGATGGAAAGTTCCTCGCGTGCTGTGCCTTTGAGTAGAATCGACTGTGAACAAATAGAAAACGCTTTTAAGACTTGGATGTTTCGCAAATTGTGCGCAGCAAAATATGAGACGCCATCTTCAACTTACGCGCATAGTTTTGAAGAATCCATTCTGTACTAGCTTGCCCTGTATATTGCAGCAGACCTTTTGCAAGGCAGGTTGTACTTTTTCAAATTGCTTATTTCGCAGTATACCCCAAGATTTTGGCGATGTGAAAACGACTAATGTATGCAGATACAGCGCCAATGAAATACTGTCTGTGTGATTCTCTGCAAATATAAAGACTTTTTAGTAGATCTATGTACATACAATTTAATTGGCGCTCAGAAATGGCAAATGGAAAAATGGGCATTAAACAGCCAATGGATGTTTGAACAAATAGAAATTAAATTCTTTTTCCACGGCAACTAATTTAACGTTGCAACTTGTATCGGCCATGTAGAAACGACACGATAGCTGCGAATAGAACACATTTCACGCTGCCATTTCTGAGCGCATATTGAAAGTGTTTCGCCGTCAATACCTGGCTTTATGTCATCTAGCATTTGGCAACACAAACTCAATAGCGCCTTAATATGACCCAGCCAAGATAAGCTGAAGAAAGTGGAAAGAGAATCAAAATACAGATTCGTAAAGTGCATTGCAGCGCTACCTGCACACTTACCTCTTATCTTTATGTAAACAAAGAGCTGCATATGAAGTTTTTGGTGATTCAGACTCCATAGCTATGTTCAAATATCGACATAAACGCTCAAATCGTTCACGCGATGCAACCATATCAAAAGCATGCTTCTTATATTGGAAATGGCTAAGGAAGCGCAGTACAACAGCGTATACATTATTCGCTGGCAAAAGTTCTATTTCTTTCTCCTTGTTTTCATTGCCAATTAAGCTATCAAAATCGGAGCTAAAGTTTGGATGTAGAAGAGATTTTGTTTTTGTTATTTGGTTTTTCGATAGAGTGGAAATGTGATGCATTGTGGAACGACGGAGAATCGCTCCCAAATACATCACTTTTTTCTGTAAGTAGGAAACCTACAGAATCCTCTCCTGATATTGCTTGCGTGCAATGTAGCCCTTCCAGCGCGCTTGTATTTGTACAGCTGCCCAGTCCCTACGTTTTTCCTGTGCCCGCTCTTCTCTGGCTGCTTTTGTATGCTCTAGAAAAGACCTTTTCTGCGATTCGGAGGAGCCAAACATTCTGCTTTTTTTATCTTAATTAATACAACTTCAGTCTTTAAAGTGTGTAAATTCACATTGCTCTTTGATGTTGCTATTAACAGAACACTTTTTTCACACTTTTTTCACATATCTTTTTTTCTCTTCGGTATTTTTATTATATTCGTAGAAAAATTTATATTTATTCTGCAAAAAAAAATTAGTATAATTTGTGGAAAAGTTTTTATTTTGACAATCAACTGAATAAAACTTGGCAGCACTGCCAGGGCCTCCAAGCAAAGGATTTTTGTGTTTGGTCCGTTTCAGGATCCACCTATACAGGTCGGCTCTTCAGATCAGCTGACTTCTTCTTCTTCAACAGCTATCCAATTTCTCTGCTTCTGCATATTCTATACATACATTCGTGTTTACTATTGGTCAAATTCTTCGTTCTCTGAGTTTCTCCATCATTCGCTCGTGAGCTGAATGTCAAATTATTTCGTTCTCCTTTCAGTTTTGACATTCCGTTTGACATTCAGCTCACGGCATGTTTGTGTGTATGTATCATGGACCGACCTGGTAATTGGATCATGGTCCGTTCCTGCTTCGGTCAAAATTTTTTTTCTCTGGTCCACCTCCCAATAAAAAAAAAACGTTATTTATTATTATTATATTATATATTATTACTACGTTTATACGTTGCCAAATTCATGAAATAAATTTCATGAATTTTCGCAGCATAAACGAATTTTCATGAATTTAATTGTTCACGAAAACTATCCATGAATTTCGCCATCATTTCCTGAATTTATGAAGTACAAGTCCGGCAACGCCAAACCAACAGCTGTTCATTCAGTCAAGGCAGATTTAACAGGTAGGTTCGGTGGCGAATTCAGAAATGTCCAATGTATTTTGTTGTTGTAATTCGTAGTGTAATGTCAAAATTATATTTCTCCGTGGTTAAATTATGAATTCGCTTAGGACTGGCGCATTCCCAATGGTCATGATGTGAATTCGGTTAGATTTTGATATTACACTCTACCTTTGTAAATAAGAAAAGTAGTTCCAGAATTCGCCACCGAGTCTACCTGGTAAATCTGTCTAGACAGCTGATCTCGTTAAACGTTGCCACTTTTTAAAAAAGCTGAATTTCATGAGTTCATAAATGCTGCATAAACGAGACCATTTTCGAATTCATGAAATTAAGAGTTCACGAATTCTGCCGTATAAACGTAGTAATAGATGGGAAATTATTCGCGCTTGTGCACTTTTCGGAAGCATCTTGTCACTTATTACAATGATCAAGACTGTCTTAAATCAGAAGTGAGTTTCTCCAACATAATCGGGAAAATTGTCGATTAAATTAATTAATGGGCCGTTTCGAGTTAACCACTAAACTCTACTCATAACTCCGAGTTAACCACACAAATTATTTTGATAAAATCGTATCTAACTACGCCAACCAATATCGACGCATGCCGTCAATTTACTACCAAAAATCTCTCATGCCCATACAATTTGCATGGGAGTAACCGAACTTCAACGGCGTGCGTATGAAGCAAACTCGAGTCCTATTTTTGTTTTGCGTGACATTTGAGTTTGAGTTTTGTGAATGATTGTTTACAAAAAATTAGGCACTATCTTTCGATATCGCGTGTGTTAGGTACATATTCCACAAAATAACAAGATTTTCTCGGATTTTCTATGATTTGTAATTTCTTTATCTGTATACGCACGCCAGCCAATTTCGATTCTACGCATATGAAAAATTTGCATGTGTGCGTTAATTGGCAGCTTGCGTTTTTATTTGGTAGCGGTGTAATGGGCCCGTCAGAATGAATACTTTTCCGGCAATCCAGCTCCGTTTAACTGACGCATACTTCAATTTCATATATTTGTTACGGCAAAGTTGAAGTACTGAATGTGTCGATCGTCATTCAAATACATGTAATTCCACTCTGCTGTCAGTTAAACGGATTGCTGGATTGACGGAAAAGTATTCATTCTGACGCCCCTATAACTCCACGTAACCCTACTTTTGTTTGGAGCTTATTTCGAGTTTCTGCAATGCAACCCTGTTCCTGGCTAAAATTTGGTAGCACTTTTGAGAAATTGGCATTAGCTTTGTTCGTTTACGGATATTTTTTGATGTTTTTCGAAAACTTTTAAAAACAAACACTTTGTCGCCGTTTTTTTACGCCAAATCGCCAACAGAAGAGAACCAACTGAGAGAGAAAACTGACATTTCATTTTGTGAGAAGCTGTTGAATTATGTTGGACAAATTTTTGCCACAGCAATTTTCCAACAGGAAAACAGCTGATCAAACAACAGCTGACTTGAATTTTTGCAAGTAACAAGATTTGCAAAATATACAAATTAATTATAAAATTGGAAAAATACACTAAATTGGCAACAAATATGGATAAATTAAATATGCAAAATAAGTTACATACTTTTTGCGAAGTATTTATATGCATATTATGTACCTTAGTAAATTGTAATCTCCTTTGCGGGAATGTATATTAAAAGGGCCGCTGTGGTGCAGTGGGGAATGTTGTGGCCACTGTGGTGTGGCGGACAGTGGCTAGTCTTCTGCGGGGCAGCAGACGCGAAGACATACTGCGGTGGAAAACAGTATGGACATGGGTACAAAGAAAAGCAATTGTTAGTGTGATAATTATTACAATGAAATCCTATTTATTAGATAGTAACAGCGAACCCCAGCGGGTTAGGGGATCTAGAATATACCCGTTGTAAGGAATGCCTGTCGTAAGACGCGACTAAAATCCACGGGCCTAGAAGGTTGATCCAGTAAAAATCGTTCGCACGGCAGTCGGGCTAGTGTCAGAAGGGACTTGTACCCGAGCGTACCGGATTTATCCGGCAAAGGACTGTCACAACCCCTACACTCCCCAAAACCTTCGGGGAGTGTCTTGGTGGCTACAACAACAACAACATGAAGTTAATTGTATTGCAGATACATACATATGTGCATATATCTCCACTGTTTTCAGGCAGAATTGTAACTCCATTAGCATTTATATAGAACAAACAGTGCCAACTTATTGTAAAAGAGAGTTTCGGATGCATTTCCGAACTTAAACAAAAAACCTTTTTGCGAACGATTTTTAAATTGAGGAGGTTATCGCGAATCTTATATCACAAGAGTGTGCAACTGCTGGCGTACGCCGATGACATCGACATCATTGGCACTAACACGCGCGCCGTATGTTCTGCCTTCTCCAAGCTGGATAAAGAGGCTAAGAAAATGGGTTTGGCGGTCAACGAGGACAAGACGAAGTACCTCCTGTCATCACACAAAGAAACAGCACGCCTTGGCAGCCACGTCAATGTTGATAGCTACAAATTCGAAACTGTTAAGGACTTCGTCTATCTGGGAACCAGCATTAACACCAAGAATGATGTCAGCACGGAGATCCAACGAAGAATCACGCTTGCCAATAAATGCTACTTCGGACTAAGTAGGCAACTGAAAAGTAAAGTCCTCTCTCGACAAACAAAAATCACACTCTACAGGACGCTCATCGTTCCAGTCCTCATGTACGGCGCAGAAGCATGGACAATTTCAAAATCAGATGAGATGGCACTTGGAGTATTCGAGAGAAAAGTTCTTCGTAAGATTTATGGACCTTTGCGCGTTGGCGTGGGCGAGTATCGACGGAGATTTAACGATGAGCTGTACGAGCTTTACACAGACATCGACATTGTTCAGCGAATAAAGATCCAGCGGCTGCGTTGGGCAGGTCATGTCGTGAGAATGGACGAAGGCGCTCCGGCTAAGAAAGCATTTCTATCGAAACCCGCTGAACGCAAAAGAAAAGGGAGACCTCCACTGCGTTGGGAAAATCAGGTGGACAGCGATGCTGCCTCCCTAGGTGTTCCCAAGTGGCGCCATGCTGCACGAAACAGAAGCAATTGGCGCGCTCTGTTGGACTCGGCCAGAATCGTCTAGACGGTTAAGCGCCAATCAAGAAGAAGAAGAGGTTATCGCGAGGTGACAAAAGACTGACCAAAACGAAACCCAAAACGAATCAAAAGAAATTAAATAAGAAAAAAACTATGTTTTATTTTATTATTTTTATGTTATATGTACATATATACATAATTAACAGCAATAATTTCCACCAATTTTATTATCATTTTAATTTTAATCCTTTTTATCCTTTGAATTTGGGGCTTGTGAATGTAAATAAAAATCAGCTGTTTGCCAAAGCTGTTGAACTCTGCAAATTTTGTGTTCGTTTACCTCTTACGATATTTTTCTCTTTTGAGAGGATAGGTGACATTTTTCTCCAACAGCTGGCTGTTGGAGGCTGCTGAGTAAATGCTGTTGGAGAAAGTACGCGAACAAAGCTATTATTTGAACAGCTAGGTAGTCGCAATAGACTATGGTTCAATTATAGAAGGTTTTCGCAGTACGACATTCGAACATACATACATACACACTCTATGTAAATTGTTTGTGTATTCAGTGGTGCTGCTGTCAAAATCATAGTCCGCCATTGTAGAAATCATATTGCGTCAAGATCAAAATTGACATAAGTTTGACATAAGCACCACAATATGAATAACAAAAAGTAGAAAAAAGTTAGCTATCAGCTGCTTAGTAGGTTAACCTGTATAAATTAGGCACTCTGCACACGGAGCGTACTGCTTTAGACGCGTATTAGATACTACAGACGAAAGCTGTACGCTTTGATGTCGCGCACGTATATTTCAATTGAGGGCTGCACACGAGTCGTCAGCTTCATGCATTCGTCAAAGTATGCTGGCTACATGTCGCTTGGCGTAAAGCAGTGCTAGTAGCTAGGCGTACTACGCTTAGAAAACAGGAAGAAGAAGATGTTTGTTTACATTTTTCCACTTGGTGAAATTTAAGAAAGCAGTAAAATTTGTGTAAAAAATCGGAAAAATGAGTGTAAAATTTAAGAAAATGGAAGATTCCATAAAAGTTATCATCTTTTCTATTTAAAGCTTCGAAATTTAAAGCAAATACCGTATTATTAATTTGTTTGTTTGTTTGTGCAGCGAAGTTTCATGTCGCTTCGTGTGCAGATCTTGAGGCGTAAGGAAATCGACGCTACATAAAATGTCTGATACGCGTCTATGACGATTCGCCTCGTGTGCAGAGTGCCTTAGCCTTGCAATAGAGGGATGATTTGAGATGCTTGTGTTATAATAGATTTTAGGCATGGGTAACACTGCGCTGCGCAGCGCAATTGCGCTGACACCATCCCTGGTGTTATTGCGCTAACTCCGATTTGGGAAATGCGCCAACTCAATATAGCGCCAACTCAATGATGCGCTATTGCAATATAACACTGACTCAATTTCGTGCGCTAACACCAGCACCAATATAGAGCTAGTGTAAAATGGCGCAACCACAACGCCAATAACAGCACCGTAGTATATGTATACGTATGACAACGTCACAATTATGTGTGCTTGATAGTGATCTAAGTGACTCTAATTTCCAGCATATTTTCACATATATACGGAATATTTTTCCAAATGATTATGAAAATTAAAATTAATTGTGCCCTCGTATATGTAAGCAGAATTGCGCCAAAAGAAATAAAACGGGGATGGTAAACAGTAACAAGCGAAAAAATTTTATTTATCGATTATTCGATGACAATTGCGCTAAAGGTGTTATTGCGCCAGTACCGTGAGTTGGAGCCAGGGTTGGCGCTGGCGTTATTGTATCAGCGCCAAAAAAATTGCGCCATTACCCATGGCTAATAGATTTGTTGCGGATCTTATATTATGTTCAGATTGACTTCATTTAACGTGTTAAATGGCCTACAACCTGATAAATGGGCAAACCCAGTTCTTGAACGTGATAAATTGCACGGAAATTGTTGTTGGAATTGAAACTAGGTAAATAATTTAACACGTTCAAAACCCAGTTTCGCGCAGTGTTGCATTAGCAAAAATGTCGTTACTTACAGGGAACATACCCAAGTTTTTAAACGAACAGGTCGAAAATTGGCAAGTGTCAAAAAAAAAAAACCAAGTGTAGAAACAAACGCCGTTGTTCGCAAATAATTTAAAAATGGAAAACGTGAAAAGAAAAAAATTTAAGTGGTCCACCTCATTCGAGAGTGCTATAATATCTTGCTTTTAATTGACCAAAAGCATTTTCTACCACTCTTCGACACTCTCGCAGGCGCTTAATTATAGCATTTGAGTATATCTCCTCCAATATTTTAAAAAGGTCTGCTAAGAAAATTATTATTTTAAAAATTACGAAAAAGTTTCCGTGCCGAACCATTTCTAAAGTTTGTTTACGGTTTTGAAATGAAAACAGCTAGCTGTCAAAAGTAAACACAGAACTGCAGTCTGAACGGTCTCGTTTAACGAACAAGGTTTGTTCATTTATCACGTTAAATGAAGTCAATCTGAATGTACTATTATGTCATAATCACATAGCAGATTCAAATAACCCGGCGTCTCCTCAAAACAGAATTCTGTCATCACAAGCACCATTATAACATAGATTTCAAATGGAGACCGCCTTTGTCTTCTGGTATAACAGAGATGCCAATGCAATTGCTTTAACAAGATTGCCTTAACATGCGTACACGGCATGCCAATTCGGCGCCATTTTGCAAATTATGTTATAACATAATGAAGTGCCCACGCATATGAAAACCTGGATTTTAGACATGATAATGGTAGACAAAATTAACATAATTTTTGTTTTGTGGAGTTTCGGCGTAATATAAAAATGTTCATGAAATTTGTCGCTACCTAAGAGCCTATACACACTTGCGACTCAATCGATTTGGTCGAATTGGGCTGTTGTATTCACACTACGCCAACTATTTAGTCGAATCGGTGGCAGCTATTCACACTTGAGACTAAATAGTCGGGTGATTGACAATGACATAGTGTTGCCAATGTTCACATTTTACACAGCAAATTTTACATTAGTGGTCTTCGTATAAAGTGATGAATTATTAAATTGCTTTTATCACTTTATCTACATTCTTACATGAAAGCACCTTCTTGTCATCTGTCAACTTGATTAATAAATAAAAAATAATAAAATAAACAAAAAGTGCATACATTGTTTAGCTTTCTTTCTTATTAAACTAGCAACTAGCTGTCAAGTAAATGAAAAGAGAAAAACGGAAGGAATTACGCTCATAAAGAACGAAACGAACAGAAGTACAAGAAACGGAAAAATAGTAAAAATTAGCCATTAATAGTGGTCTTCATCTAAAGTGATAAAGTATTAAATTGTTAAAATTTATCAGTTTATCCGCATTTTTACATGAACGCACCTTGGTAAATAATTGTTTAAACTCTTGTCAGCTGTCAATGTCAACTTGATTAATAAATAAAAAACCCAATAAAATAAACAAAAAATGCATCACATTTTTGTAAAAATTATTTTAATAATTCGTACTAAAATGCCGAAAGAAAGCACAATTTCCTCTTTTGAATTGAAAAAGTAAAACTGACAATGTGTCCGACTTAAATTTTACCGAAATTTATAAATTTACGCAAGAAAATCGTTCGGTAAAGTGATAAACTTTGCTTAAAAATATTTTCATACAAATTTTGACAGATAATTTATCACAATTATTATTTTATCAGTTTACCCCATTTACCAGCAGTTTATCACTTTAGATGAAGACCCTTAATAATTTCCATGCAATTTCATTTTCATTATTTCTATTTTAAAATGCGATTAATGACATATTTGAAGAGAACAACAATATCAAGAAACACATGAAAACGGAAGTAAATATCCTTAGTTAGATAATTCTAGTTAATACCTTTTGTTTTTTTTTAACATTTTGAAAATATTAATTGAAATATTCAATCTCTGCAATCACCAAAAGTGAAATAAAAGTAGTGCTGTCTGCATGGCAACTCTTTCCACTACGAATATCACTGTTGTTGTTGTAGTCGTTCGACTAAGAGCCTATACACACTTGCGACTCAATCGATTTAGTCGAATGTTGATTTGCATGGGAATGTATGGAAGCATTCACACTACATTCAATTAGTTGTACAACTGAAACAGTTGGATTTGCAGCCCAATTTCATTCCAACTGAAACAGTTGTACAACTGCTTGATCAGCAAGGCGCCCTTCTACGTATTCACACTTGAGACAATTTAGTCGAACGACTACAACAACAACAGTGATATTCGTAGTGGAAAGAGTTGCCATGCTGACAGCACTACTTTTATTTCACTTTTGGTAAATTGTAGAGATTGAATATTTCAATTAATATTTTCAAAATGTTTAAAAACAAAAGGTTCGTTTCTTATTAACTACACCATTTCCAGATGGATTTTAGAAAGCGTTAACTGGATTTTAGAAAGGGGAAATTGGATTTTAGAAAGCGTTAACTGGATTTTATAAAGGGGAAATTGGATTTTAGATATGTCAATTGGATTTTAGAAAGGGGAAATTGGATTTTAGAAATGTCAATTGGATTTTAGAAAGCGTTAAAAGGATTTTAGAAAACAAAATTGGATTTTTGAAAGCGCGAATTGGATTTCAGAATGTGCGTTTAAAATAAATTTTACACAGAATTTTTCGAATAGAAATTCTTTATTGCGTATGAAAGTATAAATTAATAATTATTATTTCTAAAGTCCAATTTCCCTTTTCTAAAATCAAATCGACATTTCTAAAATCCAATTTTCCCTTTCTAAAATCCATTTGGCTATTCTAAAATCTAATTTCCCCTTTCTAAAATCCAATTGACATTTCTAAAATCTCATTTCCCCTTTCTAAAATCCAATTGACATTTCTAAAATCCAATTTCCCCTTTCTAAAATCCAATTGACATTTCTAAGATCCAATTTCCCCTTTCTAAAATCCAGTTGACGCTTTCTAAAATCCATCTGGAAATGGTGTAGTTATAGACAAGAATTATCTAACTAAGGATATTTACTTCCGTTTTCATATGTTTCTTGATATTGTTGTTCTCTTCAAATGTCATTAATCGCATTTTAAAATAGAAAAAATGAAAATGAAATTTCATGAAAATTATTAATGGCTGATTTTTACTATTTTTCCGTTTCTTGTACTTCTGTTCGTTTCGCCTTTATGAGCGTAATTCCTTCCGTTTTTCTCTTTTCATTTACTTGACAGCTAGTTGCTAGTTTAATAAGAAACAAAGCCAAATAATGTATGCACTTTTTGTTTATTTTATTGTTTTTTATTTATTAATCAAGTTGACAGCTGACAAGAAGGTGCTTTCATGTAAGAATGCAGATAAACTTTAACAATTTAATACTTCATCACTTTATATGAAGACCACTAATGTAAAATTTGCTGAGTAAAATGTGAACATTGGCAACACTATGTCATTGTCAATCGCACGACTATTTAGTCTCAAGTGTGAATAGCTGCCACCGATTCGACTAAATAGTTGGAGTAGTGTGAATACAACAGTCCAATTCGACCAAATCGATTGAGTCCCAAGTGTGTATAGGCTCTAAATTGTCTCTAGTGTGAATACGTAGAAGGGCGCCTTGCTGATCAAGCAGTTGTCCAACTGTTTCAGTTGGAATGAAATTGGGCTGCATATCCAACTGTTTCAGTTGTACGACTAATTGAATGTAGTGTGAATGCTTCCATACATTCCCATGCAAATCAACATTCGACCAAATCGATTGAGTCGCAAGTGTGTATAGGCTCTAAGTGAATAGCCTTAAGTGATACCAAGCAATGAACCTCAACCGAATGCAACCATGTGAGTTTCGCGGACTACTGTCAAGCATATAGATGTCGCCATATTCGAACTTTCTACGAATGAGAACGAAAAAAAATTTCTTCTGATCAGCCTCAAAAGAGAAAAAATGTCGTCGAAAAAGTCTGAATAACAAAAAATTAGAAGCAATTAGTGTTTAAAATACAATTAAAACTTTTTTGGTCTAGTGGAAAATGTTTCTAAGTAGTTATATACTTTGTAAAACGATTAATTGCATGGTTTGTAAATGACGACGGTAGGGCGGATCTTTTTTTGCGGAGAATAGATTACAAAGAAAACACGATGAAACTCAAGGTTTTCATTTTCATCAACTGTTTTGTACTAAAATTTTTCTGGTAACAGAAAAAACTAAAGCAAAAGTAAAAAAACAAATAAGGAAATAAATATAGAAAATTGATTAGGAAATCTGTAATCTCAGTGTTCAGCAGCCAGGACTACTCCTATAAAGTGCAGGAGAGGAGGCGGGAAAAAGGAAATAATCTTTAATTGTGAGCTTGATTGACAAGCAGCAGCACGGAGACCCTAATTACATACATACATACAAATGTATAATCTCTATAGCAAACAATAAAAAACAACAACAACAACGAAAGTGGTAAGTGCATATTACGATCAAAAAAATTTATGTGGGAACTGGGTCTATTGAAAATTTAAATAGTATTATACCATTAATTTACGTATGGACATATATGTATGTATGTGCTTAGATGTGTATGTATGTATATATACATATGTGAAAAAACGGCTCCATGGATGTACATAACGATTCACTCTTATTATTGCCTTCCTTGGTTTCATGCTTTCTACATCCAATTTTAGCTTTGCTAAATTACTCCCAACTTTGATCATATACGCGTAGGTCGTAGCATTTTAAAGAACAATTAAACAAAATATGCAATAATTGGATCAAGCTACCTTTCTAAATTACTGCCTTTAGTTTTGGCGGCAAAAATAAGTTCATGGCAAGCAGAAGGGTTTATGTTGGACATGTTTTACTCAGGAAATCACATTTTTATTGTTATTATTTGTGTTTATGGGAAGGAAGCTTTGGGGACGTCTAATTTACTAGCAAAGGACTGCCAATGACAATACACTCCTAGGGATTTTTGGGTATTCTAACAACAAAACCATAAGGCTACAAAAATTCTCTTACATAGCCAGTTGCCATTCCATAATTTACTTTTATCGAAATTTGAGCCAGAGTTTAAATGCACAGCCACTGCAACCTAAAAACTTTAAGCAATCACTTACTTATTAGGGTTAATTTATAATATAAATACCTATAATTTCTATGGGTGCGCACCGTAATCCCGAATTTTTAAAATCCAGACAGGACATAATCCAGACAATTTTAAAAATCCAGAAACTACAAAATCCAGACAGTTTAAAATGCAGACAGGACAAAATCCCGACAAATCATAATCCAGACAAAAAAAAATCCAGACAGATCATAATCCCGACAAGCCAAAATCCAGACAGGGCTATCACTCTGTAGCTCTATTTGAAAGCGAAATTCAATTCGAAAGCACAAGCGTAAAAATAATATCAGGAGGAAGAAAAAGAAGATGAGGAAGGAGAAGTAGCAGAAAAAATAGAATAAAAATAAGAAGAAGAAGAATGAGGATGATGATGATGATGAAGAAGAATAAAAATAATAAGAAGAAGAATGAGGATGATGAAGAAGAATAAAAATAAGAAGAAGAAGAATGAGGATGATGACGATGATGATTATGATGATGAAGAAGAAGAAGAAAATGAAGAAGAAGGAAGAATGTGGATGATGACGATGATGATGATGATGAAGAAGAATAAAAATAAGAAGAAGAAGAAGAAGAAGAAGAAGAATGAGGATAATGACGGTGATGATGATGATGATGATGATGAAGAAGAATAAAAATAAGAAGAAGAAGAATGATGATGATGATGATGATGATGATGAAGAAGAATAAAAATAAGAAGAAGAAGAAGAATGAGGATGATGATGATGATGAAGAGTAAAAAGAAGAAGAAGAAGAAGAATGATGATGATGAGGGTGATGATGATGATGATGAAGAAGAATAAAAATAAGAAGAAGAAGAAGAATGATGATGATGATGATGATGAAGAGTAAAAAGAAGAAGAAGAAGAAGAATGATGATGAGGGTGATGATGATGATGATGATGATGAAGAAGAAGAATAAAAATAAGAAGAAGAAGGAGAAGAATGAGGATGATGATGATAAAGAAGAATAAAAATAAGAAGAAGAAGAAGAATAAGAATAAGAAGAAGAAAATGAAGAAGATGAAAGAAACAACCAGATCCTTACCAACACCAACAACAGCAACAACAATAAAATCAAAAACAATCAGCCCTATCATGAACTTCATGTGAAAAATTTCCCTCGAAAAATATAAAGCAAAACAATAAAAATTTTTCACATTCTGTTTTTGTTTTGCTTTGTAATTTTTGGGAACATTTTGTTCACATGAAGTTCACGATAAGGCTGAATAACACTGTTATGATGCTTATTAAACGTGAAAAAACCCCGACAAATATAAAAATAGTTTAAAAAAAATCGCGCGATTTTTTTTAAACTATTTTTATATTTGTCGGGATTTTTTTGTCTGGATTGTGTAGTGTCTGGATTATGATTAGTGTGGATTTGGTCGTGTCTGGATTTTGATTGGTCTGGATTTGGTCGTGTCTGGATTTTGATTGGTCGGGATTTGGTCGAATCTGGATTGTGTATTTCTGGATTATGTGCTTCTGGATTTTGTTTTTCGGGATTTCGTTACACACCCAATTTCTATTTGAATCTAGAGAAATATCTTATGTATGTACATATGAAGCGGGTCAAAAGAGAAGTTTTTCTCAACCACTTATAAAGTATACCAAACTGTGCTATTCAAAGCAACAACTGCAGGTTTTCAACATACCACCCTAACTTAAACTTTCCAATAGATAAAAAACATAACTGTTTAAGCGGCGATCCTCACAAAACCGAACTTCGCTTGACCGAATCATATTACCTATGGTATTGGCGAGTCGGTTATGCCTTCGTTGTCCTGAAATTGGAAAGTATAGCTTTAAGTCACTATTCGTCCAATAGCCATTTATAGTGTTTGTTTGGCTGGTGGTTGGAGTGTTTATTCTGTGGCTTGAAGTTGAAGACGCCAAACAACGAGGTGCTTTAATAAATCATAAATGCGTAATATTCCATTGCTAAAATTAGGATTAAATTGGGGACAAAATAATATTAATAATTGTAATTTGCATATCCACTTACCTACTATATTTTTCCATATTACCCCGCTGCTCTAAGTGTTAATCAAAAAAGAAAACAAATTGAGATGCAAAAATCGCTAATAAAATCTGTGTCAATAAAATTTGCCAAAGAGTCGTGAAAACACAAAAATATTATTTTGCATACATACCTACTACATACATAGTACATACATACATGATATGGATGGCTATACAAAATTGTCGCACTAAAACGAACGACACCGAGCAGCGCAAGTGATTATTGACGAACGTTCGCCATTGTAATGAAATATGGAGTGGAATTGATATTTGCGCAAAGCAGTAATACTATAGAATATTTTCTTATTATCACAAAAATAACTAAATTTGTTTATTATAAGTCCATATGTACTACAATTTAAATTATCTTTGCTTAAAAAGAAAGTATTTTGTTAAATGTTGTTGCTTTGGCAAATGTGCAGATTAGTTGAAAAATTGAACTGTCATCAACCTTTCGTTCAACTGTATTTATCCGTTATATATGATTATATACTTATTTTTTATTGGAAGTACATATATATGTTTTATAAAAGTACATACATATGTATGTACATATTATATGCACATACATATGTACAATGGTCCGCCGCCTGGATGTAACTGGCGCCATTATGTTGGTAATGGTTGCAAAAAAAAACAAATTGGCATTATTTAACAGATAATAGCACGCAGATTTTGCTGAGAAGCCTTTGGCAGACAGTAAATGCTTAGGTAATCCTGGTGTTTATCTCACCTGCGGACGAAATATCCATCCCCTGAAAACTTATAGTAAAAAATTAATTTTTCTTCAAATAGTCACATGGAAGTTGATGTTTAAACAGTTATTCCATGGCAATTCAATATTTATATCGATAAATGAAAGGTGTTAACAAGCAAGTAACATTATTTGTCGTTCACGTTCATTTGGTACGTAGATAAGCGGGCACTCGATCATGCAAATAAGCGAAAAAAATAATGCGCTGAAGAATGTAGAGAGGCGGACAAAAGGAAGTGCAGTTCTAGTTGTTGTTGTATTAGCAGTACTAAGCCCTGCCTAGGCAACACACCTTTGTCATAAACTATCATCAATTTCATCTAACGGTAGACCGAGGAATGTTGCAGCCTCTATGGGGTTTGTCCAAAGGGACAGTGGTGTTAGATGGGTTGGTTTTGAGGGGCATGTGAAGAGGTGCTGTGTGTCGTGCGGTGACTCTCCACATGCCGGGCATACATTTGGTATGCTTGAATCAATTCTGGACCTGTATGAGTTCAGTCTGCTGCAGTATCCCGATCGGAGTTGCGCAAGTGCAACGACAGCCGGTTCTACGTACCGGAATGACTCGGGGTTTCCCCGACCAAGGGTTGTCATTTCAGTCTAACCCTGCTTAGACCAGCACACACGAGTTGCAGAGTTCTAGTCGCAAATTGCGATGTGATCAATGCTGAATGCATTGATAAATCGAAGTATTAATTGTTATGATGTATTGTGGAACGATTTTCCGTCATCCCTTGTCAAGTTTGGTTTGGAGACAAACCGGTTTCGGCTAGTATGCGCCATTTTCAGTATCTTTTTTCAAGGGATGACAAGGGTTGACGGAAAATCGTTCCACAATACATCATATTCCTACCCTGTCGGAAAAACAAGCAACCAAAAAGTATATAATTGTTATATTACATGGTAAAATTTTCTAACAGTCTACCACGCGTTGAAAAAAAATAGTTATTGGGGGTTGTAGAGGAGGTCCTCCTGATTCTAAATGCAAAAGTCCCGTCAAGCGGATATGTTTGTAAGCTGTAAAATTTACCAAACAAAACCCCAAAACTACGTACGATTACCGAGGAAAGGCACTTATAAAAACACGCAAATATGTATATATGCGTGTAGCACACCGCGATTTAAAAAAAATAACCCCCAGCCGGCAGAATTCCCTTTCGGGGTAATATCTAGGGACCCATCCAACTACCAAAAAATTACCAACAAATATCTCGTGCACTATAAGCCCCCGGCAGGTTTTTATTACCGTTTTGAGATCTGCCAGAGGCCCTCTACACCACTGAGAAAGTCACTTTTCTCGGACCGTGGTTGCTTAATATAAAGCCGACCCTTTTGGTAGACAGATGTAAATCTGAGTCTATTACATATTAATATGTATGTATGTATGCCGTAATTTTCAATAGCTTCGGATCTTGTCCAGTCCTACCGCTCGACATAACCTAGAATTTTTATTGTTATTAGCCAGATTTTTAACTGTTTTTTGTTCTCTTTTTTTGTTGCACTTTCAGCATATAATATTAATTAAACTGATCTTCAAAATAAATAAGTTAAAACAGTACGGCAGTAATATCCAAGATGAAGTACATAACACAAGAGAACAATGGCATGGGCATGGGCCAACCAAACTCCGCCTCCAACTTTGACGTCAATCAGAAAAATAATGATGCAGCAATTAGCAGTGAAAGTAATAATAGAAAAACCTTTAGCGAGCAAGTGGCTACCGTAACAAATTACTTTGAAATCTGGAACGATTGCGAGCGCACGGTAGTTATGTATGCCCTGTTGAAGCGTCTACGTTATTCCAGTTTGAAATTCTTGCAATACGCCATCGATCACGCGCTAACGCAAAATTTTAGCTCTGAAGCTAATTTGACTAGTGTTATTAATGACATAAATGCGAACAATCCTTCGTATTTGCAAAATTTACTCAACGCCTATAAGACGTTGCATTTGAATGATGCCGCTGATGCATTGGCATCGTCGGGCCCAATGGACAAGGATGCCATACCATGTTATGGTTCCGACTTTCAAATTACCAATTGCGATGAGCATAAGTTGTATGAGAAGAAAAGGGAGATATTGTGCGAAGTGCTGAGCATGTTACCGTTGCTAAAACCGGGAAATGACGATGCCAAATCAACGTATTTGGCTTTAATACCGGCGGCGGTGCGTGATCTGATGAATGAGCGTGTGCCCACAGAGCTGGTGCAGCAAATTTTCTCATATATGCTAATACATCCGGCTATAAGTAATGAGGATCGGAGGTAAATAATACATATATGTATACAAGTAATTGATCACTTTAGCATTTTCAATATCTATATATGTAAATATTTTCTTCTTCTTCTGGCTTAGATCATTAAATATTTGGTTGCGTCACTTGGAGGATCATTTGCATGGCTCCGAAACATTTATGGAATCAAAAACGCTCATTAATTACAAATTGAATAAAACTAAAGCGCCAACAACCGAATCGGATGCATCGGTATCATCGGTGTCATCGCTCACCTCAACTTCATCGATTTCCGCTAACTCAGCCTCATCCGCAAGCAACTTGGCACCGGTGCAACGAAATGTTGATTGGCAAACGATTGCGCCGCCGAGCAAACACCAACAACAACACTACATACCAACACAACAAAATGCGCTTCCACAGCCAAAGCCATTGCCAGACTGGTCGTTGTTTGCGCGACGCGACAGCGGATTCTCCGGATCCGGCATCAATAACTTGAGTGGTGTTAGCTCGAGCTCGAGCGGTAGCAGTTGTAGTAATCGACGTAACAGTAACATTGCTGATCAACTCTGTGATAATTTCAACGGTATTAATCTGAACGAATTAGGATCTAGTCAAAGTAAATTGGGTCTATCGCTTGCGTTGGGCGGTGTTGGCGTGAATTCGACTGCCATCGAGGAGGCGTCCTTAGCGAACGGCGTAGCAGCTGTGGCAAGTAGTGCTACTGTGCCTGTCGATGGCATGACCAGCCTCTTTGGCAACACCAACAATCCAATCATAAATATTATGAGCAGCAGCGGCGGCTCAGCCGACGGTAACGTGTGCGGCGTGAATAGCGCTGGCAATAATGGCTGCAACAACGATGAACATGATACATCCTTTTCAAAGAACGGCACCGAGATACTCGACTTTGAGCCGACGTTGGTACCAAATGTGGATGTTAGTGGTGCTGAGGGAGGATGCCAAAACGCTACTGTTGTCGCTTCAAGTCGTGATAATGTTGGAAATAATGCGACGACACATTTAACGGTAATCTTGCTGCTTATATATTATCTTTGGCTCAATTAGGGTTCTTAAGCATCGTGCTTGGATGACCCAGATGCATATCTCAGACAATGACAAGCTTACTCCTGTTCTTTCTCTTTTCTAGGCCTCATCACAGCCCCAAACTCTTTATAATCCATCAATGCTGACGAGTAATAATTACGAACAAATGGATGTTGTGCACTGGAGCTTGAAGACACGTCGATCGAATAGCCTTACGACACAGGCGATATCCACATCATCCTCTTCGTCAAACTCCTCTGTGATTACAGTCAATGATAATTTTTCGAATTCCATAGAAAATCTAGCGCAATTCGCTAACAAACCACGTAGCTTTTCACTATCCATCGAACATCAGCGCGGCGTTTTGGCCAACAGCGGCTCGGATACCCGTCTAGATGATTTCAAACCGGGCTACATTAAATTCCAAACACGCAACGTTGGCATGTCAAATATAGGATTGTGGCTGAAATCGTTACGCCTTCATAAATACATTGACCTATTCAAGGATATGACCTATGAGGATATGCTGTGTATCACAGAGGACTATTTGCAGGGATTGGGTGTCACGAAGGGTGCTTCGCACAAGCTCGCTCTATGTATAGAGAAACTGAAAGATCGCACAAATCAGCTAAATAAATTGTCACAAGATTTAAAGAGTGGTCAGCTTAAAATACAAGCGGTTGTTGAGGAGCTGGCGAATATGGTGTTATCGCCGATGAAGCCTGTGGAAACGGTGGTGAATTGTGAAAATAGTGTGGAAAATGTGGCATTGAGTTTTCTAAAAGTAGTCGATTTGGGTAAGCGATTTATTTGAGATCAAACAAAACAAAAAAAAAACAACTACATTCATATTACCTACTCCGCTAGTTGGCTCCATGATTCAATGTGAATCGATCGCAACGCTAGATGAGGAAAGCGTCAATGTGCTGATGTGGATACTCGATCGTTCCGTACACAACGAGGCTTTTGTCAATCATTCAGCGCAATTGAAGGAGTTGAAGTTTAAATTGTCGAAAGTGAAAATGTCGATGAGCCATAAGCTGACGCACCACGTCAAAAATGGCAGCGCTGGCAGCATAAGTAAACCAAGGTAAATTACATTTTTTTTTTTATACTCAGCTGTACTAGTACACAGAGTATTATAATTTTGATTTCATAACGGCGGATTGTAACATAATGAAATAATCGAGATAGATATGGACTTATATATATCAAAATGATCAGGGTGAAAAGAGAAATCGATTGAGCCATGTCCGTCCGTCCGTCCGTCCGTCCGTACGCACGATAACTCGCTTAAAAATTGAGATATTTTGATGAAATTTGAAATGCAAGTTGGTATCGAGACTGGGACGGTTGGTATTGAAAATGGGCGAAAGCGGACCATGACCACGCCCACTTTTCCTATATAGAAAAAATCGGAAATTTGGTATCTCAGCCACTAATATAGCTAGAGTGATAAAATTTAAACACGTATTGAGCTCAGGCCCTTATGAAGAAATTTGATGAAGTTTTGGAAAATGGGCGGTGCCACGCCCACTTATTAAGGGTCAAACATTGAAAGTTTTATATGTCATAATTCAGAAACCGTTGAAGATATATCGATGAAATTTGGTATGCGTAATTTGCTTACTTAGACAAATGTTTTGGCGAAAAATTATCAAAATCGGTTGACGGCCACGCCCACTTTTATATATGGGAACTATAAAGGGGCCTAATAAAAACATTTTAAGCGATATCTCTGTCAAATATAAAGATCTGTCACTGAAATTTTGTGGCAGGAGTCCAACTACGGACATAAAACAAAAAGTATAAAAATTTTGGCAAATGGGCGGTGCCACGCCCACTTATTAAGGGGCAAATATTGAAAGTTTTATAGGCCATAACTCAGAAACCGTTAAAGATATATCAATGAAATTTGGTACGCGTGCTATATTTACTTAGCCAAATGTGTGGACGAAAAATTACCAAAATCGGTTGACGACCACGCCCACTTTTATATATAGGAAATATAAGGGGGCCTAATAAAAACATTTTAAGCGATATCTCTGTCAAATATAAAGATCAATCACTGAGATTTTGTGGCAGGAGTCCAACTATGGACATAAAACAAAAACTACAAAAATTTTGGAAAATGGGCGGTGCCACGCCCACTTATTAAGGAGCGAATATTGAAAGTTTAATAAGCCATAACTCAGAAACCGTTAAAGATATATCGATGAAATCTGGTACGCGTGATATATTTACTTAGCCAAATGTGTGGACGAAAAATTACCAAAATCGGTTGACGACCGCGCCCACTTTTATATATGTGTATTATAAAGTGACCTAATAAAATCATTTTTAGCGATATCTCTGTGAAATATAAAGATAATTCATTGAAATTTTGTGAAATGAGTTCTACAATAGACCGGAAACAAAAAAAAAAGTTTATAAAATGGGCGTGGCACCGCCTCTTTTTAGACAAAGGAATATACGAGCCTATTACTCGACAAATAACTGAGATATTATGACGAAACTTGGTTTATGCACTTTTATAACATGTGTTAATAGACACGCAAAAATGTATTGAAATCGGTTTATGACCACGCCTACTTTTTAACAAAGATATTTCTGGAAAACCCTTTTGGAATTTGTAACGTGAAGTCTTTGTAACTAAAAGTCATAGAGGGATGTAATTTTGCACTAACAATAATATTTATATGCTTATTTGGATGATTGATACAAATTTTAAAAATGGGCGTGGCTGCGCCCTGTTTATGCAGCACTCGTTTCATATAAAATACACCCTATATCGAACAAACGCAAATAAACAATGAAAGCATACAGCTGAGTATCTAATGTTCGATTCCACTCGAACTTAGGCTTCCTTACTTGTTTCAATAAACGTTTGTTGTAATAATCATCAAAAATTTTTTAAAGCAGATGGGGTCCGAAAACGCGCAAATGTGATTTAAAAAATGGCAGCAACGATCGCATAAATCACAGGAAAAATTCAAATGATACGCTCAGCTTTTCCGTTGCGCCAAGCCAGCAACAACAACAACAGCAGCAGCAACACCTTGCACATGGCAATCACACACATAAAGCAGATTACGAGAAATTCAATCTGCTGAATGGCAGTGGCAATTGTGGTGCTGGTGGTGGTGGTGTTGTTGTTGGAGGCAACTCACAGCATCAGTATAAAAGCTCATCGTATCCGAATTTTATAAACCCGCAGCAGCAGCACCAGCAGCAACATGCGCAGCTGCAGCAGCATCCACAGCAATTCCAACACAACAATCATCACGCACAATTCATGCAGCAGCAGCATCAGCAGCAACAACAACAACAACAAGCACCACCACAGCAAGCAGCACAACTGCTGCAAGCATCAAATTTTCCCGCATTGCCCTCACAGCAGCAACAACAAAATCGGCGATCTCTCAACAATTTAATTGTGGTCACTGGTGGGCCACAACAACCGCAAAAAATGATGTATAAACCAGGTCATGGCATTATACCCATGGTGCCGCCGCCGCCGCCGCCATTAACCGCCAACGATTGTCAAATGCGTCGAACTAGTCTAGCAACAGCACAACATACAAACAACCAAAGCAGTAACAATGTCAATTTAGTAGCAACAGCAGCGCCATTTGTACCCGTAAATGTTGATGTTGCACAACAACAGCAATTACAAAACGCAGCGCAAACGCAACTAGCACAACAAACACAACAACAACAGCAACAGCAACACCAATCCCAGCCGCCGCCACAGCAACAACAACAGCACCCACATCAGCAACAACAACAACAGCAGAAGCAGAAGCAGCACATGCAGCAGCAACAACAAATGAAAAAAACAATGGCTGCCGTTGTAATGGTTAGTAATGATGATTTATCAGCCGGCGGTGGAGGAGGCGTTGTGATTGGTGGTAGTCAACAGTCGCAACAACAACAACAACAACAACAGCAGCAGCAGCAGCAAACACAGCCGCCTCTACCACCGCCGCCTACCGCATCACTTCTAATCAATAACAATAGTAGCATGTTGAATAATAATTTATTGTGCCAACAGCAACAACAACAACAACTGCAATTGTTAGCTGCCGCAGCAGCAGCTGTTGGCAATAGTTGTCGCAGCAGCAACAATTTAACAAATTGTCTGTGCAATGTAAATGCCGCAACAGCGTGTAGTAGTAATAATTGTAGTAAAACGAATTGTTGTGGCGTCAGTAGTTGTCTAAGTATAAGTAATAATTGTAGTAATACTAGTAGCAGTAGTTGTAGTAATAATTGTAATAGCAGTAATAACTGTAGCAATTTGCCAAATACATACATTGAACCTCTTGTTAGTGGCAGCGGCATGCAGCAGGCCGCGGCCGCGGCGGTGGCGGCGTTGGAGGCAGCAACGGCTACGAAATTGGCGCCGACGACCTTAACAGCCACCGTTGCCGCCGCCAATACAATTGCGCCACTTTTCTCCCACGACATTGTTGATTTTCCGTTAAACGAAAAATTCGCGCCCAACAAAAAGGGCGGTGCAACAACGAAAACATCGAATGCCGCTGCACTTACAGGTGCTATGAACGATATAAATAGTTTGGATCAATTGGAGACGTTGTGTTTGCAAATGACCGAACAGGCAATCAATTAAAACAAAAAAAAAAGCAAATTGTTGCGCGATTTTTTCAAATGTATGTACAGGTATACATAAATGCAGTTAAGAGTGCAAAGCAGTCGGCAGAGGAGAGAAGCGTTTAACTTGATTGGCTGCTGCAACTTGCGCAAATATCTAGACTCCCAAACTTTTAAATAAAATATTTTAAATAATGAGGGACGCATGAAAAGTGGCAAACAAAAAAATTAAGAAATTATTAACTTTTTTCCTTTTTTTCGTTAACTTAAGCATATAATATTAATTAGTTTTAGTTGTTTTTGATTCTCTATATATGTATGTAAAACTTAATTATATTTTATTGAAATTGTGTTATTTGCTTAAAATCACTAACCAACGAGTACTATATTCGTACGTACGTACGTATGTAAAATGGATTTGACCCAACAAATATCTAAAAATTGGTTCGTCATTCACACACACGTAGTGGCCACAGCTTCCCTGCATAAAGGTCGCTTAGCAATACGGAATAGGCTGGCAGCAAAAAGGCATACGCAGCGCTGCATGCGGTTATACGCTCATTCGCGCTGCTCCAAACATTTTAATTACTTAATTTTCTGTTATGCGCTCATATCTCACATATGTAGAGAGAGAGAGAGAGCGAATTGAGTTTTATGAGCAAACATGAACAAAGAGAACACAATGGCCATTATGCATAAAAACTGAGCTCTTGCTCAGTGGACTCAACTCAAACTTAATCTCGAGAAATAACCAAATAATTTAAATTTATTGGATGGAGTTTTATTATTTTTAATTTTTTTTATGAGATCAACCTAATTTATTTAGTAAAATCAAGCAATTTTAATATTTTTTTGCATACAAAATCATCTTTTTACAAAAAAATTAGTCTGAGCTATATCTCGATTTTTATGCTTTAGGCCCAATGGCCCTTATACTAAAAAAATTAGCTCTGGCTCAGTGGACTCAATTCAAAGTCAATCTGTGGAAATAAAAAACAGATTAATTAATTTGATAGAATTTGGTTAATTCAAGTTTTTAATGAGAACAAACAAAAGTTTTTGAGCAAAATCAAGTAATTTCAATCAGAGATGAGCTACAGCTCGCTTTTTATGCATTAGGCTCAATGTATGGTGAGCGTAAAAAAATTCGTGAATGTGAATTATGCAGCTAAACAAAAAACGTGTTTGTTAGCCCTTATTGTAAGGCATTTAAACACCACAGAAGGCGTTTTTATAAGGAATTATCTAAGCTTTATTTCCCATGGCGAATAAGCCCTATTGTAAGGTATATAAACAATATAAGCCGTTAGTATAAGGAATTATCTAAGCCTTATTTCCGTTGGCGAATAAGCCTTATTATAAGGTATATAAACCGCATAAGGCTTTAGTACAAGGATTTATCTTAGCCTTATTTACCAGCTAAACACAAAACGACTTTGTTATTCCGTATTATAAGGCATTTAAACATCACAAAAGGCCGTATAAGGTATTCAGCCTTATCGTGAACTTCATGTGAACAAAATGTTCCCAAAAATTACAAATTAAAACAAAAACAAATGTGAAAAATTGTTATTGTTTTGCTTTATATTTTTCGAGGGAAATTTTTCACATGAAGTTCATGATAGGGCTGATTATCTAAGCCTTATTTCCCATGGCGAATAAGCCTTATAAGGTATATAAATAACATAAGGCGTTAGTATAAGGAAATATCTAAGCCTTATTTCCGATGGAGAATAAGCCTTATTATAAGGTATAAAAACCAATTAAGGCCTTATTATAAGGAATTATCTAAGCATCATTTCCCATGGCGGATAAGCCTTATTATAAGATATAGGAACCACATAAGGCTTTAGTATAAGGAATTATCTTAATTTCTTTTTTGTTGTTTGCTTTTCACTGACTAAAAGTAGGAGTTAAGAAGAGTAAGCCGAAACAAAAAAAAAATTGTACAAATGAAGTACATAACAAAGTTAGGTGCTAGGCAGCTGTATATTCAGCACTACAATACTGCTACAATTCATGCTGAATACCTAACAAGAATATAATAACGACCATATGAAAAAAAAACATGCGGTTTGGAATGAAAGCCCGAAGCTTTCGCTTCATTGCTTTTTTTACTATACAAAGTCATTCATGCGAAGGCGGCCCATAGCCGTGCGATAGTCATGGGGCATAGTCATGGAAGTTGTTATCTTCCCTAAAGGAAATGTTATGAGGAAAGTATTCATGATTTGTAGATGGTTGGGCCTACTGGGTAGTTTTCTATTACAGTGGGTTCGGGTGAGAGGCCCACAGCGACCTGAGAGCGCCGATTACCAATTTAAATTGTTTCGAGGGTCAATCCAATTCACTAGAATTAACATAGCTTTTTGGACAAATATTAACTACAATTTAAAATTTAACCTTATTTCATTCCCAATTTTTTTCTTAATTTTATTTCTTAAATTTTATTGGTTTAGGAAAATTTGGCAAATTGCGAAAAACATTTCACACTATTTTAACAAATAAAAAAAAAGAAAAAAGCCGAAAGTACCATATAACAGCGAAAATCTTCCAATTCAATCTTAAGAAACCTTCAGTTGTTGGTTAAGGAAAACAAGATTGAGAAAAACGGTTTGCAGAAAAATCTAAATGCAACGCTGTAAAATGAGACTGACTAAAAACGTGAAAATTGAACTCTGAAAAATTTCTGATGCTGATGCTGATGCCGTTGTGGCGCAAAACTGGATGAAGGCAAAAAGAAATGAAAAACAAGAACAAGCAAAAGACTCATCACAACGTAGACGCCTACCACATACGGAACATAATTGCTGAATTAAATTTTAACTTGAGAAATTAAGAAACAAGCGAGTGAAGAGAATATATATGTATGTATAATTATAAATTAAAACACATGCATATTTTACTATATATGTACCCACATACATACATATTTATGTATATAACGCCTTTAAAAGGAAGAAGGAGAATGCGTAGTTGTATATGTAGATGGAAATTATTATCACCCTTATTACGGTTGTCGTCGTCGACGTCGTTGTCACTTTTCAGTCGACATCACGTCGTCTCGACGTCGTCGTCACATCGACGCAAAATCGGTATTAGCTAAGCGTATTGAGACGACGTCGACTGTTTATCGGTAAACCGAATGACGAAAGTGCCATCCCTATAATTTCTGCACTAGCTGTTTGATTTTATTTAGAATCTGTGCGCAATTTTTTCCGTATTTTTAATCTGTGCTATTTAGATAATTTATTTCTTTATAATAAATGTATTTTGCATATGATTCATCAAGTTTTAGCGATGAACATAGCAATGAAGTGCTCGAGTAATTAATAAATAAAAGAAAAAATATTTTAGTTGAAATACATATATACATATGTATGTATGTATGTACATAAATATTTAATAAATTAGTTTTCTCCTCAATCTTTCTTAAAGGAGGTGCCAAGGCATTCAATTTAATGGTGATTGCTTCTCAATGTTGTAAAAAATTAGTTGGTATCGTACCCCATTGAAAACCTTTGGGTCGCCTTCGGTATGTGCGCTCACCGAATTTATTTTTAAACTAGTGGGAATTTTTCAATAAAACTAGCAGGAAATATTATGCGGACGTTAGTTCTACTAATTTTAACACTCCCGTAATAAAATTTTAAAAACAAAAATGCATACATACTAAATTTTCTTCTTGTCACCATTAAACACCGCGTCGACGAAAATGGCAACGAGTGACCGTCGACGTCGACTTAGCTGATACCAAATATGTTTCGATAGTTGTCACAAGTTATCGACTTTACCATACGTAATACCGATTTTGATAGGTCGTCGCCGACAGCGTCGAGTGAGTGTCGACGACGACAACCGTAATAAGGGTGTATGACTAAAGCAGAGAGAACATACTGTGTAGGATGCTGAACTTTCATTCAAATTATATGCATACTTAAATATATATTTGCGGATATATGTATGTACATTAGGGTGCTTTTAATTTGTATGAAAAATTTAAAAGTTCATAAAAAGACTGTATCGCCCCCTCAATCTGTAGTAACATGGTCAAAGATATCACACATAAATTTTGGTCCCGATTGGTGGCGGTTAAGGCGTGGCGCATTGAGGTCAAAGTTCAGAAAACTCTATGAAGGGTCAAAAAATCAAAATATTTTTTTTAATTATCTAATACCCAAAATCAGTACGTCTATACCCAATGATAACAAATATTAATTTTGGTCCCGATTTATGACGGTTTACTGGTGTTTCAAGGGGGTCAAAGTTCAGATTACCATATGCGACACTAAAAATGTAAGTCTTCTATGGCAATCTGAACATTGACCCCCTTAAAACACCACTAAACCGTCATAAATCGGAACCAAAATTTATATTTGTTATCATTGGGTATAGAAGTATTAATTTTGGGTATTAGATATTTAAAAAACATATTTTGATTTTTTGACCCTTCATAGAGTTTTCTGAACTTTGACCTCAATGCGCCACGCCTTAACCGCCACCAATCGGGACCAAAATTTATGTGTGATATCTTTGACCATGTTACTACAGATTGAGGGGGCGATACAGTAAAATATCGTTAATTTGAATTTTAAACGCACTCTAATGTACATGCTATATACTAAATATGCAAATACATATATTAACCAAAAGCAAACATATATGTATGCATACATAAATATGTACATATACACTATCTTACATATGTCTAAGATATCTAAATGCTGATTAAATTGTAACTAATATTAATTGCTAAGTTAAAATTCAATAAAAATCTAATAATTGTCATGTAGCTAAATTATGTATGTATGTACATGCATAAATATGTTTTATGTATTGCATGTTAGTAAGCGGCTTTGCTTGCAGAACGCATCTCAAGAAAAATTTGCCGAGATACATGCTGGGAATTGTTGCTGAAACAAATTTGTTCGCTTGAAGTGCGATAAAGTGCAGTCCGTTATTATTACTATAAATAGTATATGTATGTATATATATGTATGTATATTTTGTTCTAATTTTTAAAATTATGCTTATTTTTTGGTTTTTATGTGCAACGCATGTTTTGTAATTTTATATTTACATATATATATATATATATATATATATATATATATATATATTTAATATAGTATATTTGCAATGGTACATACATTTTTACGCCTTTTTAAGTAGTGTATGTTACACGAAAACATTGAAGAATGCGATCAGAGAACACGAAACTCATTTTATATAATGTTTGTATGTATATTTATGTATATTTAAATTTGTTCAATTGACTTGCACTTGCTACGCAAACGCAATGTGTATAAAAGTTAAATGTACATACATACATACATATTTATGCAAGTGCAGCGAGCGCCAGAAGAAGAGCATAAATGCAACAACATTAAGAAATGCGACAAGTTTGTATTTGCTCTACCTTTTTGCGTCTTCTTGCCCACTGTACAAAGTTGGTAGTTACATGCATACATACATCCCAGAGCAAGTGAAAAAAAAAACAAAAGAAAAATTTAAATAAATATGTAATTTTGCCACAAGCCAAACGACAAAGCTTATTTAAAACATTAACGGTATGGCCTATTTTTTTTTTTTGTTTGTGGTGTAGTAAAATTTTAAAGTTTATTAGTTTTATATGGATATGTATATACGTATATGCTCTAGATAAATTTAGTTGCAAACAACTATTTTAGCTTATATATTATTATTTGTATTAAGTTGTAAAATGTATGCAATTTTTAACTGTAAAAAAAAAAGTAACCAATAATTGAGCAACGCATTCATTCAATTAACTGTGAAAATGCGAGCGAGCGATATTATTTTAATTGTTTAATTTTACGTACATAATTGTAACATACAAACAAACCTACATACATACATACACATAAGGACAAAGGCACGCTAAGATACGTCTGATTTATTTAATTGTAACAACTAAGCATTTTATTAAACAATTACATACATAATGGAAAAATAAAACCTCGAAAAAAAATTAATAAATAAAAATTAGTTTAAACAAATCTATTCTATTTCATTCAGGTATGCAGTGTTAATTTATTTTGTTAATGATTTTTTATTAACATATGTATGTACATACATATATGAAAACTGTATTTTAGCTGCATAAGAAAATTGAGTAGAGGAAAAACCAACAAACACACGCATACACATACATATATACATATATGCATAACTAACGAAAAACGAATCTTGTATCTTTGTGTAGTACAATAACAAATTTAAACAAATAAACGTTAAATAATATTAAAACGATGTCTGACCTGGAATTATTTTTATTTAGAAATGTAAGGGCCTGTTTCACCATCTCCGGTTAAGCAATTTATTTGACAGCTCGCCATACAATTTACATCACACTAACCAGCGATTAAATTAACCGGAGAGTGTGAAACCGGCCCTTAAATTGGTTTTATAGGCGGTTGCATATACATATGTATGTCCATCCACAACAAACTAAGTTCTCGTCTGCTATCAAACGTTGTTTACGTTTCCGTGACAACAAAGAAACAAACGAAAATTTTTCGTACAAATTTTAAATTCTGTTTTATTATTATTCTTCATTCGTCAATTTTAACATTAAACCATTGTCTGCAATCGAGAACAAAAATTGCAGCAAGTGTCATTGCCGATTAAGGGGTAAGACTGAAAAATATTGTTAATTTTTTAGAACCACCCTAATGTACATAAATACATACATATATGAAATTTTTTCGTAAAAACCCAGCCAGAATTTTTGATCAAAAAAATATTCAAATTCATACCCCCAGATGATTAAAAACATTTTCTATTGGAATATGAGCGAATGAATCATTGTGAGAAAAATGTATTTGCACTTTAACGTTAATTTTTATCAATAACCGAAAAAAAATGTTTGTTTTCAATTCAACTTTTAAAAAATTTTAACGTTAAATGCTTAAAAAAAGCTGTTTTGATAATTATCAAAAAAAAAAATTAGCACAAAGAATTTCGTTTCGTTGATTATCAAAAAAAAAAAAATATTAAAAAATTTCGTTTCGGTAGTCAACAAGAAAAAAATTATCAAAAAACAAGTAAGGAAGCCTAAGTTCGAGTGGAATCGAACATTAGATACTCAGCTGTATGCTTTCATTGTTTGTTTGCGTTTGTTCGATATAGGGTGTATTTTATATGACACAAGTGCTGCATAAACAGGGCGCAGCCACGCCCATTTTCAAAATTTGTATCAATCATCCAAATAAGCATATAAATATTATTGTTAGTGCAAAATTGCATCCCTCTATGACTTTTAGTTACAAAAACTTCACGTTACAAATTCCAAAAGGGTGTTCCAGAAATATCTTTGTTAAAAAGTAGGCGTGGTCATAAACCGATTTCAATACATTTTTGCGTGTCTATTAACACATGTTATAAAAGTGTATAAACCAAGTTTCGTCATAATATCTCAGTTATTTGTCGAGTAATAGGCACGTAGATTCCTTTGTATAAAAAGAGGCGGTGCCACGCCCATTTTCCAAACTTTTTTATATTTTGTTTCCGGTCTATTGTAGAACTCATGTCACAAAATTTCAGTGATAGATCTTTATATTTGACAGAGAGATCGCTTAAAATGTTTTTATTAGGTCACTTTATAAAACCCATATATAAAAGTGGGCGTGGTCGTCAACCGATTTTGGAAATCTTTCGTCCACACATTTGGCTAAGTAAATATATCACGCGTACCAAATTTCATCGATATATCTTTAACGGTTTATGAGTTATGGCTTATAAAACTTTCAATATTTGCCCCTTAATAAGTGGGCGTGGCACCGCCCATTTTCCAAAATTTTTATATTTTTTGTTTTATGTCCCTAGTTGGTCTCCTGCCACAAAATTTCAGTGATAGATCTTTATATTTGACAGAGATATCGCTTAAAATGTTTTTATTAGGCCCCTTTATAGTTCCCATATATAAAAGTGGGCGTGGCCGTCAACCGATTTTGATAATTTTTCGCCAAAACATTTGTCTAAGTAAGCAAATTACGCAAAACAAATTTCATCGATATATCTTCAACGGTTTCTGAGTTATGACATATAAAACTTTCAATGTTTGCCCCTTAATAAGTGGGCGTGGCACCGCCCATTTTCCAAAATTTTTGTACTTTTTGTTTTATGTCCGTAGTTGGACTCCTGCCACAAAAATTCAGTGATAGATCTTTATATTTGACAGAGATATCGCTTAAAATGTTTTTATTAGGCCCCTTTATAGTTCCCATATATCAAAGTGGGCGTGGCCGTCAACCGATTTTGATAATTTTTCGCCAAAACATTTGTCTAGGTAAGCAAATTACGCATACCAAATTTCATCGATATATCTTCAACGGTTTCTGAGTTATGACATATAAAACTTTCAATGTTTGACCCTTAATAAGTGGGCGTGGCACCGCCCATTTTCCAAAACTTAATCAAATTTCTTCATAACGGCCTGAGCTCAATACGTGGGTAAAATTTTATCACTCTAGCTATATTAGTGGCTGAGATACCAAATTTCCGATTTTTTCTATATAGGAAAAGTGGGCGTGGTCATGGTCCGATTTCGCCCATTTTCAATACCAACCGTCCCAGTCTCGATACCAACTTGCATTTCAAATTTCATCAAAATATCTCAATTTTTACGCGAGTTATCGTGCGTACGGACGGACGGACGGACGGACGGACGGACGGACGGACGGACGGACGGACGGACGGACATGGCTCAATCGATTTCTCTTTTCACCCTGATCATTTTGATATATATAAGTCCATATCTATCTCGATTATTTCATTATGTTACAATCCACCGTTATGAAATCAAAATTATAATACTCTGTGTACTAGTACAGCTGAGTATAAAAAATAACGTTAGTAAAAATTAAAAAAGTATTCCAGAAATTTTCAAAGTGGAATGAATAGAAAATTTTTGAAATACATTGGATTCGTTTCTACCATAAGAGCGAAACAATTCTTTTTTTGATATTTTGTTTTTGATCAACGAAACGAAATAATTTTGATAATTTTTATTTGGTATTCAGCATAACAAAATTTTTGGGTTGATATCGTTGTGTAGTCTTGTTCTAAATATGATTATTCTTAAATGATCATTAATGATACATATTCTTAAAATTTTTTTTTAATAAGTTTTTGATCGAATTTGATATCTTAAAAAAATCATCAGTTTTTGATCATCTAAAGGGAAAATATATGAGATTATTCCTTCTGCTCAATTTTATTTTCACTCAGCATATAGTCAACAAGAGTAATAAAAATTGATTAAATTGGACGAAAATTCAAAATTTAATCATCTCATGTACCTGTTGTTGTTGTTGTTGTAGCCACCAAGACACTCCCCGAAGGTTTTGGGGAGTGTAGGGGATGTGACAGTCCTTTGCCGGATAAATCCGGTACGCTCGGGTACTAGTCCCTTCTGACACTAGCCCGACTGTCGTGCGAACGATTTTTTCTGGCCATAATCAACCTTCCAGGCCGGTGGATTTTAGTCGCGTCTCACGACATGCATTCCTTACAACGGGTATATTCTAGACCCCCTAACCCGCTGGGGTTATCTCATGTACCTCATCTATATTGGTTATGGCTTAATCGACTCAGCTCAGAATTCTGATATCATCATTTGGTGAGTCTATCACATCCTTTTTGGTAATTGGACGAATCGTGTGATAGACACAATTTATACCATTTCGTACTCGTGAATGGTATAATATTTTCCCCCCTGACTTGTCTGAAGTCTAGCCAATAACCTTTTCTGCGCTTCGCATGGTGTAAAGCTCATTATATGGTTGCCATGGAGGATTAAACATTCACTCTCTTGTCATAGATCTGTTTTGTTTTGAAAATTCACAGAAAGTGGAAGTAAACATATTTTTTTTCTTTTTTTTTAATTTTGCTGCTTATATTCTTGTGCATTCTTGTTCCTAATTATACTCATTCTCAGTAGATAAATCATTAACTTAAACTTTTCATCAATGGAAGTCAAGCTTAGTGAACGTGAACCGCCCGCACCAACCGAGTGCAGTACTAAAGGAGATAATGGAAATTGGAAAATTCGTGGTGGCTCAGATGACAAGGCTATATTATGGCCCAGCGAACGCATACCGCAAGGAGGCCTATTTCACACACCTAAAATCGAATACAGCAAGGAGACTGCCGATTTGTTGCAAAGTTCGTTACCAATAGCAAACATTTTTGAAAGTCCTTGCTTCTTTTTTAACACGCTTTTATTAGCTTCACCTGTATGTATGTATGTATGTATGTATGTAACTTCATCCCATCCTAAAAGTTGTAACATTTAACTAAATTAACTAAATTATTATATCTTTCAAACATTCACTTTTATTGTGTTCTCTCTATTATTTTCTGTTAAACTACACTCTCGCTTTTCTTTCCCGCAGCCCTAATGGCCGAGTCAAAGATGTCAATGCTAATGCGCAAGAAGATCAATTATCATTTACGCAATGGAGACCCATTACCAAAACCTGAACCTACTCGACCGCTTAACAACAATGACGCCGATGCTGGCGCGCTTGAGATTCTACGACGTGCCCACTTGGCGAAACGAAAGAGTTTGGAACAAATTTTAGCTAGCGGTGCTTACGAACCAATTTCGTATCGTCCTCGTCCTACAAATCGTATGCCCACTGAAAAGGAGAAGAAACTGCTGCAGGAGGCAATGTCGGGTATGTGTCTGGCGGAAACAACAACAGTGAAGGCCAAACGGAAGCCGCGTATGAGGAAGGAAGTAGTCGGCGCCACGGAGGAGAATATTATAGATGAACGTAAGATTATCTACATACATATATATGTATGTAAATATTTATATGTACATGTTTTAACAGTTTTGGACCAAATCAATGAACGCGCCAGTTGGCTAGCCGAAATGGAAGAGTTGGGCGAAGGTAAACGCTTCAGGGATGAAGTGCGCGAACAAATCGCAGAGCGTTTACGGCAAATAAAAGCCCTACAGATGAAAATTCAAATTAAGAAAAGTGGATTGCGCTACGTGGAATGAGATGGGATTGCAGTCAATTATTATATTTTTTATTGCTACTACGAGCATATTTAGATATATATATATATATACATATGTACATAATATAACATATTTAGTAAACTAAAACCGAACTTTTACTGTATGAATTGGGTGTTTATATTTCTCAGAAGGCAGCAATTTTTTGCATCGATTTTTTTTTGCCCGACGTTTTACGACATTTTAACTTTTTCACACGAATAAAATGTGCGCAAGAGTGTTGATATTTAACTGCATTAAATAATTTATTTAAAATTTTATTCAAGTTAGTATTTGAAGCTTATCATATTTTTATGTATTCATTTTTTTTGTTCCTTTAAAATATCTGCATAATTTCCTCTTTTGTTTAATACACTTCAGCGTGTTCAGTTTTGCATTTGAAGATGCATTCCTCAGTATTTCTGTTGTAAGTTTTTAAAAATCTTAACTAATTAAGTTTGCTTTACTGCTGATTGGCACTTCGCAATGATGTCTGTGTCTAACAGGCAGGCAAATGGAAATGAAATTCCCCAGCTGCCTCAGCAAATCGATTGCGTATAAGGTGGCCACTAATCACTTCGGCTACCTCATAGGGACGGTCTTCGTGCACAGCGTGGCCACAACGTGCTAGCACCTGCATTTGAAAGCGACCTTATTGGTGAGGGAGAAGGGTTTCGATTTCAAATTTAGATTTTAATATAGACATAAAAATACACATATATACCCACCTTGCATTTGGCCAACAGTCAAAGCTTTATCCAGCCCATCAATACTGGCCAATAATAGTTGTTTGGGTACGCGCAAATTTAAGAATTTTTCACTTAATCCAGTAAACCAGCCGACCCAGTACTTTTCCGATTTCGATAAATCAATACGCCAGGTGTATCTGTATAAAACATATACATATGTAGGTTTGTAGTGTATTTTACCACAGACACAGCGGAATTTCGCCACACTTCGTTTTAAATACCTTTTCAAAGATTCGTCATTTACCAAAGAGGGTTTCTTAAAATCTGAAGAGTCCGAACTGCTGTCATTCTCACTGCCAGATGCAGTGTTCGTTGAGGTTGTTGGACCACCTCCACCACCAGCTCCACCTCCTGCTCCTGCCCCATTGTCACTGCCCATTTCTTCATCTTCGGAAATACTGAAGGGATGCGTAAAGCTAGTTGTATCGCCATCATCGATGTCATCTTCGTTCAGAGGTAGCTCATTAGTGGCTAGAAGCTTCGTTGTGCAACTAAATTAATCAAAAAAATTACCTTTTAGGCATTTACCTATAAATAGCTTTAAAATTTCTTACTTAATGATTTGTCCTGGCATTGACACTTTTGCGCTATCCACATTACGTATTTGACCACTACGTATGCACCATTCAATCGCATTGGGTATACTTTTGAAATATGTGGGGCGTGATCGTAGGAAGCTTTGCATACTTGCCAACGCCTCCATTGCCGTGCCTTCGACCACATCGATCACTGTGATGCCAATTATGTTTGAAATGAGCGATTTGTGCGCAAAATGAACAGCAATAGCGCCGCCCATTGAATGACCTACGAGGTAGATTTGCGGAATTTCGTCTGGATAGAGTTTCAGCACAAGATCGCCAACATCCCTATAATAGTAGTAAGCAAAAAAGATATTACGAAATGTTTATGTTAATGCCCACAAAATGGTTTCTTACTCTGCGAGTGTATCTGCCGAAAGATCATCCTCATTTTCGGTTTTAGTATCGCCATGTCCGCGCAAGTCTACAGCAAGACACTGACAATGAATAATTCGAGTTATTTCCACCTGAAATTGACGTAGAAATTATACGCTTTAGTTACTAATGGCTATTAGAACTCGGTGGGACATAAACGTAAAGCTTGGCATTGAGGAGGCAACCTTTTTCCACAAGGTAACATCGAAAAATTTTTGTCTACTAATGACCAGCTGAACACAATAAACCCAACTGAGTTTTCTCGTATTCCCAGATATAAAGTGCACACCCCGGTCGAAAGAAACTAATTAAAACTTACACAAAAGTGCGACCATGTCAAGCCCGAATAACCACCTCCATGTAGCAGCAGCAGGATCGGTCCAGTCTTTGGTGGTTGTTTTGTGCGGTAAATACGAAAGGTGCGCTTTTCATCCAAAATCACATCCTGTTTTTCAGCAAAGAAATCGCTCCAGAGTGTCGGTTTAAAATCTCGAATGCGTGACCTTTTGAATGAGTCACTAGAATTTTTTTTGTTTTTAGTCAAACAAAATTCACTATCACACCGGCACAACAAAAAGAGGGACAACTTACCTTCGTCCGATGCGGCCTCCGGGAATAGTAGGCGGTAGCCGATTTTTAAGTATAGTGCGCTGCAAATTAGACATTTTTTATTATCGCGTTTTTCTTGTTGGACCCACTAAATGCTGCCCCAAAAATTATCGCACTTTGTTCTTTTTGGGCTGCGGATTAACGAATTGCCTGGGATAATGAGATGGCCTGCAGGGCGCCTTCACAGATCTGCATTGAAGATAGTATTTTCAGTTTTTTGGCATATTATTTAAAATACTTAAAAGTCACTTTATAACTTACAATTTGTAATACTTTTTTTGAAATTTGACTGCTTTTGTAGAATTCATCAACTGTGTTCGTTTTTTCTTAATTTTCGTGTATGTGCAGTGATGCTAAAAACCGGTTCTAGTGCACTCCATAGATTCCAACTTTTTGATTGACTCTAGTGCAAACCATTGTGAATGGATACAAGTGACTTGACTCTGGGATGTGTGTTAAAAAGGTCGAACAGCTGTGCTCAGCTGATTTCAGGGTTGCTGTTATGGCCCAATAACGATGGTGAAAGCAATAGAAGTTGCTCTTCTTCTTTCTGTTTTGTAGGTTGTTGATTTTACATTCTTGCATATGTTATTCGTGGAATAGCTGGCGTTTACGCTATCACCGGGAATTGCGTTTTAGGAACTCAGCCTTAAATTCTTTTCGGAATTATGAATTGGTTTTTTCAATTCCCAATTCCGGAATTGCGTTTCTGTCTTGATTGCTACGACCTTGTCATTATGGTCCCTTTTCTTACAACAACCACATCCGGCCGCCATACCAATCTGTACCCCCGGAAGTCGCCGCCATACCAATCTGTCCCCGATTTTGAAATTTTTCGATGACTTATCGTCTTTTTTTTTATCGAATTTCGACTACGCATCCCAGAGCCATTTCACTGTATGCTATACACTATGGTGCAAACACTTGCAAAATAAATTGCTAAACAAAAATATTAAGGAAATTCAACTAAGCAATATTTGAAAGATTATTTCTTTCATTTAGTTTGTTTTCATTTTAGATAGTATATTTTAGATCACACATTTGTGATCCGTTTAGCAGCGATTTACAATTAATGGTAATGAAATTAAATATTTTATAAGTGAATATTTGAAAAATATAAAAACGCGCATAGATCTTTATAATTCCCACTGCTGTAAACATCGATATTAGTTACCCGGCGTCTCCTCAAAACAAAATTCTGTCATCACAAGCACCATTATAACATAGATTTCAAATGGAGACCGCCTCTGTCTTCTGGTATAACAGAGATGCCAAGGCAATTGCTTTAACAAGATTGCCTTAACATGAGCTGTCAGTTTGGTGATTTGACAGCTAATTTTTCATTTCAACGAAAAATTCACAGTGGCAACAACTCCACATTGAACGTGAAATTTCGCACGGCGTCCATTTGGCTTGAGTGTTTGGGCTTAAAAAATAAATAAAAAGAACATTAAGTGCATATATACAGTTTGCGAGCATCATCGCCAATTTTAAACAATTTTTTTTAACTTTCTAAGTGCTTCTGCGTACACGGCATGCCAATTCGGCGCCATTTTGCAAATTATGTCTAACATAATGAAGTGCCCACGCATATGCAAACATGGATTTTAGACATGATTCTGGTAGACAAAATTAACATAATTTTTGTTTTGTGGAGTTTCGGCGTTAATAGCTGCATACAGCGATTTTATCGTCATTTTGAAGATTTTTCAAAGAAATGACGGTTTGACGATTTTTCCTAACACATGACGACTTTTTTTGTTCATCCTCTTTTTTTATTAAATAGTGAAACTGGCATTATTAAAAACTTCAAACCATCTCAGTATAATATTAAATGGTTGTCTTCATGAAATAAATCCTTATATTTTATATATTTTATTATGCAAGTATTTGTATGAATTCTTCTCTTTAAAATAAGAAAGAAACAAGAAATTGGCGATGTTTTCGCTAAAATCACGATATTTATTTGAAAAAAAAAAAAAAAAAATGATTTTTCTTCAAAAGAATTCGGCAGCGCTGGTTGCATACTTTTGGGCTGTGATGAAATTACGTACATAAATACATATGTACATACATACATACATACATACATGCATACATGCATACAGGTGAAGCTAATAAAAGCGTGTAAGTTATTTAGCAAAAAATTTTTTTGCCAAATTAGGCTAGGGCTTCCTAGTTTTTAATCGGCTCTTATTAAACAAGAAATGTAGGGAATGGTTGCATTAGACATGACTTAGACTTTTTTATCTTCGAAAAAAGTTGGATTCTTGAATTATTTGCTTAAGACTTCATTTCTGGTCAACTTAATGCTTTTTCATACCGAAATTAACTAAAATCGTTGGGAGAAGGTTAATGAAAGTAGATTCTACATAAATTTTGTTGCCGCGATTCTCCGTCTTAAAAAAGTTGAAAATTAAAATTTTCAGGTAAATAGTCCGAATGCAGGAGCTTACCAAACGTAAAAATCCTTTGCTCCGGGGCCCTGGAAAGTATAGACCGTGTGCAAAAACTAACGTACTGGCAACACTTTCAGTAAGAATGATTGGAAAATTCGGAACAAAACCGGCTAATTGCAAAGACCTGGGCCATGATCCAATAATTCTATATGGTCGTAGCGGCTAAAAGAGAATATTTGGATAAGCCTTGGTGCATATTCGTCATCAGGATCCACCTATACAGGTCGGCACTTCAGATCCACTGACTTCTTCTTCAACAGCTATCCAATTTCTCTGCTTCTGCATATTCTATACATACATTCGTGTTTACTATTGGTCAAATTCTTCGTTCTCTGAGTTTCTCCATCTTTCGCTCGTGAGCTGAATGTCAAATTATTTCGTTCTCCTTTCAGTTTTGACATTCCGTTTGACATTCAGCTCACGGCATGTTTGTGTGTATGTATCATGGACCGACCTGGTAATTGGATCATGTTCGTCACATGATGCAATAATAAAATGGTGGACGCAGCAGAGGACGGCTATTTTGTTTTTGGAATAGTAAGCTGTCAAATTATCGTCTTTTGTTTTGATTTTGCCCTCTTGCACGTGTTATTCGTGGAAATAGCTTGTGTGTTCGCTTGTATGTTCGCTGGCGTTTTTTCTGTTTTTGACATTCTTATCTACGGCCGTTCAACGGTAATCGCCTATTCTCTTTTGGCTGATACGACCATATAGAATTATTTGGTCATGGTCATAACCTAACTATAGAAGGTCCATGCAAGGGAGAGTAGCTCTTCTTACGCGAGTTTGTAGCTTATCTCAAACTATTGTCTTTTGTTTTGATTTTGCATTCTTGCACGTGTTTTTCGTGGAAATAGCTTGTGTGTTCGGTTGTGCGTTTGTGTGTTCGGTTGTGTGTTCGCTCGCGTTTTCTCTGCTTTTGACATTCTTGAAAGACGCCATCTAACTGTAATCACCTATTTTGCTTCACATAAGACGACCTGGATATAGATTGGTCTTGGTCATGATTCAACAATAAAGGTTTACGCATGACGACATACCTTCATACATAGTGGGGCGAGAAGTGTCATGCAAAGAGGAATGTAGAAGAATTTGACAGATTCGGCCCCTATGGAAATGCTAGGGTACGTGTGTGTGTGGCATATATCAACAAAAAAAATGCTTGTGTTCGTGTGTTTATGAAGATTGAAGAAGAAGTCAGCTGATCTTATGCATTCTCCTTATTTGTTCCTCCATGGTCTTGGTCATGGTTCGTCATTTTGAAAACTTCAGTGTTAGCCATGGGTAATGGCGCAATTTTTTTGGCGCTGATACAATAACGCCAGCGCCAACCGTGGCGCCAACTCACGGTACTGGCGCAATAACACCTTTAGCGCAATTGTCATCGAATAATCGATAAATAACATTTTTTCGCTTGTTACTGTTTACCATCCCCGTTTTATTTCTTTTGGCGCAATTCTGCTTACATATACGAGGGCACAATTAATTTTAATTTTCATAATCATTTGGAAAAATATTCCGTATATATGTGAAAATATGCTGGAAATTAGAGTCACTTAGATCACTATCAAGCACACATAATTGTGACGTTGTCATACGTATACATATACTATGATGCTGTTATTGGCGTTGTGGTTGCGCCATTTTACACTAGCGCTATATTGGAGCTGGTGTTAGCGCACGAAATTGAGTCAGTGTTATATTGCAATAGCGCATCATTGAGTTGGCGCTACATTGAGTTGGCGCTATACTGAGTTGGTGCTACATTGAGTTGGCGCTATATTGAGTTGGCGCATTTCCCAAATCGGAGTTAGCGCAATAACACCAGGGTTGGTGTTAGCGCAATTGCGCCGCGCAGCGCAGTGTTACCCATGCCTATTCAGTGTTCCGATTTCGCTTCAATAAATAAGTTTATACAATTTGTTGTGTGCTGTGTGTCGCGTGTCCGAAATCAATCGTTTAACTTTTATGTTGTTAAATAAAAACCTGGTAGGAAGAGAAAAAGAAAATATTGTTTAAAAACAAAATATTTTAATTTTATGTCAAAATATTCATTATGTGAAAAATTTTGTGAAGAAAAAAGTGGCCGAGTACAATAAAAAGTAGTTAGGGTGCAAAATGCACCACAAAAGATAAACCAAAGTGCAACAGCAAAACGCAATCAGAAGAAAATGGAAGAGTTGGCTCATTGTTGTTTGTGGCTCGCTTTTACGTATACGTGTTTGTGTGAAGTGGAGTTTTGACGAAGGAAATGCGCTGAAAAGGTAGCAAAAAAATAAGAAAAATGCAAACATAAAAGAAAAGGAAGGTTGAATAAAGAGTGTGCAATGAAATGGAAGTTAAACAAAAAAAGGTGTTCGCGTAGGAAAAGAACATAAAATTCGATAATAATAAAAAAAACCCCTTCAATTAATCTCCTAAGAAACGGAAGTAGCGCACTTAAAAAAATAAAGCAATACTTTATGTACTTAACAAAAGCGTTCGTTCAAAGTCCACGCATTTATTTGTGTGAAATAATAATCTTACGGCGAATGGAGTGACTAAGGACGCCAATAATAAAGGTAATATTTGTGAGTTTTTGCATATGCATGCAAGTTTATGCATACATACATACATACATTTTACCATGTAGAATTAGAATATACATAGGTAGAGGGAAAATTTTCCAACAGTCTACCACGCGTTGAAAAAAGGACTTGTCGGGCGTTGTAGAGGAGGTCCTGCTTATTCAAAATCCAAAAGTCCCGTCGACCGGAGATATTTGTCAGTTGTAAAATTTACAAAACAACCCCAAAACTGTGCAGTATTACCGTATGAAGACACTTATAAAAACACGCACTATGTATATTTGTGTGCAGAACACCTTTTTGCGTTGGCGGCCTTCGGCAGCGCTTCAAAAAAAATAACCCTCAGCCGGCAGAATTCTCTTTCTGGGGTAACATCTATGGACCCATCACACTACCAATAAACTACCAATAAACTACCAACAAATATCTCGTGAACTATAAGCCCCCGGCAGGTTTTGATTTTAGTTTTGAGATCTGTGAGAGGCCCTCTACCTCCCTGAAAAAGTCATTTTTCTCGGACCGTGGTTCCTTAATCTAAGGCCTACCCTCTTGGTAGACAGATGGAAATCTGAGCCTACGTAGATTCTACAAAGCAGAAAATAAAAGTTAAGTCCATCTACCTTTGGCAAATATGTGTGTATGTTGGTACTAGCCCCTTTTAGCAATGCTATAAATTTTTTTTAAATATACATACATACATATGTACATATATTCTTTATTTGCAAACGGGAACAGGTGTCAGACTAAAAATAAACTCACCTACATATATGTATACATATGTACATACATCTGCATTTACATACATGCACCCAAGTTGTCATAACAAAATGAAGCTGAGGGGATATTTGCTTAAAGTAGAAAAAATTAACTTAAATATTTCTAATTCTTAGCGCGATTGTTCTAAATCTTCGTCCATTTCTAAAAATTTGCATATATATGTTGTACATAGCTCATCTTTTCAGTTGAGGCTATATTAAAAAAAAAGCAAGAAACGAACAAAAATGCGTGTAGCCGAAGCCATATTTACCTTAACAATATGTTATGTATATGTATATACAGTCGCGTGCAGTCAATTAGAAACAAGGTGGTACCTACTTCGCAAAGCAAAATTTATAAAATTTGAATTTTAATTAACATTAAACATTATTTGGCTATACTTTCCTTAGCCGGACCAATTCTTTTTAATTTCTATAATACAAACAAAAAAGAAATGAAATTCACTGGGAACGTTCAGGGAGGTCTCATCTACAAATATATACATATGTACATAAATGTATGCATATCATTTTTTACTCAAATATTAATTGTTTACTAAATATTTGCGGTTAAAAAACCAGAAATTATTCGTGTATTCATTTCACACTTTGGAATGAAAAATGGCGTAGAAAGGTGTTCACGCAAAAGTATTGTGGATGGGTCCGTAGATTCTACCCCAGAAAGAGAATTCTGCAAACTGGATTATTTTTTAAAGCGCGGCCGACGGCTGCAAACACAGAAAGGTGTTCCACGCAACTATATATGTACATATCTTAATTTCGGAAATTATGGGCCTCCGGATTATTCCAACTTCAGATATGCTTTATTACAAAGCATACTAAGTATGTACCACCTCGTTTCTAATTAACGGCACGCAGCTATAATATATAGTACCTACTTACATACATACTTATACAAACATGAATTGGATGATGGAGTGTGCAATAGAACGAAGAAGAGAAGCAAATTGATAAAAATAGAGGTTAGGAAAGAGTAAACAAAAGAGAAAGAAACAAATTTATAATCATTGTAGAGTAAAGAACTGCTTGAAGTAGGTACCTACAGCATAATCTAGAAATGATTGATGTTTCAATGCACTTTGGATATCGAAATGTCCAAAATCTCAAGGAACAATGGGTTTTTTGTTATAAAGATCTGTTAGTAAATAAGCGCATTGAAGCCCTACACGTTTCTCCGAGCGGCAACATAGAAATGATCCATTTCCGGCATTTTTCTGCGTTACATATTCCATTTGATTCTGCTCAATAGCCAGGGACAGTCTACATATATCACTTGTAAATATGTATATCAAGGAACAAAAGAAGATGAAAGAAAGATTCTTCTATTGTGAATAGAAATTAAGCTGATAAGATAACACCGCCAGCGATAAGTATACATATAGTACGTATGTACATATGTATGGGCTCAGTATCGGTCTTTTCCTCCAAATACATATATCTAGCGTACTCCAGAATCGGAAGCATCTTCCTTGATTTACATCAAGGTTTTGGAATTAAAGCTCTAAGGCATGACATAACCTAGTCAGCGCAGCTAAATGACATGTAAGTAATTAATGGGCCGTATTAATAAAAACCAAGCAAATGCTTTTACTCAAGATTTAAAAAATTTTACAATAATTTGTATGAACCAAATTTCGAAATTTGAGTAAAAGGTCTGAAACCTTAAGCAGAAGCAAATGCTTGGCTTTTATTAATATGACCCAATGGGTCTTGAGTAAAAGCATTTGCTTGGTTTTTATTAATAAGGAAGTATGGCCCAATATCGCATCTCTTATTTAATAGGGATTTAACTCAAAAAAACAAACTTTTATAATTTGAAAGAGTTTAATTCTACGGCTAACTACAAGATCACTTCTTTTCCGCCATTTTTATCTTTTTGAGTATTTTCTCACACTGAACCCAAAGGCACGGTCCAGATATTGAAATATACGACAAAATCCCAGAAATCGAAAATTTCGAGTTGATATGATGATGTTTTGCTCGACACTGTATAGAAATAAATCAAAATGTCTACAAAAAAGTAAAGGGCTCCAATTTTGAACTACTTGATGTGTTGAAAGCCGGCTAAATCACAATACTTAATTATTGTGGGCCTGTCGTATAATGGCGTTAAAAACATGCACAATAGGGTAGGTGCATATGAATGTATGTAATAAAAGTGTGTATGTTGGATGCATTCATACTGCTGGGTCATAAATGCATTCATATACATACAATGTATGTATGTACATACATACTGAGAAAATACATTCAAGTCTTTGGTGATTAAAAAATAATAAATTACTTAACACTCTCTCCCTGTAATCAACTAAAGGTCACCCGAATGTAAATATATATGTATGCATGTATGTACATATGTCTATTAGTATTTAGTAAGTATGTACATATGTAGTACGCAATCGGTGCACAAAATCAGCAAAGGAGATGAGAAAACTACGACCAAGAAAAACTGACAATTTTGGCAAAAATTCGCAAAGCCTATATGTATGTAAGTACATACAAAATACTTACGTACATGTTTGCGGAAATTCTTTTGCAGCAATGCAACCTTCCAACCCGACACATAGTTGACTTGTGTTTTATTAGCGTTGATGAAAACGTTAGATCGGAGTCGGAGCTTTAGCGAAAATTTGCTAATAGGCGCAAAGGGGAGTTAAACGTTTAAAAGATTAAGTACTTAGATTAAGTATAAGTACACACATGGATATGAACCTACAGAATTATACATATGTATGTATGTATATACATACATACATCCTTACGTAGAATATGTTGAGACAAACGAGAAATTCTGTGATATACATACTTATGTAGGTACACTTAGTAACTTTTCACTTCATCCACATGTGAAGGTCATTAAAATTTGCAAAAGTACGGCAGAAAAGTACAGAAAGGTAACTTTAAGGTAGGTATTTATGTATTTGCCTTGGTTTCTTCAAAATTTAATTTTTTTTTAGTTTTAGGAAAACTTACCTCATTTATGTTTCTTTTAAATTAAAATTTTTTTTTCAACTGAAATCTTGTTAAAACTACCAAATGATCCTCTTCCTAAATAAACTAAACTAGTAAACCCGGCCACGCGATGCTGTGGCTTTCAATTACACTGTGCGACAATTTGAGGGTGGAAGACCACTTATTGCCACATTTGAAAATTTTTTGATATACCTTCATAGCTACTGGTTCTTTTTATTTTCTGTGGACCTAGATTTTTTATACATAGATTTTGACCAAGGAGCCCCATAGTCAAGTTTTGTGCCGAGTATTTTTCTAGACTATGGTAACCTTAAAGCGACCTACAAAAGGCCATTTGGCGTGATCCTCCTTTTCTTTCTAGTTCTCTTTCTCTTCCCCTTTCCCCTTTATTTGCGATTTATTTTCCCTTTATCCATTTTATTTTTCATATTTCCTCTTTCGCTTCCTGTCCTTCGCCATATCCGACCCTTTCATTTTCCTCTTCCCTTTCCTTTTATTACCCAACTTCATTGCTAGGCCTTGCATGACACCTCAAATTTAAAAATGAGATAAACTGTAGCGTAAAAATGGATTATTGAACGGTGGCACCCTTTTTGTAAAAATTTTAATAAATTACTCATTTCCATGCCAATTCCTTTCATATGACACCTCAAGTTTAAAAATCAAACAAACTATAGCGTAAAACTGAATTTTTGAACAGGTGGCAACCCTTTTTGAAAAATGTCTATTAAATTGCTCAATATCAGGTCAAGCCCCTTCATATGGTGCCAAAAATTTTAAAATCAAACAAACTATACAGTAAAATTAAATTTTCAAACATCTGGCAACCCTTTTCAAAAAAATTAAACCTTCCTGCACATCTGCAGGTCAAGCCCTTTCATCTGACACCACATTTTCGAAAACCGGTATAACGGTGTAAAAGTTATGGTGCTTACAAAAAATCGCTTAGCGTAATATATATATAGATATGTATGTATGTATGTGTTGCCCAATTGGAAATCCCATTTGCTGGCTGTTTTCGAACAAATGGAAAATGCTAAAATAGCTGAAAATGTTTATTTTAGCACTTGTGCAATAGTTAGTTATCTTAGTTTAGTTTTTCAAATGCTCACAGCAGGGAAGCCATCTAATTAAAATATGTAAACACAAATCTTCAGCCCAACATCATTGACCTCGATTTTTAATGTGGACAAACGAAAAAAAAAAATAAGCACAAAGTGTAAACAAAAGTTCAAACTAACGCAAGGCTTATCCAATACAGGTTAAGTTACTTGCGTTTGCTTTATCTTGTTTCTTCTTTAAAAATGTCAATGTGAAAGAGGAGAGAAATGAATTTCAATGTAAAATTTTTCCCAATTCGTTTTGTCTGACATTCACACTTTTTAGTATACATACACAATTCCAATCAGCTTATCTACTACGATATCCTTCTTTAGATAATTCTTGAACTAACGTGTAAATTGATTTGTTGCGCGGGCCAGTTTAGGATTCAGGTCTCTGGGTCTTTAGTTGGCCGCATTTGCTTTAAACAGAAAATCTAAAGAGCTAATCTTTATATATATTACGCAAAGCGATTTTTTGTAAGCACCATAACTTTTACACCGTTATACCGATTTTCGAAAATGTGGTGTCAGATGAAAGGGCTTGACCTGTAGATGTGCAGGAAGGTTTAATTTTTTTGAAAAGGGTTGCCAGATGTTTGAAAATTTAAATTTACTGTTTAGTTTGTTTGATTTTAAAATTTTTGGTACCATATGAAGGGGCTTGACCTGATATTGAGCATTTTAATAGAAATTTTTCAAAAAGGGTTGCCACCTGTTCAAAAATTCAGTTTTACGCTATAGTTTGTTTGATTTTTAAATTTGAGGTGTCATATGAAAGGACTTGGCATGGAAATGAGTAATTTATAAAAATTTTTACAAAAAGGGTGCCACCGTTCAATAATCCATTTTTACGCTACAGTTTATCTCATTTTTAAATTTGAAGTGTCATGCAAGGCCTAGCACTGAAGATGGGTAATAAAAGGAAAGGGAAGAGGAAAATGAAAGGGACGGATATGGTGAAGGACAGGAAGCGAAAGAGGAAATATGAAAAATAAAATGGATAAAGGGAAAATAAATCGCAAATAAAGGGGAAAGGGGAAGAGAAAGAGAACTAGAAATAAAAGGAGGAGCACGCCAAATGGCCTTTTGTAGGTCGCTTTAAGGTTACCATAGTCTAGAAAAATATTCGGCACAAAACTTGACTATGGGGCTCCTTGGTCAAAATCTATGTATAAAAAATCTAGGTCCACAGAAAATAAAAATAACAAGTAGCTATGAAGGTATATCAAAAAATTTTCAAATGTGGCAATAAGTGGTCTTCCACCCTCAAATTGTCGCACAGTGTAATTGAAAGCCACAGCATCGCGTGGCCGGGTTTACTAGTAAAATTTATATCACGCTTGAAAAGTGAGAAATAATGCGCAAATGTTTGTATGTGCTTACTTGTGCGTATTTTGTATACGTACAGTAGGGAGATGCTTAAAAATCAAACGAACGATTTTATTTAGTTTCACCCCTTCCATCGGTAACAAAATGACCAAAGCTTCTAGCATTTAAAACTTGGTGCCGATTGGAGAAGGTTAATGGATCAAATTTCAGATTACCATATACGACATCACTAAACCGTCTCCAATCATGATCAAAATTTATATGTGATATCTTCCACTACTTATAATATTGAAGGATAAAAAACATCCTATTAATATGGTTATCTGGACTTTGACGCTTGCGTGACACCCCTTACTATGTAGTCTCTAAAATTTCTATGAATGGCATTGATCTAGCGAGCGAGACGGAGGAAATCTGTTGTGAAATTTGTCTCCATACATTCGAGAACCACCCTAGTGCATACATACTATGTATGTATGTGCACAACGGATAAGATTTTTCGGAGTCTGCTGTTCTTTATGACTAGCACAAAATATTTTGGGCTCTGCTTAGGAAACACGTACGTAAATATTTTCTTCCTAAATAAAATAGCACACTTTTCTTTTAAGTTTTGTGGCAACTATTTTCGGAAAATTTGGAAATAATCAAGAATTTTTCAATGCTGTTATTAAAATTTGTATTACTTAAGTTTATTTTTCCGATACTTACACCATCAGCACCCAAAAGATTCGAAATATTTTAATTGCCTCCCAAAAAATGCACTTTAATGTTGCTACATTTTTTATTTATTTATTTTCTTACTAGAACTTCGCTCGCATTTTACGGCATATCCGGTCTGGTAATAACTCAAATGTCTTATCTCCTGAGTGATTTGTGCACGTTGCACAAATTGACATTCCATATTTTTAGAAAACTTTAAATAAAATTTTTCGGTTGTATGTAGGAAAAACTGTGAAAAGCTTTTGTTATGCTTTGGATTTATCTATTTTTTTCATTCATTTTCATTCCTAAAAGTTGAACATTTCTAGTCAACATACATACATAGATAATAAAAAAGTCAACAAAAATAAAAAAAGTGTCATGGAATTTACATGTAAAGCCACCACAACCATCTGCTGCTAAGCCATGAAAAATAAATGTGTGTAGCTACGAAAAAGAAAACAAAAATTTTAAAAAAGCATTGCTCAAGAAAGATATCCATACATCCATCTACTTATTTATAAACAAAAGTTTTACGCTATTTTTCTTTCTTATAAAATATGTAAAGTAGTGCAGCAGCATCGCTTCGTCAATGCAGAAATAAGCATATTTAAATGGATAGAATTCCTGGAATTCAGGGACCGCAAACAGTTGCTATTTTAACACGCTTTTATTAGTATTTTCAACTGTATGTTTGTATTTAAATGCCTCCTTTTGCTTTGTATACTTTTAGGCGAATGCGTGTGTATCCATATAAGTACTGAATGACAATTTTTTTTTTATTTTAGATCTTATTTTGGAAAATGAATATTTTGTCCAAAACAAAATTTAAATTCAGAAATTTTTAACCGGGCAAAGTATCTAAATTTAGTTCTAAAATAAATGCTTAAATTCTACATGATTAAACAATTGAATCTAACATATGTATCTAAGTACTCAAATATTTCTCTTTTTTTTTTCAAAACATTTCAATCGTTGCGTTCATTGATAGTACGCAGAAGTTTCAAGTTCTTCAAATTCATTATACTTAGTAGATATTGTTAGCTTTGTGTCGTGCAGTGTAGCATTGGCGATGATTAAAATAGATGAAGAATTGCACCCTAAGTTTTGAGGTGTCGCCGTGCTGGTGCCAAAGTGATGTCTTCCAGCGAAATTACACGAGGCAATTTTTTTCTTTTTTTTTGAGATAGAAGATTTCCCTTCTAAATGTCAACTGAATGCCAGAATTACATATGTATGTGTGTTCTATGTTGTATGGATGTATGTATGTGTATATATCCGTTTGCTAGTGCCTGCAGATGAGCATTAGGTTCCCATTTCAAAGGGGAATTTTCAACGCAACTAATTTTAGAAGAAGCGTACACATACGGAACACATTCGTATAAATCAGGGGAAGAATAATTGCTCAGTTCCTAGACATTTTATTGCGAAATTTCTTCAGCATGACATGGCGGCTTTACCGTGAAACATTTTATTTTCGCTTCCTTTTTGACAAAGCAAAAAAAACATATGCATCAAAACAAAAATTTAATCAAAGTATTGGAGTGGTTCATGGCCATGTGACTCATAAAATTGGACATCTCATGAGAATAAACACTACTCAATTCATCAAACAGTGTATATACATATGTATATGTAATTAGTTTTGGAAAAATGGACACTTGTCAGAATATAGACCCAGTTGTGGACGCGGATGTCGCCGGAATTTATATCAGCGATATTGGTATCGATTCGAAAGGTGTTAATCAGGGCTTCAACGTAGAGATATTTTTAAAGCGAAATCTTAACCGATGCCCAATGTACATATAGGCCCAAACATGGACGATGGATGGTAGGGTGGGGCGATTTACTAATCTATATCTCTCATTTTTCTGAGTAGAAACTCCTCCACGACACTTGTCTAAAATTAATTTTGATGTTCCGGAATTTGGTTTTTATGAACCAAGACGAATTTTTGAAAATAAAAATTTGGCAAAAATCGACAAAAAAATATCCAGGCCAATATGCACATAGAGTTGAAGCAGAATTTTATGCTGAATCCAGATATGAAATCGAAACTAAAATCGGATGATCCGTTTTCGAGATATAGCGTGATTTCCGGTTATGGAGGCTGAGTGCCCAAAATCGCATATTTCGCGATTATCTCTTGTTGTGTATAATACATCTTAATTTTTTTTGCAAACTTTTTACAGATAAGTCAATACAATATATGAACAGTATTTTAAAATATTAATTTATCTTCCGGTATAGGAAAGCTAGAATGCACTCTTTTTTCCTTGGCCCAAAAGCGCGGTATGGGTTCTCTATGTTGTAGTCATCCGATACCGATGATTTCCGCCGACAGCGCTTTGTTTACAATAAATGCTCTAAATACAAAATTTCAGAATTTTAGCTGCAAAAATTCGAGAGTTATTCCCTAAAACGTAGACTTATGCTTCTTAAATTTGTTTTTTGCTTCCAATAGTACGCTATGGCGTATGAGTAACCTTGAGTTTTTGTTTAGAGTTGACTAAAGTGAAAAAAACAAGTCCAAACAGCATACGTCTACGTTTTGGGTTATAACTCCTCAATTTTTGCAGCTAAAATTCTGAAATTTTGTACTTAGCGAATTTATTGTACACAAAGCGCTGTCGGAGAAAATCATCGGTATCGGATGACTATAACATAGAGAACCCATACCGCGATTTTGGGCTAAGGAAAAAAGAGTGCATTCCAGTTTTCCTATACAGGAAGATAAATTAATATTATAATATATTGCTCATATATTGTATTGACCTATCTTTAAGAAATTTGTAAAAAAATTTAAGATATATTGTACACAGCAAGAGATAATCGCGAAAATATGCGATTTTAGGCATTCAGCCTCCATAACCGGAAATCAGGCTATATCTCGAAAACGAATCATCCGATTTTAGTTTCGATTTCACATCTGGATTCAGCATAAAATTCTGCTTCAACTCGATGTGCATATTGGCCTGGATATTTTTTTGTCGATTTTTACCCAAATTTATTTTCAAAAATTCGTCTTGGTTAATAATAACCAAATTCCGGAACATCAAAATTAGTTTTAGAAAAATGTCGTAGAGGTGTTTTCTACTCAGAAAGATGAGAGGAATCCGAATTTCGATGGCGCGGTATCGATTAATTTCCCTCCATACAAATCACCCCACCCTAATGGATGGGTGTCAACGGCATTTTTTAAAGTAAGTTGGTATCAAATGGGTGGTCTTGATCAGGGTTTTAATATAGATGTCTTTGTCGGCTCACTAAATGTATGTCAAAACGTGAACTCGGTTGGCCCTGGAAAGGAGGGAGAGGATGGATAGGACAGGATAGTAATAGGGATAGGAATATAGATAAGGATATGGGTAGGGATAGGGATAGGGATCGGGATAGGGACAGGGATAGGGATATGGGTAGGTATAGGGATATGGGTAGAGATAGGGATGTGGGTAGGGATAGGAATAGGGATAGGGATAGGAATAGGAATAGGGATAGCTATAAGGATAGGGATATCTTACACCTTATCCTATGTACCTCATACCGTATTCCTTATTACCTAAGTAAACCTTAGACTCTGTCTTGTAAAAACTCGCCCATGGATTTAGCTATCGATACCCGCCCATACTTAATTTATAAATAGTACAAAAATAGGAGCATATTTATTTCGGCATCAATATATATGTACACACATTTATGTAAGCATACCCATACAAACTTACGAAATCACACCCAAGCCATTTGCTTTTTTCTACAGTTCTAAGTAAATATATGTGTATGTATATAAGAATGAGATTGCGGTCGTCGCCATTGAATTGGGGGATACAAATATTTCAGATATTTTCTATTTTTTATTCCCGCCAAAGTCCATATTTTTTGTTTGTGACTTCTGCGACAGCCAGCAATGCCCCATGCAATACTTTATGCGAAAATGTGACAGAGCTACAAATGTATGCAAGTTTTTTTTTTGTTAATTCTTATTCCGTTGCCGCGTGTGCCACATGTGTGTGTCGGTTGCTTGTCATGCCACATTCCACTTTTGAGTTAATTAATGGCTGTGATTATGCTGTTCTCGTTTTCTTCAGAAGTTTGTACTTTGCTGCTGCTGCGTCGAAAGATTCATGTGCGTATAGGTAAATTGTAGGCATTTGTAGATGCGGCCATAAGCGCCAGAGCAGACTATCATGTATCTGCAAAAAAGTGTACCGAGATATTGAACAAACAGCAAAATAATTATTTTTAAAATGCGAGTAAAATAGAAAAAAGTGTTAATAGATGTTTTTAATTCTGTAAACATTTAATAAGAACATATTTCTAGTCATATGTAGTTACTTCTTAGATAACAACTCAACTTTTTTGAAAATGTTATTAAGGCTTTTCTGGGGAAATTAGCACTTAAAAAGCACACAAATTCTAGCCCATCAATTTTCAAATCCATTGAGTTTTGGAGGGGGGGAGGGGTTTGTCCAGCTGAACGCACTCGCTTTTCTGGCGCTCATGGCCATGACCTCGATATGTATTTATGCAATAAAATGCAGGGAAATTTAGTAGCTATGCATTGTTCCGGTTCTTAGCGAAGTCAACATAAAAACTGGTTGCGTTACCCTTGCCATTCCAAAGAAGGAAGTTGCTGAGTTAATTATATATTTTAGGTTTTACATGTGCGTCCTTTGGCGATTACATAGCTACATACATAACTACCAGAGCTGTAAAAAGCTGCAATCAGATTGTATTGCAATCATAAAAAGTGTATATTATTGTAAGCAGCTTTGATTGTAAATCATATTGCTAGTAAATTTTTTGATTGTAAAAACAAAAATTTCAAAAATTTAGAAGTATGTTATTGCAATCGACCTTCACCATCAATCATTTTGATTTCAGAAATTAGAATTGCAATAATTTACAAAAGTTTCATTGCAATCAACTTTGACCGTAAATCATTTTAATTGTAAAAATTACAATTACAATAATTTAAAAAAATTTCATTGCAATACACTTTTCTCGTAAATCATTTCATTACAATAATTTACAAAATTTTTCATTGCAATGAACTTCAAACGTAAATCATTTTCATTGTAAAAATTACAATAGCAGTAATTGTATTGTAATAAATTTTCATCGTAAATCAAATTTGATTGAAAAATGTTTGATTGCAAGGCTAGCAATAGCAATCATTTTCCTCATAACTTTATACGCATGCATTGGGACTGATGAAAGGCAAGCGCCTGGGTAATGCGAGTAATACCCGGCACTTATATCACACGCGTAGCCGCGTAATAACCCATGTCCTGGGTATATATGTACATATCGTCGTACCATACGAAAACTAGCACTTTCAAAATTTTTTACAAAGAAATTCTATGAAAGAAATTTTAATAGTGCTAGTTTTCGTATGGTACGACGATATGTACGTAGTTATGTACATATTGGATGCTGCCGGGCACACGGTACTGGCAATATTTGCAATCTTCAATATGTACATATAAAGTCTGGATGATAAGATGATGAGAAAGAGGATGAGGGTGTGGATGGGGATAAGGATATACATATATTTATTTTTGTACCATTTGCTTTTTCATTTACTCCCGGATATCTCATTACTGTCATACATATGTATGTATGGTTGTTTAACATAAATATATATAAAAAATATATAATATGTATTATACTTATCCCCATCCTCATGTTCAATTTTATCCATATCTTTATCCTTATACCCATCCGCACCCTCAACCTCTTTCTCATCATCTTATCATCTAGACTTTATACAAATTGACGACTGCAAATATTACCAGTACCGTGTGCCAATATGCACATTAGGGTGCATAGCATATTTTCTCAACCTCACCCCCTAGGTCGATGCTAATATAGTCTAAGATACCACATATATATTTTTGTCCTGATCGAACACCGTTAAGGGGTGTCGCACAGGTTCCAAACTCCAGAAAACTCCACAAGGCTCAAAAATTTAAGTTTAGTTTTTTTGCATATCTAATGCGCAAATCGATTGTCCTGTATTCAAAAATACTAAATTCAAATTTTGGTCCCGATCGGGGAGGTGGTTAAGGGTTGTCGCAGAGGGATCAAAGTTCAGACTACCATATAAAGACCAAAAAATTTAATTAATTATACCTTTCATGGGAATGAAATGGTATTATAACTTTGTGCCGAAACACGAATGGTGAAAGTACCAGAAGGAGGCGTGGCAGACCTACCAAAGTATATACCAATATGATCAGGATCATGAGCTGAGTCGATTAAGCCATGTCCGTCTGTCTGTCTGTCTGTCTGTCTGTCTGTCTGTCTGTCTGTTTGATCGCAAACTAGTCCCTCCGTTTTTGAGATATCTGCTTGAAATTCGGAATGTGAATGTATATTTAGGAGAAGCTGATCATTTGTCGGAATCGGCCGAATCGGACCACTATAACATATAGCTGCCATACAACCGATTGTTCAGATATGGACATTTTGGGGTATAACTTCTCCATTTGCAGGGCCGCCGAGAGAAAATCCGGGCCCGGGGTCAAAAAAACTACGGGCCCCCATACTAAATGAACAAATTCTCAAAATCAAAATTCAATGAATATATAGTTACGAACTCCACGTGGGTGGGAGGCTTGCCTCTCACCAAACAACAACAACAACAACTTTGACTGGCAGCTTGGGGGGCCCCAGCACCAGTAGGACCGCCGGAATGGTAGCGCTGGAAACGGCGAACCACCCGGCTCCTGCTGATGCTGAACACCTCCCAGGTGCTGGAACGGCGTACCTTCTCGCCGAGGCGGTGGCAATGGTCTCACGACCTGGCCACACCGAGCCAAAGGAGAAGGTAGCCGAAAGTAGGGACGATCGACGCCCGATGGATCCCAACTCCAGTGGGAACGCCGTCCAGCTCCTGCTGAGGCCAGGGGTCCATCAAGCGCCTTAAAGGCAACTTTTCCCCCGACGTCAGCGGCAGTGGTTTCACGACCTGGCCATGCTGATCCGAAGGGGAAGGTAGCCGAATCTAATACATCTACCGGGGGAGCGGCAGCGAGGGAAACTACGAGCCGCCTCCCCCTGGACAATAAACCCCAATATGGGGATAAACGGAGGGCCGCAAAGGTCCTCAAACGTTACGGGGGGGTGGCATTCGACACGCTGCCCCAGGACGTGAGGGAGGCGGTAGTTAGGGCGAAAGCTCTGCTGCCATCGTTCCAAAACGTGTTGGGGAAAAATGTGGAAAGTGTCACTCCCTTTAAGCGCCAGAGATCGGATGAGGAGTTAAAGCCCCATCCGAAGCGGCTACAGCAGCACGCCGGTGTGCCCAAGCCAACCTTCGCCGAGGTTGCCAGGGACAGGATCCTCGTTGGGGTCCTGGACCGCGGAAATGACCGTGGGGCCATCCCGAAGGACAAGTGGTTGTGGGTCCTGGCCGCCATCACCGACGCCATCCTTGACGTCGTGCTGGAGTCTCCAGGACCACCCCCACGTGGTAGAGACGCGGGATGGTACCAGGGCCAGATTAAGGTGCTCGCTTGCGATGACGCAAGGACCGTCAGCCTGTATAAGGCTGCGGTCGCGAGGGTCGGCGAGGTATACCCCGGTGCGCGACTAGAGGTCGTCGACTGGAAGGACGTTCCGATTCGGCCTAGGGCCAGGGTATGGGTTCCTGTAACCCCAGCAGCTCCTGAGCGGATACTCACGATGCTGCAGGTTATGAACCCATCCCTCCCTACGAAGAATTGGAGCGTCATTCGAGTCGAAGACGCAGTGGGCCCGAGAAGGGAGGTGGTCCTGGCGCTAAATAAGGAGGCTCTCGAGCCACTTAAACAGTGCCAGGGTAGGGTGAATTATGGCGTCGGGGATGTCATAATTCACGTGTACCGTGGCGACGCTCAGCGCGCCGCCGCTCCGGAAACCTCGGTGGACTCGGACATCGAGGCGCCCGAAGCGGAGGCGGATCTCTCCGACGTGGACAGCATGAAGTCCGCCACGTCAAACTGTGCAGATGCTCTGCATGATTTGACAATGGAGGATTTCGTGCTGGACAGCGACGAAGAGGCTGCCGACGTCACGGTGGTTGAGGGGGTGGGGGCTGTAGATACTCATGAGAGTGCTACAGATAAACCTCCACCGATCTAAAGCGGCTTCAGCCGCTCTCATCAGTCGCCTTTCTCAAGGCGACGTTGATGTGGTCCTCATCCAAGAACCTTGGGTGAATAACTTGAGGATTTGCGGACTGGGGGCCACTGGTTACAGGCTCATCCGAGCTTGTGTTGAAGGTAATATAAGAACCTGTATATTGGTTAAGTACGAGCTAATAATGTTTCTCTTGCCTAACTTCAGCGACGGCGACATTACTGCGGCCAGCACAACGATCAAGGGCACACCGGTAACTCTGGCATCGGTGTATATGCCCTATGATTCACACACACCTCCACCACAAGGCTTGATGATGGACCTGGTGGCCAAATATTGCCCCGGCCATCTACTCATCGGAGCGGACTCAAATTCGCATCATGTACAATGGGGCAGCTCTGACACAAATGAAAGGGGTGAGTCACTTTTTGATTACCTTTTGACAACTAACATGGTAGTGTGTAACATAGGTAATGAACCAACATTTATTACAAAAAATCGAAGAGAGGTACTAGACCTCACTTTATGTAGTGAAAAAACTCATGAGGGTGTCAAAGGCTGGCGCGTTCTTGATGAACACTCTTTCTCTGACCACCGATATATTGAAATAATCTTAGATTTCTCCATTCAACAATCCGTTTTAAAAAGGAACCCACGTAACACGAACTGGGATCTTCACAATGAACTATTTGTTAAGGGGCTACCGGATCTTCCACCCTGTAATCCCTCATCGACAGGGGAGTTGGAGGATCTGGTCGGTACCTTCACTAATGCACTTTCAAACGCTTTTAACTTAGCTTGTCCGGAACCAAGACCGCGTGGCAAGCGGAAACCTCATTGGTGGTCCTGCGATCTGGACTCACTTCGAAAATCTTGCAGGAAGCAATTCAATAGAGCCAAACGACTCGACAATGAGCCCGAGTGGCTGCAATATAAAGAAAATCTAAGGGCTTATAAAAAAGCCCTGAGACAATCGAAGAGAACCTCTTGGAGGAACTTCTGTACCGGAGTCGAAAGCGTCGATGAGACGGCAAGACTTAGATGCGTGCTCTCAAGGACACAAACGTCATTGGGCTACCTTCGGAAGCCTGATGGATCCTGGACCAATTCGGAAAAGGAAACTCTAGAGCTGCTGCTGGACACACACTTTCCTGGTAGCTCGCGAAACGGACTGGCGATATCATCAACGGGTATCGCTGTTAATATACCTGTGACTGAGGAACGGGTTAGGTGGGCAATCAAAAGCTTCAAACCCTACAAAGCTGCGGGACCAGACGGGATCATTCCTGCACAACTCCTATATACCCTGGAGACATCAGCAAGCTGGCTTCAACGCATCTTCGTTGCTTGTCTTGCTTTCAATCATATCCCGAATACGTGGAGACGCGTCTCGGTTATATTCATTCCTAAGGCTGGGAAAGCCTCGCACTATGAGCCGAAGGATTTTAGGCCAATAAGCCTTTCCTCCTTCTTGCTCAAGACGCTGGAGAGGATAATAAGTAATTTCCTCTCTATTACAATTGATAGTAAACTTCTCTCTGGATATCAACATGCATATCTTAAAGGGAAATCAACCGAAACGGCATTACATAGTCTGGTTTCTACCATTGAATCATCCTTGACCGATAAGGAGTTCTGCCTTGTGGCCTTTCTAGATATCGAAGGCGCTTTTAACAATGTCACCCCAGAGGCGATAAGCAACGCTTTAAGTCACTTAGTCGTTGACGTATCTCTGATTGGGTTGATTGATCAACTTTTGAGGGGAAGGATTGTACTCTCATCAATGGGCGAGGTCAAATCTACACGCTACGTCTTCAGAGGCACACCCCAGGGTGGTGTCCTCTCCCCGCTGCTATGGAACCTCACTGTCAACTCACTTCTAAAAAGAGACGCAGTTTGGGGCGGCGGGAGAGTCGTGGCATATGCGGACGACCTTGCTTTAGCATACAGAGGGAAGTTCCCACAGACCTTATGTGATCTGATGCAGGTAGCACTGCGAGAGATCTCAGCGTGGTCCTCTCGTTGTGGGCTCAGTGTCAATTCAAATAAGGTGGAACTTGTCCTCTATACTAGGCGGTATAAAATACCACCGTTAAATCTACCAGAACTAAATGGCGTTCGCCTGACCCTGGCCGACAAGGCTAAGTTCCTAGGGGTAGTTCTGGACAAAAAGCTGAACTGGAAGGATAACATCATTCAGCGCCAAAACAAAGCATATATTGCTTTATACACATGCAAAAGAGCCATAGGCAAAAAGTGGGGACTTAGTCCCAGCATTTGCAGGTGGATTTACACTGCGATCATTCGACCAATCCTGCTATATGGGGTCGTAGTATGGTGGCCTGCTTTGAGCAAGGCGTCAAACCTTAATGTTCTGAGCAGAGTCCACAGATCTAGCATGATCAGCATAAGTGGCGCACTCAGAACGACGCCTAGTGAAGCTCTGCAGGCCATCCTAGATATCTTGCCATTAGATTTAGCAGGTTTTCAAGTAGCGGCTACGTCAGCTCTACGTTTAAGAGAGTCATCCGGATGGCATACAAAAGCCACAGGACACTCTAGCATTCTAAGCAAATTAGGTTTTCTACCCGGTAGTACGGACCGCTGTACTACTACAATAGTTGCAGACAGCAACTACGAAACAAGGATTCCAGAAAGGGACGAGTGGGAAGAGCCAAATCGGTGCTACCCAACCCCAGGTAGCGTTTCCATCTATACCGATGGCTCGAAACTAGACAACAAAGTTGGAGGTGGAGTCTTTTCACAGGACTTGAATCTACAGCTAGCTTTTAGGTTACCCGACCACTGCAGCGTTTACCAGGCTGAAGTGTCAGCCATAATGGAGGCTGTCAACCGTATAGGACATGAACCTATCCACAGGGATCTATTCATCTTCAGCGACAGCCAAGCAGCAATTAAGTCTCTCGGCTCCAACTCGTTCAATTCTGAACTAACACTGGACTGTCGCCGATCTCTGCAGGAGATGGCCAAACAGACCCGTCTGCACCTCGTGTGGGTCCCGGGACATAGGGATATCGAGGGAAATTGTAGGGCAGATGAGCTTGCAAGGCAAGGCACTACCGAGCAGGTTCTTCCTGACAAAGAACGCATAGGTATGCCGTTTGCCACATGCAAGCTAATGCTTAAACAGCATATCTATAAACTAGCAAGCGATAGATGGCAACAGAACCCAGTATGTCGAACATCAAGACAAACCTGGCCGAATTGGGACCACAAGCGATCTCGTCAAATATGTACTCTAAGGAGAGAGGAAATCTCGAACCTTGTGGGGGTGCTCACAGGACACTGCCTTATCGGGAAACACGCAGAAAGACTGGGTGCACCCTACCGTAGATGCTGCAGAAGCTGCAAAGATGATGAGGAAGAGGAGACAATCGAACACCTCATTTGCCATTGCCCGGCTCTTAACAGCGCCAGACGACGCTTTCTTGGGACACCTTTCCTGGATAGCCTATCTAAAGTCGCGGTTGTCGACATAAAGGACCTGGTGAATTTCATTAGGGTATCAAACTGGTTTAAAAAGGAGGAGTAATCTGTTTTCTTCTTGTGGTATCACAATGGGCCTCTGCACTGGCCTAAGTGTGCCCTCATGGCAGCCACTCTAACCTAACCTAACCCTACGAACTTTAATTTATCTATACATTAATACAGATCAAGTAAATATGTTTACATGGAAATATATATATTACGGTGGGTCAAATGTATTGTTCAAAAGGTACATCCAGTTTCTGAATCCATGGGTCATACTGAGTAATATTGTCCGTGGGACCATAGGTCTGAATGAATTTTGTTTCAATCATATATGTAATACTTCTATATTGCTAACAATCTATCTAATCAATGTGTTTCAGTTACGCTATTCATGAACTCGGTTCTGACTGCATATGTAATTTGTGCGCATGCGTCAACACAAGCAAAAGTCGTGTATGTGAATATATGTCACATACACATTTGTAAAATTGTAGTAGCATTACAAAAAAAAACAGAAGGGGGTTTAAAAGGGGTCGTTATTCCCTTCATATAAAATTTTCATGATCGTTATAAAAACACAAAGCAGTAGATTAAACAATGAAATGCCAATCTTTCGAAAACAAAATAATGTATTTATTATTTCAACGTATTTCGCAACCAAATAACATGCATACCTACATGCTCGTGAACGTCCAATGAACGCTCTTTGGAATTTCATTTTTATTTCATTTTATACCCAATATGCACAAGTAAAATTATTAGTAAGTAATTTGTTTTCATTTGAATCTAATTTGAAATTGGGAAACGAGTTGAATATCCATTCGACCTCAAATCAATTTCCAACTAAAATGTTTCTTGGGTATGTACACACATATATATGTACATACATAAGTACAAATTAATAAAATTCGGACTTATCTTTGTTAAATAAAATACCTATTTCATAGTATCAACATTTTTCTGTGGTTCCCCTTGTTTTTGGAAACAAAAGTTTAACGGCGCCCATGGAATCTTGTTTCCCTTTCTAACAGTATATCGTTACTGTGATGTTTGACGAACAAAACAAGTGAATACTAGCAATATAGAAGTATTATATATATGGTTTCAATATATATTGCTTTATTTGTATGAAATAAATTTCTTTAAATTGGAATACAAATATTTGTTGGTAGTAATTTGGTATATCAAAAGACTTTAATTAACACAAGTGAGCCTTTCTGGCCTTAGCAGCAGCAAAATTATCTATTATAGTGTCAAAATCCAACTGTCTCGCTGTTGGTGCTTCAATACAAAGTATGCCAAGTCCTGTGAGACGTTCTTGAGTTGAACACGATCGATGGAAGTTCTTTATTCTTGCAAGAACACTGAAGGAACGTTCAGCATTAGTTGCTGTAACAGGTATGGTGCAAAAAATACGTTTTAGTGCAACAGCAATCGAATTCAACTGTACGAAGCACCAAAGCAAATTTTAGCTTCGCAAGCTTCGTTTGTTTTCGGCGTATCGCTGCTTACATACATACATACACGTACATACATATATCATGAGTGTCAAGTTAGCGAGGCACCCCTGGCAGATCGGATCCGGAGGGGGTGCATAATTAGTCCCTATTTAATCCCTAATTAATCCCGCAAAAATTAATTTTTTCCCTCAACTGCTTCCCGGAATTTTGGGGTGCCTCGCTAACTTGATATCAAGTTAGCGAGGCACCCTGTAAAAACTGTCTTAGGCATGAGATATCGGAATCGGGTTTGTGGCTTAATTAGTCCCTAATTAATCCCTAATTAATCCCGCAAAAATTAATTTTTTTGCTCAAATATTTTTTGAGTTTTTTACCAAAGTATGTCCGTGTCAAGTTAGCGAGGCACCCTAATAAAATTTTGAGATATCGAAATCGAACTTGTGGCAAAATTAGTCACTAATTAATCCCTAATTAATCCCGCAAAAATTAATTTTTTCCCTCAAATATTTATGGATTTTTTGTACCCGTGTAGATCCATGTCACCTTAGCAAAACACCCTAATGAAATTTTGTGATATCGAAATCGGACTTGTGGCATAATTTGGCCCTAATTAATCCCTAATTAATGACACAAAAATTAATTTTTTTCCTCAACTGCTTTTTGGAATTTTGGGGTGCCTCGCTAACTTGACATGTCAACTTAGCGAGGCACCCTGTAAAAACGCCTTAGACATGAGATATCGAAATCGGGCTTGTGGCTAAATTAATCCCTAAACAATGACGCAAAAATTAATTTTTTCCCTGAAATTTTTTTGGTTTTTTTGTACCCAAGTATGTCCGTGTCACCTTAGCGAAACACCCTAATGAAATTTTGTGATATCGAAATCGGACTTGTGGCATAATTTGTCCCTAATTAGTCCCTAATTAATGACATAAAAATAAATTTTTTTCCTCAACTGCTTCTCGGAATTTTGGGGTGCCTCGCTAACTTGACATGTCAACTTAGCGAGGCACCCTGTAAAAACGCCTTAGACATGAGATGTCGAAATCGGGCTTGTGGCTAAATTAATCCCTAATTAATCCCTAAATAATGACGCAAAAATTAATTTTTTCCCTGAAATTTTTTTGGTTTTTTTGTACCCAAGTATGTCCGTGTAACCTTAGCCAAACACCCTAATGAAATTTTGTGATATCGAAATCGGACTTGTGGCATAATTTGTCCCTAATTAATCCCTAATTAATGACACAAAAATTAATTTTTTTCCTCAACTGCTTCTCGGAATTTTGGGGTGCCTCGCTAACTTGACATGTCAACTTAGCGAGGCACCCTATAAAAACGTCTTAGACATGAGATATCGAAATCGGGCTTGTGGCTAAATTAATCCCTAATTAATCCCTAAACAATGACGCAAAAATTAATTTTTTCCCTGAATTTTTTTTTGGTTTTTTTGTACCCAAGTATGTCCGTGTAACCTTAGCCAAACACCCTAATGAAATTTTGTGATATCGAAATCGGACTTGTGGCATAATTTGTCCCTAATTAATCCCTAATTAATGACACAAAAATTAATTTTTTTCCTCAACTGCTTCTCGGAATTTTGGGGTGCCTCGCTAACTTGACATGTCAACTTAGCGAGGCACCCTATAAAAACGTCTTAGACTTGAGATATCGAAATCGGGCTTGTGGCTAAATTAATCCCTAATTAATCCCTAAACAATGACGCAAAAATTAATTTTTTCCCTGAATTTTTTTTTGGTTTTTTTGTACCCAAGTATGTCCGTGTAACCTTAGCCAAACACCCTAATGAAATTTTGCGATATCGAAATCGGACTTGTGGCATAATTTGTCCCTAATTAATCACTAATTAATGACACACAAATAAATTTTTTTCCTCAACTGCTTCTCGGAATTTTTCGCTAAGTTGACATGCCGCTTTCGATATCATACTTGGGTACAAAAAAACCAAAAAAACTTCAGGGAAAAAATTAATTTTTGCGTCATTGTTTAGGGATTAATTAGGGATTAATTTAGCCACAAGCCCGATTTCGATATCTCATGTCTAAGGCGTTTTTACAGGGTGCCTCGCTAAGTTGACATGTCAAGTTAGCGAGGCACCCCAAAATTCCAAGAAGCAGTTGAGAAAAAAAAATAATTTTTGTGTCATTAATTAGGGATTAATTAGGGACAAATTATGCCACAAGTCCGATTTCGATATCACAAAATTTCATTAGGGTGTTTCGCTAAGGTGACACGGACATACTTGGGTACAAAAAAACCAAAAAAATTTCAGGGAAAAATTAATTTTTGCGTCATTGTTTAGGGATTAATTAGTGATTAAATTAGCCACAAGCCCGATTTCGACATCTCAAAATTTTATTAGGGTGCCTCGCTAACTTGACACGGACATACTTGGGTACAAAAAAACCAAAAAAATTTCAGGGAAAAAATTACTTTTTGCGTCATTGTTTAGGGATTAATTAGGGATTAATTTAGCCACAAGCCCGATTTCGATATCTCAAAATTTTATTAGGGTGCCTCGCTATCTTGACACGGACATACTTGGGTACAAAAAAACCAAAAAAATTTCAGGGAAAAAATTAATTTTTGCGTCATTGTTTAGCGATTAATTAGGGATTAGTTTAGCCACAAGCCCGATTTCGATATCTCATGTCTAAGGCGTTTTTACAGGGTGCCTCGCTAAGTTGACATGTCAAGTTAGCGAGGCACCCCAAAATTCCAAAAAGCAGTTGAGGAAAAAAATTAATTTTTGTGTCATTAATTAGGGATTAATTAGGGATTAATTAGGGACAAATTATGCCACAAGTCCGATTTCGATATCACAAAATTTCATTAGGGTGTTTTGCTAAGGTGACATGGATATACACGGGTACAAAAAATCCATAAATATTTGAGGGAAAAAATTAATTTTTGCGTCATTGTTTAGGGATTAATTAGGGATTAATTTAGCCACAAGCCCGATTTCGATATCTCATGTCTAAGGCGTTTTTACAGGGTGCCTCGCTAAGTTGACATGTCAAGTTAGCGAGGCACCCCAAAATTCCAAAAAGCAGTTGAGGAAAAAAATTAATTTTTGTGTCATTAATTAGGGATTAATTAGGGACACATTATGCCACAAGTCCGATCTCGATATCACAAAATTTCATTAGGGTGTTTTGCTAAGGTGACATGGATATACACGGGTACAAAAAATCCATAAATATTTGAGGGAAAAAATTAATTTTTGCGGGATTAATTAGGGATTAATTAGTGACTAATTTTGCCACAAGTTCGATTTCGATATCTCAAAATTTTATTAGGGTGCCTCGCTAACTTGACACGGACATACTTTGGTAAAAAACTCAAAAAATATTTGAGCAAAAAAATTAATTTTTGCGGGATTAATTAGGGATTAATTAGGGACTAATTAAGCCACAAACCCGATTCCGATATCTCATGCCTAAGACAGTTTTTACAGGGTGCCTCGCTAACTTGATATCAAGTTAGCGAGGCACCCCAAAATTCCGGGAAGCAGTTGAGGGAAAAAATTAATTTTTGCGGGATTAATTAGGGATTAAATAGGGACTAATTATGCACCCCCTCCGGATCCGATCTGCCAGGGGTGCCTCGCTAACTTGACACTCATACATATATCACTGTACAAGAATTTGCATCATACCGAATTTTTCTGTTGCAACAGAAAATGAATTCAAATTTATGCTGCAAAGCCGACGCCAAAAACCAACAATTGCTTAAGTGGGGTGCAGACACGTTCAGAGTTTTATACAATTTGTTGAAATTTAAAATGATTGCTATCTACGAAAGGTGATTAAAGGTGTTGTTTGTTTATTTTCTGTAAGCAAAAAGCTTGGATATCATTTTGAGATTCCCCGGGCCCTCTAAAGCCCGAATTTCGTCGAGATCGGACCAATACAACATATAGCTCCCATACATCCGATTGTTCAGATACGGACATTTTGGGTTATAAATTCTCCATTGAAATCACGAAACTTTTTTCTACTGAATCTTTGCATAAATAATTCACAGAATTGAAAGTATACATTAAACAATTTCCGACTATGCAATTTTTCATTTCTCCATTCATGAAAGGTATGAAGTCTTCGGTACGGCCGAAGACAGCCGCGCTCTTACTTGTTTTTTTTATCTAATGGCCAAAGTCGATAGTCTTGTACTCAAGGATACCAAATATAAATTTTGGTCCTGATCGGAGAGGGTTAAAGGGTGTCGCCCGGGGTCGCATATGGTTATCTAAACTTTTACCCCTTTGGGGGTGTCGCCGTCTCCGATCGGGACCAAAATTTATTTATGGTATCTTTGATCATGCTGTTAACGATGTAGGGGGTGAGGTCGAAGAAAATCGCTAATCTGATTTTAAGGACACCGTAATGTACATACATACATACATACATATGTACCCGGGAAATGTGTTATTACGCGCAAACCGTGTTATATGAATGCCGGGTATTGCTCCAATTACCCAAGCGCTTGCCTTTCATCAGTCCCAATACATTCGTATAAAGTTATGCAAGCCTTGCAATCAAACATTTTTCAATCAATATGATTTACGATGAAAATTTATTACAATACAATTATTGCTATTGTAATTTTTACAATGAAAATGATTTATGAGAAATGTTTATTGCAATGAAATTTTTGTAAATTATTGTATTGAAAATTTGTACAATCAAAAAATTTCAATAAATTTTATTGCAATGAACTTGATCCCCAAAAATTTCAATAAACATTTATTGCAATAAATGGAAGGTAAATTATTGCTGATTGTAGTTATTTTACAATCAAAAATTTTATATAAATGTTTATTGCAATCTATGGAACACAAATTATTTCAAATTGCAATTTTTACAATCAAAAAACTGCAATAAATTTTCATTGCAATAAAATTGGAAGAACAATCAATGATTGCTGGGACGAATGATTGCAGCTTTTTACAGCTCTGATAACTACACTAAAAAAAAAACAACTTGCTCAGATTATGGAAAAGTGGGAATGATTTGGCGCTAAGGACACATTTTCATTTTTGTGATGTACCTTTTTTTTTTTTTAAATTAAGCAATAAAAACCATGTTTTAAAGAAAATTGCATTCAAAACAATGAAAATATGTTTTTAGCCCCGAATAATTCCAATTTTTCCATAATCTGAGTAATTTTTTTTTTTGAGTGTACATCAGCTGTGTTTTTTTTTTTTTTTTTTTTTCAAAGTAGTCTATGTCGAGTTATCCCACAATTGGGGTTTTATTATAATGCAAATCTTAGGGGAAACTCATTTGATCTGCTTAATTTTGCTTGAGTACTAAACAAACAAGACATTTACATATTTTACATATCCCCAACAAACCTTTGGAGTCTGAAAGGAACTTAACCCGGAATGTTCACACTCATTATGAGTTTATTTTCTTCTTCTTAAGGTGGTCGACTGATATGAATCTAATTTCACACACCATAATAATAATAATACAATGGCGCTTTTTATAACTCAGACGAGTTTTATGGCCGAGCTTCTCTCCCAATTCGAGGTGTGCTCCATTTTGTTTTTCCTACTAATTGTGTGGTCCTACAGTTTTATGCCGGCCCCGAACGGTGAATGTATTTTTTGTGAGAAGCTTTTTCATGGCAGAAATACACTCGGAGGGTGTGCCGCCCATTGCCGAGAGGTGACCGCTGCTCTTAAAAAATCCAATAGGGATTTTCACTAATTAGAATTTTTTTTTTGGTGTTTGCTCGGACTGTGGTTTGAACCCGAGACCTCTGGCATTGCAGGCGAGAACTCTACCCACTCGACCACAGCGGCCACAAGTGAATTTCACACCATATGGGCCTGAATAAGAGTCATAAAAGACTCCAATTGGACTCATATTTCCGACTTTTTTTTTTCTTCTACTCGTAGTATAACCAAAAAATATTTTTTTTTTTTTTGCATTTTCCTTCCTCTGACCTCTATTCGGTTTCCATGTACAAATATGAAGCTTCACCCCCGCTTGTTCTCCTCTTCTCTCATTGTGAAGTCCTCTGCGCCTACTGAGGCTCCACACATGATACATATTTCGGACTCATATCGGACTCCAAAATAATAAGTGCTCCGAGAATATTTGCTTGGTCGAACCAAATCGATATAACTTCTATGAACTGGATAAATTAAATTAAATGAATAAATTAAATTATCTACATGCCATGCCATTGAGGGCGGAAGATCTACAGTGGGTTGAAAGTCTACCTTCAATACTCAACTTTACGACATAAATATTTTGCATTGAACAAAAAGTGCTACAATGATTATCTGAGAAAAATGAAAATGAACATTTTTCGTAACCCTAAATCGTTTTATGGTTTTGTGAATTCAAAACGCAGAGTGAGCGGATTTCCCTCATCTATGAGTTTTCGGGATTGTGTGTCTAGTGATAATCAAAGCATTGCCAATCTCTTTGCACAATTTTTCGAATCTAATTATTCCAAAGATAATTTAAATTTCAGCATATACCCGTACCATCTTTCTCAAAATAATACAATTAATGTTACCTATATAAATTCAGATGAAGTTTTAGATCACCTTAAATCACTGAAAGAGTCTTTTAGTTATGGTCCGGATATGATCCCCGCATGTTTCCTTAAAAAATGTGCGGATCATATTCATCTACCTTTGTCAAAGCTATTCAACTTGTCATTGAAATTTGGTATTTTTCCTACTGCTTGGAAAGAATCCTTCATTATTCCTTTACATAAAAGCGGTATTAGATCTTCGATTGAAAATTATCGAGGCATAGCAAAATTGTCTGTTATCCCAAAACTGTTTGAGTTGATTACCAACCAGATAAAAAACTCGATTGAGTCATTGATTGTGAACTCTCAGCATGGTTTCTGTAGGGGTAAATCAACCATCACTAACCTTCTGGAATTTACAACAAGTGTTTCTAATGGGTTCAGGGAAAATGCTAAAACGGATGTTATTTATACTGACTTTAGTAAAGCCTTTGACTAGGTTAATCACAATTTACTTATCCACAAGCTTCAACTACTGGGTTTTCAACCTATCCTCCTAAACTGGATTTCTTCTTACATTTCTAACAGAACACAAAGAGTTGTTTATAAGAATGCATATTCATTTAGTATTTATGTGTCCTCTGGGGTTCCGCAGGGCAGCCATCTCGGACCGACTCTGTTCTTGTTGTTCATTAACGACATCTCATGTGCTATAAATTATTCTAAAGTTTTAATGTACGCAGATGATATGAAACTTTTCAGGTCCTACACCACACCGGAGGAAAGATCGCTCCTTCAAAATGATTTAAACGGTATGGTTACGTGGTGCAATATAAATCTTATGCCACTAAATCTAAATAAATGTAAATTTATGTGCTTTTCGCGGAGTAATGTCGAACCCATAGCTTACGCCATTAATAATCATGATCTGGAGCGAGTTTATGAGTTTGTCGACTTAGGTGTAAGATTCGATTATAAACTTAATTTCAACCTTCACATCAACGTCATGATAAATAAAGCTAAAAGTGTTCTAGCGTTTGTAAAACGTTGGTCTAAGGAATTTAGTGACCCCTACGTAACTAAAGCCCTTTTCACAACCTTAGTAAGACCGACACTAGAATACGCATCTATAATCTGGAATCCGAGTTACAAAATTCATTCTGATCGACTTGAATCGATTCAAAAACAATTTTTACTTTTTGCATTAAGAAATTTGAATTGGAACCCTCATTGCAATCTTCCTTCGTACACTAGTCGCTTAAAACTTATTAACCTTCCAACTTTAGCTAGTCGTAGGGAAACTCTGGGTGTAATATTCGTAACGAAACTGCTGAAGGGATCAATAAATAGTCCATTTCTTCTTTCTGAAATAAGTTTAAACATTCCTGCCCGTCCATCAAGACATTACCAGCCCATATTTTTAAAACAATGTAAAACTAATTTTGAATTATATGAGCCATTCCGATATCTATGCAAAAGTTTTAACACATACTCTACCTACTTTGACATCTCTGACTCTCTATCCATTATAAGGAAAACTCTTCTTTCAATTCTTAACAAATAACAATTTGTCTACTAGATATAGTTTCCTTCTACTAATTTAGGATAATATGTATTTTATTGTTAACTAAGTAATTGCTTCTAAGTGTATATATAAACTTAAGTATGTGTAATCAGCTGATGAATTTATATTCTGTAGCTGAGCAGCATAAGAACTCGACGTTTAACAAACTCCAGCCACTCAACACCTTGGCAAAATTAAAAATATATATCCGTGCGTCATGCGGATTGTGCCCCTCGCGGCGGTCGGGCGGGATATGGAGGGTAAACCGTTGGGAATTATTATTAAATCTAGAGAGAAATAATTCTCATCTACGGAGCGATTCAGACTTATTTTAAAGCATTAACTATTTATAGCGTCGTAGATTCGCAGAAAAATTGTATCGTTGGGTAGCGCGGCCAGCGGATTTTTAAATGGAAATGGACAGCGAGTTTCGTTTTAATCGTAATCTATAACTCCAACCAAGTGGCCCATCGCCAGATATGATCTACATACCCCTCAATATGTAGATATGTTATTTACTTTTTCGATCTTTTTTTGTTTTTTGTTTAACGGCCAGTTGGGTTATACGGTATTCTAAGTCTCTCAGAGTTTTACACTTTCTGGCCATACAATCGATAACCCTCATTAGTTAGCTTCTGGTTGTCTTGTAGTGTTGCCGCTTGCCAGCTGAGCACGATATACTTACACTCAGAGAAAAAGCAAGCTAAATTTCAGTATACCGGACTTGAATCAAGCCGAAAACGTTATGAAAGTCTGTTAAGCTTGAAAATGCTAAAATCAAGAATATATTCTTAATTTTAGAACGGCATTTTTGAGAAGAAAAAGCTTATATTAAGAACTTTCCGGTTTGAAACAAGTTTGAATAAATTAATTTTAAGCATAGCTCATGATTGATTTGAGAAAGTGCATTCTTATTTTCAGAATATCTAACTTTGTTTTAAGAATACTTATACTTGCTTTCCACTTCTTCGAAATTCAAATTTCGAAATCATTTAACCCACCTAACAAAAATTGGAGAAAACATTTTTTTTATTTCTTTGCATTGTATTTTATTATTTTTTTAATAGATGAGTCATATGTACATGTATATGGAGATGCAATTCTTATTATCACTATATATATATATAATTCAGTCTTTACATACATACTTATAAATAAGAAAAATCTACATACATATACATATCTTATACCGAACTCATTTTAGAAAAGTGTATACATTTTTCCTTAATCTTCTTAAAAAAACGCAGTCAATACCAACACAGATTTTCACCACCCAATTTGAGTGATAATATCCCTATACCAAGCCATTTTGAACCGTTTCTTACCAACACCGATGGTCTGGAATCCAACAATTTTGGCCACGGTTTAAAAAAGTCAACGGCTTCCAAATTATTCAAGTTTTGCTTTCGCGGTTCATACGTACATGCCCACTTTGCTTGTTTGACCACTCCTCCACATTGGATGCAATTCTTCATCTATTTCAAATTATTAAAAGCCATATAAAAACATAAGCTAAATTCTCATCAACGTGATAACTCTTACCTGTTCCTTTTTCCAAGCAAATGATTTCACGCGAAGCTTCATTCACAATCCCAGCGGGGAATAGCTAATTTTTTTTTGTTTTATTAATCTTTTTCACACAAAAATCAACAACTATTGAAAATTATATATTTTCTGGTAAACATTTGGCTCTGGTGCTCTTAAATTAGGAATTTCATTCTTAAACCAAGATTTTTTCAGTTTTTTATCTTGTTTCAAGAATGCTATTCTTGATTCAAAATTGGGGAAACTTAAATTTCATTTATTTTTCATTAATTTCTGTAATTCTTAATTCAAGTACGACACAGCTTGTTTTTAGCTCGCAACTTTTCTCTGAGTGTATACATAGATTTCTATGCAGCTAAAGCTAATCAGTTATTTGTGTTAAATATGTATAAAATTATCAACTGAGCAGGTTTCATTACACTTCCATATGAATTTGTGTATCTACATGTGTAAGTATGTAGATATTTACATATGTAGATATGTACATATGAATGCATTTAAGAATCATGTTGCTGTTCCATATCTTTGGCACTGATCGATTCAGTAGTTTTGCATTGATCGATGACTTTGATTGTCGAAATGCGCGCACACTGACATTTTAAAATAAATATGCTTGTATAAAAAACGTTGCGATCGGAGAAGCATCGAAAGCATCGTCAGAAGCAACGCTGAAGTGGCTCAGTTGGCAGCGTGATGCTGGTGGACAAGGTCATTATCGTTCCACAAGATCAAAGCGCCACTATGGAACGTACTTACTTGGTAAACTTGTTATGTGCTGCCACCATGCCTACAATCAAACATACATATGTACGTACTATATACACATAGACAGTCTTATGTACATTGATAAAAATGCACACTAAGTATAGGTATCTATCTACAAATGGTGCTAAACAGAGGCAGTAAAAAATGTGATTTTAAGTTCCACTCACTTTTCTTTTTCGTAAAACGCCTACCTTCCCCCAAAATATTGTGGTCATTGCTGGAAATCGCGCTTAAAATTCGCTGCGCATAATTTTGCAGTAGCAGTAGCAGCACTAATAACAACATGTCTTTGATGGAAATGCATCTGGAGTAGGAGGATCTCTTCGTAAAGCCGCGAGACATTAAACCAAATTGAAAGTAAGCGTTTAATGATGCATAGCAATTATTTCCAGGACAGCGAGCCATTACACATGTGGCTGTAAGCACGGGCGAAACCAGTCAAAAAAAGGGGGGTTCCCGTTTCCAAGGCCACCTTTATTTCGTTACTGTATAGTATATATAATTTTTTGTACTAGAGTAACTTTGGACCAAGTGGCTCGTAGTGGTTTGTTGCACCTACGGGCGAGCTTGGCTTATTGCAAGTGCTAGGAGAGGGCCCTTAAGGAGCCAGCATGTACGGCGAAGAACAGAGCAAAGCTGTACGTACTAAGTAAAACATATTTAAGATTGAGAACAAGAGAGCATAAAGCATAAAATATGTCTATGTATGCCTGTACTCTCTCTGGCTCAGAGCTGGTGGTTTTCGTTTTTGAAAAACTTTTCTAGCGCTGGCTCATAAAAGATTTTAGTAAAAAAACACTAACATTGACGATTTGCTCACAACCTCTCCTAAGCTGTCTTGTTGCGCCTCTGTACATTCGCATGTATGTACCTACTCTATGTTACATATGCACTTACACCACAACTTGCATCACATGGAACACCAATCTCCATTTCATTTCATTTGAAATCGATGAGATGCGATCAACGCCTGCGTTTATTGCAGCTTTGTCCATTCCAAGAAATGGTAAAAACTCTTTTCGATCGCCAACTTGTCTGCGTACAAATGCTCTTTACAAAAATAGAGAAATAGAGACGCTTTTTTAGAGTTAGTTAGAGGAAAAATTGTTTTTGGTGCGATGTCCGACAATTCATCACTTTCGTTTTTTGCAATTGGTGATTGTGGTTATTTTTATGTTTATTTTTTTGTGTTTATTTTTTTGTTTACTTAACGGTATTTAACTGTGCGTTGAATGGTCATTTAAGTGGCTCATGTTTTGTGCTGCGCTTCGTGGGAGTAAAAGGCGTTGCGTTAAATGGATTTGATAACGAATTCATTTCTATTTGACATTGCTGTTGTGTTGATTCGATTTTGGTTGGTCTGTTGGTTGGTTGGTTGGTTGGTTCATTGGTGTTGCTTTCGCCAATGAAGGGAAAAAGAAAAGTCACTTTTTAAGAAAAGTTATATATATTAGTTTTAAGTGGGTTGTTGAAGGCACTCTCCCGCCTCATGAGGATGGTCAAATTTCAAAAGCAAAAGCACTCTACTTATATCGTAAACTCTTGGCTCTAAAACAGACGAGCCTCTTGCAGCTGCAATCGCTTGGTGAATAAATCTACATACATATATAAAATTATAGAGGTTTTTTTTGACGAAATGGCTGAAAAACTACTCAACGGTGGTGGTTTATTCTTTGGATAAGTACTCTCGAAATAGGCTATATTTTTTCTCGCTGGATGCCGCAGGAGTCGCTATATTTGCAAACTCCGTATTTATGATGCGATTCTGTTCGTTTTTCCCACGTTTTTAGGCAACTAAGAACTCGGTTACAAAACATTAACCCGCTAGGTGGCGCTGGAGCCGATATATTCAGAAAATCCGTGTTCATGGTCCGTAACGGTAAAGGTAAAGGTAAAGGTAAAGGTAAAGGTAAAGGTAAAGGTAAAGGTAAAGGGTAAAGGTATAGGTAAAGATAAAGGTAAAGGTATAGGTAAAGGTAAAGGTAAAGGTAAAGGTAAAGGTAAAGGTAAAGGTAAAGGTATAGGTAAAGATAAAGGTAAAGGTATAGGTAAAGGTAAAGTTAAAGTTAAAGTTAAAGTTAAAGTTAAAGTTAAAGTTAAAGTTAAAGTTAAAGTTAAAGTTAAAGTTAAAGTCAAAGTTAAAGTTAAAGTTAAAGTTAAAGTTAAAGTTAAAGTTAAAGTTAAAGTTAAAGTTAAAGTTAAGGTTAAAGTTAAAGTTAAAGTTAAAGTTAAAGTTAAAGTTAAAGTTAAAGTTAAAGTTAAAGTTAAGGTTAAAGTTAAAGTTAAAGTTAAAGTTAAAGGTAAAGTTAAAGTTAAAGTTAAAGTTAAAGTTAAAGTTAAAGTTAAAGTTAAGGTTAAAGTTAAAGTTAAATTTAAAGTTAAAGTTAAAGTTAAATTTAAAGTTAAATTTAAAGTTAAATTTAAAGTTAAAGTTAAAGTTAAAGTTAAAGTTAAATTTAAAGTTAAATTTAAAGTTAAAGTTAGAGTTAGAGTTAGAGTGCATATCTAAGTTGGTTTATGAACAATTTCGATGTTTAGCTGATTTTATGCCTCGAAAGAAAAACAAAGAAAAAAGCCATCCTGAATCGATTATCTCGCTCTCCAAATCTGCTTAATACAATATGGACTTTGCTGGAATCATTAACATTAACAACAACAAATAATAGATTTTAAACGCTAAGTAACATACATATGCGCATATGCAAATATGTAAAATACAATGAAAATACAATTTTTTCTTTTTAGAATTTTTGTACTCTTTGATCGATTGAATTTATTTGATCTGATTGTTGTCCGCATCGCATCTCCACAGCTTGACTTTCCCTTTTATTTGAGTATTTGGGATTTTTCCTGACTGAAACTGGAATAAAAGGCGCGCGCCTATCGTCTGCCCATCTATGGCAAGTAATACGAGACGAACTCACCTTTGTACATATGTATGTTTTTTTGTCTGTTTTTATGTTTCTGTGTTTCACATACTCGTAAGCGCTGTGTTGCCCCAACTACTTAACTTTTGTTTTTGTTGTGGCGTGTTTGGTTGTGTCGCGCGAATTCGGCGTTGACTTTGGATGCCCCGTTTTCGGGTTGTGTCTGTGCAAGCTTGTCTGATCGCCTGACATTCGAGAGCAAAAGTGCAAGTTGCCGAATTGAAATCAAATATGTATGTATGTAAGTAATGCTTGTGTTGTTACATGTTATAAATAAAATTTGTAGCAACATTTTGCAGTTTTAAACACTCCACTATTCCCTTGACCACCTCTCGCGTAAGTCTGCAAAATTTTGTTTGTTCAAGTCATGCCATGCCATGCCAGAGATTCCGGCTTCAATTTACATGTGTGCAAGCAAATGCACATATATTTGCATGTTTAATATATTAGGGTGACTAATTTTATTTTTTGGCATGTGGTGCTGAAATAATGGGGTACCATAAAAATTAGAGTTGGTTGAAAATTCGAAAAAGATTGAAAAACTATGAGTGAGACTCACCTTGAGTATCTTAATCGAAATAAGCTTAAATTTCTAGAATTCAACTAAATTTTGAATCCGTTGTTTGCAGAATTTATCCAGCGAGGTTTTTATATTGTGAACTCACCACACTTTCCCCGGATTTTGGTGAATTCGTCGTATTTCATCATAGGTCTTTAGAACATAGGATGTCATTAAATTTAGAAGACTGGTGAAGTCAGCAATTTCAAAAAAATTTAAATCTTATCATTTTTCTTTTTACTGAGATCCTAAATTACGGAAAAAGTGCGTTCAGATAGAAAAACGAACGATCAGCTGATTTTATGCGTAAGTAATTTCACCACAAACATCGCGTGTTAAAAATTTTAAAATTGATTGCAGAAAAATATAATTGGGGCGATCATATGAAAAATATATTCATATTCATTTGATTCATAGTATTTATCATTGTGTGGGTACAAACAAATTTATAGCGGATGCAATAAAAATGTTTGTAATAAACATTCAACAAGTACTAAAATTTGTCAAAAATGTGGTTCATTATTATCCCCCTATTTTATGAAATTACCTTTTTTATCCTTATATACTAAACTAATTTTCTTAAATAAAAATGCTTCTGAATACATTTCTGCATAAATAAAAGTAAAAAACAAATACAAAAATAATGTATTTCAAAATTTCCCCATAGGTGAGCCTCAGAGTCTCACTTTCGGTTTTACGTAACTTTTTAAAATTCGGTGATTAGGGTTAAGCAGGATTTCTAAGCTTATGGAAAAAATCCGAAAATCGTAGAAATTTCTAAAAGAAGATTAAAGATTTCAAAGCGAGGCCAGAATTTTATAAGTTTTTTTCTGTAGGGTGTTTGCCTTATTTGTAAGCGAGACCGTTCCAATTAAAATTTCCGAAAAGCCAATCAATATTTTCAAAAAGCTGAATGTTGCATATTATTATATTAAAATTGAATGAGCTGCAAAATTGCATACTCAAAAATCTTCTAAAAAAATGTAGCTCTAGAATTCTTAGCAGCTTTTTATGATAAGTATTTCCTTGACTTTGAAAAATTGGAAATACAAAAAATACTGCCTAAAAAGTTAACAATAATCGGTCATAAATATCGCGGTTACTTTCGAGCATCACCTACATTAACCAAGATATGCGTTAGAAATATAAACATTAAAATTAAATATAAAGCACAAAAAAGAAAATTATTGTAGGTACATATGAAAAACCCTGTATCTAGTAGTGAAGTGCGGCTTTGTGCGACGTAATTTTTTGCCGAAAAAATACTAATTGTACTAGATATCATGTCCGAGGGTTAATTTGACTGAGTCTGACAGAGCAATATAACAAAATCAATTTTGAACACAAAAAAGAGTGAAATTTTTTTTTTAAATATCCCAACTTTAAAAGCTTAAAACTATAAACTTAGGCCCGGTTTCACCAACCGGTCTCAACTTAGTTAAGCCGATTTTTTTACGTTTTCAGTTTCACCATGCAACTAAGCTAAGTCACAAGTTAGTCAGCTTTTGCCTTGACTAAAACTAAACTAAGAATTTGAGTCGCTTTAGCAAATTCAACCACCAACAGAGCGAATATGACAAAAAAATGAGCAAATACAGCAACCAAAACAACCAAAAAATCCAGTATTCGCCATAAAAGGTTGGTTACAAAGCTATTTTCTTAGACTATTTGGTGAAACCCAAAAGTAAGTTAGCCTCAAATCTGGGCTAAACTAAGTCAAAACTTAGTTTTAGCTTTAGTCACGTTGGTGAAACCGGGCCTTAGAATTATTGGAAATCAAGGATATTATTGAAAAGTGTTAATAATTACTTGAAGATTTAGGATCCATAACGATTACTTAAATGAAATGCTTTAAATAATAAATATTCACGTTGAAACTAGCACTTAAAAATATGTAAAAAAATTAAAATATTAACTTTAGATATGATAAGTTTCGACCATCTGGGAGCAAGTGCAGAGTATGGAGTCGAGAAAAAAGCGTTGGATTATTGTTCCCCAGTCTATTTCCAATATGTGGGTACGTTTTTTCTGTAATTGTAACAACTTCACAAAATTCAATTTTGGCCACATAAAACATGAAAATCTACCTATGTGCAACGTTGTAAGGTGGATGTAGGCGGACTGAATACAACTCAGTTTACAGGGTAAGTTGTTGGTAGGCACCTCGAATCTACTTTAGCTTACCTTGTAAGATAAACGTAGGAGGACTGAATACAATTCCGCTTACATTGCAAGTTGCAGGTAGGCACCTCGAATCTTCTATAGCTTACCTTGTAAGGTGAATGTAGTCGGATTGTACACAATTCCGTTCATATTGTAAGCTGTAAGTAGACATTTCAAATTCAAAAACCATCACTACCCCCACTAAAAAATGTGTACATACATATGTATGCAATGACTTTCAGATAATACAGCAAAGAAGTTTACACAAAGGGCCAATGACTGATTCACACATAGGCTTCACCAGTCAATTTATGCTGGGGCTGCTACTGGTATGTTTTTAGGGAAACGTGCATAATTAGGGAAACTCGAGAAAAAACCCAAAATGCCAATATATCTACATAGGGAGAACGTCCATGAAGAAGTGGTGCATTTTTTTAGCACGCAGATCTGTTTTTACAATGTTAAACAATTTTACGAAACGAATTTGTAACAAAAAAATCTTCAATGTGATTGTTATTTTGTTTCTATGGAATTTCCGAATTTATTATACATACATAGCAACACAACAAGAATGAAATTTGAAGAAAAACAGAAAAATTAACAAAATTAATTTTTGTGAAACCTACTTACTTTTTCATACACATTGTAGTATGTTAGTTGGTATTGTTCATAATATGTAATATACATCACCGGGGAGAAGTAGTGTGCCACTGGTTTCTTTCTTAAAAAAAAATTCGAATGAGAGAGCAGATTTGAGGTTAAATATTTGTAAAATTTTCACAAAAAATTGGCTTACCCTAATGTACACATTCCTTGCTACATTCTTTGCGCTAAAGACAAAACGCTTAGCCTTGCCAAATGGTGGTGGTAATGTCTATCTACTACTACTTAATGAAAAAGGAAAAACACACGTCAGCTGATGTTTTGCACTACTCCAATCGGCGAATTTCTGTCTGATAAGAGACATTAAATGCAAGAGTTTAAGCCAAAAGTGCTACATGGTGGTGCCAAAGCTTCTCCTCCTCCTCCTTAATTTCAGCATACATTTGTATATCGACTTTGTTGCATGTGGCAATCTTCATCAGCGCCACCACAAAAGCCTTAACCGAAACTGTCTGTCAGTGCGGCTGTGCGCCTGCGCGGTATCGTGGCGGCGCAACGGACGGACTGTTTTTCTTAAACAAAATGTTATTATGTATCGCTAATTTGCTTTATTGTCCGATAGCAGCGAAAAGAAAACACATAAAAAAAGTAAGTCTGCTTGGCTCCGACCGGCGAACGAACAAGTGGCGTTTGTTGGCATTCGCTTTCGCGCATTTCTTTTATCTTTTGTTTGGCTTTGGATTAAAGATCTTTTCGTTTGTGCATTTTGTTTTAATGTCTTTATATTTAACGTAAATAGTTTACTTATACTGAATTAAATAGGCGAATAAATGAGTGTGGCTGTGTAAATGAATAATGCGATGGAACCAGGGCCGCCGAGAGAAAATCCGGGCCCGGGGTCAAAATAACTACGGGCCCCTATACTAAATGAACAAATTCTCAAAATCAAAATTCAATGAATATATAGTTACGAACTTTAATTTATCTATACATTAATACAGATCAAGTAAATATGTTTACATAGAAATATACATATTAGGGTGGGTCAAATGTATTGTCAAAAGGCACATCCAGTTTCCGAATCCATGGGTCATACTGAGTAATATTGTCCAAGGGACCAAAGGTCTGAATGAATTCTGTTTAAATACATATTGCTTTATTTGTATGAAATAAATTTCTTTAAATTGGAATACAAATATTTGTTGGTAATAATTTAGTATATCAAAAGACTGATTCTGCTGAACGCTTTAGTGAAACAGCAATCGAATTCAACTGTACGAAGCACCAAAGCAAATTTTAGCTTCGCAAGCTTTGTTTTGTTTTCGGCGTATCGCTGTTTACATACATACATACACGTACATATGTATATGAGCATTTCCTGGGCGTTCCGGACGGTATGTTCGCACGATTTTTTGAACTCTTGAGGCAGAAATATCGCGAAATATTGTATAGTTTTATGATAAAGGGAAAGATTTACGCCACGGATAATGATTAAAGTATGTTAGCGACAGAAATTTAGTTTAATGCCTCTGTTTTAGCTACTTTTAAAATATGGACGTGTTTTTGTAGCGTCCGGAACGCAGTTTAAGTGGCTTACACAGAGGCATTAACCTAAATTTCTGTCGGTAACATACTTTAGTCATCAGCTGTGACCTAAATCTTTCCTTTTATCATAAAACGATACAATATTTCGCGATATTTCTGCCTCAAAAGTTCAAAAAATCGTGCGAACATACCGTCCAAAACGCCCAGGAAATACCCATATCGCTGTATAAGAATTTGCATCAAACCGAATTTTTCTGTTGCAACAGAAAACGAATTCAAATTTAGGCTGCAAACTCGACGCCAAAAACCAACAATTCCTTAAGTGGGATGCAGACACGTTAAGAGATTTATAAAATTTGTTGAAATTTAAAATGATTGCTATCTACGAAAGGTGATTAAAGGTGTTGTTTGTTTATTTTCTGTAGCAAAAACTTGGATATCATTTTTTTTCTAAAGCCCGGGCCCGGGGCAATTGACCCCCTCAGCCCCCCCCCCCTCTCGTCGGGCCTGGATGGAACTGCCCCCCCGGAGACGGTGTTCCATTTGCGTTGCGACCCGCGCCGCCACGACAAAGATTTCCATCTCTACTTGAATTGGCTGGCCGCGGTTTGTATTAGATTTGTACATGTTTCTACAAACTTGCAAATTTTTCTACTATTTTGAAAATTGGTGTACATATATGTATGTATGTATGTAGATTTCATTGCATTAAGTAGCTGGTGTGAACGTTTACATTATAGACTCCAAATGACAATCCATTTTACTTTTCAATTCATCCGATCGTGTTAGCTGTGGTTTTAAGCACTTTTACAATTTTACATATAATGGCATTTCGCCCAAATAAATATGATAATTATGTTTTGTTTTAGGCAATTCAACTCGCCACCTGCGTGTGCAGTAAATGTGCGATCTTTGGTATCCAATTGACACTTTTGTTTATTTTCTTATTTGATTTATGTATTTTACATCTCTGCTAATTTGAATTACATATACATATATTAAAACCCGCTGAATGCAGAAGAAATGGGAGACCTCCGCTGCGTTGGGAAGATCAGGTGGACAGTGATGCTGACTCCCTAGGTATTCCCAAATGGCGCCATGCTGCACGAAACAGAAATCAAAAAGGGAGGACGAGTCAGTGGTCACCTGATCTTCACAACGCAGTAGGAGGTCTCCATTTTCTGCTGACTTTAGCGGGTTTCGATAGAAATACTTTCTTGGCCGGGGCAACTTGATCCATTCTCACGACATGGCCTGCCCAGCGCAGCCGCTGGATCTTTATTCGCTGAACAATGTCGATGTCTGCGTACAACTCGTGCAGCTCATCATTAAATCTCCCTCGATACCCGCCCTCGCCAATGCGCAAAGGTCCATAAATTCTCCGAAGAACTTTCCTCTCGAATACTCCAAGCTCCATCTCATCTGATTTTGACATTGTCCATGCTTCTGCGCCATACATGAGAACTGGAACGATGAGCGTCCTGTAGAGTGTGATTTTTGTTCGTCCCGAGAGGGATTTACTTTTCAGTTGCCTACTTAGTCCAAAGTAGCATTTAAGTATTGGCAAGAGTGATTCTTCGTTGGATCTCCGTGCTGACATCATTCTTGGTGTTAATGCTGGTTCCCAAATAGACGAAGTCCTTAACAGTTTCGAATTTGTAGCTATCAACATTGACGTGGCTGCCAAGGTGTGCTGTTTCTTTGTACGATGACGGGAGGTACTTCGTCTTGTCCTCGTTGACCACCAAACCCATTTGCTTAGCCTCTTTATCCAGCTTGGAGAAGGTAGCACATGCGGCACGCGTGTTAGTGCCAATGATGCCGATGATGCGTATGCCAGCAGTTGCACACTCTTGTTGTATAAGATGCTTCCTGTACGGTGAAGTTCTGCAGCTCGTATTATCTTTTCCAGCATCAAGTTCAAGAAGTCACACGAAAGGACGTCACCTCGTTTGGTCTCAAACGGCTCGGAGAGGTCCTTCCCAATTCTGACGGTGCTGGTGGTGTTAGTCGGCGTCATTTGACAAAGCCGTAAGTACAAGTTTTGTAGGGAAACCAAATTCAGACATTGCGGCATATAGGAAACTCCTATTCGTGCTATCAAAAGCGGCTTTAAAATCGAAGAGATGGTGTCTGTCGGTTCCTTTTTCATGAGTTTTTTTTAAAACTTACAGTAAATGAAATTGGGAAGTGCTGTGACTTTGGCTTTTATACCAAAGAAACTCGCTGTAGGGATTTGGAGTTTGATAAGTTAAGTTTTACGGGTACTTTAGGGTGCTATCTCGCCCACCAACAAACGTTCACCTACTTAACCCTGTGTAGCTTTACAGAACTACCCGCAGCCAATATTTGGATAACATTCCCATGAAGCGTATTTGTCGAAGCTGGGCTTTCTCATCTTATATTCGTTGATAACAACTTAAAGAGTTCAAACTCTGGCATTTAAAAGGGACCAGAAAAGAAAATTTAGGCTAGCGATGGTCCTTAAAATCACGTTCATAAATTAAACTCGATTTGATCGCATTTCGTTCTGGGCTTAACCATATACATACATATGTATGCAATTCCAGTTAAGTATTTCCGTGAATACTCGTTTGAAATTTCTCCAATTCTACGCCTCAAAAAAAAAGTGAATGAAAAATATTTAAAATAAAATGCAGAGACGTCTTCTTATCGTATATTCCGCTTTGGCATTACTCGTTTTTTTTTTGTTTTTGTTAGTTTGTATTGATTTCTTAAGTATTATTTGAGAAATTGCATACCACGACCTTAATATTCAGCAACAACTGACCCACTTACGCAATGACTATGTACATACATACATATGTCGCGATTTTCCTCAATTCAAAATAAGCTGTGTTTCTACAAATAGCATGAAAAGGCCCAAAAAAAGGCAAAAAATAAAACGCAAAAAAGAAACTTGTTGCAGCATAAATTGCACCTGATTTTACGGCACACACACAAATTTAACGTGGCTGATGATGCGCGCCACCAACACCGCGGTGAAGCTACACGAAACGAACTACAACAAAAGCCAAAAGTATTCAAAATGTGCTCATCCCATGATGTGATTACGCAAACCTGTTTGCCTGTCGGTCGTGTCCAATGAAAATTTATTTTTTCGACACCACCAAACGCGGCAAAACAGCAAATTATAAAAAAAAAATACGTTCAACTAAACTCGATCTTCGGCGGCTTTTTGGGTTGGCCGTCCTAATTCCCACCCATGCTGTATCAACTCCGCTGCAATGTGCATAAATGTTAACATGTGTATTTTTATGAAATTATGACGATACGCATTTTCCCCATTTTTTTTTTCATACAGTTTACTTTCTTTTAGTTTTCGTATTTTATATTAACAACCAAATGAATTTCATATTTATCTTAATTTAAATCTGGTTATTTGGTTATGGCCGCTGTGGTGCAGTGGGTAGAGTGCTCGCCTGCTATGCCAGAGGTCTCGGGTTCAAATGACGGTCCGAGCAAAACACCAAAACAATTTTTCTAATTACTAAAAATCCAATTATTGGGTTTTTTAAGAGCAGCGGTCACCTCTCGGCAGTCGTTGGCATGCCCTCCGAGAGTATTTCTGCCATGAAAAAGCTTCTCACAAAAAATGCATTCGCCGTTCGGAGTCGGCATAAAACTGTAGGTCCACCCAATTAGTAGGAAAAACAAAAAGGAGCACACCTCGAATTGGGAGAGAAGCTCGGCCATAAAACTCGCCAGAGTTATAATAGCGCCATTGTATTATTATTATTATTATTATTATTTGTGAACGGTAGAACTGTATGTCTTGAGTGATCTGACAACGGAATAAGATACTTTTTAAAAAATCTCGTGTAAAAATCTGGTGGGTGAATTTTCTGTACTCATTTGACCCAAATATGTAAGTAAGAAAAGTGAAATATTCTCAACTTCTACTCAGTATTCAGGGTTAATAAAACCAAAAAGAAAATTGTAATTTTATAGTGCACTTAAATATGAATGTATTGTTCCAAGGTTTATGTGATTCTTAGGCGAAGCCAAATGAAAAATGGTACTACGAGTATAAAATTCAAATGTTCAAATGGCAAGTAGGGATTTATGACTTTAATTAAAAGTTTTAAGAAGTTATCAGTCTGTTAGGAATAGATATACATACATACATCTTACTCAATTGATAATTGTGAAAGTTTGTGTTTGCAAAACTTTCGCGCCAAAACTACTAAAGGTATCATCATGAAATTTCACACACACATTTTTAAAGGCTTGAAAAGGACGTATGGTATCACTCAAATCACTATCTATGTACATACTTATACTAAACACGGACCAGGATGACTCCGGAATGGTGTTGAGCAATATTGGTGTCAAATGAAGGGTGATAACCAGTGTTTCAATATAAAGTACATACATACATATTTCCAATATGAAGTTCATTTTAATTTGATCCAGATGATTTCAGCTTTTTTTTTTAGCAGTATTGGTATTAAATAAAAGGTGATAGCCGGATTTTCAATACAGTCCATTCTACCGTTAATACCGATTACCGCAACACTTAATTCGATACAAATTTCACCCAGACAGACGACAAATATGGCGGTATTAACAAAACAGCTGAAGGGAGATAGGCGCAGCGTCGAATTCAGAAACTTCTTTTTTTATTTCTAAAGGTCAATAGAAATGGGCGAGTCCCAAGCGAATTCAGATTTCAACCAAGGCGAAATATTATTTTGACAGTACACTCTACTAATTACAATAGCAAAGTACATTGGAAATTTCTGAATTCGCATATGCGCGTACCTTCTTCCTACGTCTGCCTTGGATTCTTCTTTTTCCTCACTTTCATTCACAATAGAGATTTTTCGCCAGAAATGTTATTACAAAATGTCCTAATCCGCTATTGCAAATGTACGCAGCAGGTACAGACCTTATCTCAACAGTTTGCAATATAAAGATTAAAAGTTGAGTAATTTAGATTAAGCGCAATAAAGAAAGTTATTGGTATGTACTTAGTATAATTTGCCAGTTATAAATTTGTTACGGAATGTAGATAGTAACCCTGTAGGAAATTTAATTAATTTTAAATCACTTATAAACTACTTTATTTTCAATAACAACTAATTGAAAATGTGACTTTTTCCTTTGCAATGAACTGACTTTTTTAACACGGCGATGTCATAGCAAGCAGTCAATTGCCCTATCCTGCATTTGTTTTCAACTACTTTACTAGTAGTTTAAAATAAATAACTTTATCTTGAGTTTATTTTCAACTACTTTACTTGTAGTTTAATATAAATAACTTAATCCTGCATTTGATGTCGAAATTCAAGAAATGGTAAAAATGCGAAGCAAATTTTCCTCAAATTTCGCAAATTGTTCTCAAGTTGATAAACAATATTTGAAAAACAATTGAATTTATCTTAATTTTCAAATGATAAATATGAAACAATATTTTCTCCGTTTGAGAATTTCGTTTTCAGTGTTTAATGGGAAGTGAAGCTGAAAAACGGTAACCAAAAAAAGGAAAAAACAATCTTGGCATACTTAGATCTGAAAACATGTGTTTACATATATATGTACATATACAAGAAACTGTCCCGCGCTGCATTTGTTTAAAGCTACTTTAAAATTAGTTGAATATAAATCACTTTTTAATATATTTATTTTTGCAACTAACTTTTTTTTTCCGTGAGGGAAGTATGAAATATATATACATATGTATGTATGCATGTATATTTGTATAGATGTATGAATTACGCTTTCATAATCGTCAGTGCGTATATTTTATCTTAAATAAATTGGTGTATAAGATAACTTTTTTGCTTTAAATTATTTATTGGCATGAGAAAGGCGCGTAGAAATTTATATATTTTTATACTACACATGTACATACATATGTACATACATATCTACCAAACATTCATGCAACAATGTGGCTTGGCAACGCTTTCAATGCAGCGCTTAACCTATTTTACTTACATAGACTGCATTTAATAGTAAAAATGTTGAACGCATGGATCAGGTTAGCTAATATTTAATATGTGCCGTTATTATGCAATAAAATACGTTCATGCAACAACATATGTATGTAGATAAGTAAGCATGTTTGTTTGTAGCTGCAAATGAATTCATTATTCATTACATACTTATAGACATACATCATTCGTTTGACGCGCATTTGAGATTGTCGTAATTTTGAAAACTTACTCATAATAACAATAACATCGATAGCAACCAAACAAACAGCCAAACAGCATTCAACCCAAAAGTCATGTTGTTGTCCCACAGTTGCAGACTAGCTGCAACAGACAGTTTCTTGCTTTCATTCAACTTCAATCATTTCGAACGCTTGATTGCTCTCATCTATGACGGACACGAATGCACTCATGTAAATAGTGCGTGGGATTTTGGTGGATAAGTTCGCGGAAACTGTTAACTTAATATATTCATGCTCATGCATAAGTGCGTTTTCGAGTAGATACAGCTTTTGTGCTGTCTTCGCATAATATTTATTTTGTGAACTAATCTATTATTATTATTATTATTATTATTATTATTATTATTATTTTTTAATTCTGCGTCGCCTTTGTCTGTGAATGATTGATGAAAAAAAAATGTAATGCATTCATACCAAGTGTTGATATAACTCTGTTCAGCTGGTCCTGCAAAACTTGTCAGACTCGAAACTTGTTGACTGGGTGTTGATGTACTTATCAATACCCCTCTAGGCCCATTTATGAAGTGATGCGATTTTTTTTCATGCCAGGATTCTTACTTTTGTTAGATATACCGCAGGTACTCCTAAAGTATGTTGAATGGCACGTACAAATTGAGTACAGATCATTTCTTCACTGACTAAAAGTAGGAGTTACGAAGAGTAAGCCGAAACAGAAAAATTTATACGAATGAAGCACATAACAAAGTTAGGTGGTGGATAGCTGTATATTCAGCACTACAATACTGTTACAATTCATGCTGAATACCTAACAAGAGTATAATAACGACCATATGAAAAAAGCATGCGGTTTGGAATGAAAGCCCGAAGCTTTCGATTCGTTGCTTTTTTTTACTATAGAAAGTCATTCATGCGAAGGCGGCCATCGCCGTGCGATAGTCATGGCGCATATTCATGGAAGTTGTTATTTTACCTAAAGGAAATGTAATGAGTAGGGCATGGAATTTCATGTACTAAAAAATAAAAAATATGCGCATAAAAAATGCAACAAAAACTGAGAAATATGCATGAAAAATCAAAAAAAAGCATTAATTCAAATTTTTCAACTTCAGATAATTCATGTTTATTGAAGTTACAATAGTTAAATAAATTAGGTACAAACATTTTTTAATTCAATTTTGCTCTTACGTTGTACGTTTATACATATGTATGTTTATATATATATATATATAGATACATAAATTCAGTCTTGAACATTTCATAATTTGCAAAGGTTAATCCTTATTCAACGATTCATTAGCGTACACAATGAAATATTTTTTCATATTCTCAAAAAGAAAACTTTGCCGATTCGGTCGAAAAAACTCTTATAAATAGAAAACGAACGTTCTACATCCACAGAGGTAATAGGAGCATCTTTGAAAACGGCTCTTTGTCGACAGGTATGCACCGTATCGAAAATACTAATAATAGCCGTGTTCACACGAAACTCTATTCGTCGTCAGATGATTGTTATGCATGAATTTCGTTTGTATAAAACTGTCAACTAGCAAATTACAAAAATTGGAAATATAATGCGAAATATGTAATAAAAAAATGCAAACAACGCAAAATATGTAAAAATATGCATATATGACCAAAATATGCAAAATATGCAAAAACATTTGAATGCCATTTTTAAGACAATTTCACGATTCGAAAAGATTGTTTATTTATTTTGCTCTACCTAAATCTAAGAAAAACATGTATTTGCATAGATTTCCATGCCCTAGTAATGAGGAAAGTATTAACGATTTGATGATCTTTGGGCCTACTGGGATGTAATATGAGCTGCCCCAAAATAACGCTATTTCTCCGATCAGTTTGGTACTTTCTTAATGAAGTTCACGCTTATTTTTTTATGTTCCAGCTACGTTAGTTTTCCATGTTGGTTACAGCGAGGCACATCAGCTCCTTCCTCTATCAGCTGAGTAGATATCTCTGTTATCTTCAAATTTAACACATGTGTAATTAAGAGTCCAGATATATTCCAGTTGAAGTAAAGTTCTCATTTCGACAACCCTGAAACTTTTGCCGTTTAGATCCAAAATCACTTGTGTTTAGGGTTGCCAGACGTACTTATTTGATCAGTACAATACTGATTTTTCGTGCTCCGTACTGATGGTTTTAAAAACCTTAAGAATTACTGATTTTTTGGATTTTGTACTGATTTGTACTGATTTTTATTTATTTATTTATTTATTTATTTAGCAAACAGTCTATGTATATAAAGATACTTACAGACTAATCTAAGAATTGAAAAATGAATTGATTTTTAGCCAACACTAAAAAAAAAATCATTTTTATCACCCTGCACTGTTTTTAATGCCCGAATCGCAATTTGGCGTTAGGTCGGTCGCGCGTTGATCGTACCTCAAAGCCGCTTCACACTGACATTCGATATTAGATATTGGATTGCAAACATGTTCACTGCCACTAACATATTTTCTTGAATTTTTTCATAAATTTCTAATTTTTCATCGAAAGAAATCAATTCGAATTTATTTTATGTCAAACGCCCGACCAAGGTTTATCCAAATAGAGGTTATATTACTTCCGTTTTCATGTGTTTCTTGTTTCTTTATATATGTCAAATCACATAGAAAAATTTTTTACAATCCGTCTTGTTTGATATTCTACGAGAACTTTCTTCGCTCTGATTGGTGGAATACTATTTAGTATACATACACAATTCCAATCAGCTTATCTACTGCGATATCCTTATTTAGATAATTCTTGCGCCCGACCTAGTAGAGAAATGTTCAACTCAGGCGTTATACAGGGTTGCAATAAACATACGATATTACAAAAATTTTACAATCAAACGCTTGAGGTCACAATGCGATTTGCTCCATATATTTCCATACATTTCTACTCACTTGTCAGAAGCGCGACCGACCGAACGCCAAATTGCGATTCAGGCATAATTTTCCAACTGTTTTAATTTGACGTGTGTAATGCCGTGGTATGCTTACGACAATATTCGACGAGCAACGTGTAATTGTTGTTGTGCACTCCGACGAGTGAGAGAATTTTCGGATTCTCACATTGATCAAATTTTCTGGGTGAAACTAGCACCCAGCACGCCGAGGTTTCGGGGTAGTAATGTGTTATGTTGTGTATGTGCGCTCTAATCACCGATTTAAGCGTAACCACCTCTCACCGATGACGAAAATATGTCTGAATTTCATCGGTGTTTTGCTCGTAAGCATAACCACGGCAGAACCATGAAACAATTAGGAAAGAGGAAGCAACGCGATAATTAAATGTCATAGAAACATGATTGACAGTTAACGATACGGAAACAAAAACAAAATGCCAGTAATAAAGACGATTTTCTCCGCATATAATGTTTTTTTTTTGGAAGGCAATGTACTGATTTTTTCGGGAAAGGTATCTGGCAACCCTACTTGTGTTAGATATCAATTTGAGAATGACTGCAAGACTAGCCCTTTTGTCAAATCTCTCACGTTAGCGGACGACCCGAGAATCTGTTGAAAATCATAGCTTCTGAAACAGAATCGGACATAGTTCCCAAATCGATAAAATTATAATTCTCGAATCAAAATCTAATGTAATTCTCTAAAGGGATTCTAATGAGAATTTGCATTTATTTCATAGACATTGAGATTGGGCTCTCTTTCTGTCAGCTGCCAATCGGAGTGTAGTTTTTAACCCTCGCGGTAGACAATTAACTGGTTATCTAACTTAGTCACCACAAATTCTCTGCCGTTAGAGATTGTGTTTGTTTGGAGGGTTTACTGACAAAATCAAACATCATTTGGAACTTCGTGTGATTTATTATTATCATTATCATCGAGGTTAGGCTCACAAGCTTTAAATCTTACACAGTCAGATCGGTTACAATGGTTATCACGGCAAACGCACTAAAAAATTTAAAAATATTAAAATTATACATACATATGTACTTGCATTTGTTCTAATAAATTTGGGCTTTAGATTGAAACCGATAATGAATCGTTGTTTATTTTGACAGATAATTTTTATTTTTGTGGTAATTACTCGTATTTATGATTTCAACTGTGTGTTATTTTTGGTCTTCCAATTCATTTGCGCATGCACAAAGCCAGCCACAGCTTCAGCATAAGCAACAACAACAATTTCCATCACCAAATACATAACTACATACATCCATTCATTAACCACTTGACCATTAAAGATCTCTTGCATGCGCTTTGTTTAGCCACTTTTTTTTCTGAATCTGAATGGGCAATCAGTGTTCTTTGTGTGATGCTGCGCCGTGTCAGTGTGGCCTAAGAGCGATACCATCGAATATTTCATTAATTATTTTCAAGTTCTGCGCGGCATCGGCGTTGATGCAACTCAGAACATGAATCGACGGCTGCGGCATCATGTCGAAATTTGATATTAACAGTTTTCGCCTTTGTGCTCATGGAAATAATTAGCTGTTTGTATTTATGAATTCGTGTAACAGAAAAAAATTAAGATAAAAACTTAGAATTTCATGTAATGTGCATACGTAAATTATCGACAGCAGATTATAGCACAATTGTGTATGCACATAACGCATGGAATGTAAATGTAGTTGAATATGCAATGTTCTGATATACAAACACTTACTCTTGTAAATATCAAACACACACTACGCGCTATGCTGCCTCGCCGCTCGTACCGCACAACCAACAATCGACCGATAGATCAAATTGATTTGATGTGTCACTCATTAACTTCATGCTTGCACCAAATTATGGCACATTGCACTCATCAGTTGAATCGGCGTTCAAAGCATATTTATTTATTCAACACCACTTAGTGAGCGGCTCTTTTGAAGTGCTAGAATGAAGATACTCAATATGTACCTCCAAGTACTTATCAGCATTTATAGATAAGTAATAAAGTAAGCACATCAGTAAAACCCAACAGATGTTGAGGGTCTCCTTAATTTTTAATTTTTCCATATTTACGAATGTCTACTTATGTATGTATATTTTTTGGGACAGAAAATCTCAGAGATGTCGGTAAATGAAATTTACTACTGATCCTTCGAAAGTTAAGTTTGGTTTGCCAGGATACGGTGATCCCCCACATAGACCACATATGGTCCTTAGTGTTGCCAACATCGTATTGGGGGCAAGGCTTCGCAAATTTTAGTATTATGTGTATTTTCTGGAGAGAATTTGTATATTTCTGAAAAGTATTTTCTTGACCACTAGATTCCATAACAGAGGTGAGCGTACTCCCACTTTCGGGGGGGGGGGGGGGCCCTATGTGCCTTCCTTGACATTGTCGAAAGGCCCTACCCACCCGTCACCGTCCGACAACTCGAAAGGTCCTCGATCCAGCGCTGAATTATTGGGGGTATTCCGATCCATTCGAGCCCCTCCAACAGCGCCGCAGCAGAGACATTGCTAAAGGCACCCGAAATATGAAGAAAGACACCTATCGCACTCCCTGTAGCAAGCAAAGGGCCTTTCCGATGTGTTGTACAACGTTGTGATTCTCTATCCTGTTTACACTCTATCACGACAAGATAAATGCGTTTTATTTCAGGCACGTCGACCCATAACTCCCGCTCTGGCTCGCGCTTTGAGGGGAACAGGCATCGGAGAGGAGAGACGGAGCTCCACTGCCCAGGCAGCAACCTCTTGGATGAGGTCCGCAGCCGAGTATTTTTGCCGCCTAGATTCTTCGAAAAGTCCGTATCGTTCTACGGCACAAGGATTTCAGTTTTATATCTCTACTATAAAATCAAAAAGGCAATTCAGTAAAGTCCAAAATAAACAATTAAAGTAGTTCCACCCACACCCAAAAGCATTCGAAAACATACATAAATCAAGAAAATTTATTGTATTAAGTGGACGTACTGACACCAAAAATTGGGTAATGCCAACGCGGCACAGATGGTCATGCGCTACTAAAAATAATAATATACGTATTGGGCAAGCACGTGGGGAAAGAATAACACTGCAAGACAACAATGCGGCAGGGACCGTAACGGTTATAAGTGATATCCAAAAAGTTGATTTTTAACGATTATTTTCTGAGTTTTATTTTTTGCTCAGAAAATAAAAGTTTTTTCTTGAGTTTTATTTTTTGATCAGAAAATAAAAGTTTTTTCTTGAGTTTTATTTTTCGATCAGAAAATAAAAGTTATTTTTTGAGTTTTATTTTTCCCTCAGAAAATAAAAGTTATTTTTTGAGTTTTATTTTTCGATCAGAATATAAAAGTTATTTGTTGAGTTTTATTTTTCCCTCAGAAAATAAAAGTTATATTTTGAGTTTCATTTTTCGATCAGAAAATAAAAGTTATTTTTTGAGTTTTATTTTTTTGCTCAGATAATAAAAGTTATTTTTTGAGTTTTATTTTTTTGCTCAGATAATAAAAGTTTATTTATAAATTTTACGTATTTATGTGATGCGAGCACATATATACTATTAAAAATGTAATTTTATGTATGTATGTGAGTAGGTACATAAATATGTAGCATTTAGAAACTCTGTAGGACAGAAATAAAGTTGTTGTATGTGAAGCATTTACTTAAATCTAATAACTTTAAACGAGCAATTCTGGTATATATATATATTGCTCTAAAATACTCTAAAAATAACTTATTTTCTGATCGAAAAATAAAACTCAGATAAAAACTTTTATTTTCTGAGCAAAAAACTCAAAAAATAACTTTTATTTTCTGAGGGAAAAATAAAACTCTAAAAATAACTTTTATTTTCTGATCGAAAAATAACACTCAGATAAAACCTTTTATTTTCTGAGGGAAAAATAAAACTCAAAAAATAACTTTTATTTTCTGAGCGAAATATAAAAATCAAAAAATAACTTTTATTTGCTGAGGGAAAAATAAAAATCAGAAAATAACGATTAAAAATCAATTTTTTTGTAAAAATCGAAAAAATAAAAGTTAATGCACCTAGAGGTAGTCTGCGTTACGGTGATTACATCTGTGTACTTCTTTTGCGTTTAGCGTTTCTCCTTCAGTATGATTTTTTTAGTCAAAATTTAAAAAATAACCATTATTTGCAATCGCTGCAATGCGGGGTTGAAAGCTATAAAATGTAGGGAAGCTCTACAATTTGGTCCTTCCGATCCGCGTTGTTCCGCCCTTACTATTGCAGTTGTTATTATTCTAGAGCAGAAGTTGTAGCGTGCGAAATTTCAATAAAATTTATAAGGGATGAAGTGAAAATCGAACGAAAAATACAAGGCTTTACTTCGGTTTGTTATTGTTATTTTATGTTTTGTTTATTTTCATATGCATATAGTAACTTTACTAAAGTGCTAATTTTTCAGCGTCATTTTCAAATATTCTTTTGGCTGTTTTACTGAACGCATAAGAAACCAAGAATTATTAAGCCAAATTTGTTCTATATACAATTGACAAGCCAGTGCAAGGTTTTTTAAGTTTTAGTCTTGGCTGGAAATGGAACGTGTAGTTACTATATTCCTATACTGAGACTCTGGCGTTGGGATGACGCATATGCACCTCAGCTTATAAATTCGAAGCGTGCCTTAAAACTTCACCTGAATCTAGCACCCAAAACGCACTGCTGCAATATTCTATTTAATTTACATACTATGCTCGAAAACAATTTCCCTCTTTCTTTACTCAAATTTAAATTTACACCTAACATAGTAAATGATATTAAGTTGTAAAAAGCTTGTCTTTAACACCATTTGATACGCTACTTGAATGTTAATACATGCATTAAAAAAAAACCTCAAATAATGTGAAGAGGAAAAGTGGAACTGGCACTTGCACTGCTGACCCAATTTCCACCTGCACAGCGCAGAAAAAACGTGTCCCCAAGCCAAATTGTACGTAAAAATGCTGTGGCCCAAAAAGAAACGCGCCACCACTTGAAAGATACGCAGACGCACGCACGCACGCACACGCCCGAAAGCGTACGACGACAATCGATCGCTTGGTATGCGCTGGTCAATTAAACCAGCAAAAACTGTGAAAGAAAAAGAAACAGAAAACAACAACAAACCAGACAACCTACAATAACTGCAACGGCGATGCTCCGCACCTCAATGAAAACTCACAATTTTGTTAAAACAGTCAATAACTTTAGGCTTCTGCATTGAATGATGCCAATTTGGTGGAGAAGCGAAAACCAAAAAATGTTAAGTGTTTGCTTGAAACATTGTAACCAACTACATAATTGGAAAATAGAAAAAAAACACCGACTTTTTCGTTTGGCAATCTTTTTTATCTTTATGTCTGTACGTTCACATGTAAAAGCAATAATTATCACTCAAAGACCAATTCAATTAACACTATAGTTATAGCTATTCAAATGCTAATCTCACTGTTCTTTTTTGTTTTTGTTATTGTGATACCACCAAAGTTTAAAAAATACATTAAAATGACAATGAACAAAATACATAAAAAAAACCGCGTGTAGCACAGTACACGTGATAGAAGTTAACTTCTTACATTACCTTAGTAAAAACAACTCATATTTCTGTGTTGTGAAAATAACAACGAATGGATCAATGAAAATTATGGTCTATTTAAAACAGACATGGGCATCTGCAATTACAAAATTTTTCAATTACAATTACTTGTAATTGTAATTTAAAAATTTCCAATTACAATTACTTGTAATTATAATTGAAAAACTTCAGATACAATTACATGTAATTGTCATCGAAAAGGTATCAATTACAGGTAATTGTGAATGAAATGCATCAATTACATGTAAGTCTTCTGTTATGATCCACCCACTTTGATTGATTTTTATGCTCAAAATAACTATGTATGCTCTTAGATGTAGGTATGTATTAGCTTAGGGATGCGCCAATACCCAAAAAAGTTAACTAATTCACTGTTCAATTACATGTAATTGAACACTATTCGGTAACAATTACATGTAATTGAATACTACTGAGTTATTTCAATAGCAGCATTTCAATTACAATCGGAAAAATGTAATTGGAAAATTTTCCATTACAATTACTTGTACTTTGTAATTGAAAAATATCAATTACAATTACAAGTAATTTTAATTGTTGTATGTAATCAATTACAAAATGTAATTGAGTATGCCCATGTCTGATTTAAAATAGGTCAATGGTCTATTTAAGAATAATACTGAGAAGAGCTCTCTGTTTCAGCGCTAGTCAACACCTTTCATTCGATACCAGTATTGCTCAGCAGTATTTCGCGGTCATCCGGGTCCACGTTTTGAACCATACCTGGAGACCCGATCTAGAAATCATAATCAGTAAATTTCTGCTCAACACCTTTCATTTTATATCAATATTGCTGAGAAATATTCCGGGGTCATCAGGGTCTACAATTTGACCCATATCTGGGGACGACACACAGTGGGGGCACCTCCATACAAACAAAAATAGTAATAATTGAGCTAGAAACTTTAAACTCGGAACTTAAGCTTTCTTGATTGAAGATAGTAAACTGTGAAAATTTGAACAAAATCGGCCCACAAATACACCCCCCTCCCATATAACGGTATTTTTGAAATTTCAAAATTTTGTTAACTATTATAGCTAAAATGCTCAATTTTAATAAGAGCACACATTTTTTAAATATAAGTAATATACAGTAATCATTTTGGAAAAAGCGCAAAGTATTCCATGGTTTTCAAATTAAAAATATATGCACTTTTGAGCATTTTATAAGCATTCATCATAAAATTTTCCTTCAAAAAAATCACATTTAAAAAAATTTTTATACCACAAATGAAACTATACTTTTCTAAAGGATTTCAGTGTGCTGAATCTGAATCTGAAGTCAGAATTTTCAAATTGGTTCTAGTTTTTGAGATATTCATGTCCAATTAGGCAAAAAAACACGTTTTTGACTATATTCCCTGCTTAATATCTTGTATGTAATATTTTTTTATTCAAAATCAAATACACCGTTAGAAAGCATAAACCATCCCCCTGAATATGGCGTTTAAATTTTTCAGATATCTTTATTAGAATTGGAGAAATTGTTGTTTAAGTTTCATTAACTTGGCAAATTTTCCCCATACAAAATTATTAATACTTTTTGAAGCATACTTTTGGGGATTTTGTATGGGAAAAATGTATGAAAACTTAGAAAAACTCACTCCATAAAAAAGTTCATAAAACAAAAAAGCGCAAACGAATTTTTAAGATTTCTTCACCTGTTTATAAAGCACGTTCACTAGCACCAAATATTAAAAATTTGGAGAGGTCATATTTTGTATTTTTTTTTTATTTCATGTTGAAATTTTCCAATTTTTACACAATTTTTTTTTCTGTTCGAAAAGAAAAAGGCTGCAAAAAAATAATGATAACGCTGATAAAAAAAATTCTTTCATAATTTGAAAGTGTGAACCATTGCCTACAACACGGTGAACAAACTATTCGATTAGTCGCCTAAGAATAAGATTTTTCATAATGTCAAAAGTAGCCTAATTATTGCGTTTTGAAAAAGGCACTTTTAGTCAAATGGGAAAAAGATTATTTAAGCGAAAAGCGCAGGTGGATTTCAAGAATTAAAATGCAGTTTGATTAAAAATATATCATTTCAAAACATATGAAAAAATTGGGGTGGTCATATTTTTTATTTTTTTTATTTTTTTGTTTAAAGTTGAGCAAAATTTTTTTTTACGACTTTTTTTGTCAATATTTGAAAGTTCATATAAATCTAAGAGTTACCGCTGGTTACAAAAGGCTTATTGTTTCTAAAAGGCCAAATCAATATCTATGTAATGATGTATCACTCGATTACATACGTTAATAATTGAATGAGTTACAGCATTTTGTATAAGGTGTAATTGTTGAGAAATAAAAGGACCTATTTTTTGCTCAGTTTTTAACACCCTGTACGGCTAAACAAAACGAGACTCAAAAAATTTTATATAAGCTTTTTTTTTACAAATTGTTATATCTGTCAATCACTTTCAAAAAAATTTGATTTGCTAATACTTTAATTTCGATTATATTTTTGGCCGCTATCACCCAGTGTGCGACACCTGGGAAAATAAGAGTTATTTTTGAAATAACATGACATCACATCACGACATCATATCATGACATCATATCATGGCATGACATCATGACATCATATAATGGCATCACATCAGGACATCACATCATGACATAACATCATGACATAACATCATGACATCATATCATGGCATCACATCATGACATCATATCATGGCATCACATCATGACATAACATCATGACATCACATCATGGCATCACATCAGGACATCATATCAAGACATCACATAATAACATCCTATCACGACATCACACCATGGCATGACATGATATAACGGGGTTATCCGAGTCCATATTATGACCCATATCTGGGGACCCGACCTAGAAATCATAATCAGTACATCTCTATGTGAAACCTCTGTCCAATACCTTTCATTTGATACCAATATTGCTCAGAAATATTCCGGGGTCATCCGGGGTCATCCGGGTCCACGTTTTGACCCATATCTGGGGACCCGACCTGGGAATCATAATGAGTACATCTCTATTTAAAAGCCACGTTTAATACCTTTTATTTGATATCAATATCGTCCAAAATATTTAGGGGAGAGTCGGGTAAACGTTTTGACCTTTTGCTGTTTCCTGTTTGCTATTTCAGTGCAACGCAAGTGTACTTGCTATTTCCTTTTTAAAATTTCACTCTCTGTATCGCCGCCTAAGAAGTTAACTTCAAAACGCTCAACACCATATCATTTCGTGAGATAAAAGAGATTGCATTAGTACTAAAGCGTTGGATTTTTTAACGTCTGAATTTGTTTTGGGTCCTATAATTCCCAGAAATAAAGTATTAGCATAGTTTTCCTGTTCGCTGGTAAGGGGACTTTATTGCTGTTGTAGCCACTAAGGCACTCCCCGAAGGTTTTGGGGAGTGTAAGTAGGGATGTAACAGTCCTTTGCCGGATATATTCTGTGCGCTCGGGTACTAGTTCCTTCTGACACTAACGCGACTGTCGTGCGAACGATTTTTTTGGCGATCATCAACCTTCTAAGCCAGTGGATTTTAGTCGCCTTTTACGACGGGCATTCCGCTGGTAAGAGGACTCGTTTTCTTTACTTTTTCGAGATTATGAATTCTAAAAGGTTTTAAAATACATATAAATTTCCATACAAATTTATAAACTATCACATAAACTTCGAAAGGCTTCACTTACTGGGTCCGTTCAGCTGGACTCGCCACTCAATGGATTTGTATAGGCAAGGATTTGTTGCTTTTTATGTGCTAAGTTGCTTATGATGACTACTCAGTTCAATTCTGATCTTCTAATTGGCAGTACAAAAGAACTTAGTTTAATAAGAGTGTAATGTTCAGTCGATTACCTAAATAATTCCAGCTCAAAACTTACCTTTTATTCTAGCATTTTTAATAAACTTTATATATAAGAACATTGTTAAAATAACAGCCAGATTTCTTTGGCCTTAAGATAGACAACTTATGCACGAGTAAATGCATATGTAGGTACCTCAGGGTTGGGCATGATTCAACTAATTTTGAGTGCACTCAGCCTGCAACTACCACTCAACCCTGAGTGGTAGTTAAATATCTGATTTTAACTACCACTCAATTTGATTGGTAGTTAAATCTTGAATTTAATGAAAATGAGTGGTAGTTGAAAAATGCCCATCCTTGATGTACCTCCATGTAGCTACATATTATGTGCCTACGCATATATATTTTTAATATAAAAGTCTAATTAATCTCTTATTATGTATGGTGTAACGATGTTCTGTCATCCCTTGTCAAGGAACCAAAAATCAATAATCTCTTATTGTTAATTTCCGAATCAATAAATTTATTAAATTCAGAATGCATTCACTATGCGACACGAAACATGCTCAATAAATATTAATTTAACGTCGTTGTAATTATGCAGTCGATTGGCTGGAATTGAGGCCAAGCGTTAACTCACCGTTGCGGTTATCTGCAAAAATAACAGCTTATTAAGTTTCATTTGCATGTTTAAGAATGTTAGAGTTAACGGATGAAGTATTTATTTATTTACTCTTTCATAGCTCTAACGTACATACATATGTAAGTCTAATTAATTTACTTTGTGCTTACTTGCACCATATAATGTACATTTGAGTTAATTTGAGCAATTAAAAGAGCTCTTAGCTGCTCGTCATCTAGAACAGAGGCCGGCAAAGTTTTTAAGTGAAATTGTGTTGTGAGATCCATCTACCTACTTATTATATATTTTAAATAGAAATAAGTAATAATAAATTAATACATACAGATATGGAGATGGAAAAATAATTCTATTGATTATGAAAAGTTCAAGAAAACCGTTCTAGAGAGAGTTTGAGTTCTGTTAGTCTATTGACTTTCGGTGAGAGAATAGATCATCGCTCTGCCCTCAACTACACAATCTCTTACAATTTTTGGATTTTGGCTTCAGACAATATCAAATTCTGCCATCAGACTCAGAGCTTTCTGTCTGTTTTTTCATAATGGAATTATTTAACTTTTTTTATTGTAAAATAATCCATCCATTGCTAAACATATAACAATCTTTATATATATTACGCTAAGCGATTTTTTGTACGCACCATAACTTTTGCACCGTTATACCGATTTTCGAAAATGTGGTGCCAAATGAAAGGGCTTGACCTGTAGATGACCTTTTGACCTGTTTGAAAATTTAATTTTGCTGTATAGTTTGTTTGATTTTAAAATTTTTGATACCATATGAAAGGGCTTGACCTGATATTGAGTAATTTAATAAACATTTTACAAAAAGGGTTGCCACCTGTTCAAAAATTCAGCTTTACACTATATGTTGTTTTATTTTTAAATTTTAGGAGTCATATGAAAGGGCTTGGCATGGAAATGGGTAGTTTATTAAAATTTTTACAAAAAGGGTTGCCACCTGTTCGGAATTTAATTTTTACGCTATAGTCTGTTTGATTTTTAGATTTGAGGTGTCATATGAAAATGCTTTGCCCCAAAATGAGTAATTTACCATAATTTTTACAAAGACGGTTTGATTTTTAAATTTAAAGTGTCATATGGAAATGCTTGGCCTGAAAATTCGTAATTTATTACGATTTTTACAAAACGATTTGCCACCTGTTCAAAAATTTCTTTTTACGCTCCAGTTTGTCCGGTTTTCAACTTTTAAGTGTCATGAAGGTCTTGCCATGTAATAAAGAGAAAGGGGAGGGGAAAATGAAAGGAACGGAAATGGCGAAGGAAAGGAAGCTAAAGAGGGAAGAGTACGGAAAATAAAATGGATAAAGGGAAGAGGAAGCGTAAAGAAAAGGGAAAGGGGAAGAGAAAGAGAAATACGACAAATGACCTTTGGAGGTAGAGATATGGATAAAATATTGTAGAAAATTATTCGCATTAAACTTCACTATGGGACTACTCGGGCAAAATCTTTGTATACAAAATCTAGGTCGACGCAAAATAAAAATAACCAGTAATTATGTAGATATGTATATGCTTAATTGTATATTTTATTAATAAGAATCTATGGGCTTAAAGCCGATATATATTCTGCCATTTTTAAGGGGAAGTCGAATTTAAAATGACAATCAAAAAAATTGTTAAATGTAGCAATAAGTGGTCTTCCACCCTCAAATTGTCGCACAGTGTAATTGAAAGCCACAGCATCGCGTGGCCAGGTTTTCTAGTTATCAATTATTGTATTAAGAAATTGTGAAATTATGCATCTCAGTAGCGACCAATTTTACGCTTAATTTACTAAAATGTAGTCATTTAGGGTTATGTAATGATGTCCAGTTCAATAGTTATGTAAATAAGCTGTTGCAGTGCAACCTACATACAAACATTTCTTACATACAACAAGAAAGATGCACCACATAAACTGCCAGCAAAAGTGTAGGAGTTAAAATGTATTCCACTTGCTCTGAAATTTCGTTGAAATCGCTGCGATGACAAACATGAAAGCACAAAAAAACTAAATTTTATTAGCCTTCCACAATTATGAAATTCAATTCAAAATAAAATACTCTTTATTGTTAAATATACACAATGTTTGTAGCCGCTTATAAAAATATTTGTATGCATGAGTTCCGCCGCTTAAAATCAGGTTGCCCTGGCGCACCCAAAATTATGAAGAAGCTTAACCAAAAACTCTTCAGAGTTAAATTTTCAATGAACCAAAAAATAAAAAAGACTAAGTAGTGCATTTAAAATGAAAGTAGATTTAATATTTTTGAAATTCGATAAAATTAAACATATCTGCACGATTGATCTTTAGGGAGAAGTGCAGCTACATATTTACATACTATGTATGTACGCTTGTGCATCTGTTTATTAGGGCGGCCCAGGGATTGCAAATAATCGTTATTTTTTAAATTTTGACTAAAAAAATCATACTGAAGGAGAAACGCTAAACGCAAAAGAAGTACACAGATGTAACTTTTTGGTTGCTTGTTTTTCCGACAGGGTAGGAATATGATGTATTGTGATGTATGTCTTGACACTGAAGATGGCGCATATTAGCCGAAACCGGTTTGTCTCCAAACCAAACTTGACAAGGGATGACGGAAAATCATTCCACAATACATCATACACAGATGTAATCACCGTAACGCAGACTACCTCTAGGTGCATTAACTTTTATTTTTTCGATTTTTATAAAAAAATTGATTTTTAATCGTTATTTTCTGAGTTTTATTTTTCCCTCAGCAAATAAAAGTTATTTTTTGATTTTTATATTTCGCTCAGAAAATAAAAGTTATTTTTTGAGTTTTATTTTTCCCTCAGAAAATAAAAGTTTTTTTCTGAGTTTTATTTTTCGATCAGAAAATAAGTTATTTTTTGGGTTTTATTTTTCCCTCAGGAAATAAAAGTTATTTTTTGAGTTTTATTTTTCGATCAGAATATAAAAGTTATTTTTTGTTTTATTTTTCCTTCAGAAAATAAAAGTTATTTTTTGAGTTTTATTTTTCGATCAGAATATAAAAGTTATTTTTTGAGTTTTATTTTTTTGCTCAGATAATAAAAGTTATTTTTTGAGTTTTATTTTTTTGCTCAGATAATAAAAGGTTATTTATAAATTTTACGTATTTATGTGACGCGAGCACATATATACTATTAAAAATGTAATTTTATGTATGTATGTGAGTAGGTACATAAATATGTATCATTTATTATACAAGAATTGCTCGTTTAAAGTTATTAGATTTAAGTAAATGCTTCACATACAACAACTTTATTTCTGTCCTACAGCGTTTCTACATGCTACATATTTATGTACCTACTCACATACATACATAAAATTACATTTTTAATAGTATATATGTGCTCGCGTCACATAAATACGTAAAATTTATAAATAAACTTTTATTATCTGAGCAAAAAAATAAAACTCAAAAAATAACTTTTATTATCTGAGCAAAAAAATAAAACTCAAAAAATAACTTTTATTTTCTGATCGAAAAATAAAACTCAAAAAATAACTTTTCTTTTCTGAGGGAAAAATAAAACTCAAAAAATAACTTTTATATTCTGATCGAAAAATAAAACTCAAAAAATAACTTTTATTTTCTGAGGAAAAAATAAAACTCAAAAAATAACTTTTATATTCTGATCGAAAAATAAAACTCAGAAAAAAACTTTTATTTTCTGAGGGAAAAATAAAACTCAAAAAATAACTTTTATTTTCTGATCGAAAAATAAAACCCAAGAAAAAACTTTTATTTTCTGATCAAAAAAAAAAACTCAAGAAAAAACTTTTATTTTCTGATCAAAAAATAAAACTCAGAAAATAATCGTTAAAAATCAACTTTTTGGATAGCACTTATAACCGTTACGGTCCCTGGGGCGGTCGAAAATGTTGGTGAGCCGCATTTATGACTTCCGTAGAAGTATTCTATTTTATAGTCTAAGAAAATTATGAACATATTTGGTTTTTTTTTGTTAATATATTATTAAGTTGACATGTCGTAGATAAGATTACTTTTATGGAAATACTAGCTGTACCCGACCAAGCTGTGCTTTGGCTCACTTCCTATTCTAGGCATTAGAAACCAAAATCGGCACACTTAATGGAAGTACCTAGATGACCGAGCTTTCCTCGAGCTGCAGGCCGCAGAAAAAGTAAAATAATTTAAAAAGAAAGTGAGCGAAAAAATTTGTCTTTTCAAAAGCGCGCCCCTCTTTATGCCCTTATCCCATTTTCCTTAGTATTTCGTACCTTTCCCTTACAACCTTCCCCTTTTCTACCGCTATCCCTTACCACTCCTTTCATGTGCTTATCCCATTATCCTTAGTATTTCGTACCTTTCCCTTTCTCTACCTCTCTCCCTTACCTATCCTTTTCTGTCCTTTCTCCCTTTTTCTCCTATTCCATCCCCTTCCCTGTTCTACTCTCTCTCTCTCCCCAACCCCCCCATCCCTTTTTCGTTTCCTTTTCCCTCTCATTCTGCGTGCCCTTTCCTTTTCCCTTTCCCTTGGAAACCGGTTTGAGCATAACATCGAAGAGAGCTCTTTCTTGAGGCCCTGATCTCCACTTTTCATTTGATACCAATATTGCATAGAAACATTCCAGGGCATCCAGGCCTACTTTTTTACCCATAACTGGGTAGCCGGCCCAAGCACCATAATGAAAAGAGCTCTATGTTTCAGTCCTATTCAACATCTTTCATTTGATACCATTATTGCTCAACAGTATTCCGGGTCATATGGGTCTACCGGTCCATATCTGGAAACCCGACCTAGGAATCATAATGAGCACAGTTCTACGTAAAATATCGGATTGCTTAAATATTTCGGGGTCATTCGGGTCCATATTTTGACCCATACCCATACCTGGATTGCCGACCTAGGATTCACAATGAGTACTGTTCCATATAAAATACCTCAATTAACAATATTCTCGAAATATTTGCAGACAGAACATTTCTTTAGACATTTAGCATCTTTGTCGAATTCTACTCGTACTTAAAGCAGAATAATCCTTTATTAGCCCTTCCGCATAGTCGACCAAAGCTTCCATACAAATAGACCCCACCCTAATACTATAAATGCGTTTGTCTGCCAGGCACACATGCACTAGACGAATGTGAGAGATGCTGCATGCATTTCGCACTGAAGGCATTTATACAATTTACGGAATGTTCATGTGGTTGTAATGTGTGTATGAATGAAGTAAAAGTCGTGCGATTGTCATCTCTTTGCCGCCGCTCGCTCCTCTCTATATCCAAAGAAAAGCGCAACTCTCGCTATTTGACACATAACATTGTCGGCGAATGCATATGAAATTGAATTCATTTCGAAAATACTTATTTATATACTTGCAACAACACATACAAATACTTACCGAATACCGTTACAAATACCAAAAAATCTGTGATCTGCGCTGCTCATTATTAAATTGTATTGTATGTATGTATTGTATGCGGGTATGCACTTAATAATGATTTATTATTATATTCACTCTACACAAGTGGCGCCTCATGTTGCCAACAACAGCAACAACAGCTAACAATCTGAGTTGTGTCCATTAAATTCACTTTTTAATTGCTACAGATCGCATGTTAAAATGGGGGCGGCTGTGGCGGGTGTAGCGATTAATCATTTGGTTTGACAAAGGGCGATCGTATAATCGTTAAGCCGGTTTAATCATTCGCTTTCAGACCAAATTAGTAATATAAAATAAATAAAATATGTATGTAAGTAAATCAGTGGCATCCGGTGGAAATTCTCTGCTGTCAATTTAAAACAAGGTGGAAAGATTCATTAGCCCACTAAATAGGTACGTATCAGACATGGGAAATGCGGAATGATTTTAAAATTGTGTGCAGCGCACATTCAGTGAGATTTTATAATAATTTCATTAAAAATGTTTGTTTGTAGCTACTGTATTCGCAGTTATTTGTAAGCTAGCTGACATTATTTTAAAACGAAGAGCACAAAGAGTTCCGAAACTTGTAGCAATTGCCCTTCGCGGTTTTGGTAGGGAGTAAAGCTAGAATCGCACCATACTACACTACTCTGAAAAAAATACCCGTATTTAAACCAACAACTTTCGGCTGTTGAATCTCCGTCTTTGATTCAACAGCAAAAGTATTTGTTTTTACAACAAAGTTTTTGATCCAACAATTTATTCAAAAACGGCCGTTGTTGATTCAAAAACTTGCTTGCTTTTAAAAACTTTTTTGTGAGAAAATATTTTTTTGTGAGAAAATCAACAAAAAAAATAATGATGGAGAGAAGATGAAGAGAAAAATCCAAACAAAAGTTTATTTTTAGCAACAATTTTCTCCCCGTTGTTGATTTAAAGGCAAAAGTATTTGACCCAACAGTTTCCGTTGTAAACAAAACTAATGAGAACAAATTTTTTTAAATTTTGTTTTTACAATGTTTCAAATAATTCATGGATTCCTTTTTAGGAAATGGAAGTATAAATAGGTTACTACAATTCAATATAATGTTGAATGTTCCACTATGTGATGATTGGATAGAATTTCAGGTTGATGTCATGGTTCGAATCCGGAGGAGAATATAAAATAAAGAAGAAAAATCAGAATAAGAAATAAGGATAGCAACCAGTGAATGATAAGAAGGAGAGAAGAATAGGAGAACAAGCAGAGGCTACATATTTGCAGTTGGGACCCGGGCGGAGAGAAGATGAAGAGTAAAATGCAAACAAAAATTTATTTTTAGGTGAAAATTTTTTCCAACAATCTCCGTTATTGACTTAAATCAACAACGCTCGCACCTTTGAAACAACAACGGAGCGTTATTGGGCACATTTCAACTGTGGAAAGTAGTTGATTTAACGACAAAATATTCTTTGCATGTATTCTTATGGAAGCAACCGCACTACGCTGCAATCGAGGGGAACTGCGCGACACCACGCGACGAAGTTGACCAACTAGGTAACTTCGTCGTACGACAGAAATTTGTGCAGTTACACCGTCGCATATTTCGGTATACCCAACTGCACTTCAAAATTTAATGAATGCAAAATGTTGTTGGACGAAAAAAAGTTAATTTGGTTAGTGAGTGACAAATAAATTATTAAGTTTTTAGAGAAATAAATTACAAAAATTGTTCAGCAAAGTGTCGCGCAGTGCGATATACCCAAAAGTGTCGCACCGAAAATTGAAGTGTCGCGGCAGTGTAGCGTAGTATGGTGCGTTTCTAGCTTAAAGAAGTGTATTGTAGATTGTGTTAGTAAAGGAGTGAGTCATAAAATGTTCTGTTACCCCTTCGCTGCGCATGTCTTTTATTATTAAACTTTTACAACCCAATTAGCAAGCCCCATAGTTACCGATGCGAAATAAAAGTACTGCCACATTTTCGTTTGAAAGCAATCTTTATTTAATAACCAGACTGCCGAAGATACGAGGGCTGCTCTATATATTTTTAGCCTAATAATGAAAATGCGAATATTAATCATCAAAAATGGTTTTATTGCAGGGACCGATTTTAATCGTTATTTTCATTTCTTCGGATGAAAAAATCATTATGAAAACTTCGCTAACAATAAAATGCAAGTATGCCGATACAATGATTTTAGCACATTCTATCCAAACAAGAGCTCATCTTTATTCTAAAGATTTTTATTTTTTAAATTTTAAATAACCATTATTTACGATTTTTATTTTTTCGATTAAAAATAATTTTTATTATTGGATTTAAATTTTTCCGATAAAACTTGATCGATATTTTATGATTTTTATTTTTTCGATCAAAAATAATTGTTATAATTGGATTTAAATTTTTCCGATCAACTTTAATCAATATTTTTTTATTTTTTCTCCGATCATAGTAAACTTTTTCAAACGATAGTGAATCCTATATTTGATGGCTTGAAGTTGACGATAGTGCCAACATTGGCGCAGTTCTATTTGAGAACAAAATTTGCAAAAAAAAAAAAACAAGTTTTTAGAGTTTATTATGATCGGAAAAATTTAAATCCAATAATAAAAATTATTTTTGATCGAAAATTAAAAATCATAAAATATCGATCAAGTTTCATAAGAAAAATTTAAATCCAGTAATAACAATTATTTTTGATCGAAAAAATAAAAATCATAAAATATCGATCAAATTTCATCGAAAAAATAAAAATCAAATTATAACGATTAAAAATGATTTTTTTTTTTATAAAAATGATAATCGTTACGGTCCCTGTTTTATTGTTTCTCAAAGTATTCTCCGGCATGACTTATACACTTTTGCATGCGCTCAAACCAATTGCCGAAGCACTTTTTCCGCTCCGATTGAGACACCTCCAAAACATGATTTTTGAACGCTTGAACAGCATCTTCTGTCGACGAAAATCGTTGACCACGTATTTTTTTCTTGATGTGCGGGAATAATAAGCAGTCATTGGGTGCCAAGTCAGGGCTGTACGGCGGATGACCCATCAATTCAACGTTTTTGCCGGCCAAAAAAGCGTTGCTTTGAGCCGATGTGTGAGAGCTCGCATTGTCATAGTGAACAATGATTCGTCTTCTCTTGTTCGTTTTTCGAATTTCTCCGAAGACTTCAGGCAAACAAATTGTGGTGTACCAGTCACAATTGACCGTCCTACTTTGCTCAAGCGGAACAGTCGCCACATGACCAGACTTGCCGCAGAAACAGGCGACCATTTGCTTCGAAGTGCTTCTTCCACGAACAACTTTCGTTGGATTTGGCTCGTCTTCGAAGTCGCACACGGTCGATTGTTGTTTTGTTTTGGGCTCATACGCATAGATCCATTATTCGTCACCTGTGACGATCTTATAAACGTCTTTTGAAGCACCGCGATCGTATTTTTGCAACATTTCTTTGCACCAGTCGGCACGAGCCTTTTTTTGAGCGACAGTCAAATTGTGCGGGATCCAACGAGAACAAACCTTTTTACGGCCAGCTGTTTATGCAACATTGAATGTATGCTGGTGGCAGAAATGTCCAAGGATGTCTCTATCTCACGGTATGTCACATGACGATCTTGCATTGTGAGTTCACGCACGGCATCAATGTTCTCTGGTACAACGGCCGTTTTTGAACGACCTTCACGGAATTGGTCTTTGAGCGAGCGTCGGCCAGCATTGAATTCATTATATATACTTTTTCATTGTTAGGCTAAAAGTATATAGAGCAGCCTTCGTAAGCATGTACTACCAAAGAGTCACGTAATGTGATAACGCTGCGCTGATAAGTGAGTCAAATATAATACTTAACCCTCATGTGATTACAACGTGCGCGCCACTGAAAATTGGACAATTTTATAAGAATTTCATTAAAACTATTCACTCGCACACACACTCCGAAGAGCGAATCACTTTCCTTTGGCCAAAGTAATGTCATTTCGAGCCCCTCCTACTTACGCACAAATATGGCTCAAGATTTTCCGAGTTTTTCCTTGGCCAAATAAAGTAAAAATAAAAATACTGTTATAATTGAAAGATGAGAGTTATTTCGCTGATTGAATAGTTTGAATTCACACGCGCAATATAATTGCTTTATCAATCAAATCAAGTCTTTTCCACGTATATGCGCATATCTACATAGTCGCTTGAAGTTTTGGCGCTTTGGCGCTTTTCTTTTCTTTTCTTGCACGTTGGCGTTTTATCTGTTGCCAAAGTGTTTGTGCTGTCGTTATTGTTTGTTTTTCATTCATTGATGTTAGCTTTCGTTTCATTTGATATGTATTAGGGTGAGGCGATTTTTATGGAGGGAAATTAATCGATAACGCGCCATCGAAATTCGAATTCCTCCAATTTTTAGCATATATTGTACACAGCAAGAGATAATCACGAAAATATGCGCGATTTTGCGCATTCAGCCTCCATAACCAGGCTATATCTCGAAAACGAATCATTCGATTTTTATTCTGATTTCATATCTGGATTCAGCATAAAATTCAGTTCGATGTGCATATTGGCCTGGTTATTTTTTTGTCGATTTTCGCCCAATTTTTATTTTCAAAAATCCGTCTTGGTCCATAAAAAATAAACAAATTCCGGAACATCGAAATTAATTTTAGAATAATGTGTCGCCCTACCCTAATGTGCATGTTATATTTTAATCTAAAAAAGAGGTAAATAATTCTATATCGACGCCTGAGTAAAAGATCAACCTATTTCAGGACTTGTTTCAATAACGCCCTATTTCAAAATTATATTCGAAAACGCTCCAGTGCAGAGAAAATTTCTTACATACCTATTTTTCTGAAATAGGGTGTTATTGAAGAAAATTCTGAAGTAGTGCGATGTTAAAGCAGATTCAAGTTTTAAAATAGGGCGATCTTTTACTCAGGCGTCGATATGGGATATTTTTGTGGTCAATTTTTATCTTAGAAAAATGTGTTTCTAAGTTGTTGGTATATAGCATAGTTAAGTATTTTCCCTACGACCAAGATATATCCATTGATCCGTCACCTTCCTTTCTTTATTGGAACGCAAACGTCTCGACGATTCTGGCTGAGTCCAATAAAGCGCGCCAGCTGTTTCTATTTCGTGCAGCATGGCGCCACTTGGGAATACCTAGGGAGCCAGCATCACTGTCCACCTGATCTTCCCAACGCGGTGAAGGTCTCCCCTTTCTTCTGCGTTCAGCGGGTTTCGATATTCGCTGAACAATGTCGATGTCTGCGTACAGCTCGTCGTTAAATCTCCGTCGATACTCGCCCTCGCTAACGCGCAAAGGTCCATAAATCCTCCGAAGAACTTTCCTCTCGAATACTGCAAGCGCCATCACATCTGCTTTGATATAGTCCATGCTTCTGCGCCATACATGAGGACTGGAACGATGAGTGTCTTGTAGAGTGTGATTTTTTTACGTGGAGAGCGGGCTTTACTTTTCAATTGTCTACTAGTCCAGAGTAGCATTTATTGGCAAGCGTGATTCTTCGTTGGATCTCCGTGCTGACATTATTTTTGGTGTTAATGCTGGTTCCCAAATAGACGAAGTCCTTAACAGTTTCGAATTTGTAGCTGTCAACAGTGACGTGGCGGTCAAGGCGTGCCGTTTCTTTGTGTGATGATAGGAGGTACTTCGTCTTGTCCTCGTTAACCGCCAAACCCATTTTCTTAGCCTCTTTATCCAGCTTGTAAAAAGGCAGCACATATAGCGCGAGTAAAAAAAAACCAATTCTCCTTATACCTTGTTCTGACCGACATCGAAAACACATACACAAATGTGGACTCAATGATATTAGTCTGCTTTCACCACCGACTTCACCATATTCCACTTTAATACTTGCATTTTCCATCATGAATTCAGTCGGTTACATTTTCCTGTGCAAAGGGTTTCGATTTCATCGTCATTGATTTTAAATGCGTTCATTGATTTGTTCGAAAAAGAGTTTGAGTTGTTGTTGTTGTTGTTGTTGTTGTTTTGTAAGGCAATTTAAATTGTAGTTTTTATTGTTGCCTTTGCTGTCGATACAAACACATCGCTTTACTTATCGCTGATGATGGTGAGCGCTGGTTTTGCTGTTCATTGTGTGTTTGTTTTGTTGTCGATGATGGATGCAATATTAAATTGGTCTTAACAAGGTCATTCGTTGTTAGTTAGTTTACGAGTATTGCGAATGCGCGCACAAATATTTACTTATTTACGTATTCATTTATGTATGTCGCGCAGCTGCAACAGCAACAACAACGACCTGTTGCTGTCCATTTTCGGCTAAACGAGCTTCCAGTCGCACGACGCACCCGCCGCCAGACCAGTCAGCTACTCCTCCAGCGAAGTTTTGGACATTTTATTGGACGCTGCAACGTCGAGTGTTTTGGATCCCACCGCCGCGACCGGCCAAATGCGAGTACATATCTTTTATCTGCTGATGTTTGATGGTTGCTGTTTTTGTTTTTTATTGTTGCTTGTCAATTGCAATAATTCACACATGTATGTCGTTGTTGTTGTTGCTGTTGTTGCCGTCGTCTATACAAACAATCCAATTGTGAGTACTTGTCCGCTGTTAGTCAGATTTTTATTTATTTCTTTGCTGCCGTCGTAGTTATGGCTGTCTGCCATTCACTTTCTACCGGCGTTTTATGTGTTTTTATTTTTTTCTTTGTGTATTTGAACGGTGCAACGTCATTAATACCAGCAACAACAATGAAAACGCAACAACAAATCACAAAGATCAACGATTCATTGATTTTGAAGTTTATTTACTTTTGTCAGCATTTTTTCCTTCTTTTCCTCAGTCTAGTGTAGAATTTTCCTTTTCGCGTTTTTTTGTCATGTGGGAATGGGTATGAGGATATGAGGAAAATGTGCGGGGAAGCGGACAGACAGAGGCTGATGTTGCGTGTGTGCCTTGCCGGTGCCAGCCTTCGAGTGAGAGTGAAATTGTGGCATGAATGCCATGTGTGCGCTTTTTTGGTTTCTCTTTCAAACTATGCCTTTGTTGATAATTTTGTGTCGATAAAAGAGAAATAAAATTAAAAAAAAAAAAAAAAAAAAATCTTATGATCACTACTCATGATCTCATCATCTTCTTGGTGCGCGCACAAGTTCCTATTGTACATAATTGTGGGAAATCTTGAGCCATGTGGGCACATATGAAAATTTTTTATAAAAGTACACACACACAGAGAAATACATACATACCTACTCGTCTCAAATGCGCGTCTGCAGCTACATATAGCGATAATTCCATTTAAAAATAGTTGTTTCTCAATAAAAAAAAAAGAAATATAAACTTGATAAGATAACTTTAGCAAATTTTCCTGCTTTTATACAAATTTGCTCAAAAGATAAGATTACACCAAATGCGAAGCCGTCTCAAATGGCTCTTTGAAACTTTCTGTCTTTGGCACGGCTGTTGCCGCCAAGCAATGCCTTGCGGCGGGCGATAAGACGATCATTTAATAATCTATTTTCCACGCATTTGCCTTCCAAAGAACGGCTTAGGCCTGTAGGTTGGTTTGATGCCATTGACTCCAATTAGCGCCGATGCGCCGTTTTCATGTCACAACTCGTGACTTAACCGGTGAAAAGTAGAAGTTGAAGAGAATAAGCAGGGCATGTATCACACCCTATATCCAGTTTGTTGAATTTAAATATCTAAGCAGCCCTTCAGACTTGACGCCTTTGCGTTGCGAGCGGCTGTCGAAGAAAGGTTTGCCAAGGAGCGAGTTTTTATAAACTTAAGCTGCTCATGCCGCCCGCTTCCGAAACCCGTAAAACACACGATCAAAATGCTCGTTGATTTTTTCGACACGGCTTGCCTACATTTTAAATTGTGAAGCCTTCTCTTGGATCCCCATATTCGGAGGGAGAGCATTAAGGGTGCAATGAGTGCAACATCAGTGGCACGAGGAGCTTTTTAACAGGTTGTCAGAGCAATACCCTTGTTCTGGCCCCAAATGATAAGCCCTTAGTATCATTTGGTAGACGATCCACTGTTGATTTTCCCACAAGAGATCAATGGCGAGATGCAGGAACTCTACTGGGAGGATCGAAGAAAATCATCCACACAGACGGATCAAAAACAGAATATGGTACTGGATTCGGCTGGCAACGGGAGGCCGACTTCAGGCGCCATTATGCTTTAACTCATTACCGCCCAAATCAAATCTGCTGGTAGAAAACTGTTTTCATTGTTATTTATTAAATAATTCTTAGTCAAAAAAGAAGTTAGAGAGAAAAAAGTGGACATTTTTTTTTAGTTTTTGAGAAAAGTGGGTGTCCTCATATGGGGACAATGGGCACTTCTAGTATAAAATTTTGCAAAGAAGTTGCGTTTAACCCAAGTAGTTTTTGGGCATAATCTACACCGCCAGCGGCATTTAGAGTGAAAAACTATGCTGTGCAATTAACTTTTAAAAGTTCGGGATTGTGGGCGTTGTTTTTCGACACCTTTTCAAGTACTGCGGATGAGGAGCCAGGTTGCCTGATTAGGTTAAAATTGTGTTAATTGTTTTGATTTTCGGAAATAAAGCCAAATATCATTACAAGAATATGGATTCAATCATTTTCTCAAAAAAGTCCGCAGGAGTACGACCAGTTATTGTATTAAGAATATTTCCTATCAATGGAGTTATATTTGACACTAAAGTTAGATGAAAACCGTCTCCAAGTTGTTCCTTCGAATTCAGTCCTTTTATACTTAGCACAGCATGAAGGAGGCTTGAACAACCTCAAATCTTCCAGCTATTTCATTTGGCATGGCGGTGCATACCAAAGCACCCTGATTTATCTACTATTCATCACTAACAATGGCAGGAGGAAGGATTAATTCATACATATATCATACTCGAGGAAACCATATTCATTAGAGTGCATTTATGTGGGAGATAGGCTAGAAAGAATGCCACGAATTTTATAAATGGAAATACCGTATAGCTTTTATGTCGGAGCTGCGATAAATGCTAAGCTCAACACAGACAACGAAGAAAATACCTACCTTATGGAAATGGAATGTATAGTGTTTTTGTTGAAGCCAAGCGAGAAAGAAAGACAGGAACGAAAATTGTTAACGGAACTCCCGTAAAGTTTTATAATGGAGTTGCGCTGTAAACGCATAATATAATAGAGTCGCACTTGTCAAAGCTATATCTCTCTTCGATGTGCTCGTTCTCATATAAACGCTCACAATATATCCTGTAGTTGATATAACTATCGATATTAGCTCAAACATAAATGTATGCATATGTATTATCCAAGCAACGGCCTAATATAGTGATTCTGTAGTGAGAAATTATTCTAGTCCTTCAGAAATTTACGATATGCCACAGTTCTGCCTTCTAAAACAACTGCTACAAGTTGAAAAAAAGCTAACGCTTATGCCCATTGTCCCCATATGGGGACACTACTATAAAACTAAAATTTTTTAATACTATTTCAAATTTTTTCAACACAACTTCACTTCCAAAAGCTTTTTAACCCTCCGTTTGATATTTAAGTCAACTTAGTTTAGTTTATATACTTTGGAATAAGCGGAAAAATCCAATTAGCTCATACAGCGATGGTAGATGTGATAGCTATTTCGAAGAAAAACCACTTTCTTCATCATCAGACATCTTCTCGGGAGCACACCAGGCTTTGAACCTACGCTCCAACCATCAGTAGTCGAATATTAGCGAAACGCTAAGCACTGCGGCTACCGATGGTCCTGCTGAGCTGTTGGATTTTTCACTTATATATGCCATTACTCTATTCAATCTAACCTCAGTGTACGATTTTCGTACATCTGCTATGCAAGTGTTGAATACTGGTTGGCAGCTGACGGACAGCGGGCGCTGTGTACAATAGTTGTATGTACAACAGCACAATTTTATAATTTAACATTATTAGGTATGTTAGTGTCTAGCACGAAATTATTATTTTTAATTTTAATTTTTATACTTTGGAATAAGCGGAAAAATCCAATTAGCTCGTACAGCGATGGTAGATGTGAGAGCTATTTCGAAGAAAACCCACTTTCTTCTTCTGTATGAGCTAATTGGATTTTTCCGCTTATTCCAAAGTATAAAAATTAAAATTAAAAATAATAATTTCGTGCAAGACACTAACATACCTAATTAGTTTAGTTTAGTTCAACAATACATCCAAGAAATGTATATAAATACTCCACAAGAATTAGCCCGACGAAATTTGGAATTTTTAAGGGCTTGAAATTGTACATTTATTGTCACAACCTCCATATGTTTTGGTTTACATAAACTTTAGTATTCTATATTTCATAATTGAGGACATATTGCGAGTTTTTTATACTTAGTAAAGAGTAGCGGCTACTTGAAGAGGTGTCCTCATTTGGGGACAGTGGGCGGTAATGGGTTAAGTACAATGGCGACGGTTTTTCAATCGGAGATTTATGCCATACTAAAAGCAGCAATCGGTGAGAGGTGGCGTGGATACCAAATTTGTATCTGCGGTGACAGCCAGGCTGCACTGAAGGCTTCACCTTTTGTGGGTGCCCGGGCGCTGCGGTGTTCAAGGTAAGGAACTGGGCAATTTGCGAATCAGCAAAACAACAAACTGGACCACAGCCAATAATAGGAGCAAGTATAGCGGGCACTGTGAAGTACATACATCAGGGACTCCATGATTGAAACTCACGTGAGACACTGGAACTCTACAGATTTCTGTAAAATTACAAAGTGCTTTCCGAAAAAGCCTAACGGGGAGGTAGGAAATTTCCTCCTCAAACAGAGAAGGAGGGAACTTCAGTCCATTGTGGGGTTGATTACAGAACACAACCCATGGGGACAGCAAATGGACTCCATAGGCGTCAACGAGAGCTCATTATGCATATCTTGTCTGGAGAATGGCACAGATCACCTGTCCGGGCCTCACTACACTAAGATTGCGCATTCTCGGGGACTGGGAATGTCGGCTGCACATTCTCTACCACTCGACAAATTTCACAGTTTTATTAAAGAATCTGAGAAGTTTGCAGAGGAACCTTGATTCCACTATCCCACCTTTGCCCTACATCCCGATCCTAAAGGCTTTTCCCTATATCCTGATGCTAAAGGCCTTAAGTACAATGGGCAAATATGCCTGAGTGCTTGGGAAAACCATAGTCTCTCCCTGCCTACCACAACTCCATTTGATTCTGCGGGTTGCATATACGTATGTTTTGAACTTTGGTGAGTTTTCGTTTACATGACACTCTCATAAGGTAGATCGTGTCAGCTGACATGGGTTGCGGCATTCGTTCATGGCTGTTGGCAGCTTTACTCATTTCGAGTTCATTTTTTCGTTCGTTTTTTAACCACATTACTTCACCAGAGTTCACTGCACTTTTTTTTGGTGAGACTTTGATTCTAAAATATCATACATATGGACATACATACATATATTAACAGCATTAGACAACTTACGTAGTGTTTTTGGTCATAAATTATTGCAATCTGCAGTTGAGGTGACAGGTTAATTTACACGTTGCTGACAATACCGACTTGGCTAGGTATTTGGGTCAACAACCAACATTTTACCAACGAAATACATAATCTCAAATCGACGACCGCAGAGAACTGGGTGAACATTGCTGCTGGTGCGCTCCACAAAAGCCAAAAACAATACCAAAAACGCTTGCAACTGAATAAACTGAACTGAAGCCGAAAAACAAAAACAAAATCGCATTCGTTGCACGACGACGCATGCGCAAAAACCTCAAAATGAAATTACCACCACGACTGCGGTTATGATTTTAAAACTGCGTTGGTAATGCGCCATGCTATGCTATGCTATACTGTGGTGTTGCTGTTAATGTTGTTGTTGTTGTTGTTCCTGTTGTAGGATTTAATGTTGGTTGTGATGGCTGTTGGCTTTTGGCTGGTGGCTGACGGCTGACGCGCACGTAAGCGAGCTTTCCATCCACCACTTCCTAATTCTCCCCCACAAGCAAATGCGATTTGCCCGCTTTCGTTGACGTTTTCTTTTTGTATTTTTGCCTTTATTTTCGTTTTTGTTTTTGTTTTTCAAATCTCAAATTGCAAATTTCGCAACAAAAGAATCATTTCCATTATGCGAACAAACGAATGAGCAACGTGAAAGACGTTAAATATCAAGGGTCGACTTAGATTACATATGTCATATAATCTTTATACATACGAGTATATACATGCATACCCTGCAAAAAGATTCATAAGCCTAAGCAGAAGCCTAAGCTGTCAACGCTGTTTGCAGTTATTCGCTCTGCTGCAAACGTTTTAATACTTGATTTTCTGTTATGCGCTCATATCTCAAATATAGAGAGAGGGAATTGGATTTTATGAGCAAACACAGGCAAAGAGAGTACACTGTAGCCGAGCGTAAAAAATTGCGTTTTGTCGAAGAAAAAATACATTTTCAGTGTATTTTTTAACTGACATGGAAGCAAGTAGTTGGTTAAGTGCGCAAGACCCTATAGAGAAAATCTCTACTTCCGAACTAGGTCGCTTCTAGTGCATTTTTCGCCACTACTAGTGCGAGCTAAATCTCTTTTGCATGTTATCAACTGGCGAGTTTAACACGGTGATGATCTAGGCGGTGTCAATTGTCACCCTCTGCACTACATTTTCGATAGTTCTGAATTAGTACTAAATTCTACTAGTGCAGGTTTGTTGGCGCAATTTCGATAGTTCTGAACTAGATAAAAATACCTACAAATTCCACAGTTTTATGTGTGCCACTTAAGAGCAGCATTTTACACGATTAAAGCAAGTGGCGCGATGGAAAAGTGCCTAACGCGTGTGCCTTTCAAACTGAGGATCGCGGGTTCCAATCCTGTCGGTGCCGAGGCAGATGTAATTTTTTTTTTTATTTTTTCAACCAAGATTTTTTTTTATTTATTTATTTAATAAAAATTTGCAATAATATTTAAAAAGTAGTGAAATAAAAAAATAAAAAAATAAACCAGAGGGATCGGAAAACCATAATTAGGGGCACATTTCATTTCATACAAGTTAAGATGCAAATATAAAACTGTTTATATAAAACGCTTCACTAAACATCTGAGAATTTCAGAAATACACAAAGCCTACGGCATTTGGACGAACAAAAAATTTTCATAGAATGTTTGTCACTTCGAAATTGCATACAAATCAAAGTGTGTCTTATAATGATCACTCAATTCACTGCTTCTGAACTGGTGAGGGTCTAACTACAATTGATCTAGTTCCTTTTTGACACCTTTTCGCTAGTTCGGAACTAGAAATTTTGCTCACTAGTTATTGAGTTCCCTGCAGGGGCAATGCCGAGATCCCAATTTGCCGATAAGATTACTTCATTTTATCCCTAGTACGGAATTCCAGCTTATTTAGTTAGTAATTTCTTGTACATTTCTAGTCTGTAAGATATTGTTATCATAGACCGAATAAAGTACCTATATATACATATATGTGTGAATATTAACGTTTCAACCGTAACAGAGTGCCTTATTATCAAAATCTTAAGCAAAAGCAAATGCTTGGCTTTTATTAATATGACCCATTATTTAAGCTATTTTTTCCATGGCGGATAAACCTTGGGAATAAGGTTTGCTCTCGGAGAGAGAGAGAGAGTAGTCCTTACACATATTAAGTCTTTGTCCATACAACTTTTGGTCGCTTAGAATTTTCAGGCATTATTTCGGAAGCCTTTAAATCTTCTGGAATGAACCTTAAATAAGCCGTCGATTTTTTGGAGGGTATATTCACATATATACATATTCATAGTGTGTGGTTATGTGTATAATCGTGCAATCCATCAAGGGATCCACATATCACTATCACTGACTTCCAACATTATTTGTCGCTTAGAAATGCTCAGAAGCATGCATACATACTTAAATGTACAGTGTTGGGCAAGTGTGTTCACATTTTATTTTAACTAGAGATATATACATCAGATAACTCAGTGATTTCTGATATAAATAGGAAATACGCAAAATGAAGAAATGGCCTCAAGAAAGATCCTCAACATAAAAGTGTGTGATATATGCTGATATTAAGAGTATCGTTCAAACCCGAACAATTTGGCCTCGCACTGTAGATGCGCGTGTGAAAACACTTTCCGCATGATTTTAATGGAATTTTCAGGTATAAGATATGCTCTTTTCGTCACAATTCACATAAGTTTCACGCTTTTTTTTTTAAATCTGTAAGCGGTACGCATATCCAATGTCCATTATCCATCATTCATTCACTGACCAAGTAGTACTTTTGAGCTTAGCGCTCTACTATCCCACTCCTTGCTGTTTTGTTTCTTCGTGATATTTAATACATATATGTAGTACACTTGTATCTAAGCATTATAAAATGAACCATTTCTTCCCTTGCATTTTGTTGCACCCAATTCTACTTACAAAATATGGTTCGCTAACTAACTGTGTCGTCGTAGATTTTATTGTGGTAGTTGTTACAGGTGACGTCAAATTTCGCGCGGTTTTATCTTTCACTTCGACTCTGTGTACATAAATGTGAAATTATATTTATATGAACGAAAACTTTAATGCTATTTGTGTATGTACGTATGTATGTAGGTAGACATGATGCCACTCTTGTTTTGAAGAATGACTTACAGCATGGATTTGGAAGTTGATATATATGCCCTTTTCGTCCGACTTTTATTCATTCATAGTTCCTCAAATAGTAGCAATTAGTGCTATACCTCCCTATTAGGAGCACTGATTACACTGTGCAACAACAATTTCTAGGCGGAATAATTCTCACAAAGAATGAAAGACTACTATCCATATTGTAGTAAAACCCCCAACCGTTTTGCTCGCTGAACTCAAGTAATACTTACTTACTTGTTTTTTGCTTTTTGGTTGCTTGCTTTTCCGACATTCCTTGTCAAGTTTGGTTTGGAGACAAGCTGCTTTGGGCTGGCGCATATTAACCGAAACCGGTTTGTCTCCAAACAAAACTTGACACAGGATGATCACGGAAAATCGTTCCACAATATATAATTTGTTTTTTGATTTCTGCGGTCTTTTATGTTCCTTGTACGAAGATTTTGTCTGAGAATACCATTAGTGGAATTTTATGGCGAATAATTTTCTAGAATATTTTAATCCCCTAACGACCCTGAAAATACTATATTTTCGGACTATAAAAAACGATCAAAACGACCTCTCCGTGAATGTGTTAGAGGGTTAAAATTTGTTTACGAAACTAAAGCTCGTGCAATTTTAATACATATATGTTTTCTAACAACATATTTCTATACGATATGTATTTTAACCCTTTTTTTAATTTTTTCAAAAATCACTCGTACGAAATTTCGCAAATTTAAAATGGCAATAAAAAAGAATTTGATATCAGGGAACAAAACGGTTTGGCGGTTTTACTATATGATCTGTGTGGGAATTATTACGCCCCAGACAACCCTCAATTTGTGTCACATTGTTATGAGAAATCGGGGAAAGAGTTTGTCTTGGGTTAATGTAGGGCCATTGACCGGCATTTTTCTGTTTCTGTTTTTGTTTTCGTTGCTGCATTCTCTCCGCTATTCAATATGCAATAATTATGCTGAATTGCGAAAACCTGAGTAACTGAAAATATTCGTCGCAGCAGTGCTGAAATGAAATAAGAAAAGAAAAAAATATTGGTTTATGGAATGTTTGAAAAATAAACTGGAAAAATATTAGCCGCAGGTGGAGCTGACGTACGAAATTTGCCAATAATTCTTCGTGGTTTTTGAGCTATCGCGGCGAGTTCGTTATCCATTGAACAACAAATTGGCGATTATGAATTTCTAACACGATCCCTACCAAGGGGTGCCGCCGCAACGCAACATTTTGGCCTTTTTTTTCGTTGTATGATGAGGTAACCGTCAGTCGCTGTGTGATCGTTCGGCTTGTGGGTGGGAGTTAATTTAGTTTACTTATGGCGAATTCTCTTTTTTCCCATGTTTGTTTGGCTGATGGATTTTTATTGATTTCACGTTCGATCGGACACTGCTGGCGCATTGTTTTGTTTATCTTGTGGTCTTGTGTTGACTTTGACGGCATAAACTGTCACGAGAAGGAGAAGGAGGAGGAGTAGTGGGAGAATTTTAGCTCGAAGTGACGACGACGACGACGACGCGTCGATTAAGAGCGAAGAGCGATTGCAGTGGGAGTTGATTTATGATCCAAATTTATTTATTACTTATACTTGTGAAGCTGATGTTGTATTGTCGCCTTTGGTTCGCCAGTGATGGCCTGGCCGGCCGATTGGTCGGTGGAATGCGGTTGGCCGCTTGGTACATATTTAATAGATGTGGTAGGAAAAAGGCCGCTGAAAAATTGTTGACAAACAAATGACTTAGTTAATCGTGAGTTGCAACACGTCGCCGCCACTGCTGCCGCCACTGCTGCCGCCTCATGTGTATTTGAGTGTGTTTTTTATTTTTTGATAAATTATCATTTGCACTTTCATTTTTGCGCTGTTACTCTTTGTCTCTTTGAGCGCGCATTTTAATTTTTGCCAACATTTCGTCATTCCACTTTTTTTACTCTATTTAACTTACATATGCTCCATGTGCTTGCGAATTCCCCTTGGGGGGACTTTTGCATAACGTTGCCACACTTATACACATGACATTGATTAATGGCAACACACCGCGTAGCCATTCGGCGCTTTGTAGAAGAGTTCAAATCTGTAAGGAGAAAAATAAAAACAACAAGTAAGGAAGCCTAAGTTCGAGTGGAATCGAACATTAGATACTCAGCTGTATGCTTTCATTGTTTGTTTGCGTTTGATGGAAACACGGCGTATTTTATATAAAGCGAGTGCTGCATAAAGTAGGCGTAGCCACGCCCATTTTCAACATTTTTATCAGTCATCCAACTAAGCATATGAATATTATTCTTTGTGCAAAATTGCATTCCTTTATGACTTCTAATTGCAAAGATGTCACGTTACAAATTCCCAAAGGGTGTTCCAAAAATATCTTTGTTAAAAAGTAGGCGTGGTCATAAACCGATTTCAATAAATTTTTGCGTGTCTATTAACACAAGATATAAAAGTGTATAAACCAAGTTTCGTCATAATATCTCAATTATTTGTCGAGTTATAGGCTAAGAAATCTCGTATATCCCTTTGTGTAAAAAGAGGCGGTGCCACGCCCATTTTCCAAAATTTTTCTATTTGTTGTTTCCGGTCTATTGTGGAAGTCATGCCACAAAATTTCAATGAATTATCTTTATATTTGACAAAGATATCGCTTAAAATGTTTTTATTAGGCCCCTTTATAGTTCTCATATATAAAAGTGGGCGTGGTCGTCAACAGATTTCGCTAGAATTTTGAGCGTGTATTACCACAAGTAATGAAAGTGTACACACCAAGTTTCGTCATTATATATAAATTATTTGTCGAGTTATGGGCTCAGAAATCTCGTATATTCCTGTTTATAAAAAGAGGCGGTGCCACGCCCATTTTCCAAAATTTTTGTGTTTTTCGTTTTATGTCCGCAGTTGGACTCCTGCTATAAAATTTCAATGATATATCTTTATATTTGACAGAGATATCGCTTAAAATGTTTTTATTAGGTCACTTTATAAGACCCATATATAAAAGTGGGCGTGGCCCTCAACCGATTTCGGAAATTTTTCGTCCAAATATTTGACTAAGTAAGTATATCACGCGTACCAAATTTCATCGATACATCTTCAACGGTTTCTGATTTATGACTCATAAAACTTTCAATGTTTGCCCCTTAATAAGTGGGCGTGGCACCGCCCATTTTCCACAATTTTTGTGTTTTTCGTTTTATGTCCGCAGTTGGACTCACGTGACAAAATTTCAATGATAGATCTTTATATTTGACAGAGATATCGCTTAAAATGTTTTTATTAGGTCACTTTGTAATATACATATATAAAAGTGGGCGTGGCCGTCAACCGATTTTAACTATTTTCCGTCCAAACGTGTGCCTAAGTAAGTAAATCACGCGTACCAAATTTTGTCGATATATCTTCAATGGTTTCTGAGTTATGACATATAGAACTTTCAAGGTTTGACCCTTAATAAGTGGGCGTGGCACCGCCCATTTTCCAAAATTTCATCAAATTTCTTCCTAGGGCCCTGAGCTCAACACGTGGGTAAAATTTCATCGCTCCAGCTATATTAGTGACTGAGATACCAAATTTCCGATTATTTCTATATAGGAAAAGTGGGCGTGGTCATGGTCCGATTTCGCCCATTTTCAACCAACCGTCCCAGTCTCGATACCAACTTGCATTTCAAATTTCATCAAAATATCTAAATTTTTGCGCGAGTTAAGAGTGTTTACAGACGGACGGACAGACGGACGGACGGACAGACGGACGGACGGACGGACATGGCTAAATCGATTTCTCTTTTCACCTTGATCATTTTGATATATATAAGTCTATATCTATCTCGATTATTTCACTCTGTTACAATCCACCGTTATGTGATTAAAACTATAATACTCTGTGTACTAGTACAGCTGAGTATAAAAAAATAAGAAAAACATGCATGTAAATGTAAAGTGAAAAATTGTATCAAAAGTGCAATAACAAACCAAAAACAAAAAAATAAAATGTTTGTTACATTTTTTCGGCGACCTTCGAAATTACGTAGTGCATACGAAAAAATTGCGAAGGAATTGTACAATATTTTGTAACATGAAAAATTGCATAGCATAAATCTGATAATGACCGAGTGGGCGAAAATTGAAAGTGTTTTGCTGTTTTTCCTTGGAACTTTGTTTGATTACAAACGTACGTAGTTATGCACTATGTGATTTTCATAGTAAATTTTGTTGTAAGCATGCACTAATTTGAAGTCAAGGGGACCCTATGCAATGTTTAGATAAATGTGTTATTCTTCCGGTGTGTCAAAATGTTTACACAAAAAAATTAAAGTGACATTTTTTATTCGTTTCGTTCCAGATAGAAAATTTTCAGTGCTGCCAAAGTGAAAAGCATTATTATTACATTATAACTGAAAAATGCTCGATTGTATTTAAAATTGAACGGAACTTTATCAAAAAAAAAAAAAAAAAAAAAAAAAAAAAAAACAATTACGAGCATTTTTCCTTCTCGTGAAATATTCCATTTATACTTTGACACACTGTATGTCTACATGAACGTTTTTTTTAATAATTGCTGTTATGTTTATTGATCAAACAAGTAGGTACATAAATACATGTGTAAATTAATGCATAAATAAACTCAATCACCAATTAAAACTACAAGATCGGGTCAATGTAAAGTGATCCGATCAAATTCCACTCACAAGCTAATTTTGTGTGTATGCATTATTTTTTGTCGGCAACTTTTCTGTTGCAGAACCAATTTGAAAGTATTTTGCTTTTTGAACAACGCTCCACCTCAGGGGTGTCAGATTGGCAGAAGTTCTGTGCTATACGAGGGCTGCTCGATATATTTTTAGCCTACCAATGAAAAAGTGTTGCCAGGTGAAATCTGACATTTCCATTGGAAAGTCTGACATTTTTTAGGATAATCGTACTCACAACGTTTTGGCGTACGACCATCATTTCTGTTGTTTACAGTGACTTGAAAAATATAATTTGGCAAAAAAATGGAATTAACTCGTGAACATTTTCGTGCGATCATTTTTCACAACTTTCGACGTGGATTATCACGACAAGAGTGCGTTGATAAACTTAAATCTTTATATGGCGATGAAGACCATCCTATGGCACTGTGAAAAATTGGTATAATGAATTCAATGGTGGCCGACGCTCGCTCAAAGACCAATTCCGTGAAGGTCGTCCAAAAACGGCCGTTGAGCCAGAGAACATTGATGCCGTGCTTGAACTCTTAATGCAAGATCGTCATCTGACATACCGTGCGATAGAGACATCCTTGGACATTTCTCCCACAAGCATACATTCGATATTGCATAAACACCTGGTCGTAAAAAAGGTTTGTTCTCGTTGAATCCCGCACAATTTGACTGTCGCTCAAAAAGGCTCGTGCCGATTGGTGCAAAGAAATGTTGCAAAAATATGATCGCGGTGCTTCAAAAGACGTTTATAAGTTCGTCACAGGTGACGAATCATGGATCTATGCCTATGAACCCAAAACAAAACAACAATCGACCGTGTGCGTCTTCGAAGACGAGCCAAATCCAACGAAAGTTGTTCGTGGAAGAAGCACTTCGAAGCAAATGGTCGCCTGTTTCTTCGGCAAATCTGGTCATGTGGCGACTGTTCCGCTTGAGCAACGGAAGACGGTCAATTCTGAATGGTACACCACAATTTGTTTGCCTGAAGTCTTCGGAGAAATTCGAAAAACGAACAAGAGAAGACGAATCATTGTTCACTATGACAATGCGAGCTCTCACACATCGGCTCAAACCAACGCCTTTTTGGCCGGCAAAAACGTCGAATTGATGGGTCATCCGCCGTACAGCCCTGACTTGACACCCTATGACTTCTAATTATTCCCGCTCATCAAGAAAAAAAATGCGTGGTCAACGATTTTCGTCGCCAGAAGATGCTGTTCAGCGTTCAAAAACCATGTTTTGGAGGTGTCTCAAGCGGAGTGGAAAAAGTGCTTCAACAATTGGATTGAGCGCATGCAAAAGTGTATAAGTCATGCTGGAGAATACTTTGAAAAACAATAAAACCATTTTTGATGATTAATATTCGCGTTTTCATTATTAGGCTAAAAATATATCGAGCAACCCTCGTATTAGCCTAATTCTTATTGCAATGTTTGCTTCTTCCTTCATTCGGTTGAATGACTGGACCTCCAAATGAAGGCTTTTCTGTACTCCCACTTGAGGTTATTCTATTCACTAGCTTTGCAGGAAGTTCTTCTTAATTGGCGCTTAATCGTCTTGATGATTCGGGCCGAGTCCAATAAAGCGCGCGACTTGCTTCTGTTTCGTGCTACCTGACGTCAATTGGAAATACAAAGGGAGGACGAGTTATTCTTCATCTGATCTCCCCAACGCAGTGGAGGTCTTTCTTTTCTTCTGCCTTTAGCGGGTCTCGATAGAAATACTTTCTGGTCGCAGCACCTTCATCCATTTTCAGGACATGAGCTGTCCAACGCAGCCGTTGGATCTTTATTCACTGAACTATCCCGATGTCTACGTAAAACTCGTACAGCACATCATTAAATCTCTTTCGATATTCGCAAAGGCCCATACATCTTCCGAAGAACTGTTCTCTCGAATACTCCAAGTGCCATCTCATCTAATTTTGACTTGCTTCTGCGTACATGAGGACTGGCACGATGAGCGCCGCGTAGAGTGTGATTTTTTTCGCAGTGCGGCTTGTGCATCGGGTTTGAGACCCACCACGTAAAATCCCTATCCAATGAAAATTCGATTGAGTGACTGGACCTTCAACTGAAGGGGTTTCTGTACACCATCAGCTACTTGGAGTTGCGGCAGGTGAAGTCGCATAAAGAAGAAAAATTATAAGTTGAGTTCCAGATATCCTAAAGTGATGTCAGACCTGGCTAATATCAAGTACCAGTACGACTTGTGACAAGTACATTTTAAAGGAATTGTACTGGTACTGGTACTGGCATTGCATAAATTTTCAAGTACAAGTAATTGCAAAATAATTGAAGTTTTAGCAAATACTTCAAAGTATTTGAAAAGAATTGAAAAATGTACTTGAATCGCTTTGTAAGTAATTGAAAGTACTTGAAAAGAATTAAAAAATCGATTCAAGTATATTTTTCAACTCTTTTCAAGTACTTTCAATTCTTTTAAAATACTTTGAAGTGTTTGTTAAAACCTCAATTATTTTGCAATTCCTTGTACTTGTACTTGTACTTGAATATTCTGAAAGTACTTAGTACGGACTAGTACGGTGCAGTGGTTAGAGTGCTCGCCTGCTATGCCAGAGGTCTCGGGTTCAAACCCCAGTCCGAGCAAACACTAAAAAAAAATTCTAATTAGTAAAAATCCAATTATTGGGTTTTTTAAGAGCAGCGGTCACCTCTCGGCAGGGGGGCGGCATACCCTCCGATTGTATTTCTGTCATGAAAAAGCTTCTCACAAAAAATGCATTCGCCGTTCGGAGCCGGCATAAAACTGTAGGTCCACCCAATTAGTAGGAAAAACAAAAGGAGCACACCTCGAATTGGGAGAGAAGCTCGGCCATAAAACTCGTCAGAGTTATAATAGCGCCATTGTATTATATTATATTATTAATTACTTCAAGATCAAAATATAAAGTATTTAACTACGTAATAGTCCAATTACTACTCAGTATTGCCCAGGTCTGAGTGATGTATTGTGGAACGAATTTGCGTCAAGTTTGATTTGGTTATAAACCGGTTTCGGATATGTGGCATCTTTAGTATCTTGTTTGGTTCGGATGACAGAAACTCGTTCCACAATACATCGCTATCCTACCCTATCGGAAAAGCAAACAACAAAAAAGATATCCTCAAGTAATTGCTTAGATTAATAGATTCTAAAATTAAGATGATTTCATTTGCTTTCAAATCTCAATACAGATACTTAAAATATTCCTGTTTTTTATGTAAGAATGGCATGCATAAGCCACGTGGAGAAGAATAGAAGCTTAAAGCAAATTTAGAATTATATTTGCACAAGAATGCTAATACAATTAGCAAGGCATTAAATCTGCTGGCGCGCCAAATTATACACATTAATATTTATAGCAAATAGTTTCAAAGTAAAAAAAAAACTATATAAAAATACATTTATTTATGAAGAACATTCCAGTTTTGGACTTTCATACACACATACATATATTTAAGTGCATGTGTACTCATCTAGACAAATATTCCTAAAACACATACTTCGAACCAAGCGAGAGCTGATCATTTGCCTCATCGACATTTGCCTGTTTTGTGACATCTATTGAGGGCCCTAATGCTATCTAGAGATAATGCAGTCTGGCTGGCTCAACTTATAATATAAACACGCAACAGATTCGTTTCATAAACAAAACAATTAGCTGTGACGCTTAACAGTCTGAAACTAAAACTTAACAACGCATTGAAAATTGATCGCTTTTCCTGTGTCAAATGTTCAAAAGCCTTCAGGAATCTCGCTGATTGTTGTCAACGCCATAAACCACCAATCACCGCCGCCGTCGATAAATGAAAAACTTTCGCTTTTCACTGCATCAATTTTCTGTCACACCCGCAAGTCCATGTCTGCCCATTTTCTGTGCCAGTAACTTGACATAAATATGTACATACATACATACATAAATATATATTTACGTCTTACAGCAATGTTGTGAGTTTGAAAAGTGCGCAGGTTCGTCGTTTGTAAGTAACCTGGCCCTCTGGGTGATCTTTCGCTGATTTGCTGACTTCGCATATCTGTCCGCCCAATCGTAAGTCTTCCAAGTTGTTGCTATGGTTGTGTGTGGCGCTGCGGCTGGCCACCGTCATTTAATAGCATTTATTTTTTAAACACCTCTGTGTTTTTTTTCTTCTTCCACTTTTGCTTATCAGCATGTTGAGATAGTTTTTGGCGGCGACTAACTGACCGATCGACCGCCACACCGCACAGTGGTTCAGCCGCGGAAAAAATTTATTTTTTTCAATACCTAATTTTCATATTCTAATGATGTGGTCTTGTGAAGAAATGTCCAAATATGAACAATTCATGACTACTTTGCAAAAAGTTGATTTTTTTTTACAAAATAATGATATCAGAAGTCAGAAAAATTTTATTCAACAGAAACTGCTTGAAAATTTTGCTAACTTTAGCTATAAATTTTCCTTATAACTTATATCTCTATTGTCCCTGTTGTGAGTTTAAAAGAAAATATAGCACTTCCTTGACTAATTAAAGAAAAAATCAGTACAATCGGCCAAATATTAAAAAAAAAATATAGGCCAGCAAAAATGGTACTTCATAAATGCTACCTTTTCTAACTTCGATGGAGAAAAAGTTTGTGTGCTGCAGCGTGCTACACTCGCTAACTGTAATAAAATGAATGTTTGGAATGTCTTCTATCGATTTCTGTTAAAAAATTTTTCCCATATTTTCCCCAATCGATGTAAACTTGATTTAAATGTCGAAAGTTCCATCAAATTTTGTTAAAATTGACAAAATGTAGCATGCTTTTAGGCTCATGCGTATATATTAACGTTTACATCTTATGTGACATTTTTTTGTTTACGAATATGAAGGCACAGAGAGGATTAGATAAGAATGCAGATTGGTAGATTATACACCCCTAATTTGTTAGAATCAATGGTAATGCAAACAAAAATAACGATAAACACATTCGTCATAACATTGCGGTTTGCAAACAACACTAGCAACAAATACATTTGTTTAAACATTTTACCAGCTTATTTTAAGGTATTAGATGAAAGAAAAAAATGTTATTCCGAAGAAATTGTATATATTTTCGATTATATGTATTATAAATATGATCATTAAGTACATAAAATTTTTACAAGGGATCTTTTCAGTTACTGAAAATGTATATCTTCATTTGTTTTTGAATAAAAGGTGTAGGAAAAGTGGGCGTGGTTGTTTGCCAATCACGCCTATATTTTGTATTGCCGATATCTTTCATGACAGTACCTAACTTATGCGCCAAGTTTCGTGAAAATATCTTAATTTTTTGAGCTGAAATTAAAATTTTTCTTTAAAAATTTTTACTATAGGTCCAGGGGAGGTACCCCTAGGGAGTGGCCGATTTCAACAATTTTTGGTGCTGTTAATGCCTTTAATGAGGGTAACTCATGTACCAAGTTTCGTGAAGATATCTTAATTTTTTTTAGCTGAAACTAAAATTTGTATTTAAATCATTTTTTTATAGGTCCAAGGGAGGTACCCCTAGGGGTTGACCGATTTCAACCATTTTTTGAAAATTTCTTAATTAGCTCACATATAACCTCTGTGCAAAATTTCAATGGCCTAGGACCACTCCTTCTATTTTTTTCCGCAAAATGTATGGAGCCGAACCACTGTGCGGCGCCGCCGTTGTGCGACCTTTGAAACGTTGCAATGTTGTCAAATGTTTGAGAGCGTGAAGTAAGCGCGAGATCTGTGGACGCTTTGGACGCTGTTTTTCTTTACTTTTCTTTTTGGCTTTTGTTGGTAGCTAAAGTCGTTAGTGTCGTAATTGATTCCATGTAGGCGGAGGTGGCGTCGGCGGCACCTTTTCCAAGCAAATTTCTATTTGTTTTTCGTTTACTGTCTTTGGGAAATGTATACGTACATCAATGCATATTTACGTTGTCAAGTAATTGCCCATATTACATATATTTCGCTTATATTTACGCTTAAATTTTAGTCACAAAGTTGCAGAATAGAGGAATTTTTAAAAAAAACATGCTAACACATGTTGGTTAAGTACATAATAGATAAATATTAAGTCATTCGCTGCCAATGATTTCAATTGCGGAAGCAAATTATTTTAAAATATGCATCTGAACTCCAACTCCATGTGACATCACAAGCTCAGCAAAAAAGCCATTTGAGGTGTTTGCAACACTCGAATGGTTTTACGGAGCAATTAGTTGCCGGTTGCATCTACCGGCTAAATTGTTTTCTTCTTCAGATTAAGAAAATACTTTTTATTTAGAATGAGTCAAAAATACTCTACATATATATGTACATACATATCTACATATTTATTGATCATTAAAGGCATTAGCATGGCTTCTATTGCACTATACGACAAAACCAACTTTTTTCTGGGTGTTGGACCAAACCGATTTTTTCGAAGAGATTGAGACATAAGAAAAAAATATGTATACGCAATTTTTCGAAGTTAGCCTCCAAAATTTAGTAATGGGCTTTCGAATTTCGAAATTTCACCCTCCCTAATTTGATTGCAATGTTTAAAAAATTGAAAAATAAAAAATGTGGGTGTGATCCGCCTTATTTTCGAACTCGACTGGTATACATTTTTTTTTGAAAGCTTATGTAGCAAATGTTATAAGGGGTCAAAGGTCAGATCTTCGAAAAAATTAAAAGTGGAATATATGCATTTTTCCAACCGATTTCGAAAATCTTCATAGCGTTGTAAAGGTGATTGAATTCCCTTTCTTTTGATATGCTCACCTTTATCCTTTTTTAAATGAAATCTTTATGAAAAAACACTTTAAAGGAAAAAATGCCTGAAAAAAATGTTTTAAGTAGTATATTTCGAACTTGTTACCAGCGATTTCGAAAATCTTCACGCTGTTATATAGGTGGACAGTGTAAATTTTTATTGGATGACATCAGCACTAACACTCCAGGTAAGCAGGCTAAACGCTTCCCTTGCCCGAGTGAATTTTGCACATTCATCACATTCACATTTCCGGAAAGTGTAGAAATAAAGTCGGTATGTATTTACATAAATATGTACTTAGCTTATTGGGTGGTTTGCAATTTAATTGGCTGGGCAACACTTCTAACAACACAATCATTTTAAATTAAAATACTTTTAAGTACGTTTGTATGGCCGCAATGGTGTAGTGGGTGGAGGGCTCGCCTGTCATATCGGGGGTCGCGGTTACCCCTCGGCAGTGGGCGGCATACCCTCCGAGTGTATTTCTGTCAGGAAAAATATTCTCACAAAAAATGCATTTAGCGTTCGAAGCTGGCACAAAACTGTTGATTAACGCATTTAATAGGAAAAAAAATTAACCAGTGCGACTTGAATTAGTAGAGAAGCACGGCCTTAAAACTCGTTGAGAGTCAAATCCGCGTCAGTATATTATTCCAATTAAGCATATTGGGTATGTACATGAAAATATGTACATATATGTACGTATGTACGTTTGTTTGCATATATTTTTATTTAAGTACGTTTGGAGCTTTCTTATTTGAATTTGCCGACCACTTTAAAGCAGGGACCGTAATCATTATGAGTTTTATAATAAAAATCGCTATTTAGTCATTATATGTTGAGTTTTTTTATATCTCATCAAAAATAATCATTATGTTTTGAGTTTTATTTTTTTGATCAGAAATAACATTTATTCACGAAGTTATATCGATGGGAATTTTTTAGTAATTATGTTCCAGAGCACTTCAGAGAAAATTTGAGTTTTTCGACCTAAGCAAAAAAATAAAACTCAAAGAATAATGATTACTAGTAAACCCTGCCACGCGATGCTGTGGCTTTCGATTACACTGCGAGAAAATTTGAGGGTGGAAGACCACATATTGCCACATTTGAAAATTTTTTTGATTGTCATTGTAAATTTGACTTCGCCTTAAAATTGGCAGAATATGAATGGGCTGTAAGCCCATAGAATCTTATTAATAAAATATAAAATGAACCATATACCTAGTTACTGGTTATTTTTATTTTCTGTGGACCTAGATTTTTTATACAAAGATTTTGTGCGAGGAGCCCATAGTGAAGTTTTATCCCGAATAATCTTCTAGAATATGTTAACCTTAAAGCGACTTCCAAAAGGCCATTTGTCGCAGTCCTATTTCTCTTTCTAGTTTTGTTTCATATGACACCTCAAATTTAAAAATCAATCAGACTATAGCGTAAAACTGAAATTTTGAACAGGTGGCAAGCCCTTCATATGGTACCTGAAATTTAAAAATCAATCAAACTATACAGGAGAATTAAATTTCTAAACAGGTGGCAACCCTTTTCAGAAATATTAAACCTTCTTGCACATCTACAGGTCAAGCCCTTTCATGTGACACCCCATTTTCGAAAATCGGTATAAAGGTGTAAAAGTTATGGTGCGTACAAAAAATCGCTTAGCGTAATATACATATATAAAGATTTCTGAGCGATAAATATATCACTCAAGGAATAAGACTGAAAATATAACGAATAATGATTATTATGGGTCCCTGCTTTAAAGTGTTGAGTAGAATAATTAAATAAAACAAAAAATTTGTATTTTCGCGGTATTTCTCGGTAATGAATGAATGCATAAATGAATAGTTTTGCTTATACTTATGTACATATGTACATACACACACATAAAGTGTATCGTTGAGCTTTATCTTTCAACCATCGATTCCAAGATGTGGTTAGCTTTGTTATAATGGATATCCACTGCGAAACATTTGTATGTAAATATTGTTGTCTAAGTCGTTTTCGTCTTTTTTTTTTTAATGTTTTTGTGTAGTTAATTAAATGCAAAGTTTAGGACATCAAATAATTTAGTGTGCTTATGATATGGATTGTATAAGCAAATGTGTTGATATAGTATACTCACGTACGTACCTACATACATTTGTACATATTTGGGTGTCTAGTAGACAATGTCTACCGATTGGGAACCGGTTCTCTAAAGCTTCGCCTTCGATAATGCACGATTCGAGAGCTTATCCGATGTATGTACATACATATGTATATATCGCTCTGTTTTTGCCGGTAACAAATTTTTCGAAAGCAATTGAAGAACCAAAGATGTAAAAAGGAAAAGTTACAAAATGTTGGGATGGACGCCGTAAAAGTTTACTAGATTACGTTTAGGTTCCGCCATCTACACGGGCTTGAAATTCTCTCTTGCTTTTCGAAGTACATACATATACTCAGACTACGTTCCTTTCCAAACCGAACTCAACAGCGGAACACAGGTAATAATAGAGAAGGACCGAGGGAAGAAAGGATAACTAACCAACCGCCTTACGTTCAATTTATTTACAGACGGATAAAAGATGAACGCAAAGGCTGGAAGCTGCAGTGTTTTGTTCGCAGATTGGGATGGAACAATCCTATAGACTGTCGGGACAACTGCAGTATCTTTCAGGCTGAGGTTTACGCTGCGTCAAAAACAGCGGATCTTGCAGCAGAACTAACGCCCTAAATCTGTCGTATAAACATGTTCATCGACAGCCAGGCGGCAATCAAAACGACCACAGCAGCGACGACCACCTCTAAGTGCGTGAATCAGTGCTGGGCCAAGTTACGTGAACTCTGTGCGAACAGAAGCGTTACCATCTACTAGGTACCTGGATAACCGGGAGTCCAGGAAAATAAAAGGGCGGACGTACTAGTCAAAGCCGGGTCATCACTAGCGCAAGTGAATGTGGAAAACATCTTCCCCTCTCTAAATTACCATAAATCTCAAATAGATCAGGCATTGATACGTACAGGCGATTAACAGTGGAAGACCCTGTCAACCTGCAAGATCGCCAAAATCATACTTCGGTCATACAACATCAGAACTGCAAGCTATTTATTTATTTTTTATTTATTTATTCATTAACCGAAATTAGTACAATAAGATTTGAGCTCTTTTAAGTACAACAAAAAGTTTTATACATATGTATAATATAATGTTGGTTATCACATTCCTTAGCCTAGTCCTTAGTATCTAAAGTAACAATAAAGATTGACAAAAATACATTTAAATGAATTGGTCAGCTTACATATATTTACTTTTAGAAAAATAATTTAGAATAACTGTTCTGTAGTTGCTTTTGCACATGCTATTTCTTAGGGCGGTAGGGATAGAATTCCAAACGCGAATAGTGTTCACAAAGAAAAGTCTAGTGGATGGGATGGAGTTAAATATCGGGACAATTAGATCACACAGACGAGCAGATTTTGGAAAAATGAGTTTATTGTAGAGATAGGTCGGAATTTTAGTGAGCATAAGACGAAAAAGGAAGATACAGCTTCTGGCCTTAAAGTAGTCAAATATTTGACATCCAAGAAGGCTGCACCTCCAGCGGGATATATGGTCAAATCGGCGAATTCCATACACGTAGCGAGTGATATGATTGAAAGCCACCTCTACCTTGTGAGCAGAGCATGAGTCAAGCTTATTGTAGACAAGCTCAGAATATGTCAAATATGGCAGGACAAGTTGAACAGCAAGTTTACGACGAATATTGAGTGGAGTGAACATGGCCGTCATCCGCAAATTGCGAAGTGCTCCGTACACCTTACCCACTGCCATGCTTACATGGTCAACACAAGACAAATTAGAGTTGATCACAAAGCCCAGATTAGAAATTTTATTGACTACCACAATTTTACTATTGTCAATATAAAGAGACGGAGTGTTATTTGTATCCAACTTTTTTTTAGAAATTGGTAGGACATATGTTTTAGTAGGGTTAAGACAGAGCCTATTTTTGGCTGCCCAGCAGGCGATAGACGAAATATCAGAGTTAACCTTGCAATAAAGATTATTCACATCGTCGAAACGATTAGACATATACAACTGTATGTCATCCGCGTAAGCATGGATATTGACATGCTTACAAACTAAGAAAATATCATTTATAAATAAGCTGAATAAAAGCGGACCAAGTATTGAACCCTGTGGTACTCCAGAGGTTATCTTACACATATCAGACGTACAATACCCAGATCTAACTCGCTGATGACGATTATTTAGGTAGCTATCTATTAAGGCTAAGGAATGTTTACTAAATCCAAAATAGTGATCTAGCTTGGAACACAGTAAACTATGGTCAACTGAGTCGAATGCCTTAGAAAAATCTAGCAAGCACAGCAGGGTTAAGTGATTATTGTCGAAAGGGGTTCGTATGTCATCGAGAATTTTTAACATAGCTGTGCTACATCCATGCATAGGTCTAAACCCGGACTGAAGAGGCGAAAGCAATTTGTTGCTTTGTATGTGAGTGGCTATTTGTTCGGCTATTAAGGATTCAAATGCCTTGGATAAGGCAGGCAATATGCTTATTGGACGGAAGTCAGAAGGGGTGGCAGCCAATTTACTCTTGGGAATAGGACGAACTAAAGCGATCTTCCATTGGTTGGGAAATTTTGATGTGGTGATGCAATGGTTGATGATATGTGTCAAAGTGCCTATGATATATGGCAGAATAATTTTTATAAATTTTATGGGAATATCGTCGTCCCCTGTTGCATTTGACTTAATTCTCATAATGCTTCGTATGACGTCTATTTCAGATACCGTAGTAAACTCTAATGTGTTTCCAGAGAAGATCGCGCTCTCGCAGGGAACAAAGGTGGCGGAGTGTACCGATGGCTTAAGGCTTTGTTAAGAAGGTTTGGATCCAAAGAGCTGGAATTGTCATTTTCATTGGCACATACCCGCAGCCGCTTAAGGTTGCGCCACAAAACATTGGGCGGAAGTGTTGTGTCAAGTTTAGACGCAAAGAACTTACGCTTCTCGCTTCTAATGACAGAGGTGGCATTATTCCTTGATCTCTTAAACAAATTCCAGTTCACCTCGTCACGTTTCCGTTTCCACTTTGTAAAGGCCTTATTTCGGGCCTTGATAGCATCCAACACCTCACGCGTAAACCATGGGGAGACAGAGGAAGTTTTCTTACTAATTTTCACTGGGAAATTGTTATTGAGAATTCTAACCAAGTCACTGTTTAGAAAGTCAAGTTTCTCATCAACACTAACAGAACACCAACATTCAGACCAATTAACAGAACTTACATCAACAGACAGTGCATTAAAATCCACATGTTTAAAGTCTCTGAAGGAGTAAACTCGTTCAGAACGATTTTTTCCAATGTCAATGTCAAGTGAACAAAATAACAAATCATGGTCAGAAACAAATTCTAATTGATCAAACTTTATTACAGAGGAAGGGTCGTTAACAATAAAATAGTCTAAGAGGCTTGGCTTACAATTTTTAGAATACCTAGTGGGAATAGATGTGTTAACTACAGAAAGGCCAAACGAGGACAGATTATTCAGCAGGTCGGAAGAAAATACATCACTAACAAGAAGGTTTACATTAAAATCGCCACACATGATAATAGTTTCGTAATCAACGATAAACGAAGACAAGGACGTAAACAACGGGCTTAGACATGTGCATTTGTTAGGGTTGTAAACACACGAAAGGAGGACTTTAGAGTACTGATCAGACAACTCGACAAATACGTATTCTACATCACAATTTACAGACTTTACAACAGTTTTCATACCTATGTTGTCCCTGCAGTAGACAGCTATCCCACCTCCCTTCTTCAACGATCTATCATGGCGAATCATTTTGTAATTATTTATGCCAAAAATACTGTCAGAAACACCAATCGAAAACCAAGTTTCTGTTACACATATTACATCAACTTCAGAGCGCTCAAAAGCATATCTGGCTACATCAAGTTTTTCAGCATTCAAACTCCTGGCATTGAAATGAACAATATTAAACCCCTTATGGCGTTTGCAAAGAATATTAACCATAGCTAAACTATTCTCGCGAACACTAAATGTATCACTGTTTACAGACATGACGTACAAGCAGAAGAACAAAAGCAACTACATATATATACACAAAACGCACCAGTCGCAGAAAATATATACATAAACAGACCATATCATAAAAATTAACAGCAAGGAAATACACAAAATAATTTAAAAACAAGATAAAACTTAAGTTAACACTTAATCCATCTATCCACTACAATTCCTAGAGCAAACTGTAGACTGGCGGTCGGCATACTAACAGAGCACTGTCTCACGCCATCTCAACGAACCCGTTGCTGTTGACACTCTGCAACATCTTCTCTGTCAATATCCAGCTTTCGGCTGATTCCGACTGACTTTCGCCTCGGTTCTGCACACATCCCGTCCTTAGAAGACATTGCCGATCAGGAAATAGACAAAATACTAAAACTTGCAGAGTCCTGCATTCCACATAACGCCTCCAATGCGTTGTTGGCAACACTAAGGACCATATTTGGTCTATGTGAGGGATCACTATATCCTGGCCAACCTAACCTAACCTAGTACATGTGTACACTAGAGCGTAATGCAAAAAAAGGTCGCCGTTACATTAAGGTGGTATAAACTGAGTACTGGGTGGAAGTGGCCCCAATAGCGCACATAGGGTTAATACAACTACAAAGTAAAAACCCTCCTCTCAAGCCAAAGACATTGGTTATCAAACTTAGGGATCGAACCATAAATACTTAAGATATGAAAGAAATTCATTTTAGCGACATCTAGCGGTGTCCAAAAAAAATTTTTTTTTTCAGAAATGTTTTCGAAAAATAAGTATATGAGTGAGTGTACGGCGAACTTTTTTTTGTCCATATAAGACGAGACGTCCTAGTGTACATATCTATTATATAAAAATGAATGTGTGTGTGTGTGTGTGTGTGTGTGTGTGTGTGTGTGTGTGTGTGTGTGTGTGTGTCCTTTATGGACTCCCAAAGTTATAAACCGATCTTTTTGAAATTTTCACAGTAGATTCACGTGGTACTAGCGCACATAATAGGGTATATAGAATTTCGAATATAGGCCCAAATGTGGACCCAGAGTGACCCAGCAAGTGTTTGAGCAATATGGGTATCAAACGAAAGGTGCTGAGCAGGCCTTCAACATAGAGTTATTTTCATTGCGATGCCTAGGCCGGTCCCCAAATATGGGTCAAAACGTGGACCTGGATGACCCTCGAATGCTCTAGGCGATATTGGTATCAAAGAAAGGTGTCGAGCAGGGCTTCAACATACAGATATTTTCATTGTTATTTTTTGAGTCGGTTTCCCAGAAATGGTTCAAGTAGTGAGCTCGGATGGTGATGGGTGGTCCCGATAAAGGTAAAGGTAAAGGTAAATGTAAAGGGAGTTTAGTGGTTAATTAAAATATTTTGTATGTACTTATATTTTTAAATATATATGTACATATATATATTTATTATAAAAATTGAAAATGAATCTTAACAATTAAAATATTCAAAATCTAATGAAAATTTTTGAAATATCAAAAACATTAAAAACCAAATACATTTTCTGTAAATGAAATATCTTGATTACAAAGTGTTATATACATAAGTATATAACCCTATATTTACTCCCCCTCCAGTGTAAACGAAAATAAATAGTAATTAATTAATTAATATTAAATGTAACTTTTTTAGATTTTTTATGTGTTGAAGTGTCTGATGTAGAGTATGTATCGGAAATAGTTTTTGCAGGTTTAAGTAAATCAATTGAAAAAGTTTTAATTGTATTTCCGTATTGTATTTTAAATGTCTTGTCGTGTTTTGAAATAACTCTGAAAGGTCCTTCATAAGGTGGTTCTAAATTTGATTTACGAAGAACTTTAACAAAAACATATTCACAAGTATTTAGATTTTTAGGAATAAAATAACTTTCTTTATTATGATGTACTACTTTTGAACGTACCAGTGAGAAATGATGTCTTAATCTTTGAAGAATTTCGTTCGAACAATCGTTTTCATTATTTTTATTATTGGAAACAACTAATTCACCAGGTAGACGAAGTGTCTGTCCATAAACCAGTTCTGCAGAAGAACATTTTAAATCTTCTTTTATGGACGTTCGTAAACCAAGAAGTATCCATGGCAAAATTTCAGACCAATTAGTTGAGTCAAGCTATTATTGATGTTTTAAGTGTTCTATGAAATCGTTCTATCATACCATTCGCTTGAGGATGATATGGAGAAGTATGAATTTTGTGTGTTCCTAATAATTTGGTTAATTCACTAAAGATTTTGGAAGTAAATTGAGAGCCTTGATCTACTGTAATATTTAATGGAATACCAAATCGGGGTATATAATTTTGAACAAAAGTAGTTGCTATAGTATTTGCTAAAATATTTTTAAGTGGATAAACTTCAGGCCAACGAGTATGTCTATCAATAATAGTTAAAAGATAACGAAATTCTTTCGATACAGGAAGTGGACCAACAATATCCATATGAATATGTTCGAATCGACCAGGTGGAATTTGAATTTTCTGAATGGGAGTTTTTGTGTTTCTTGAAATTTTAGATTTTTGACAATTTAAACAAGATGATGCCCATTCATTTATTTCTTTTCTCATATAAGGCCAAAAATATTTTGTTTGAATCAATTTTCTACACCTTTTTCAGTTTATATTCAGAAAGTTGCAATTGATATTCAGAAAATTAAAATTCATATTCAGAATTTCCATTTCATATTCAGAAAATTACAATTCATATTCAGAATTTCCATTTCATATTCAGAAAGTTGCAGTTCATATTCAGAAAATTAAAATTGATATTCAGAAAATTACAATTGATATTCAGAAAATTACAATTAATATTCAGAAAATTACAATTCATATTCAGAAAGTTACAGTTCATATTCAGAATTTCCATTTCATATTCAGAAAGTTGCAATTGATATTCAGAAATTTACATTTCATATTCAGAAAGTTACAATTCATATTCAGAAGCTTCATTTCATATTCAGAAAGTTACAATTGATATTCAGAAAATTTAAATTGATATTCAGAAAATTGAAATTGATATTCAGAAAATTAAAATTGATATTCAGAAAATTACAATTGATATTCAGAAAATTAAAATTGATATTCAGAAAATTAAAATTGATATTCAGAAAGTTGTTCAGGTACTTTTTTATACTTTGCATTCAAGGAAAATCTAACATGTTGGATGCATTGTATAGCTTCACATAAATGTAGGCTTTATGTATGTCGGACTTTTGGAAAAACTGATTGGAACTGGTCTGCTGTGAGCTTTCGCGGCTTTTTACCGCCGGCACTTTGTTTTTCCAGTCTTCCACTTACAGCCCAAGTGTAGGCCGTTTTGTAGGCGATGCCCAGCGATTTGGCTAGGGTTGGCCAATCCTCCCCTTTGTTAGCGACATTGACAATGCGCTCCCTGTCCATCAAGGAGTAAGACTTGTAATTGCTCCTTTCAATATCTTCGGTGTCTGGAAAAAAAAGAAAAAAAAATGAATTGTTAAAAAAGGTTCTGAAAAACCTTACTCAAGTTTCAAATACTTACCATCAATTGAAGCTCTGCATATTGCGCAGAGCTTGGGAATTGCCATGAGCAGCACATATGTATGTATCTATTATATAAAAATGAATGTGTGTGTGTGTATGTGTGTGTGTGTGTGCGTTATTTATGGACTCCCAAAGGAATCAACCGATCTTTGTGAAATTTTCACAGTAGATTCATATGGTATATGCGCTGGTGATAGGGTATACAGACTTTCGGAAAAGTGGGAACTTCCCGGAATATGGGCCCAAATGTGGACCCAGAGTGACCCAGCTGCTCTCCAAGATATGGGTCAAAGCATGAACCGGAATGACCCCTGAATGCTTCCGAGCGATATTGGGATCAAATGAAAGGTGCTGAGCATGCCTTCAACATAGATTTATTTTCATTGCGATGCCTAGGCCGGGTCCCGAGAAATGGGTCAAAACGTGGACCCGGATGACCTCTGAATATTTCCGAGCGATATTGGTAGCAAAGGAAAGCTGTTGAGGAGGACTTCAACAAAAAGCTCTTTAAATAGTTACACCTAGGCTGCTCTCCAAGATATGGGTCAAAGCATGAACCGGAATGACCCCTGAATACCTCCGAGCGATATTGGTAGCAAATGAAAGGCGTTGAGCAGGGCTTCAACCTACAGCTTTCCCAGAAATGGCTCAAATAGTGGGCCCAGATGGTGATGGATGGTCTCGGTAATGTAAAGATAAAGGTAAAGGTAAAATTAAAGGAAAGGGAAAGAGAAAGGTAAAGGTAAAACTAAATGAAAAAAAAAGAAAGAGAAAGGGAAATGTAGAGGGAAACCCTCATTATAACATAAATTTTGCGTCGCTGCGAAGCGGGACGGGTATCTGCTAGTACAATATAAAATTTACACTCGTACAGTGAAATTTTCTGAATATCAATTGTAATTTTCTGAATATCAATTTTAATTTTCTGAATATCAATTGTAATTTTCTGAATATCAATTGTAATTTTCTGAATATGAATTTTAATTTTCTGAATATGAATTTTAATTTTCTGAATATCAATTGTAACTTTCTGAATATGAAATGAACATTCTGAATATGAAATGCAACTATCCGAATATGAATTTTAACTTTCTGAATATCAATTGGAACTTTCTGAATATCAATTGTAATTTTCTGAATATTAACTGCAATTTTCTGAATATCAAATGGAACTTCTGAATATCAATTGTATTTTTCTGAATATCAATTGCAAATTTCTGAATATGAACTGTAACTTTCTAAATATGAATTTTAATTTTCTGAATGTGAAATGGAAATTCTGAATATGAATTTCAACTTTCTGAATATGAAATGGAAATTCTGAATATGAATTGTAATTTTCTGAATATCAATTTTAATTTTCTGAATATAAATTGTAACTTTCTGAATATAAACTGAAAAAGGTGTAGTTGTTCGAGTACTTGGATGCGAAAGAGAATGAATTTTGTCAAATATAATTCTTCTCATAGACAAAGGAACATATGGTCGAAAAGGTTGTTGAGAGACGTCACACCAAATATTTAAATTAATTACTGGAATATTGATTTCTTTTAAGTTATTTTTAGAACTTGGATCAGAAATTATTTCTTGTAAGGTTTTATCATTTTTTTGTTCTCTGAATAAAGTTTCTAAATTAATATCTTGAGTTGAAATTGAAGTAATTTCTGGAATACGGGAAAGCATATCGGCAACAATGTTGTCTTTTCCACGTATATATTGAATGTCGTTAGTGAACTGTGCAATATATTCAAGATGACGCAATTGACGAGGAGATCTATCGACTTTAGAATTTAGAACATGAATTAAGGGTTTATGATCTGTATAAATAGTAAAAGTTCTACCTTCAAGAAAATGTTTAAAATGTTTAATCGAGTTATAAATTGCTAAAAGTTCCCTGTCAAATGTGGAATAATTTACTTCTGTTGCTGTTAATTTTCTTGAAAAATAAGCTAAAGGTTCTAATTGATTGTTACTAGTTTGTTGTAAAACAGCTCCAATTGCTACGTTCGATGCATCTACAGCTAATGATAATATGCCGTTTTTGTCGAAATGAGTAAGTAAAGTATTTTGAGCAAAAAGTTTTTTAACGTTTTCAAATGCAGTTGTTGTTTTATCTGTCCAATTCAACTGTTTGGATTTATTTTTGATTGAAAATGTTAGCATTTCGTGCAAAGGGCTAAGTTCTGCTGCTAACATTTTAATATATCTATGATAGTAGTTAACCATGCCTAAAAATTTTTGTAATTTGTTAATTGACATTGGTTTCTCAAAGTTTGTTATAGAGTCGATTCTATTTAAAGAGGGTTTTATACCTTTACAAGAAATTTCGTAACTTAAGAAATCTAATTTATTTACGCCGAAAATACATTTTGAGGGTTTAATATTTAAGTTGTACTCTTCAAGTCTTTTAAATATCATTTTTAAATGTTGTAAATGTTGATGTTCATTATCACTAGCAATTAAAATATCATCTATATAGGTAAAAACAAAATCGAAATCAGAAAATACTTCATTAATAAAACGTTGAAATGTTTGAGCACTATTTCTTAAACCGAATGGCATACGAATAAATTCAAACATTCCAAATGGAGTAGTTATAGCAGTTTTATGTATGTCTTCTTCTGCCATAGGAATTTGATGATAAGCACGTACAAGATCAATTTTTGAAAAAATATGTTTGTTTTTTAAATCTATAGTTAAATCGTGAATATGGGGTAAAGGATATCGATCCGGTGTAGTAATAAAATTCAATCTTCTATGATCTCCGCAAGGTCTCCAATCATTTGGTTCTTTCTTAGGAACGAGATGAAGTGGGGATGCAATTGGAGAACTTGATGGTCTGCAAATACCTGTTTTAACTAAAAATTCAAATTCAGCTTTGGCAATTTTGAGTTTGATTGGGTCAAGACGTCGTGGTTTTGAAAATGGTAAAACACCTTTTGTTTCAATCCTGTGAACCGTATGATGTTTAACTTCTTTAGTATAATCTGGTTCACAGGTAATAGAAGGAAAATCATTTAATAGTTTCGTAAATTTATTTTCAGGAATTGGAATTTTTAGGGAAAATATATCACAAAAACCAGATGACCCAGAAACTTTTAATTTAGTAACTGAATCCATAATTTCTTTATTTTTAATATTAACTATAATACCAAATATTTCAAAAAATTTGCGCCTAAAATGGGTGTCGTAATATTTGCAATTATAAAAGGAAATTCAAAATCTCTTCTCAAACCTAAATCAATTTTTAAAAGTTTTGTACCAAATGTTTCAATAGAAGAACCGTTAGCAGCTGATAACTTAAGATCTGAATCTCTTTTATAAATTTTGAATTTTGAAAAAGGAATAACTGATACTACTGCACCGGTATCAATAAGAAAATTAAGATTATTGAATTTATCAAAAACAAATAGGCGACGAGTTGGTTTAGGAATGTTTCCATTATCCGTCACCGTCATAATGGAATTTTTTAATTTAAATTTTTATCTGAATTATAATTATTATTTTTATTGAAATTGCAAGGTGGTATACATTTAAGAGCATTATTTTTAAATTTTCTGTGATACCAACAAATATTGTTTGATGAATAAAAATTTTTTTGATTTGAAAAATTTTTAGATCTTGATCTAGATCTATCTTTTGAATTAGATCTAATTCGTAGTTCATTTATGTCATTTGTAATTTTATTTAAGTTTTGAAAAATTGCTGAAGTTAACTCAGTTAAACTAATAATACATTTTTCTAATTTATTATTTTCAATACTAGCTACAGTAGATTTTAATGAATTTGATTGATTAAGTAAATCAAAAATTTTATCTGCTAAAATAATTAAATCTTCTTTATTGGAATTATTACTTGATGTTAGATGAATTTGAATTTGTTGTGGTAATTTCTTAATCCATAATTTAAAAAGTAATTCATGACTAACTAATGAATTTGAACCAATAAGAGATTTCATATAACGAAAAAATTCTGATGGTGAACGATCGCCGATTTCCATATTTGAGAATAATTGTGCGAGACGTTTTTCTTCACTTAAAGAAAATCTCTCACATAGTGTTTTTTTAATTATTTCGAATTTATTAAAAGAAGGTGGTGGATTAATAATATCGATAATTTTGGTAATAGTTTCTTGCTGAAGAGAAATTAAAATATTTTGAAATTTAATATTATCATCTGTGATATTATTAATTTGAAATTGTCCTTCAGCAAGAACAAACCATGCTTCGGGACACTCCTCCCAAAATTTAGGTAATTTAATTGTTTTAATTGTTGAATTGTTTTCTGATGTTGTTAAGTTGTTTGTTTGAATATTTTGTGTCATGTTAGTATTAGTGTGTGTGTTATCGTTGTTCTGCATTTCTGAGGTATATGTGCGTGTTCGTATGGGTGAACGATGGAGCATAGTAAATAAAATTAAAAGAGAATCTTCTGAAGAGAGAGTTTACAGAGATAAATAAACTGGTATGAGCAATATGATAATAAGTAAGTTAAAAATATTTAAAATATGATTAATGATTTTAAAAATAAACAACTGGTTGTAATAGATTTTAAAATTTTAAAATAAATTCTTAATATAGTATATACTAATTAAGTACTCACATAAGTTTGAAATAAAAATAATAGTAATCAACTTGAATTAAGATGATGTTGATTGTAGTTATTGATTGTTGCAAAAATATATTTGTTGTTATGTAAGAATTGATGTTGTTGATAGTAAAATATTAGATGAAATCAAAGCCAATCCAAATATGTTTTCAAATGAGCATACGCAGATAATAGATGTTTATGTAGCCGTAAATAAGGATAATGATGATGATATTGACAAAACGATGTTGCAAAAAATAATTATATGTATGCATGTACATATATGCGTGATCCAATTGATCATATGTATATGCGTGATCCAATTCAATTGCAATGATGATTATAAATTAGTATTTAATTAATTGGTTAAGAAGTGAAAAGTCCGATAATGTTGAACATGTTTTATGTCGATGATTTGTTTGATATAGTTGAAAATCCAGTTAATTTATCTCTTTAAGATTCGTTGGTAGGATCGCCAATATTTAGTGGTTAATTAAAATATTTTGTATGTACTTATATTTTTAAATATATATGTACATATATATATTTATTATAAAAATTGAAAATGAATCTTAACAATTAAAATATTCAAAATCTAATGAAAATTTTTGAAATATCAAAAACATTAAAAACCAAATACATTTTCTGTAAATGAAATATCTTGATTACAAAGTGTTATATACATAAGTCTATAACCCTATAGGGAGAGACCCATTATAACATAAAAGCTTTTGTTTGTCGCTGCGAAGCGGGACGGGTATTTGCTAGTATCTATATAAAGTCACATGTAATTGTAATAATAAAGGTTTTAAGGTCGTCAACAGATTATCTATTGTATACAGTTATTTGTATGTACCCTGCAAAAAAATGTGCGATCAATCCCGAAAGAGATTTGTCCTCGATTGATCTCTTTCGAGAACAATCGGTCCACAACTAGTCCCCGATTGTCCCCGTACGGGTATAAATGTAGACTAATTGTAGACCAATTGTTCCCGAACGTGTATAAATGTATATTAATCGCTTTCATTCCGAACGGGTACAAATCTAGATTCTTTAAATGTAGAATATGCAATGTATTTAAAAAATTGTAGAACAACCGGTAAAACGAATCGAACACCCTTTTTTAACTACAATTTTAACAAAATGTTGCCTAAAATATCCTATGAAAAAATCCTTTACATTACGCTCATATAATGCATACTCAAAACTTAAAATTTTTTAAATTTATTTATTGAGATTTTTTTACAAAAGTAAAACATTATATAATCTTTATTTAAATATGCACGAACATTTACAATTTTTTAAGGAAAAATCTACATTTGTACCCGTTCGTGCTGAAAGCGATTGATCTACATTTGTACCCGTTCGGGATGTAAGGGATTGATCTACATTTGTACCCGTCGGGATGAAATCGATTGATCTACATTTGTACCCGTTCGGTATGTTAGTGATTAATCTACATTGGTACCCGTTCGGGTATACAAGTTGAACAATTAGTCTCTTCATAGGACATGCTCGAACAAATGCGATCAATTCACTCCATATAAAGGGATGTAAAATTGTATTAGTCGCATGCTCCCTTGCGATTGATCCCGGACACGTCCCGGATTAATCGCATTTTTTGCAGGGTATATGCACATCTAAATACATTCATATGTTGAGTACCTATTTAAGTCCCAATATCGTTCAACGAGCGATCAATTTTGTGTTCGCAACTTCACACTTTATCTAAGTACTAATAAACTCGATGTCATGCCAATGTCAAAGCATACATACATACATACATACATATAAAACTATTTAAGTTCGTAGGTTTGTTTTTCTTTTTATTCAATCACTTCACATTCCCATTCGCATCCAATGTGTGCTTTTGGGCTGGCCGCACCTCAATTTTAGCCAGTCGGTTGTCAGGCGTCAGACGCCAGGCGATGAGTACAAATCGGCCAATGTCAATAGAATTGTACAAAAAAGTGTTCGTTTGTTTGTTTTGGGCGCGTCGCCTTGGAACTCTCAATCTATTATCCCTTTGCCATGCGTTTGGTTTGACTGATTCTACATGCAAAGTATTCATTTCAATCAAAGTTCCTCTTTGGCGTTTTTTTGTTGTTAGTTTTACCACTTCCATTTTGTTTCCATTGTCATGGTACGTGTGCCATTTCTGTCCAATTGGTGAGTCATCAACGCTTGCTTCCACATATCCACATCGAGCCTTAGAAGTGTTGCTGCTGTTAAATGCTTACTTTTAGTTGTGTACCTTCCAGCAAAAAAGAAAAAACGAATTTGACGGCAATCATTCTGGTGTGTGTGGCTTCAAAAGGATAAACGAAAAAAAGAACAATTTTGGCTAGTTGTTTTATGTTGTACCTACAGTTGTGTGCAAGTAAATAGTAGCGACTTAGGGTAGTTATAATTTTCTAGCTTCTACCAGGGTATGATTTATTATTGCTCACATTTTCAATATCAAAGAAGGACAAGATTTAGCGACAGGTGCTTACAAATTTTGGATTGGGAAATGAGATCTATATGATCTGCACAGAGAGGAAAATTTAACATATATACATACATATACATAGTGACAGATGGGGCTGACAGATTAAATAAAATAATTTCGGGTAGAAGGTTACAAGCGCTGTGGTAATACATTACAACAGGATGATTGCTTTGAAGTTGCTCTACGATCAAGGCGATCATGCACTTCAACTTGAGACTTATTTTTGCACAGAACTGTATGCTACTATATCTTAGCAATTTTCTAAATTTAGATCTGCATGCGCATGTTGAATGAGGTTCTTTATTGGATGATTGTTAATTTTATCATCCACGTGCCCCTTACTTTGTTTGCTCTCTTCCACAAACTCCTTCTCCATTCTCATTTGTCTGTTATGCTTTATAGCATACATGGCCACCCAATGGCTCCAGTGACTCCGTTTGTCTCCCAACAACATCGCTGTGGCTCCGAGTGGCCTAGCTGCAGCATATCTATACATATGTATGGATGTAGGTGCATTCCCAATAAACACAAAAGCGAGGATGATATAGTGGCGAATTCGAGAAGAATTCGCGGAGGTGAATGTAATTTTTCGGACTCGTATCGAGTTCGAGATGGACTCGAGAAAAATCAATAATCGCAATAGCATTTATTAATTTTATTAAATCTTGCTTTACACGAAGAAATTCCCTATTGGGCTTTAATTTACCATTTAAAACTCTACTCAAGAGATTGAAAATCTCAGATGATATCGTGGCGAATTCGAGGTGGATTCGCAGAAGAAGATTTTCTAGAATGTATTCGCCAATGGGCATAAATCTCGAATCGCCAACGATCCGAGAATATAAAAATGCGCGAATCGCTAATGAGGGGTGACTCGCCTGGGAATTCGGATTCGCCGATCTATCGTCGCGAACTATCGCCGCGATAATATAATCAGAGAAGCGAATTCGTCTCGAATTCGAGGCGAATCCGTTGTGTTTATTGGGTTGTACATTTGTTATTTTCAAAATGACATCTAAGAATAGAAAGTGCTCATTTTATGATTTTTTTTTATGTATGTTGTTGCAATAAACCGTTATTTAGCAAAATAATATTTTTATTAAAACCGAGAAGAAGGTTGTTGCAATTTTTATTGATGTTGTTGTCGTGTGGCTCCCTTATGCTTAATTTGTGGCCACCTATGCTTTATAGCTTCAAATAAAGTACATATGTATGTGCACACATAAACTACACAGTGGCGGTTGTTACATACAAGCCGAAAAGCATACAAGCCGAAAAGCCCGAAAGAGCGTATCACGGTGTAAGGAGGGAAAAAAATTTGAAAATGTTCCCCCCTAGTTTGAACACTTACCTTATGACGTTTTCAAAAAAAAAAAATTTTTTTTTATTTTTTTGTCACCCTGTAAAAACAGCGAAATTTGTTTTTTCTATAATTTCTATATTTTCTGTTCGATTTTCAAAAATGATACATTTTTAGAAAGGTAATCACCAAGGCAATATTTCATCCACAGAAAGCTTTAGCCCATCAAGCCAAGTTCAGCTTTTATTCTATTTTTACTAAAACCAACACCCTGTATTTGAAAAAAAAAATCGTTTCCTGAAAACTAAGAAAAAAAAAATAATATTTACCTGCATATAATGAGGAAATAAATGTAATGCAGTATTGCTAAATCTTTCCTTGGCTCTAATTTGCTGTAATGTTCTCGGCTACTTAGTTTAGCGAATATATAACCTAGGCGTACCTCGTCGGCAACTTCTGTACAAGAATCACTTACTACGTGGACAAATCGCTCAGTATTTTGAGAATGGCATAGAAAATGGCATGTAAATTAATAGGTTATAATTAGTATAATTAGTATCAATCACTGTTGTTTGGAAATATTAACCAGGTATTTTTATAACATCATTAGAATTTTGTAGTCCCTGCAAGTGCGTATCAGAATAAAATTGCAAGCATGGTGGCTCTGTAATTGTAATTGACCTCCAAACGATCATTTGAGTGTACGATGTACTATATAGATGCCCTACTCTGCTCTGCTCTAACCTGTTCTGAACTTTTTTTGTTCATTAAACAGACCTAATATTAATGTTATACTCTTTTTACTCATATCATGATGTCAAAATTATATTCAAGGCTATATGTATTTACTTTATTCAAAATTTTTCTTTTAATACAGGGTGTTGGTTTAAAATAAATTTGAATAAAAGCTAAAGTTGGTGTCGCAGGTTAATGGCTTATATGGAGGAAATATGACACGGGTTAAAACCTTTACAACAATGTATTGTCGTTGAAATCAAAGACCAAATAGAAAAGTTATAAGCAAAAAACGAATTTCGCCGTTTTTACAGGGTGCCGAAATTTTTTTTCCATTTTTGAAATCTCCAACAAGTAAACATTCGAACCAGGGGGAACATTTTAAACTTTTTTTGGCGATACGCTCTAATGTGCAATTCATTTTACGAATTTCTTTAAAATAGAAGAATAATATGTTGAAAGAGTAAGTCGTGATTTTTTTCGCTCCTGAAAATAATTGAATTTTCCACGTAAAAGCTTTTAATAATTTCCGCGAACCTCTGGGCTGCATGCATGATTGTGGGTCGGAGTGCTGTCACTGACTGTATTGCTTGGATTTCCATTTGAATCTTCCTGCATCACCAGCTTTTCGCTTCAGCTGAAATCATACCAAAAAAAAAAAAAAAAAAAAACCCACCAACACTAACCATGGCAGATCGAAAGCAAACTCTGAGAAGGCAAGTTTCTCCGCGTCAATCACCAACTGCACCAACAACAACAGAATCAGAGAGAATCGAGAGGAGAATGAAAAAGCAACGGGATGAAATCATAGATCAGTTAACTGAAGTAGTGAAGAAATCGGAGGAGAGAATGATGCAGAAAATGGGTGAGTTAACTGCACAAACCGCAAATCTGGTTAAATCACTCGAATCAGTGGAGAAAAGAGTTGCGTTAGTTGAGAGCGTGTGTGCTGACGTACTCGCACTCCGCAATGAGTTGATGGCTGAAAGAGAAGCCTTACAAAAGGCTATTGCCGCTACTGAGACCGCACGCGCTGATACACTCTCTCTTCGAAGCGAACTGTTCTCTGAAACTGACATAATTAAAAAGTCAGTTGCAACTATTGAAAAGAGAACAATGGTAGTGGAGAATGCGTGTGCTGACGTATGCACTCTTCGCAGAGATTTGGTTGCTGCTCAAAAAGAGTTGACTGCTCTTGAAACTGCTGCTGCGTCGACTGACTTGATTCTGAACGGAATCCCTCAAGTTTCTGGTGAGTGTTTGTCAGAAATATTTGCAAAAGTTTGCAGTGCAGCGCAACATAATGCTCCAACTTTGCGTGATGTTTTTCGTGTTAGACCTGCTGGGCTACAAAAAAACACCACTGGCCCTATTGTGGTTAAGCTTTGCTCTGCAGCTGACCGCAATGCACTCTTTAAATCTGTTGCGCAATTTTGCAAGTCACAAAAGAGGTCCATCTCGTTATCTGACATTGGGCTACCGGGATATGGGAGAGTTCATATGTATGAAAGTCTGCCAAATAGGCTGCGCGACATAATGAAATACTCGTCGGAGCTTAAACGCAAAAAGCAGTTGCTATCAGCATTCTCTCTTCGCGGAAAAGTATATGTGAGGCGTAAGCAGGGTGAAGAGGCGATGGTGGTAAATAGTAGAGCTGATGTGAACGCTGTTATTGGCAATGGAGCGCAGTAAAAATAGATACATATATGTTTGTTTACTGTAAGAATTGCATAATGCTATTTTTAAGATATGTTTGTTTTTATGTTTACTATTCCTTCTCCCTCTCACTGTCTACAAACTTAATATTCTCTTACTTACCCTATATGATATTAGTTAACTTCTGCTCACAATTTCCCTCTCTATCTTTTGTCTACTTTATTGCTGTCTCATACATTCATGTGTGTATTAGTGGTATCTGCAATTTGTTGCTGTTTGTGGTTTCTCCTTCAGCATTTCAGCTTGATGGACTCATTACCCTGTAGGAAAATCGCCTCAAGCATTAATGAAAATTATAAGGCACTAATAAATATATTGTGAAAAAAACTGTAAGGTTAAAACTGCTATTAAGCTTCGGAATAGGCTTTACACTAAATGGAAAAGAGATCCTACTGATAACGGTTGGAGGCAATACAAAGCAGCTAGAAACAAAGCTACCTTCGTAACAAGGCAAGCGAAGCGGACATATTGTAACAGCAAGTTGAATCCAGGGCTCCCTTCTAAAGATCTCTGGCGCAACTTAAGAAGTCTAAATGTGCATGGTGACCACAAGGGTGAATGCAACATCGATCCTGACATACTCAATTGTTATTTTGGCTCCCTGAATGATAAGAGTAATAGTGCACTTAATAAGCGTTTATATAATCAGCGCGCAATGAAGGAGCAATTTGAGTTTACTGCCGTCACTGAGACAGAAGTTTTCAAGACAATTATGGGTATAAAATCGAATGCTGTTGGTGAGGATGGAATACCTTTAAAATTTGTGAAGCTTGTACTACCATTTATATTAGGTCCTTTGACACATGTGATAAACCACTGTTTCACAACCTCCTGCTTTCCTACGAAGTGGAAGCAAGCTGTAATTATCCCTGTACCAAAGAAAAATGTTGCTGTAGACCCCAGTGATTTTAGACCAATTAGTGTTTTGCCTGTCTTCTCTAAAGTGTGCGAGTCTTTAATGACTGTGCAAATTTCTTCATTCGTCCATAGGAATAATCTACTATCCTCACTACAATCAGGATTCAGACCCAATCATAGTTGCTCTACGGCTATGTTAAAAATACTTGACGACATAAGAGTACCGTTTGATAATGGTGACTTAACTCTGCTTTGCCTTCTTCACTTCTCAAAAGCATTTGACTTAGTAAAACATGACTTGCTCTGTGACAAACTTAAGCATTATTTTGGATTTTCGAATAGTTCCGTGAAATTCATGTCAAACTATCTAATGGGAAGATCGCGAAAAGTAATTTGTAAAGGTGTATCTTCGAAGTTCTGTGCTGTTAAGTGTGGTGTTCCGCAAGGCTCTGTACTTGGTCCTCTCTTGTTTAGTCTTTTTGTTGACGATATATTTTCAGTGTGTAAATATGTAAACGTCCATGCTTATGCTGACGACATTCAGCTGTACCTGTCTAGCCGTATTGGTCTTGTCGAGGACTTGTGTTTCAGAATTAACGAAGACCTGTCTGCTATCTCGCAATGGGCCTGTGATAATGGTCTGCGTTTGAATGCTGCGAAATCATTTGTCTTGCCTATGTGTAGTAGTACTGTACATACTTTAGATATTCCAAAACTATTTGTTGGTGAAAGAGCTCTGATGTTTACTAACAAAATTAAAAACTTAGGCTTCGTTGTTAATTCAATGTTAAATTGTTCCGACCATGTAAATAGAATTGTGAGTAATGTTTATTCTGTTTTACGTAGATTAAGAATGTCTGCAATGTTTACACCTTTGGAAACCAGAAGAAAGCTTGCTATACAGCTCATTGTTCCTCATATCACATATTCTGAGCTGGTTTATAGCAAGCTTGATTCTGCATCTGCCCATAAAATTGATGTATTATACAATAATGTAACTCGTTATGTGTATGGTTTGAGAAAGTACGACCACATCTCCTCATGGAAAACAAAAGTTCTTGGATGTGGTATTTTTGACTATATCTCTGCCAGGAACTGTATATACGTATATAGGCTCTTGGAATTCAAAACTCCAAGATATCTTTATGAGAAGTTTCAACTTGCTAAGTCTAACAGGCACCTTAATCTGATTATCCCTAGGTATTCCAGCTTGTGTTCATCCAGACTTTTTTTCATTAATGCTGTGAGGCTATGGAACTCCATTCCTGACGCTGTAAAGGCAGGGCTGAACAGGGGAAACTACAAAAAAGTGATACACAGATACTTTACTTGCACATGATGGATGAGATAAAAATTAATTGTCCTCCTTATCTATTGTTTCATCTATCTTTTCTTCACCTTCCCTTCTTTCCCTTTCATTTCAAATAGATGTAGAAATGTATTTATGTATATGTATGTATAGGTCTACTTAAGTTTAATTATAATTTTTATAAAAACCTTAGATTTAAGATTGTAAAATGTAATAATGTACCAATTGATGTGTTGTAAAAGAGTTCTTCTTAAAACACAACCGATATTTGATTTTAATAATAAATAATAATAAATAATAATAATAAATAATAATCTGAATCGTGTGAGATTCAGAGATTTTTCTGTCAGTTTTGTGTCAGCAGTCAAGTCAGTTGAATTCTTCCCAAATGATTCTAATAATAACTTCTTCTCTGATTTCGTAGATAATTCACATACTGTTGGTTAACTTGAATTTACTTTCGATTGAGCCAGGTTTTTTGATGTGCTGACCAAAAGTAGGTACAACTAAAACAGCCATTGTATATCAAAACTTAATTATTCTTCATCATCTTCATTTTCCCTATTTATTCCAATACATTCAGTTTCGTACGATATGAATATAAACAACAAACCAAATACGCAAAACGAATTTAATCAACGTCAATGACGGAATCGCAATCAGATTTTCAGATAAAACAGCAACGGTTAGGTTGCTAGCAAATAAAATCAATAAATGGCTTTGCTTCATACATAGGCTTGCCCAGCCAATTTATGCTAGCGCCGCCACTGATACTACATATATATGTATTCACATATATTTTGCTGCGACAATGTGACCGCAATATGTTAAGCGCCTTATTGTCGTTGCAATTTGGGCTTTGGTGCCACCAAGAAAACTGTGGCGTCGGCAGCGTTGGTGGTGATGTTGATGGTGACAAAGCTTTGAGGTTTTACATTTGTTTTTTTATTACTATGTATTGCATCAACATATGTAGTACATGTGTTAAAAATTTAAAATAAGCTTAAAGCGAAAACAAAAACTACATTTCGAATAGTGGAAAATGTATTTAAAAGCTGATACACCTTCACCACCACCAGTGCCGCTATTAGAGATCGAAAGTGTCACGACCGACGCTAACCCATCGATAAGTAATGAGGCATTTGTTTTCTACTAGTTATTCTCCTCTAATGGCAATAAAAGGCCAGCAATTAGAAGCGGATTGCAGTCAAGTTGAATGAAAAGCGGGCTCCAGCATATTCATATGTTCGTACGTAATTATACTGCACGAGTTATCTGGGGGATTTCGACAGATTTGGCTAGATCAAATAATTTCCAAAAGTTTTCCATCTAGATTAAGATATGTTTTCCATGATCAATGCCTATTCAACTACAAAATATTTAACCAAAATGTTAACTTACTTTTCAAGCATTTCCTTATTAACATGTTTCAATGTATTTTTTTAAAATTTGAATTTATAATTTTCTTGGAAATGCATACATAATTCCCATTTAGAAGGGATTGGGCGATGGCGTGTCAATGACGTTGCCTTGATTCCGAAGCGAATGTTTGTCATGGGAAATACTTCATGAGTAATAAGAATGCAATGGAAATGGGGGAATGAGCAAAAAAATAAAAGAGGGACATGCTTAATTACCCAAAATACATGAATACAGTTGCGAGCAAAATTATTGCAGTCGCAATTTTATATTTTCTAAACAGAGGGAGTTCTTTCTTGTAAGCATTTTTTGGCAAAAATGAAAATCTTAAAATAAAATTTCTCACAAAGTTTTTCCTTACTTATTTATACTTTCAATAAAGTCATTAATACAGTGTGAATGTATAAAATACATATATATTAATTTTATTCCTTATTTTCGATTTGTTTTAGATGCCCATACATCAGGTATTTACAAGATAAATAAAACATTGGCGAAAATAAATTTTGTGTAATAACTCAGAGAGCTTGGAAAATACCGAAAATGGAATACACGGCAAATATGGAAGAGGTAAACGTTGTTAAGCAGCAGCAACAACACCACGAGAAAACTCAAGATTTCCAAAAAACAACCAAAATTGCAAATTTAGAAAATGAAAGAAAAAACGGAGAAAACGAAAACAAAAAGAACGAAAACGAAAACAACGAATATGCGGAAATGAGCAAGGGCAAGAGTAGCCAAAGTACTGATGCTAGTGAAAATTGCGCTAAAGAAAATAGCGCAATTGCAACAACAGCAACAACAACAACAACACAACTCAAAACCATAAAGCTACCAAACGACACCAACGCGACAACAGCAACAAAAGTTGAAGGTGGAGGGGAGCCAATGCCAAATATAACGGCACCAAAACCAGCAGCGTTGGAAGCGACGGATGTCACGGTGGCTAAAAGTAACGAAGAGACTGAAAAAGCGGCCATGGTGGACGCTGATGCGGCAAAGATGAGCACAGCGACACCAAAAAATATAAATAACACAACAAACACAAATACAAATAAAGCGACAATGATGCCAACAGCAACAACAACAACACTAATGCCAACTGCAACCGCAATTGTTATCGATGAGTTAAAAACTCAGGCGATTCAAACGTTTGAAGAATTCGCAGTACCAGCCATACCACCCACGAACGCTGGCAATGGTGATGCACTTGCCGGAGCTGCTGGTACCGGTGCCAAAAAGAGGCGCAATAATAAAAGCGCCAGAAAACGCGATGAAAAGGAGACACGCAACACCGGCACAACAAACAAACTGAACAGCCCAAATAAATACAGCTGCCACATAGGCGCAACGAATGGAGGGGCACGTCGTAGTCTGTTGATGAATGAGAACGTCACCACCAACGCCACCGCAGGCGCACAGCCAAATAATGGCAGCGTCACCGGCGGCACTGCTGCTGCGAGCATGAAGACGTCGGTGTCGATGACGTCGCTGCCGCCCGACGACGAGAAGTCGGAGAGTCGTGATGTAATTAAAGCTAAATTGAGGGTCGAACGTCCATACAATAGTTTGAAGGTAAGTGCAAGTAGACATATGTATATTTATAAATGCGAGTGTGTGAATATACAGTCAGGAGAAATAAATTTGCAAAACATCTTAAATATTTTTTGAGATTTAATTCATGTTTTTTTTACACTACCGGTTAACATAGTTGTAAATTATATGCATGAAATGTTTTATGTGCTACAATTGCAGGGTCCTTGTCGGGGCTAGAGGGTGAATGAGCAACTCCCCAAATATTTTTGCTATCCTAAGCAAGTCGGGCTTTTCGGCTTGTATGAAGCGCACGCCCCTCGTTATCTGTATTGCTTAAAGAATCAGTTTTATTTTACGCAAAGCAAAACATATAGGCCGATTGTTACTGTACAAATATTACCGTCCGCACTGTACTTACGTGCAAATTTGCGGTTATACCCATAATTAGGCAGGTTGCTATGATGAATATGGTCTGTTTAACATGTCTAAATATTTATCTAGATATGTAATATGTACATATCTGACGAAATGTGCATTTGCTTACATACAAACATTTTCGTTAAAGTAAACTTCAGGCGTTGCTTCATTAAAAAACAATTAGGTAATTTTTGCGCCAAATAACTCAGCCAAAAGTGCCTTCAAAATATTCACTTTAACTAGATCTCTTAGATGGGATAAAATATTGTTGACTCTTAACGATAAATCGGTTTTTTTTCTTCTGCTTATTTATTGCAGACTAGTAAATGCCCGTCTCGATTCGCAGCCACGAAAAATGTTTTTAAGTTACTCGTATGACCTTTTCCCTCTACCTTTCCCTTTCTATTCCCCTTTACCTTTACCATAAATACGGATCTTCTGAATATAGCGACACCAGCACCACCTAGCGGGTTCATTTTTTATAATCGGGTTCTTAAATAGATAAAGAACATGTCTGCCAAAAACTAACAGAATCGGATCATAAGTACGGATCTTCTGAATATGGCGACTCTAGCACCATCTAGCGAGAAAAAATATAGCGAATGTCAAGAGGACTTATCCAAACTATCAAAATTTGGCAAAAATCCGTTCAGTAGTTTCTGAGCCATTTCCTCACAAAACCCCCTAAAATTGTATATGTATATCACACCCTAAATCATAAAGTGACACAACTCAAAATTCAAAAATTTTCTTTATTTTTTCTTTTTTTATAGGCAATGATATGGGAAAAGGCCACGTATAACAGTTATTTTTCAGTTAAAAAAGACTCTGATGGAAATGATCAGGGTTTGAAATTACTTTCAGATTTTTTTTTCATTAACTTTGAATTTCATTTTCATTTCAAAATTAAAAAATGAACAGCGCAACAAAAGCAAAAAAATAAAAAATTCTACTGTACTGTAACTATGCAGCCTTCATTTTCCAAAAATTACTGTCGACTGTTGCTGTACTGTGGAAATTTTTAGAGCACAGTAAAACAACAACAAAATGCAAATATAATTTTTTTTACAGGACTTTTATTGTTTGTTTTTTTTTTATTTATGTGAACACAATCGAAATTATAAGGTAAAAAAAAAAAACAAATTTCAAAAAGCCGTACTGAAAATTGAAATTTTTGTTTATCTGTGCTTTGCTGTTAATTGAACTGTTTGAAATTACACAACAAAGCAACAGCACAGAGAAACAAAAAAAATGATTCGAATGCTCTCTGCTTCGAATGTATGTAGATATTTTCAAAGGAAATCAAAATTCAAAAGTTCTAAAAAAATAATGACAACTTTCGCAGAACAGGAGCAGCTTATTTTTTGAGACTGTTGCTGTTTTGCTGGCAGTTTTTCAAACCCTGGAAATGATTGTTTGGCAGTCGCTAGAGATATATTCTGTGTACCGATTTATGAAAGAAACCCAATTTCGAAAAATTTTGAGTTGTGTCACTTTATGATTTAGGGTGCGATATATAGATAGATAGGAAGAAGTGAATTTATGTAAATAAAAAAAAATCCTTACTTAGGGCCGGTTTCACCATCTCCGGTTAATTAAACGCTGGTTAGTTTGACGTAAATTGTATGGCGAGCTATCAAATAAATTGCTTAACCGGGCAAAAATCTCTGGTTAAGTGCTTAACCGGAGATGGTGAAACCGGCCCTTAAACTTGCTCCTCTCATATTATTTTGTGCATTTTTGTTCTTGTGTGATTTGGATATACATATGTACATACATAAATAAGCATTTAGAGCTTTTTTTGAACTCGTCTAGTACCTCGTCTTATTGTTCTGAACGGACGGTGCTAAAACGGAATATGCTCAATTCCGCTGCCTCATAAACCGCGCGTGGGTACCTACTAGTGTCTCATTCATCGTAAGCTGTTCGGCAGCAAATTTAATTCATACAATTTACGAATTCATACTCTATTAATAACTTATAATTCACATAAATCACGTACCTAACTAGAAAAAAGCTATACCCTGAGAATGTTGAAATTGTTTCCGCACCGACTCCGGTTAAATTAAGTCAATGTTTACTTCTACTTAGAAATATATAATTATCGAATTAGGTTACATGGCAAATTATGAAAAGAATTTAGAGCGTTAGCCTAACTGATCATTAAAGAAAAAACGTTTGTCATTCATTACCTCATTTACTTAGTTAATACATGTTTACGAAAATTACAGCGCAAAGATCACTGCGAAAATAAACAAAACAGTAAAAAGTAAAAAAAAAAGTTAAGTAAAGGCATATTTATGTAGGTAATTCGTGAGATTAAGATTTATTCTCTCAACGCTTAATTTGATCGAGTAATTTATCTGTGTGTGTTTGTCTTTAGTTTGTTTGGGGTCATTAATTCTGAAATGACAAACGATTTACCAAATACGACTAATAAATAAATTATATACTCTGGTAGGTATCAATCATTGTTCGGAAGCGTTAAGCGTTTAAGTTATATAGCTTAGTTATCAAGTGAAACCTTTTTCAATTGAAATGAAACCTTAATCAATGGAAATTAAATCGAAAAAAGTTTAATTTCAATTGAAAAAAATAATAGCTGAAAAAACTAAAAAACACGCTTTAATCTTAAAAATCGTACTAAAAATTGAGAAATAATTTAATTAGAAACAAAATGATGAACGAAAATATAAGTATTTAACGAAAAGCGTGGGGTGCTCAGTATGTCAAAAAATATTTAAAATCGGTGTTTTTTTACTAATAATTTTATTTTGACTTTTTGAGATTTCATATATCGTACTCTTTAATTTCGCAACTAGGTATATTTTTGTACTAGTTGTACGAATCGAATATTTTCATGTTCAAATATTATTGAGCACCCCCACGCTTTTCCTTAAATACTTATATTTTCGTTCATCATTTTGTTTCTAATTAAATTATTTCTCAATTTTTAGTACGATTTTTAAGATTAAAGCGTGTTTTTTAGTTTTTTAAGCTATTATTTATTTTTGACTTTTTAGTGAAATTTTCATTAAAGGATGTTTTATGCGGACGCAAGAATAAAAGTAAAAAGAAGTCTGATGGGATGTGGTGTTCTCCGAAATAGATCTACATACATATGTATTTATAACTTCTACCAAAAATCCCAATATGCAGTGAAGTAAACTAGCTTATGCAATATTTTCCAAACCCTTTTATTCAAGGTTTTCCAAAGTAGTTTGGAAATACAAAATTTCCCAAACGTTTTGTTATATTTTACAATCAGAAAGTGAAGAGAAGTTGAGGTGAAGCATTTGAAAAGAACAAAAAAAAAAAAGAAACCTGATTGAATAAATTCGAATTTAGACAATAAAACTGCGAATACGTTTGTAGCGTAATGGTGAGGTATGCTGCCTACGGACCAAGGAGCTCAGGTTCGAGTCCCGAGTGGCGCATTTTTTTTTTTTTTTTTTTTTTTTTTTTTTATATTTTTAGAGAAATTTTTTTCACCTCACGTTTACAAAACATTGTATAAAAATGTAATTAGGCTTCCTTTTCGTTGATTCAGCACTTACTATTAAATGAATTACAAACAAAACCAGTTCTTGCTTTGCATACATATGTATGTACATGCGATTGTTTTTATTGCAAACACAACAACGACAAAACAGAAAGCTTGTTACACAAAACACAAAACCAGTTCTTGCTCTGCATACGTATGTATGTACATTGTACATGCGGTTGATTTCATTGCAAATACAACAAACCCAAAACAGAAAGCTTCAAGCTTTATTTTTGAGTGAATTTACTCATTGAGTTTATCGCCATCGCTATGAGCGATCGCTGGCTGTTGTGCGTTAGTTCGCTCGCTATTTGAGTGGTTATACGTTTTTCTTTGAACATTTGTTTGTGATTTGAGAAGAATGTATTTTTGAGCGTTCGTGAGTGAGTTTTTCCGTACCCTGCAAGCTTTTTACTTATTGTCTTGTATACGGGAGTGAATTGAAATTCATAGAGGCTATTTTGAAGAAAGGTAACATAAAAGCCGCAATGAAGCATAAAGTATAATGTTGAATGTCCTACTATATGATGCCGTTGGGCTGTTGATGTCATGTTTCGAATCCGGAGGAGAATAGAAATAATAGAGAGAACACAAAAAAGTGAATGTTTGAAAGATATAATAATTTAGTTAAATGTTGCAACTTTTAGGATGGGATGAAGTTACATACATACATACATGCATACATACATACATACATACATACATACAGGTGAAGCTAATAAAAGCGTGTTAAAAAGGTTTGAATTCAATTGAAAAATGTTTCACCGGACTTGAAAAAGGTTTCATTTGACCTATATAGGTACATATAGGTACATATGTACATGTACAGAAGGCCAATTCCGCTGGAATTGTTCACTATTTGACACTTCTTTGCGTCAACGCTTTACCAAAATTCCGTTTAAAATAATTTGAAATTAATTTAAAGACTTTGACGATATCTAAACAAGGACTAAATAGCGCTGACAGATCCAGCAATAATTTAAATTATGATTAATTAGGCATATCTGCGTTGAATATTGGTTTGAGTACTTTTGCACACATTTAATAATGTATTAACGAGTTTGGCAATTGTTTCTAAACACTGTAATTGATGCTTGTATATATACATATTTACTCACGTACAAATATGTATGTACAGTGGCGGACAAAAGTCTACATACACCCCCTATTTTTCCTATATCACGGAACCAACATCATTAAAAGAAAAAGTAAAAATGCAGTTTTATTTCACACCTTTTCTTAACTACAATAAACAAAATGAAACTCTTTTTTAATAAGAAATTAAAAAAATATTGGCGAATTTCACAAAATCAATGCTGACAAAAGTCTACATACAGCATGAGGTTACTGTCGTGCACACTTCTACGCTGCGTTGGGATAACGGTAAAATACCGTTATTTGTTTCTTCGATCGATTTTGTTATTTTTGCAACTATTCAGTTATATAAATAAGTTTTGGGTTGCACGTTATACTATTAACGGCTCCGCGAAAAGAAATTTCAGTTGATGTCAAAAATTTAGTTATAAAACACAAATCGGAAAACAAATCATATCGCACACTAAATCAAAAAGCGTTACAACTCAAAATTCAAAAATTTTCAGGAGAGGCAAAAAACTTTTTAATTTTTTAGAAACTAGAAAAAAAAGTTTTTAAGCATGGATGTAACTACAGCTGTTTCACCTTAGATCCCTCTAAGACTCATCAGGTTACTTTTGCTTCTGCCAAGACTCGAACTTGCGCACCTTGCAGTACAATAACTACAGTTCTAACCGCTGAGCTATTGCCTGCCTTCGACATCTGATAGAAAATTTGTTGCTAGTTTCTTTCCTACTACACATATGTATGTGCATAAGTTAGAAACGAATTATAGTAGGAAAGAAACTAGCAACAAATTTTCTATCAGATGTCGAAGGCAGGCAATAGCTCAGCGGTTAGAACTGTAGTTATTGTACTGCAAGGTGCGCAATAAGGTGGAGTGAAATCATATGGAGATTTTTTGTTTGTTCTTTTTTTGAACGTACCAGCAATGAAAAGTTGCCTTTATACGAGTTAATGAACCCCACAAAATTTTATCGCGATAGGATGACGTTTTGAACTGCCCCCAGCCCCGCAAAGTTGAAAGCAATAAGCACGATCTGGTACAAATATGAAATTTTGAAAATTATAAAATCAAAAAACTAAGTATGAGGATTGATAAAGATGGCTAAGCTGAGTATTAAAGTGAATTTTTTTTTTTGGAAACAACAACAACAAAAGTTATTAAAGGTCAAAGTTTATATTATGCATTTTTTAAATTGCAATTACTTAAAAAATACTGAACCGATTTCGAATATTTTTATACCATTCGATAGGTATTTTGATTCCCTTTAATTTGATATACATTTTATATATGAAAAGTAATGGGGGTAAAAGGGGGGTTGACCCCCACAGGGGGGTGCTATGGAGCCCACATAAAATGTATATCAAATTAAAGGGAATCAAAATACCCATCGAATGGTATAAAAATATTCGAAATCGGTTCAGTAGTTTTTAAGTAATTGCAATTTAAAAATGCACAAAATAAACTTTGACCTTTAATAACTTTTGTTGTTGTTGTTTCCAAAAAAAATAAATTCACTTTAATACTCAGCTTAACCATCCTTATCAATCCCCATACTTCGTTTTTTTATTTTATAATTTTCAGTTTCATATTTGTACCAGATCGTGCTATTTTTTCAACTTTGTGGGGCTGGGGGCACCTCTAAACATGCGAGTAGGTCAATAAAATTTTACAGGCTTATTACTGGGCTAGAAAGCTTCCGTTCTGGCTTTGGAACAAATTGAATTTCCAAAAAAAAAGTTTCACTCCACCTTAGTGCGCAAGTTCGAGTCTTGGCAGAAGCAAAAGTAACCTGATGAGTCTTAGAGGGATCTAAGGTGAAACAGCTGTAGTTACGTCCATGCTTAAAAAGTTTTTTTCTAGTTTCTAAAAAATTAAAAAAATTAAAAAATGTAACCTGGGCCTGTGCTCGTTAAATTAAATAAATATAAAAAAAACTTTTTAATTTTTATAGGCAATGATATGGGAAAAGGCTACGTATAATAGTTATTTCTCAGTTAAAAAAGACTCTGATGGAAAAGATTTTTTGGCAGCCGCTAGAGATATATTCTGTGTACCAATTTATGGAAGAAACCCGATTTCGAAAAATTTTGAGTTGTGACGCTTTTTGATTTAGTGTGCGATATGGTGAAATAGCAAAACTATTAAAGTTGAGCCGCGCAACAGTACAAACCATAGTTAGAAACCACAAAAGTAATGGTTGTACCGAAAATAAACCGCGTTCTGGCCGACCGAAGAAACTATCCCGCAGAGATGTAAGCGTTATACTCAAAGAAGTGAACATAAATCCAAAAGTCACTGCTCCGAAATTGGTCGAACACTTAGAAAACATGACACAAAAGTGTGTACATGCACGCACAATAGGAAGATATCTGAACTATAACGGTTTTCGTAGTAGAACACCACGCAAAAAACCCCTGAAAAAAATCGAAAACTTCGCTTAGAATTTGCTAATAAACATAAGGAAAAGGGAATGGACTTTTGGCAAAAGGTTTTGTTCACAGATGAGTTGAAGTTCAATATTTGGAAGTGATGGGAGGACAAAAGTTTGGAGGAAAGCAAATACTGAAATGAATCAGAAAAATTTGGTATCAACCGTCAAACATGGTGGCGGCAGCGTAATGGTTTGGGGAGCAGTTGCGGCATCTGGAGTTGGAAAATTAGTATTTATCGAAGGTATTATGGATCGTTATAAATATAAATCATTGTTGGAAGAAAATTTGAAGCCTTCGGTGGATGATTTGGAACTTGGTGCTGGTTGGATCTTCCAACAAGATAACGATCCAAAGCACACGGCCCAAGTTGTCAAGGACTGGTTACTATATTATGCGCCAAGGCAATTACACACACCACCACAAAGTCCAGATTTAAATGTAATAGAGCATGTGTGGGAGATTTTGGACCGAAAAATTAGAAAACACCAGATTTCTAGCGCAGCAGTACTCAAAGATCGAATAACAGAGGCTTGGAACAGTATAACCTCTTCGGAGTTGATAAATTTAGTAGCCTCAATGCCACGACGACTTCAAGCAGTTATTAATGCAAAGGGAGGACCTACTAAATACTAAGTAATAATAAAATAGAGAATTAAGATAAGTTTTCTCTCTGAGAAAATCTTTGTTTTGTACTGTATGTACACTTTTGTCAGCACTGATTTTGTGAATTTCGCCAGTATTTTTTTAATTCCTTATTAAAATAGAGTTTTCTTTTATTTATTGTAGTTAAGAAAAGGTTTGAAATAAAACTGCATTTTTACTTTTTCTTTTAATGCTGTTGGTTCCGTGATATAGTAAAAATAGGGGGTGTATGTAGACTTTTGTCCGCCACTGTACCTACATATGTTCGCACAAAGTAGTGATGGGTGAGTCCGAGATGTTTAGACAATCGAGAGAATCGCCATCGTTGCAAAATCACAATCGAGTCAAAAGTTGACTCGCTCCTCGACTACACAATCGAGATGTTTTTGCGATTCACACTGGGGCCACTTATATATATGAGGACGCTCAAAATTCTGAAATCAACTTTTTTACATCAGAATCGCTTTATCTGCACTAAAGCAGTTAATCTATAGCATCTTAACCCATTGACGGTCATGAGTTAACCCGTTGGTGACCTATGTTTTTTATTTTAGTTTCGAGTTTAATTTTATTGAATCAGAATCGGTATATCGATACTAAAATAGTAAATCCCAAGAATTTTAACCCCTTAACGACCACGCATTAACCCATTTTTAACCAAATTTTTTCACTTAATTCTTAGATTAAAATATTTAAATCATATTAGTTGTATCTACACTAAAACTAGTAATCTTTGGAATCTTAAACCATTAAAACGGTCATGAATTAACCCATTGGTGACCAGTTTTTTTTAAGATCTGTAAACAAATTATTTAAATCAAAATTAGTATTTCTGTGGTATGGTGGCTGCTGTGGTGCAGTGGGTAGAGTGCTCGCCTGCTATGCCATAGGTCTCGGGTTCAAACCCCAGTCCAAGCAAACACCAAAAAAAAATTTCTAATTAGTAAAAATCCAATTATTGGTTTCTTAAGAGCAGCGGTGACCTCTCGGCAGTGGCCGGCATACCCTCCGAGAGTATTTCTGCCATGAAAAAGCTTCTCATGAAAAATGCATTCGCCGTTCGGAGCCGGCATAAAACTGTAGGTCCACCCAATTGGTAGGAAAAACAAAAGGAGCACACCTCGAATTGGGACAGAAGCTCGGCCATAAAACTCGTCAGAGTCATAATAGCGCCATTGTATTATATTAGTATGTCTGTACAAAAATAGCCAATGTGTATTATATTAACCCATTAGCGGCTATGTATTAACCCATTGATGAAATATGCACATGTACATATGTATACAAAAATGGTTTTCTCCAATTTGTTGTTTCGAGATATTAAAAGTTTTCTGTTGTCAAAAGTATGTTTATATGGGAATTAGGAGTTTCACCGTTAGCGTTTTAAGCAGAACACGTATTTCCCCACACATTTTCATGCCAAACATAAAAAAAAAACAAAATTGGAGTAACACAACTTGTGCTTCAAAGAACTCATATTATAATCCAACTTACAAGTCTAAATTAAAGAAACCTGGCTTGACAAGTAACCTTAACCACAATTTGTAACTAAAGTAACCAGTAAATAATGGATGAACTAAATTTAAGATAGAACAGAATCAAATTCAACCAGATATAGGTGTTTTTTTTTTTTAACTAAAATTGGAATGCAATTTTTAAACTCACTTTTTTTTTAAAATGCGCACTTTGCTTTTGGTTCTGAACTCGGATTCTTTGTCACAAAGGACCATATTTTACTGCTGCATTTTTACATTTACTACTTTTTTGCGCAAATTAAAAAAAATCCATTTTGAAAAAAAAATATTTAAAAAAAAGAGGTGCGCTTAGTTTTATACTAAAAATTAATTTTTTAAAACATCTAGTTCCAAAAAAAAAAACACTCATCGATTATGTAAGCTTCACTTAATGTTATGGAAAAAGCATAATAATAAAATGTTATATCCTTCTCTTACACCAACTATTTCAAATACACATTAAAATCTCACACTTTGGAAAAAAAATTATTTTTTGGAAAATTTGCCATGTTTGTGTATGGATAACTCTCAACAGAACAACGATAGAAAGCTGAAAATTGGGCCAGAAATGTAGAATTTTATAGGGAACAATACTGCGTTTTTATTTTGTTGAAAAACTCATTATTTAAAAACTGAATTTTGAGCACGCTCGGCCCCAATGTGCGATTGTTCCGAGTCAACGAGTCGGAGGTTGTTTCGATGACATCTCGACTACACAACCGAGATGTTTTAGCGATTGTTTCGACTGACGGCTATTTACGACTTGACTCGAATACGAATGAAAACCATCGAGAGCATTCGAGATGTTTCAACAATCGAGAGAATCGAATAAAACATCTCGGACTCGCCCATCACTAGCACAAAGGCAGTTAAAACGAGGCGACTTATAAAATTCAGTCATACATTCATGTCGCTGGTAATCGCAAAATAAATAGAAATAGAAAACTAAAACAAACACAAGAAGAGTTTAAGCAAAAATATCAAAAACACGTTTAAACATAAATAATATAATAAACAAAATACCCACATAAATACATACATACGAGGGTCACTGGATCACAAAATACAATTTGTTCTCTATACTTTGGACGTGACTATCTTATCTATATGTAAAATCGGTAGCTGATTCCGAAAATCGGGCTTATTTTTAATTCTATGGGAAGGTTTTTGAGATATCGGCAATTTACCGTTATTTGGCCAATGCACATTGGGGTATTTAATCAATCTGGGCGGCCAAAACTCTTTTTTGGCTTTAAATTGTTAATTATGTTACCCATGGTGATTTCAATTCAATTTAACATAAAAAAATGTGGCTTTACATTTTTAAAAAGTGATGTAGTGAGACCAAACCGACCTCAGATTTGGATTCAGAACGTCGAAATACATGTTAGTAGGTTAGGTCGATGAAATGTGCCATTTGGGGCCTTTTTTAGCTTTTCGCAATTTTCTCGAAATTTTGGGGGTATATTGGACAAGCGGACTTTGGATTCGGAGCACGTCGATTTATATGTTCCTAGATGGGTGTTGTCGAATCCAAATTTTTTTGTGTGGTGGGGTCATTTTTCCCAACTTGGAAATTCGCCTGTTTTTCTTAAAACCGGAAAAAACCGGGACCGATCTTTCTTGAACTCAAAATAACAGGGAACAGACTATCTAGAAAAAAAAGAGTCAGTGCCGGACAATGCCGGGCACCTAAACAAAAACCCTTTTGAAAACAAAAAATTGGGAAACTTTTTTTTTAATACATCATTTTTTAAAAATGTAATTAAGAAGACGCTAACAACTAACTAAATCTCTATAAACATGAATTTTGTACTCGATTACCTGTATTATAAGAATCCATAACAGTATTCTAAAAAACTTCACTTAAAATCGTAAAAATATTAATTTGAAATGTTGAAACTTTAAGAACGTTATAAAATGCCGTGAGAAATACACGAATGACCAAACTTTCATTGACTGTAAAAACTTTGTGTTTGAGTTTTGAGAATAAACTTTTATTGAAAATGATGCGTTAGGGTCCTGGCCTACTAAAAAATTTTATTTTTTGGAAATCGGGCCAGTTTTAGGAAATGAGGTTTTGGCCGCCCAGATTGATAAAATACCCCTATGTGCAATGGTTCCACTTAATCCTTTATCTCTCTTTAACGCAGTGAGGGTGACACCAAACGAAAGAAAATTATATTTCCTTTTCGTGGCTTCTATAACATTTTTCTCTAACTCTTATACTTTCTGAAATATTGACGATTCAATTTGAACTTTTTCCATTTTTTACGATTTTTTGAAGAAAAAATTTACTGTCAGGCAATATCTTTAAAACCAATGTTTTCACCTTCGGTTTACTCCTTTACGTGAAGCGCTATTCTATTGGAAAAAAGATAAGCTATGAACGATGAAAATCCACGGTAAAATGGAGAGTATTTTTTATCATATTCGAAAACTTTACCGTTTTTTTTTACCTATAATTCAGTTGACAGTTCGATTTAGAACTTTGAAAACATCTAAGAAGAGTAAAATTTGTTGTGAAAAGTGGAGATTTCGAATCTTGACTTCCGACTCGGAAGTTTCGAGTGCTGAATTTGTATGATTTTCGATACGGTTTTACACCACATCAATGATTCGAAATCCTTAATTCGTTATTGGGGGATGAAGCACTACTCAAAACTATGGTTTACTAATGGTTCGCAGAATTCAAGCGAAAAATACCAACGATTGATCACAATCTCTCTGTTGTACCGAAAAAATATTGATGCTGTATGTGAAATGATTTTGTCAGATCGGTGTGTGACCTATAGTGAGATAGAGGCATCTTCAGGCATTCCGGCGAAATAAATACATTCGAGATTTTGCACGATCATTTACATGTCAGGAAGCTTTGTAGTCGTTGGATTCAACACAATTCGAAAGAAGAACAAAAACAGGCACGTGTCAATTGGTGCAAGGAAATGCTAGAGACATTGAAAGGGGGTCGTTCAAATTCGGTATATAACATCGTAAGGGGTTATGAATCTTGGATATATTCATGAGAGCCTGAAACTAAACAGCAATCAACTGTATGAGAATTCCAAAATTAACCAAAACCCACAAAAGTGATGGATTCACAAAGCGTTTCGAAAATAATGATTGCTTGTTTCTTAAGAAAAACGGGTCATGTTGCAACTGCTACATTAGAGGATCTAAGGACAGTTAATGCTGATTGGTATACTTAAATTTTTTGCAGGAAGATGTCGTGCTTCGCTTAGAGTGGCAAAATTGCTTTGAGGATTAGTTTAATCGGATGCAAAAGTGTATAGATCTCAAAGGTGAATATTTTGATTTGATTTTGAAAGCGATTTACATAACGAATTTTGTGTTCTCTTTACATTGTCCACGAAACTTTGCAGCGACCCTAGTATGTACATACAGACATACAAAAATTGCCCGGTTTCGCTTCTGCATTCATATTTCTTGCCTTACTTGCTTTAATCGCGGTTTCGTTCGCTTCGTCGCCTCAAAGCCAAAAACGGCTGCTAGTTGTTGTTTGTACATATTTAATGTTGTTGCTTTTTGTATGTAATGTTGTTGCTTTTTTTTATTAGTCACAAATGGCGAAGGCTTTGGCTGATGTTTAGTGTTGTTGCTTTTTGTTGCTGCAATTTGCTTTTTAGTTCTTGTTGTAATTTGTATTATTTGTTGTTATTGTTGTTTTTGGTAACTTGCGAGCAAATAAAGAATAGGAAATTCCTAATTTTCACGTCACAATGTCGAACGCAACATTTCAAATGCAATGAAGTAGCAGCAGCAGCAGCAACAACAAAATCAACAACAACAATATAACAAAAATGCAACAAACTTTGCTGGAAAATCTTTGCCACGCAACTCACAGCCGGCAAGCGGCAGCCGGAGATTGGAGATGACGATGATGATATTGATGATGGTGATAATGACGATTATGGCGACTATAAAGAAAATGACGAAAAAATGGCACATTGCATAATTTGCAATAAAAAAAACATAAAGTAAAACGGCCATCAGCCAAGTCACCCAACTGCGCAGGCGCACGCAACTCAAATTGCACATAAACTAAAGGCTGTTTTTCCGCCCCTCCGGCGTTGAAGATGCGAATGTCTATTTGATAGGCGTGAATGGTCGGGCTTCACGCGATTGCGATGTACACATATTTAAGTAAACTGAATGATGATGGAAATGCTATGAGTTTAATTGTTGGGCGTAACAATGTTGATATCGATCAAAAGTTATCGATTTGATGAAACCCGAAATATGTAAATATCACTGAAAAAGTATTGTCAATTAATCTTCAAGGATAACAATTGTCTTCAAACAAGCATGTAGAATTACTGGAGTAAATTTTGTCTAAATTTTTTGATTTTGTAAAAAAGAAAATTATATTGCAATTTTTGTCGAAAGAACACTGGCCCAAAGTCATGATATTTAACTTAAACGTTTCACATAGGTAGATTTTCAAGTTTTATGTGGCCAAAAATATTTTAATACAAATACAAAATTTTAAAAATTTGTGCTAAAAATCGATTTTATTGAAAAATATATACAGTGACTCAAAAAAATCATACGCCAGAGTTTTTAAATTTATTTCAAAGAGTTCTGTCGAAAATTTTACTTGCTTATTTTCGTAAAAATATAGACAATTTTTCAATAAAAATCGTTTTAAGCAGGATTTCTAAGCTTATGGAAAAAATCCGAAAATCGTAGAAATTTCTAAAAGTAGATTAAAGATTTCAAAGCGAGGCCAGAGTTTATAGAAGATTTTTAGGAGATTTCTAAGTGTACTGTTATGTAGCCAACCAATTTTAGTGTAAAAAGTGAAATTCTCAATGCTGAGAAAAATTCCGTCGTTTTTAGAAGTTTTTTTCTGTATATGTACGTGAGTAGGGATGGCAACAATAACCGGAAAAACGATTATAATCGGTTAATTTCTTTCGGTTAACGGTTAAAATGTATCGCTTTTTTCCTTTTGATTATTTTTTCGATTAACCTTTTTCCTCTCAAGTCGAAAATAATCGAAAGGAAATAATCGAAGTTGAGAAATTCCGCCTTTTCATCCGAGTCCGAATTCGGTTACCTACTGTTTTGTGAGTATATCCAAAAAAACCGCAATAAATGTTCCCTCCAGTTCCCGAATAGACGATTTTATTGTCATTTTGACGATTTTTCCTAATAAATTACGATTTTTTTCGTTTATTATATATATTTTTTTAAAGGAATAATTGTAATCGAAAAACGGTTTTAATCGGTTAGTTTCCCACAATTATTCGCGATTAATAATCGAACGCTTTCGATTAACCTAAAAAGCGGTTAATCGGTTATTTCATTTTTTTTGCCATCCCTATACGTGAGGCCGTTCCAATGAAAATTTCCGAAAAGCCAATGAAAATTTTCAAAAAGTTGAATGTTGCATATTATTATACTAAAATTGAATGAGCTGTAAAATTGCATACTCAAAAATCGTCTAGAAAAATGTAGCTTTAGAATTCTTAGCCCCTTTTCATGATAAGTATTTCATTGACTTTGAAAAATTGGAAATACTAAAAATACTGCCTAAAAAGTTAACAATAATCGGTGATAAATATCACGGTTAATATTAACCAAGATATGCCTTAGAAATATAAACATTAAAATCAAATATAAAACACAAAAAAGAAAATTATTGTAGGTACATATCGTCGCTATAGAAGAAAAAAGACGCAAACTGTTTTGTTGAGGAAAAAAGACGCAAACTTTTTTTCTTTCAACGAAAGACGCATTAAAAATATGTTTCGAAAGAAAGACTTTATTTTTTTTGATAACGAAGAAGGACGCTTTATTTTTTTTACTATAAAGAAAGACGCATTTAAATATTTTTTAGGAAAGAAAGACGTATTCGATTTTTTATTTTTCTTTGTCAATATTAATGCTAATGCGTCTTTCTTCGTCGAAATATTTTATAATGCGTCTCTGTTCGTCGAAATATTTTATAATGCGTCTCTGTTCGTCGAAATATTTTTTAATGCGTCTCTGTTCGTCGAAATATTTTTTAATGCGTCTATCTTCGTCGACATGTTTTTAATGCGCCTTTTTTCGTCGACAAATTACTGACATGCGTCTTTCTTCTTCCGGAGCGACGATATGAAAAACTCTGTATCTAGTAGTGAAGTGCGGCTTTGTGCGACGTAATTTTTTGCCGGAAAAATACTAATTGTACTAGATATCATGTCCGAGGGTTAATTTGACTGAGTCTGACAGAGCAACATAACAAAATCAATTTTGAACACAAAAAAGAGTGAAATTTTTTTTAAAATAACCCAACATTAAAAGCTTAAAACTAAAAACTTAGAATTATTGGAAATCAAGGATATTATTGAAAAGTGTTAATAATTACTTGAAGATTTAGGATCCATAACGATTACTTAAATGAAATGCTTTAAATAATAAATATTCACGTTGAAACTAGCACTTAAAAATATGTAAAAAAAATTAAAATCTTAACTTTAGATATGCTAAGTTTCGACCATCTGGAGCAAGTGCAGAGTATGGCGTCGGGAAAAAAGAGATTAATTATTATGTATCGTTCCACAATACATCATATTCCTACCCTGTCGGAAAAACAAGCAACCAAAAAGAGATTAATTATTATTCCCCAGTCTATTTCCAATATGTGGTTATGTTTTTTTCTGTAATTGTAACAACTTCACAAAATTCAATTTTGGCCGCATAAAACTTGAAAATCTACCTATGTGCGTTTCTAGATGATAATTGAGAGCCATGAAGCAATATTCAATCACCTAGTTCTTGAGTTTTAAAGGTACTAAGAGGAACTCAAGTTCTCGGGTTTCAATTAATGGTTCCGCAACTGATGACAAACGCAAAGTTCTTCGAGGCTGCACTAAATATACAGAATAATTCCAAAATCCGCACGCTCTATTCTTTCCCCTTTATAGACATGACATTAGGTATAGTAGTGCTGGAAAACCATCGATAGTGGTCCCATCGATAGTTTTCAAGGCAACCATCGATAGTATCGATGGTTTAATATCGCACGTTTTATGCAATAGGGATTTATCTCGAAATTTTCGATTTCTGGGATTTTGCCATATATCTCAATAAGTGGGTCATGCCTTTGAGTCTAGTCTTATAAAATACCCAAAAAGATAAACTGGCGGAAATAAAAGTGATTTTGTAGTTAACCGTAGAAGGAAACTATTTGAAATTATAAAAGTTTGTTTGCGTTTTCCCAAAAAAAATTTTTTTGAGTTAAATCCCTATTGATAAAACGTGTGATATATGTACGTTGGTGGCCCGTTAGAGGGAAATGTGGTACTCAAATATTTCATGCATATATACACACATACATATGTGTGCATGTATGTACTTACGTTCCCATATTTAAAAGAAAAATATAAATTTTTATTAGAAACATCCCAGCTAGCAAGGTACCGTACATTTTACGAACATTGCGATTTACGAACTATTCTCGAATCAGAAAACAATAACAAAAGAAGCTTTTTTCTATCGTCAAAAAAAAAGAAAACGAACAATTTTAAACTCAATATTTTGAAAGTAAGTATGTATGTTTGTAAAATTTCTACATTTACGATAAAAAACGGACGTAAAAAGATTCATATACGAGTGCTTTTTCGATACATTTACGACACTCGTAGGCACTGAACATTTTAAAGCGAAACAGTATTCGTAGGCGAATCGTAAACGGATTTCGTAAACGATATTTTATTAGAGTTTTCTTCGAGAAAACATCAGTTTACGAGCTCGTTTACCATGGTTTTGCTGGCTGGGATATTATAAAATTAATAAAAAACCAAAGTTTATGTAAAGAGTATACTACATACACACATTTGTACATATACAGTTGTCCACAAAATAATAGGAGAGCCGAAATCAAAATCTTAATTGCTCAATTCTCAATAAAAAAACCGTTTTATTTGCAAGTTTTTTTTCATAAAATTATTCACTATTATTTCATTTATATACTCACAGCCCACATATTCAAATCAAGTACCTTAAAAATTATAAGTCCCAGTTTTTTTGATTAATTTTTTAACAGACGTTGTAGTTATGTACCAAGTAAAATACTATCGATGGTTAAAAAAAAACCATCGATAATCGCTATGGCATCGGCCCCATCGATAGTATCGATAGTTCCATCGATGGTTTTCCAGCACTAAGGTATAGTACAAAAGTGATAAGATTATTGTTAACGAATTCGATATCACTTGAATATCATTAAAAAACATTACTTCAAAAATATCACTATTAAGCGACAAAAATATCGATTTGCCATCGTTATTAAATTCCCATTTACAGCTACATACAACCACGACAAAAAAATAAAAAAAAAAATGCCTCAAATATGCAAGACTGGTGTAGCAGGAAAGATGCTGTGTGACACAGTAATTGATTTTCCAAACAGCGACACCGTTATTCGATACGAGCGAGGAATGCATTTCCTTAATGCAACAGCATATCCAGTAAATTAACGATCAATTATTAATTAACATCTTCGCATCAATCGATTCATATGCAAAAAAAAAAGAAGCAAAAAGCTTTGCGGGTGTGTTCCTAGCTGCCTAAGGCACTTCCGTCTCCTCTTGGCTCATCTCACCAACTGCAAATAAAACGCACTTTGTCTGCTCTTGCCCCCCGTCGCCTGCTGCCAATTTGTGGCGCAATCTGACTGGAAATTATTTAGGTAGCCAGTGGGCGTTGGTCGGTGGTTGGTGGTCGGCGGATCGTGCGCGTGTTTTTAGCTCATAAAATATCACTGCATCTTTAGCCTGTGTGCCGTTGTATGTCAACAACCGTTCAGTAAATGCTGCAGAACAACCATCAAAAACTACAAAACAAGAATTTTCTTTTTTACGCTTGTCAATTGGGTTGTGTGCGTTGTGCGTTGCGCTTTGCGCGTTTTAAGGTGTTGTTTGTTGCCGCCTGATGTCTTTCGTTAATTTGCCTAAAGTTGTTACAAACCACTTAGTCGCATCACAAAATTATGCTTGACCGTCTTCTTTTTTCCGTCTCTCCTTTTGCTGCTCTTGCTAATAAAAAGTTGAATAGGCGCAGTTTGAAAGTTGAATATCTTTTATGCACACCTTTGATATTTGCGTGAATCCAGCATGGTGGGCTTTATAGTTTTAAATTGATAGACAAGTCGGTTTTTGTGGTTTTTGTTTGGCGAGTAGTTAGAGATTTGTATGTTTCTGAGATAGATACAGAAGATGATGAAACCGTATCTCTTACTTGGATTCGTGAACTAAAAACTAATTCCACTCACATTTGTGCTCTATATTTTTTTTAGATTGTGTCATATTTCATTATTTCCTAGTCTTATTGGCATTCGCTAATATTGACGATGATTTAAGAAAAGAAAGCATTACAAAACAAGTAAGGAAGCCTAAGTTCGAGTGGAATCGAACATTAGATACTCAGCTGTATGGTTTCATTGTTTGTTTGCGTTTGATGAAAACACGGTGTATTTTATATAAAGCGAGTGCTGCATAAAGTAGGCGTAGCCACGCCCATTTTCAACATTTTTATCAGTCATCCAACTAAGCATATGAATATTATTCTTTGTGCAAAATTGCATTCCTTTATGACTTCTAATTGCAAAGATGTCACGTTACAAATTTCCAAAGGGTGTTCCAGAAATATCTTTGTTAAAAAGTAGGCGTGGTCATAAACCGATTTGAATAAATTTTTGCGTGTCTATTAACACAAGTTATAGAAGTGTATAAACCAAGTTTCGTCTTAATGTCTCAATTATTTGTCGAGTTATGGGCTCCGAAATTTCGTATATTCCTTTGTCTAAAAAGAGGCGGTGCCACGCCCATTGTCCAAATTTTTATATTTTTTGTTTCCGGTCTATTGTGGAACTCATGCCACAAAATTTGAATGAATTATCTTTATATTTGACAAAGATATCGATTAAAATATTTTTATTAGGCCCCTTTATAGTTTCCATATATAAAAGTGGGCGTGGTCGCCAACCGATTTCGCTAAAATTTTGAACATGTATTACCACATCCTATAAAAGTGTACACACCAAGTTTCGTCATTATATTTAAATTATTTGTCGAGTTATGGGCTCCGAAATTTCGTATATTCCTGCTTCTAAAAAGAGGCGGTGCCACGCCCATTTTCCAAAATTTTTATGCTTTTCGTTTTATATCCGCAGTAGGACTCCTTCCATAAAATTTCAATGATATACCATTATATTTGACAGAGATATCGCTTAAAATGTTTTTATTAGGCCACTTTATAATACCCATATATAAAAGTGGGCGTGGTCGTTAACCGATTTTGGCAATTTTTCGTCCAAACATTTGCCTAAGTAAGTATATCACGCCTACCAAATTTCATCGATATATCTTCAACGGTTTCTGAGATATGACATATAAAACTTTCAATGTTTGGCCCTTAATAAGTGGGCGTGGCACCGCCCATTTTTCAAAATCTCACCAAATTTCTTCATAAGGGCCTGAGCTCCACACGTGGGTGAAATTTTGTCACTCTAGCTCTATTAGTGACTGAGATACAAAATTTCCGATTTTTACTATATAGGGAAAGTGGGCGTGGTCATGGTCCGATTTCGCCCATTTTCAATACCATCCGTTCCAGTCTTGATACCAACTTGCATTCCAAATTTCATCAAAATATTTCAACTTTTGCGCGAGTTATCGTGCGTACAGACAGACAGACGGACGGACAGACGGACGGACATGGCTCAATCGATTTCTCTTTTCACCCTGATCATTTTGATATATATAAGTCAATATCTATCTCGATTATTTTATGGTGTTACAATCCACCGTTATGTGATTAAAACTATAATACTCTGTGTACTAGTACAGCTGAGTATAAAAATATACATACAATAATACATACATATCTACACTGAGAGAAAAAAATATATGTAGGGGTCAAAGAAATTGTTTTCCTATTTTGAACACTTCTTTCTTTGTTTCGAGAAAATTTTCTCTAAAACATGTTAAAAGTATTATAAAATATTGTTCTTTACATGCGTTGCCATGGTTTCATATACTTGTTTAAAAAAAAATCATACATGAAAATAATGAAAAATTCTTTAAGCGCCATTCCATTCCCAACTTGCCCTTGTTTTGAAGACTTGATTTCCTTAATTTTGAGAAATTGAATTCCCATGGTAACGAATTTGTTTAAATGTCTTTTTATGTTTTTTCCACATTTTTGAGAAAATTTACTCAAAACAAAGAAAATTTGGTATTGGGACGCGTGTTCAAAATAAGGAAAATTATGTCTTTGATCGAGAGATTTTTTTGTTGTGAGTGTAACGCCGGATAGCTTTAGATTTAGCTAATACCGGACATAAACTAAATATGTACATATGAAGCCTTGTCTAGGGTTGCACAAATTGGAAAACATATCGATATTTAAAAAACATCGATATATCAATATATCGACAGGGTCGGCTTTACATTAAGGAAGTACGCCCAGCGAAAAACCACTTCTTCACGGGGTTAGAGGTGCTCTCACAGATCTGAAATCCAAACTTGCCGGAGACATATAGTTTACTAGATATTTCGCACGTTTTATTCAATAGGGATTTAACTCAAAAAAAAATTTTTTTTTGGGAAAACGCAAACAAACTTTTATAATTTCAAAGAGTTTCCTTCAAGGGCTAACTACAAAATCACTTCTATTTCCGCAATTTTTATCTTTTTGAGTATTTTATAAGACTAGACTCAAAGGCATGACCCAATTACTGAAATATATGGCAAAATCCCAGAAATCGAAAATTTCGAGTTAAATCCCTATTGTATAAAACGTGCGATTTGTTGTTAAAGTTGAATGGGTCCACAGATATTCTACGAATCCTGAAGTATAAACATAAAAATCATTAAGAATTGCTTGAAGAAGAAAGTAATGTAAATTCAAGCACCCGGACATTATGGTTATGCCACTTCTTAAAAAATGTTCTGCTGTTAAATTCAAAGCGAATCAGAAGTGTATGAAATATATCGAATTTGGCTCAAAATGGCAAAAAATTATCGATTATCGATGCACGGTAGTTCAAAATATCGTCGATATTGTTACGTATTTGTCGATAGCTCGATTATTTCTATAGGGTTCGTATCGCTGAATTGTTAAATAAAAGTCTTTATTTACTTCTTAATTCACACTGCTTTATTTCACGACTAAAAAGTCTACACTTGTTTTACTTGACTTGATGTTAACACTTCTACGGTTAAATTACGACTGACTCTGGAGCGCCTGCTCGCCGCCTTATATAGTCTGTCAAACGCAATCTGGAAAATTCTGGCAACACTGGAAATTATCTGGTATCTTCTTCTAGTTCTGGCACTTTCCCTAGAGATGTGTTCAATCATTTTAGTGATGTAAGTGGAGAACCGATTATATTCGCCACACTGCCCTCCACCTAAGTCTGATCGTCCCGATCTGACACATTACTTGTCCCAAATGCTGCTAGCCTTTCCAGATGAACCACTTTCATTTTGTTCCTTGGTCTTCCAATCGTTTGTATGCGATACACAACATCGTTGAGCCGTTTAATCACTTTGTAGGGCCCTTCCCAAGTACACTGCAATTTCGGGGACAAACCTTTCTTTCGCTGCGGGTTGTATTGCAAAACTAGATCTCCCTCAACAAAACCTTCTGAGTTCATTGCCTTGTCGTATCTGGCCTTCATCTTGTCACTCATGATCTTTGTTCGCTGTCTTACAAGTTCATGTATTTCTCTCATTTCCTCTTCCAGAACGTTGTTAGATTGTCTGGCATTTATTCCCGCATCAGCACTTATCCCAAATTTCAAGTCAGCTGGCAGTCGAAGATCACTACCAAAGATTACTTTTGCAGGAGTCTGACCTGTTGTATCGTGTACGGCCGATCGATATGCCATCAGGAACAGAGGAATATGAGTGTCCCAATCTCTCTGGAACTTGTCCACCACTTTTCGTAAATGTTCCTCTAATGTTCTGTTAAATCTTTCTACCATGCCGTCTGATTGTGGATGCAACGCAGTTGTTCGGGTTTTCCTAATACCCAGTGTTTTGCACAGCTCCTGAAACACAACTGATTCGAAGTTCCTTCCTTGGTCAGAATGTAGCTCTATAGGTGCACCATATCTCGCCACCCAATTGTTGGTGAATACTTCGGCTATAGTTTCTGCTTCTTGATTTGGAATCGGGTACACCTCCGGCTGAAGTAATCCATGACTACCAGTACATATTTGTTTCCAAGTTTGCTAGTAGGAAATGGCCCAGCTACATCCATGGCAATTCTCTCAAATGGTGCTCCTGAGTTGTATTGTTTCATCAGCCCATGACTCCTGGATTTGGGACCCTTAGCCTTTATGCACACGTCGCAGTTCGCCATCCACTCAACAACTGTCTGACGGCAGCCGACCCAATAAAACCTCTTCTTGATTTTCTCTACCGTCTTTGTTACTCCAAGATGACCTCCACTTGGACCATTGTGTAGTTCATTTAACACATCCGGTATTCTTTTCCTTGGAACAACTATCAATGTTTTAGAACTTTGACCATCTTCACTCTCCCAAACACGATGTAGGCAACCATTTACCAATTGCAAACTATTCCACTGTGCCCAATATGATTTGGCAACAGGACTTTCTGCTGACATCTCTTCTTTTGATGGTCGTTCGTTTTGCTCCAAATCTCTGATCTGGATCTTCTATCTGACACTTCCTTAATTGTTCCGCATTCCATTCGTCTGTAGATGTTATTGTCATTAGCCGAACATCTATGATGTCTTCCTTCTCCTCAGCTTTAGAGCAATGCTTGCATTCAAGATTACATGGTCGCCGCGACATTGCATCAGCATTTCCATGGGTACTGCCTTTGCGATGGTCTATAGAAAAGTCATAATTTTGTAGTCGCTCAATCCACCTTGCTAACTGACCCTCCGGATTTCGGAATTTCAAAAGCCATTTTAACGCTGCATGATCAGTCCTGACGTGGAATCGTTGACCATAGAGGTACTTATGGAAGTGTTTGATGCATTCTACCAATGCCAATAGTTCTCTTCGTGTTACACAGTAATTTCTTTCCGGTTTCCCAATTGATCGGCTGTAGTATGCGATAACCTTCTCCTGTCCGTCGATTTCCTGTGACAAAACACCTCCTATAGCATAACCACTCGCATCAGTATCCAAAATAAACCTCGCTCCTGGAACCGGGTATGCTAGCATTGGAGCAGTACAAAGCCGATCTTTTAACGTTTGGAAAGCCATTTCTTGTTCCTTCCTCCACTCAAAAGTCTTATTTTTCCTCATAAGCTCCGTGAGACTATTTGCTACGCTGGCAAAATTTGGTACAAATCGGCGATAGTATGTGCACAGCCCAAGAAAGCTTCGCAATTCATGTAGATTCCGAGGTCTTGGCCAATCTTTTACTGCTTCTATTTTTTCGTTATCAGTGCAGATGCCCTTTGTAGTCACTTTATGTCCCAAGTATTTTACTTCTTTCTTGAATAATGCACATTTCTTAGGACTTAACTTGAGACCAGCGCCAGCTATTCTTCGGAAAACTTCCTCCAAATTTTTGAGATGTTCATCAAAGCCTTTTCCCAATACAATGATATCGTCCAGGTACACAAGACATGTTTTCCAGTGCAATCCTTTCAGTACCTGATCCATAAGTCTCTCAAAGGTAGCTGGAGCATTACATAATCCAAATGGCATCACCGTAAATTGCCAAAGACCATCGCCAACACTGAAGGCTGTTTTCTCCTTGTCTTCCTCTTTTACTTCGACTTGCCAATAGCCGCTTTTCAAGTCCAGTGTTGAAAACCATTCCGTTCCAGATAGCGAGTCCAGAGTGTCGTCAATTCTTGGCAATGGGTAACTATCCTTTTTCGTTACATCATTCAGTTTCCGGTAGTCAACGCAGAATCTCATCTTGCCATCTTTCTTTTTAACAAGTACTACCGGAGAACTCCATGGACTGACTGATGGTTCAACTACCCCACTGTCGCTCATTTCTTGTATAATCTGGCTCACCATTTGACGTTTCGCTAATGGAACGCTGCGAGGAGCCTGACGGATTGGCCTTGCATCACCGGTGTCAATGTGATGCTTCACAATATTTGTCCTGCCTGGTTTTGTACCATCCTTATCAAATATGCTAGAATACTTGGCAAGTAATTCTTTCGCCTTTCTTTTGTGATTCTCCTGCAGTTCTTCTGTCCAAGCATTTATTTCATCTGAAAGATCTGTATTGCTAGTAGAAACTTCTCCTTGGGATTGTTCGCAATTCATGATGATGTCAACCTCTTCGCATTTTCCCAATATAGCACCTTTGGAGAGTTTGATTGGTGACTTGAACTCATTAAGTACTCTTACTGGTATTCGTCCATCTTCTTTTGTCATAGCCAGGGTTTTTCCAACAAGTACATCGGATTTAGTTTCTGTTTCTGCTTCGACAACCCACAATTTGTTTGTCCCACAATCTCCATCAATCTTTGCCCAAATAATTGCCTCGGACTTTGGCGGTATCTGCTGATTCTCTTCCACGAGCACTTTCTTACTGCTGCATCTCTTATCGTAGCCAAAATTTAGCGGCACCTCCAAGTTTTTGTAACTCATAACCTTGTTTTTCATGTCAATCTTAATGCCTTGGTCGATTAGGAAGTCCACACCAATTATGACTTCATCAACAATTTCCGCCACTATGAAGGTGTGTAGTACGACAACATTTCCAATTACAACTTCGCATGTAACTTCCCCTAGGACTTGGGTATCCTCGCCTGTTGCCGTACGCAATTTTGCTCCATACAATGGCCTTATTTCCTTCTTTACCAAGTCAGATCGAATGATGGAATGAGATGCTCCCGTATCCACAGTCAACATTCGCTCCATTCCGTCCACCAAACCACCAATAGTAACATTACTCGTGCTTCTTCCCAACTGAGAGACAGAGATTATGGGGCATTCCATTGTGGGGACCAGCCCACGCCCCTTTTGGCTGGCCCGCTTTAGTTTAACGACTCAGTTGATTTGGGCGCTTGTTCATACCCATCAATATTCCGCTTGCGCCCATCGGCAGTGCTGAACTTACTGGAACTATTGCTGCAGTGGCGTGCTATATGTCCTATTTTTCCGCATCTGAAGCATTTCACAGCATTACTTTTCTTTTTCTGCATTTCATTCAACGCCTCCCATATTTTGCTTAGTAAGTCTGGCGTTTCCACTTCCACACGATGAGCCTTGTAAGTGGGCTTGCTTAATAGAGATGCCGTTTCCTGTGTCAAAGCATATGAGACCGTTTCAGCGAAAGTTCCTTTTGGGTTTGCATAGGTAGCCCGCTTCGTTTCAATATCTCGTATTCCATTGATGAAGCTTTGAATTTTCATTCTTTCGATGAATTCTTGAGGTGCTCCTGCGTTTGCCAAATGAGCTAGCCTCTCAATCTCAGAAGAAAATTCTTGTAACGTCTCATTTGGTTTCTGGAAGCGATTCTGCAACTCCATTTGATATATCTGCTTCCTGTGCTCGCTACCATAACGTCTTTCAATGGCACCCATAATTGCGTCATAGCTGTTCCTTTCGCCCTCGCTAACAGTCTGTAATATTTCTGCTGCAGGTCCTTTCAATGCTACGAACAGGGCAGCGACTTTGTCCTCCGCACTCCAATTATTTACAACTGCCGTTTTCTCAAATTGTAGCTTGAATACTTGAAATGGACCACTTCCATCAAACGACGGAGGTTTTATCTTCTGTGTAGCAGTTGAAGCGACTGGACGACTTAGTTGAATATCCTGGAGACGGGCTTTCAATGCTTTTACATCGTCCTCTAATTTTTCTTGTCTTTCTTCAAGGACCTCCTTAACTTGTATAATTTTTGCATCCTGTGCCTTGAATTGTAAGGACATGCGTTCTTCTTGTGCCTCCAACTGAGCCGCAATGCCGGACACCTGTGATGAAAGTACTGACTGTTGCAATTCCATTTTTGACGTTATCTGTGCCTGTTGTTCTTCGATTTTTGTCGACATCTGTGCCTGTTGATCTTCCATTTTTGCCGATATCTGTGCCTGTTGTTCTTCGATTTTTGTCGACATCTGTGCCTGTTGATCTTCCATTTTTGCCGATATCTGTGCCTGTTGTTCTTCCATTTTTTTCGACATTTGTGTCAGCACAGCCAATATCGAGTTCATGTCTACGTTTGCTACTGACTGTGGAGCATCTTCCTTCTGGGTTTCTTCCTTTTGCACCTCTTCCACATCATCGTTGAAATCAAACTCATCTACATTAATGTTATATGCTTCCATAGCTACTCTTAACCTTGCCTGTAGTTCAATTTTATTGCCGGTGGTACTCAGGTTTCTCTTTTCTAACTCCCTTTTAAGTTCTTGGATTTTCAGATCATTTAACTTTGCCATTATTCTTATTTCGTTATCCTTGTCTCGTTATCCTTGTTTCCTTATCCTTGATTCGTTATCCTTGCTTCGTTATCCTTGGTCCTGGAATTTATTTAACAATTCCAATTCTGACACCAATTGTTACGTATTTGTCGATAGCTCGATTATTTCTATAGGGTTCGTATCGCTGAATTGTTAAATAAAAGTCTTTATTTACTTCTTAATTCACACTGCTTTATTTCACGACTAAAAAGTCTACACTTGTTTTACTTGACTTGATGTTAACACTTCTACGGTTAAATTACGACTGACTCTGGAGCGCCTGCTCGCCGCCTTATATAGTCTGTCAAACGCAATCTGGAAAATTCTGGCAACACTGGAAATTATCTGGTATCTTCTTCTAGTTCTGGCACTTTCCCTAGAGATGTGTTCAATCATTTTAGTGATGTAAGTGGAGAACCGATTATATTCGCCACAATATTATCGGCTGTACTATTTTAAAAATATCGATATATTGATATATTCGCCCAACCCTATATATATGTAGTTCAGCGAATAAAAATCCAGCGGTAGCGTTGTGGAGATGGTGAAAAACTTCGATTCATTTCATTTTACTGCGCTTTATTTAAAACAATAAATTTTGCAAAATGCTCTAAAATACCACCCGCTAGAAAAGTCAACGAGCCTACAGTCCGACTGTGATAAACATTTCGCCAAAAACACCACAATGTTATTTTCAACATTTTTCACCACTTACCGCAAAATTTTTCACAGTGCTATCAAAACCTTTACATTACATATTAACATACCGTTATCTTTAGCATTACATTATAAAATATTTCATTCAAACTGTAGCATTTACATTTTTGTTTCTTAACATTTATGTACATTTTAACATTTCTCTGTTTTTTTTTTCATAGAAAAACGTCGAACGAAACGTCATCAATTCCGCGTTAGCTGCGAAGGCGAATTGCTTTAGTCAAAGTCAGAGCAGCACCAGCAGTTTCGCAAACAACCGTTATTCATGGGGAAGCGGATACAGTTACAGTTCGTCAAGTTTGCAAAGCAGTGCCACACAAGGCCTGGGCTCGGCTAAAGATGATCTTTGGGCTGCTATACAAACCAATTATAATTACATCATGGACACGAACTTGCTTGATTCATGCAAAGAGGCAGAGCGCCATCTAGCCGAGCAGAGTGAAGGTGTGGACGGTGAGCAGTCGCCATGTTGTTTGAAGGTATGTCGGTGCACATACATACAAAGTGCTGTAACATAACGTAAACATTTTGCTTTTGTCTCTTTTTCGCGTTTTCATTTAAGCTGTTGGGCGTCACACAACGCCGCGAAATGTTATGGCACGATCCGGAAGAGCTGCGCAAATGGTTGCGTGAGATGGAAGAGCGTTTGGAATTAGCGCCCACATTATCGGCCGCAACTGCATTAACGACAGCAGAGTTGCAGCGCTGTTTGGCAGAACATTCGGTAAGTAACGCAGTGCGCTGTTATGTTTACAGATGTTTGTTATGAGTTCGTTAAATAAGTACAGGGTGTTACGCTAACAGAATGTTACAGACAGTGTATTTATTTGGATGCTTTCTGTGTTGAGAAAAATGCATAACACAAAAAGTGATTGTAAAATAATTATTAAAAGCGAATGCAACAACCAATGTAAGGAAACTAACTCGACGAATAAAAATCCCGCTCCACAGGACGCTCATCGTTCCAGTCCTCATGTACGGCGCAGAAGCATAGACGATGTGAAAATCAAATGAGATGGTACTTGGAGTATTCGAGAGAAAATTTTTTCGTAAGATTTATGGACCTTTGCGTGTTAGCGAGGGCGAGTATCAACGGAGATTTAATGATTATCTGTACGAGCTTTACGCAGACATCGAACTTGTTCAGCGAATAAAGATCCAGCGGCTGCGATGGGCAGGTCATGTCGTCAGAATGGATGAAGATGCTCCAGTCCAGAAAGTATTTTTATCGAAACACGCTAAAGACAGAAGAAAAGGGGACTTCAACTGCGTTGGGAAGATCAGTTGGAGAGTGACTTGGCCTCCATTGGTGTTTCCAATCGGCGCCAGGCAGTGCGAAACAGAAGCAAGTGGCGCGCTTTATTGAACTCGGTCAAAATCGTTTAGACGGTTACGCGCCAATTAAGAAGAAGAACCTCCTGCAAAGCTAGTGAATAGAATAACTTTAAGTCGGGGTACAGAAAACGCTTCATTTAGAGGTCCGGTCATTCAACCGAATGAAAGATGAACCAAACGTTGCAATAAGAATTAGGGTAACATAATACACGATCAATTTAGAAGAGAGAAGAGAAGATACGAGTAGTAATGTAAAAAATATAAGAGTTAATTAAACGAAGCTGGTAAATCCTTAAAATTAGGCAAATTCACAAAAAAATTCAAATCACAGCTAAGTACTTAATCATACAGTTTATAGAAGGCCGACGCACAAATCAAAAGATCTCATTGTGCAAATATATCGAATCACCGATGGTTGGAATGCTGGACTGCTTAAAGCACATACCGTCACAAAACTAGCACTTTTAAAATTTCTTACACAGAATTTCGAAGTAAAAATTTTTTTTGAAAGAGCTAGTTTTCGTGTGGTACGACGATACGAGAACGAAGACGAAATAGAAAATTACCTAGAAATATTTCAAAGAAAGCTCTTCAAATCTCAGCAGGCGACAATTCAATATCTAGAAAACAAAAGTTTGCAGAAAGCGCTATTGTGTGAATTTAAAAGTTATTTCCTTGGTTTAATGTTATGAATTTGAAAGCTCATTTTGAATACAAAATATTTTAGGTGGCACCATGTGGCTTCAAAACTATACGGTAGCCTAAATGTATAGAAAAAATGAGCGAAAAAGAATTACGGTAATAAAACTAGAAGGGCTTTCCATTTATTGTAAATTAATTTATTATGAACTAATGTACAAACATACATATGTATGCATGTGTTTTTTTTAATTACAATCTATTGCGGCTTAGTGAAAAATACGGCAATAGGCAATAAATCAAATGAAGCGTGTTGCGCAAAATGCTGCTGATTGCTACCTGTTGCTGCCGACGTATGTAGTTGTGTGTTGCTGCTGGCACTTGAAATTAGGAAATATGTACATATGTATGTACATACAGTCGAGTCTGGATATAGTGAACCCCCGCTATAGTGAATAACTCGATATAGTGAACACCGAAATATTTACATAGAATACTCTAAATAGTGAACTATCGAAAGCCTCTAAATAGTGAACAAAATTTTAAACGCAACGGTAAGCAAAAGTGACATACAAAAAAACAAAAATTAACCAGAAATATGTATGTAAAATATAGTGAATATATGTGTGATATCTTTGACTATGTTACTACCGATTGAGGGGGCGATATATTAAAATATCGTTAACTTGAATTTTAAACGCACTCTAATGTACATCCATGGCGTATTAGGGTCATTCTTTTTTGTGTTGTTTCTTTCAATTTCAATTGAACTCAATTTAAATTTAGCCTAAATATGAAACTTAAGCAAAACTTTGGAACTCAGGCTCACGTAGACCACGAGTATGCACTTTAATTCTAACCGAATAAACATTTTTCAATTTTCTCTTTCATATCTAAGCTTTGTTTGTTGCAAATAAAAAGGTCAGTGTGTTGCGCATGGCTCATAAATATTCGTGCATCTCTTCACTTTATATAGCCAGTTCTTAGCGGCAATAAAGTGTGAACCATTCAAAAATATTATCTAAAGAAACGTTTTAACTTTTTTGCTGCTTGCCAATGCATTTCGAGAGCGTCATAGCAATTTTAGCATTGAAATAGCATTTGACATACTCTCTTGCCGCATTTAATAGCTTGATAATTACCACCGTCAAGTCACCGCGGCATCTTCAAATCTTTATATGTAGGTATAACAAGACATTCTCTGCTGCCGCACACTTTCCATGTTACGCTATGCTATACTTCGCTCTGCTGCCGGCTCTGCAGTGTGAAATTCTAATGTGAAATGTTACAAAGAAGCAACAGAGAGCGAATGCATCCATTTCCTTAGTTGTCATATATTTGGTCGCACTGCCAGACAATGAAGACAGCAGACAAACCATGGACAACGTTTAGGCGGGGCGTCACCAAACAATAAATTCTCACTATTTTTATATTTATTAGCTTTTTTAAAGAGCATTAAAGCGAAGAAGCTACAGCGTTTTATTTTCTCTCAGGCCAATTACCGACAAAGTTATTTGGAAAGGAAATTTTTTAATTGTTCATAGAAATGGCGGATGGTTGGCGGTGGAGCCAAGTAGTTTGATTGACCCAGTTTGCGGACGCGTGCAGATGTTGTAGGCAGTGGGCGGATACTTCTAATGGCACAAGAAATATACAAGTGATTCTTTTGTGGCGAAAGTACTTTTTCTTTCCAAAAAGTGGGATGAGGAAATATTTTGGTAAAAGTTAAGTAAAAGTTGAATGTTGAAGAAAGCTGTATGCTGTATTATATTCGTGATATGATGATAGCATTTGTTTATTTGTTTACAGTCTACCGAATTGAGCTCTTACAGACTAATTACAATAATATTAAAGAAATAAAAATAGGTTAATGAAATTGCGAAAACTAATTCATTATAGATTTTATGCATTATTCAATGGTTGTTAAACTAGCGGCCGAACAATATTGGGTAATTTCATGCCATGAAAAAGCTTCTCACAAAAAAAAATACATTCGCCGTTCGGAGACTGCATAAAACTGTAGGTCCACCCAATTAGTAGGAAAAACAAAAAGGAGCACACCTCGAATTGGGAGGGAAGCTCGTCCATAAAACTCGTCAGAGTTATAATAGCGCCAGTGTATATTATTATTAATTCGGGCCAAGCGAAGGGATCGAAATTGTCAAGTGAAAATAAAAAAGTTTAAATAATAGCAGTGTTGTAATTGTAATTATGTATAACAATGATCATGTTGCAAGAAAAAAACTAAGGAGTTATGGCACGTGGTTGACAAAGGATGAAAAACTTCTAAGGGTTAAGACAAGTACGTAAGAAACGTTAGTTCAAGCCCCATAACCCTTTTTCTCTATTCTCAACTTGAGAAGCATTTCACAACTTACCAAACTCTCAAATCTCAAACGTTAGTTCTCAAATGCATCTCAAATAAACGTTGATAGCGTTCTCAACGTGAAAGGCCAATTATAACTTTCATGATTATGAAATGGTATAACTTTGTGCCAAAGCAGTTTTGTCGAAAGTACCAGAAGAAAGCGTGGGGACCCTCTAAAATATATACATACCTACATATATGATCATAATCACTCTTGCCAATAAATGCTACTTTGTACTAAGTAGGCAATTGAAAAGTAAAGTCCTCTCTAGACGAACCAAAATCACACGCTACAGCACACTCATCGTTCCAGTCCTCATGTACGGCGCAGAAGCATGCACTATATCAAAAGCAGATGAGATGGCGCTTGGAGTATTCGAGAGGAAAGTTCTTCGGAGGATTTATGGATATTTGCGCGTTGGCGAGCGCGAGTATCGACGGAGATTTAATAATGAGCTGTACGAGCTTTACACAGACATCGACATTGTTCAGCGAATAAAGATCCAGCGGCTCCGCTGGGCAGGTCTTGTCTTGAGAATGGAAGAAGAAAGATTTCTGTCGAAACCCGCTGAGCGCAGAAGAAAGGGGAGACCTCCACTACATTGGAAAGATCAGGTGGACAGTGATGCTGGCTCCGTAGGTATTCTCAAATGGCGCCACGCTGCACGAAACAGAAATAGCTGGCGCGCTATGTTGGACTCGGCCAAAATCGTCTAGACGGTTACGTGCCAATTAAGTAAGTAAGATCATAATCATGAGCTGAGTCGTTTGAAACATGTCCGTCCGTCTATCTGTGTGTACGCAAACTAGTCCCTCAGTTTTTTGAGATACATAGGCAACTGACTGAAATTCGCTATATAGTCGTATTTTTATTAGATTGAAAAAAAAATTCTTCTTAAATTTGGTGCGCGACTCCATATGTACAAGTGTATATCTACATACGTAAATCCCTAAAGAAATACATACAGACAATGTAATAATTTTAGTATTTTTACAATTTTATGTGCATAATTTTTACTTTGTTCAATTTGCCTGCTACTGTTTACTACTAAACATGTAAGCCTATCCTAATTCAAAATACGATGCCTGCGGCTCTTGTAAAACATGTTGAGCGCCTTTGCGCATGCGCAATCACGCAGCATTAATTCCATTTCATTGCCAACAATAAATTCATACCTGTATACACATTTGTATGTACATATGGGTATTTATATATGTATGCATGCTGGATGAATGCATTTGTGTAGTTATGCTCCAAATGAAATGCATAATTTGAACTTGATGGAAATATGCACGTCAGCACTTTGAATGCCATTAATTTCACTTCAAAATTTCAAATGGATACAATTGTGCGCATTACTTTTTATGATAATCCAGTTCAATGTTGGTTGGCCGTCGTAGAGACTTCGCTGATCCCTTTGGCAAATCGAATCAAAAATACAAAAAAGAAGAAATCTGTTGAGTTATGGTTTTATGTGTTTATGTGGGTACATATGTATGTATGTATGTATGTACCTTGGATACCCTGTAGGGAACTCAATAACTAGTGAGCAAAATCTCTAGTTCCGAACTAGCGAAAAGGTGTCAAAGGGGAACTAGATCAATTGTAGTTAGACCCTCACCAGTTCCGAAGGAGTGAATTGAGTGAGCATTATAAGGCACACTTTGATTTGTATGCAATTTCGAAGTGACAAAAATTCTATGAAAATTTTTCGTTCGTTCAATTGCCGTCGGCTTTGTATATTTCTGCCATTCTCAGATGTTTAGTGAAGCATTTTATATAAAGAGTTTTATATTTGCATCTTGTATGAAATTAAATGTTCCCCTAATTATGATTTTCCGATCCCTCAGGCTAATTTTTAATTTTTTTTATTTTATTACTTTTTAAATATTATTGTAAATTTTTATTAAATAAATAAATAAAAAAATATTAGTTAAAAAAAAAAAATAAAAAAAATTATCATCCACCTTGTCACCGACAGGATTCGAACCCGCGCCCATCAGATTGAAAGGTACATGCGTTAGCCAGTCGGCCATCGCGCCACTTGCATGAAGTGTGTCAAATGCTGCACTTAAGCTGCAGATGTAAAACTGTAGAATTTTTAGGTACTTGTAGGTGGTTCAGAACTATCGAAATTGTGCCATTAAACGAACTAGTGTAAACTGTAGAATTTAGTACTAGTTCGGAACTATCGAAAATTTAGTGCAGAGAGGGACAATTGACACCGCCTAGGACATCGCCGTGTTAAATTCGCCAGTTGATAACATGCAAAAGAGATTTAGCTCACACTAGTAGTGTCGAAAAATGCACTAGAAGCGACCTAGTTCGGAACTAGAGATTTTCCCTACATGGTATGTACATGAATGTAAACGCATTGTAACTGCAGGATCGACTGTGTGGTTGGCCGACGAACGTGGCTGGGCACACTTTCGATTTTTGTGTATTTCTGTCCCTTTTTTTGTTGGTTAATTATGAAAAGTTGGATTTCACTTTGTCTTTAACAAAAATCAAATTGAAAACGCAAATAAACTTTTCAAAATCCAAATCCATAACTCAACAGACAGATACGTGCCTACATATGTAGGTATCTATGTACGTATCGATGCCTGTTAATTGAATAAGAAAGCAATCGTCAAAAGGGAGCAATTGCAATGTGGGGGAGTGACTGCCAAAAGCCGCAGTTTGAGCCACAACATCAACCATTGCCGACCGATCTACATACATACATATACATTCACATACGAATCGCACATACCCTGCAGTAAATTTGTTTCACTGCTGAAGGATCAGTGATGATTCTTTGTTGAATATTCATCACTGTCGTCATAACTCAGTATATTTTTATTTGTTCTTGTTTTTTTTTTCTGAGGAAAGCAAACCATTTATATGAAAAATTCATCAGTCTTTATATGAAAGTATTCACTGATGACTCCTCGTCATAGGTGAATTGCATCAGTGATTCATTAAGAATTCATTGCGGATTTTTACTGCAGGGTATGCACATACTACATAAATATGTACATACGTAGATCATGAGAGTCAATTATTACAGTTATTTTTTGTACGAAAAGTTAAGGGCACAGAAGAAAGCGACTGCCATAAAAAACAATCGTATTGCCTGTCAGTCGACAAACTGCTCCAATATGCATAAGCGACCAAACATTTGAATGATCTACAGGCCCTTTGGAAATTTACCAACCAACGTCCAGCAAAAGGCAAAAGAAAGCTTTCAAGCCAAAAGCAACAACATAGGGGAGTTATTTGCTCGATGCCGTCTCACAGTGGTCAATTTCGAGGAAACAGTCCACAACAATCTTGTTTTAAATTTATTTCTGTACGTCTTCGGTTCTTGATCGTGATGCTGCTAATAATGATAATACAATAGCACAGATTCAACACTCGAGTTCTAGTCTTCTTCCTTAAGGCGAGGCGTGCTTTTACGTTGATCCACACTCCCCTTTATTTCTTTTACTATTTGAACCGGCTCTCTATAGTTCCACTGGTGGGACTTCTAACAGGCCATTATCTCTTGGGCACACATGCTTCTCGTATAGGCCTATACAAAAATAATTTCTGCCGCAGCTGCAGAGACGTGGAAGAAATAGAAAGTGTTGAGCACTATCTATGCCACTGCCCTGCACTGTCGCTAGCCAGATATCATTAAACAAACGCGCTGGTTTAGCTTCACGGGCATCTAATCTCCACATATCTGAAATATATTTTCCGGAAAGGGTTTTAAAAGGGATCAGGAAGCTAGGGCTCCCGTGTGGTATCACAACGGGACAGTTCGGCCAAAGTGTGCCCCTGCTTTCATGAATTGCGGGGGCGGCCACCTCAACCTAACCTAACAGCCAGGCAATCCAGTCAACGAAAAAACACTGCAGCGAAATATACAGTTATTTGCCGAATAAGAAGCAAACCGCGGCGAATAAACGTCGAGACTTTCGCCCGAACGATAAGTGGCGATTGCAAGGATCTGGACCGCATGCATAGTAAAAAAATTTAATGCATGTAATGAGTACTTGCGATATTTAATACAAATGATTTAAAGTAGAGTATTATGGAAAGGTTTTCCGGTATTCCTTGTCAAGTTTGATTTGGCTATAAACCAGTTTCGGCGATGTGTCATCATCATACTCATACCCTGTCGGAAAAACTAAAATCAAGAAAGATTTAAAGTGGCTTTCATTGTTAGCATTGTGGCTGCTGCAGTGCAGTGGGTAGAGTGCTCGCCTGCTATGCCAGAGGTCTCGGGTTCAAACTCCAGTCCGAGCAAACACCAACAAATTTTTCTAATTAGTAAAAATCCCATTATTGGGTTTTTTAAGAGCAGCGGTCACGTCTCGGCAGTGGGCGGCATACCCTACGTGTGTATTTCTGTCATGAAAAAGCTTCTCAAAAAAAAATGCATTCGCCGTTCGGAGCCGGCATAAAACTGTAGGTCCACCCAATTGGTACGAGAAACAAAAGGAGCACACCTCGAACTGGGAGAGAAGCTCGGCCATAAAACTCGTCAGAGTTATAAAAGCGCCATTGTATTATATTATTATTATTTTATACCACATATGTCACACCTATATATTTCGGACTCATATCAGACTCCAAATTATGAGAATTTCAAGAATGTTTGCTGGGCTGAAAGAGTTTGATCTACTTAATTTTAGTACATATATAGATATATCATGTACATATATAAAAATAATGAAACCAATAACAAACTAAACAATTCAATTGTTGTTGCGATTATTTTGCAAATATATATATATATATATATAGGTACATATCGCTTAAGTCGACTTAGGAAGATTTCGAGTTATATATACATACCACGTTATTCTTCTTTTAAAACTCTATATTTCTGTAAAACCCCCATGCTTATAACTTAATGCAGTCAAAAGTTATAAATAGAAATATTTAGGCTTAACTTAGAATAGAGGTATTTTAACAGGTTCCCTGTCCCCATACAAAAGTGTAGCCGGAGCGCTCCACGTCCAATCATTTTTTGCAAGATCCTCTATTACGTTAAAACAAAAGTTGTAGATATAAGCATTTAGAGGTTATTAGAAAAAAAATAATCAAAAAAAACCAAAAAAAAATTTGCTCATATATGATTCACGAAACGCACTCGCAAAAAATTTGCTCTTGTACGTTCGTGAATCATATATGAGCATTTTTTTTTGTTTTTAGTTAATATGGAATGCAAGAAATGTAATAAAGCCTATTGTCTAAACTGTTTCAATGATAATAATTAAAAAATACGATAATAAAGTCGTTCTCATTTGAAAAAAAGCTCTGATTTTTACTTTTTATTGCTCAATTTCATTTGCGAATATTTAGGTAAATATTTGAAAATCACCAGCCTTCTTTTCAATTTTATAGTCTATAAGGTATATCCAACTATATCCCATAAAATAAACCGAAATAGCTCACCACGTTTAAATTATTTCAATCATAAAAACATATCCAAATTTGCTCATATATGATACATGGACGTATCAGACACGGTACAAAATCGCTGGCGTGAATCATATATGATTCATTGGACAGGGAACCTGTTAAACTTGCTATAACAGCGAAAGTAGATTTATAAATTTAATCAAATTTCTTCATGACATTTTGTTTTATTTACAAAATTTGATCGTAACATTCTGAATGGCTCACTGATTTTGCGTCCATAGTTTTTAACCGACTTTTATGATTTGTTAAGAAACGCTTTCGAATATAAAAATCAATTTATCTCGAAATCATTTTTTAAGACTTAAGCGATTATTGCAAATTGCCACAGATATATATTGTTGTACATAGTTACCACTACTAACATTCAAAGTTCAATAACTTTCGATGTGTAAAAGCCGTGTACAAAAAATTTATATAAGAATGTTATTGTACTAACTAAACAAGGTTTCATATAATTTGAAAAAAGTTTCATTTGAAATAAAAAAAGTTTCATTTGAAATGAAAAAGGTTTCATTTGAAATGAAAAAAGTTTCACTTAAATTGAAAAAGGTTTCATTTTATTTGAAAAAGGTTTCACTTAATTTGAAAAAGGTTTCACTTGACTTGAAAAAGGTTTCATTTGACCTGAAAATGCTATAGTTGTTTCGAAATAAACACATTCTTCATCATCAGTCTCTACGGGAACACACAGATTTCGAACCTACCAACCATTAGTAATCGAATATTAGCGAAACGCGAATCACTGCGAATATTGCTAGAAATTGTTGTTGTTAGCTGCTTATAAAGTAAGGTGTATACTGGATTAAAGCTGTCAATGCCATAAAGGTGATCTACACTTATCATAGAGCAATGTTTTTTTTTTATACAGCTGGAGCTTGTTGCATTGAGTTTCGCTCACCTCCTGCGATCAAAGCTAAAAACCAAAAACATTTTCCATGTCATAAACTGTCCACGTCTCGCAGTACTGCCCCATTTTCTGATGCGAGAAAACCGGAGGGGTCCCAGAAACCCACAGTACGCTCCCACGAAATACATAAAACTTTTATATAGGCAATGAAATAGTACAAACATTAACATACTTATTTACGAACATGTAGCAAACGCATAACAATGCCACATACTTACATACGTGCCTACATGGGAAAAATAACGTCAGCAAAAAGCCAACAACAGTGACGACCACCAGCTGCTGTGCAAAGTAGCGCAATTTTCACACTCCCTACCACGACAAGTCAAAACAATAAACAACAAACAGCAACAACAAAAATTACTATTACATAATAGAAAGTTTAAAAAATTGGCACTGCATACCAAGTGGCGGTTGGGATTGCGTCTCAATGAGCAAAATAAAGGTGCGCGCTCTTGCGCCTCATGCATTGGTGTGTGCGACAACTGTTTTGCGCCGCTAGCCCATCGACAGCGGGTAATTGAGACGGCTGGCACGAACGATGCGACTAACAAAAAAAAAATCAAAAATAAATGACGCAAGAAAGCGCATGCGAATTGCCAAAAATGCATGTCAATATAATTTTGTTTTGTTTTTGTTTTGTTTGCTGCATCGAATTGACCGTCCAAAACTGCCAACAAGCCAACAGCCTGCAAGTGACCAATGGACATACATATGTACTTACGTTTGTAATTCGCATTCCTACCGCCCATCGTCCATTGTCCACCGTCCGCCAAGTGGCAAGATGAAGTCAACAAATTTGCGATAAGCGCTTACTGCCTCTGGAGGGAGTTAGCTGAGCTATTTCGTAGACTCTTTGGCTGGCTGGCTGGCTGGCAACTTGCCACCCTAAAAGCGTTAAATGTTCAACGGACACTTTAATTCCAACATTTTTCGGTTTCCTGATCGCAGCCAAAATTTGCACGATGCCACAGCGCGGCGCTTAGCCGTGGGTAGTTACAATTTTCGGCTGTCAAAGAAGTCATGTCAATAACTGAATTACTCATTCAGCAAAGCAACAACAACAACAACTACAAACATCTTGAACGCGCTTCTTTGTTTTTTTTAATTTGTTTTCGTAGTGTTTTTTTCAGGAGAGGGAGAGGGAGAGCAAGGAAAAGTGGGGATTCAATATTGGGGAAGTAATAGTAGGCAATGAAAAGCAATATTCGATTATTGCGATAATTTTCACTTTTTTTGTGTTTGCTTGAAACGCATTCTACACAAAGCACGCAAATAACAGTTGACTATAAAGTCGAAAAACCTCACATAGAAACACTGTCGAGTTTCGACAGCAGGTAGTTTAAGACCGTATTCACATAACTTAATTGTCATTCCAATAATCTCGCGAACTAACTCGTCTCCACGTAGCTATCGCTGTTCAGTTTGACATTTCTCATTCTTGTCCTTCTTCATTGTAGTTGAATTCATTTGCTGTAAACTGAAAATTTACAATGTAGGAAAAGTGTAAATTAGATAAAGATATACAACAGAGCGTATTAATCCATTCAATATCTATTTTTTCCTATTTTTGCGTTTTTGTTTTGGTCCGTTTGAGAGATTTCGATACAAAATTTGAGAACACATCTTTTTACCAGGGTAGCAATTTTTTTATTTTATTTTATTTTATTTTTTTTTTAGAAATATTTATATAGTGAAGTGATTAATAAAAAAAAAATTTTATAAAAAAAATTTCTTTCAAATTAAAAAAACTTTTTTTTAGATGGGAAAATGTTTTTTTTTAATTCTTTAAGGTTTTTCTTAATTATTAAAAAAAAAACGCTTAAAGATAACTTCTCCGCCGCACAGTGTATGATTTCCATGATCTAGCGGATATTAAATAAATTATTTTTTATCATTGAATTTATAAAGCGCCCCTAAAATTCTTCTTAGAAATGCTTAGAAAAGCGAACCAATCAACACCGGATAATTTAAACTAAGCTGTATGGAGTAACGGAGCTTTTTATGGCAGCCTATCAAGAGATAAAATATATTCACTTATATATTTGCACTTTGATATTAATGTTTAAACTCCTGGTGTGCTACGAATTATACGTCAATTGTTAAAATATTGTATTGTGTTTATTCTCTACGGTATGTTATTTGTAACGAATATAATTTTTTAGGATTTTAATGGAATAGAAGTGAGTATTTCATGTTATAGTAACATGATGTTAAATTGAGTTGAATTTTTAAAAAGTGCTAATTTCATTAGTCCCGCAAACACGTTATCCGCGGTTATCCGCTTTAATTTTTAACTGAGTTTATTCACTACTATTCTTAGAACCTGAATAACATAAATTTAGCTGCAAGAAAGTGCAAGTTTTCATGTAAAGCGTTATTTTCAGGAAATATGGCAATTTTGAGGAACGATCTGTTCGAGATTTGGAACCAGCAAAATGGTACGAAAGGTAAAAATGAAGCTGTTCTTGCATTTGTAATGGACAAATTGAATTTAAATAATTGTGAAGACAGTTCAAAATTAGCTGAAGTGAACAAAACAGTCTCAAATTTTTTATGTAAAGTCTCTCAGAAGTGGAAAAGTTGCAGTCGCGTCTTAAAAGTTTTTCGCGATAAAAATCAGAAGTGGTTGGATACACCAATATTTTTTTTGGAAAATGCCGTCCCTAATAAACCTACTTCAAAGAAAGGACGTCCGGTGATACCTTTTTCGGAGGCTAGTCATCAGTCGAAAAGGAAAAAGTTAACACATTTGATAAAAAATTATACAAAAGACGAATTGGCTTTTGCAACTGCTTCCAGCTTAAGATTATCAGGTCAACGGGACGCGGCATTAATGGTAGAAAAAGTCACAAAAAATTCAGAGGCAACTAAAATTAAACAAGCCATTACTCGTCCTACCTCGATGTCAATTAAATATACCCCAGAAAAGGCATTAGCTCTATATATAAATCAAAAGTTTACAGTTAGAACATATCTGGAAGTAAGATATGGAGCTAAACAACGAAATGCTGATATTTACCCATCATATGATTGCATTAGAAAAGCAAAAGTGGCATGCTATCCTCCAAAAGAATCTATTCATATAACGGATCTGTCAGCGGAAGTCGATCTGCAAGCGATAGTGGACAAAACTGTTTTAAGACTTGCGATTGTTCAAGAAGATGTTATGATACAGGAAGTAGAATCTTCTGAAGATAACCTTACAATTATATACAAATGGGGTTGCGATGGGAGTGCAAGTCATTCAATGTATAAACAAAAATTTACCGGTGAAAATAAAAGCATGCAAAGTGATGAATATTTATTCGCAGTATGTTTAGTACCCCTAAGGCTTCAAACAGAAAATGCAACAATATTATGGAATAATCCGCGGCCATCGTCAACACGTTTTTGTAGGCCTGTAAAAATTACACAGCCGGCTGTTTCTTTCAGAACCCTTCAGTTGCTTCGGAAATAACAGGAATTGACGAAAATCTAATTAAACGATTTGCTGTCATTCTCCAGACTATGTCCTGCGGATTCGCCGTCAATTCAGAAGAATTTCGGAAGTATGCGATTTCAATCTCAAAAATGTTTGTGGAATTGTACCCATGGTATTACATGCCCTCGAGCATTCATAAGATTTTGATTCATGGCGCCGACATTATTAATAAAGCAGTACTTCCAATGGGAATGTTCTCTGAGGAAGCACTGGAGAGTAGAAACAAGGATTTTAAAAGCTACAGACGAAATAACACAAGAAAGATGTCACGTAAAAAGACTATGGAAGATTTGTTCAATATACTACTTTTGTCGTCTGATCCCCTAATATCCTCAATATCGAAAAATAAGTCAAATATATCTAAACCTAAAGAGGCATTTAATCAAGAAGTACTCAAACTGTTATCAAACCCAGATGATTAGATGATTAACACAAAGTTCTCGCTTTAGATTCTTGCAATATGATTTCTTATTGTTTCTTTTACTTTATTACAACAATTTAATAATACTTAAATATGTTTTTCTTCATGAAATAAATCTTTTAGTTTTGAATTTGGTTTTATAAAACCTAAAAAAATGGTGAAATAAAACTTTTCTTAAACAAATTTATGTATTTATTTTAATGTAAACGTGTTAATTGGTAAGTAGCAATAGTAAAATGAATCACTTATTTCAACCACGATTTTATATCAGCCAGATTGAGGAAATATCACACTGTGCGCCGCCTGCGAAGGCGAATCGCCCGCTGTGGGTTGGTGAGATTGTTCAGATGAACAACGTAAATTTTGAGTGTTTGCTCTCAGTATTTTGTATGGAATTTAGCGTCGTTCGGCACTGGATTCGAGGTCGAGCGACGAATAAGAGAGCGAGCACCGCTAATAAGAGCAAACGAAGTTATGTGGAGACATGCTGTAAATATGTGAAAAATCTATAAGTACTGCCAAGTTTCGACAGCAGCTGGCACTCTTAATTCTTTGGACATCCCAATAAACCAAAAGGCTTGAGAATAATATTATAACAAGCTTACAAATATAAGCTTTAAGCTTGAGAAATACTTGTGTAAACTATTGTAAAATACTTAAGAACAATTGTAGAAAAATCAAAACGGCACCCTTTTTATAAGCTTACAAATGTAATTGTAGAAAAATATTACTTGTGAAAGCTTGTTGTAAGCTTATAAATACATGTATAAATAGTAGAAAAAAAGAAAAAAATAAATTTTAATTTTCATTTTTCTTTTCATTTTCTTTCCTTCTTCACCTTTACTGCAATGGTCGTTATTTTATATTCTCCTCCTGTTTCGAACCATGAAATCAACCTGAACGGTTTCATATAGTGCGACATTCAACATTATATTGAATTTTATTGAGGCTTTTATACTTCCCTTTTCTGAAAAAGGAATAATGAATTATATGAATCGTTTACAATGATTTAAAAAAAATTTTACAGCAAGCTTAAAACAATGTTATTATTAATAGTTTTTCAAGCTTTCATTTCAAGTGTAAGTAAGCTTATTGTAATATTGTTTTCAAGCTTTTTAACATATGGAGTATTGAGAAAGGCTTACATAAAGTAAGTGTTTCTCAATTATTACAATTATGCTTGTGAGTAAGCTTACAATTAAGCTTATAAAAACTGTATTGCAATAAGCTTACAATGGACAATTGTTATAAGCTTGTTCTCGAGTCCTATAACATTTCGCTTACTTCCTGTAGCTGAATTCACTACCCAATTTTAACAACATGCGTTATCGTTTAGCGAACTAAACGATATTTTTGTCACCTTGGATATTCCTTAGCTATTTCCTTAACAACATTTGCGATCGAACAAACAGCTGTTGCCGTCAACGTCAGTGATTTGACGACTTGTAGTTTTGTGTTGTTTATTTGTGCGAAAACTTGTGAGAAAGGTTTAAAGCCAAATATTTTTCTTATATTTGATAAATAGATATCCGTAATTGGTTTTGAATATATATTCAAATAAAATAGACAATAAATTACTTGAATTAAGCAACTTTTTTTAAATTAATTACCTCACATATGTCTTATTGTACAAATGTTCTCACAAGCATTTGCAGTGGTACACCAGCATGAAGACATCTTAATAAATGCCTCAGTATTTGATTAAAACATACCCGGAATTGATTTTGAATCAATATTCACATAAAATGGATAGTAAATTACTCGAATGAAACCACTTTTCTTAAATTAATTAACTCACGTATGTATTATTGTACAAATGTTTTCGCAAGCATTTGCATTGGTACACACGCGTGGGGACATCTTAAAAATGCCTCAATATTTGACTAATACACATATATATTAATACTAGTTATATTTACTTACATATTTATTTATATTTATTAAGAAAATTTATGTTAAGAAAGTTTACTTTTGCACTTTTGCACATTCCTTTTTGTGCTTTTCGTAAATATCAACGTTTCAAACAGCTGAGGTGAGCAGAGTTTCAGCTTTTTGTCATTTTGAATAAATACTAAAAGTCAGCTGTTTTATGTCGTGAAAAATAAGTTAGCGAATCCTACTGTTGTCACTAAACGTCATTGTTGTTATGCTAACAACTCGATTTGCGTTGTCGTCTAATGTTACTGAATCCAGCTACTGATCTGTTGGGATCTTTATGCATGACAGTTCCAGTTGAAAAATTAAAAATCTTTTGTCGACTCTGGTGTTTTTTGACCATAGAGTTGGAGCTAGAGATAGGGATGGATAGGGATAACGAGAGGAATGGAGATGGCGTTAGATAGAGAAAGAGGTAGAGATAGAAAAAGAGATGGGTGTATGGATAGAGATAGCTATAGTGATAGAGATAGAAGTAGAGAAAGAGATAGAGATGGAGATAGAGGTGGAGATAGAAAGAGATATAGGCATGTTTTTTCCAATCGCAACATCTACATCTATGTATACCGTAAATTGACATATACCTCTCTGCTCCGTTATTATTTGCGAGCTCTGATTTACGCTCAACACACATCGTCACACACACACGCATTCGCTTTGTTTTTACGGCAATTGCTTAGAGTTTTACGTAAAACGAAATTACCAGTGCGGACCGAACAATAAGCGTTCCGTGTGGGCATTTGAATTTGCAGTTGAAGTTTTTGTGATTTTGCTCAATAAATTGTTCGTTACCACTACGTAAAAGCGATTAAAATCTCCACACAAAACACTTTGTTCCATTCATGCCTCAAAGCTACTGATTAGATAAAACAAAAAAAAAAAAAACTGTGCATGCAACAAAAAACGACTACATGCGGCTTGAAAATAATAAAAACAAAACTGGAAAATGAAACAAAAGAAAAGCTTGAAAATAAAAATGACATAAAAAGTCGAAAAAGTTTAAAAACAAATGGATTTTGTAATAATGCGCAGCAGAGCACATTTTGTGACAAGTCAAGCGTAAAAAAAATAATGTTTCCTTGCAACAACGTTGCGAATATGTTTGTGTATGTTTTATATTTTATTTGAATTTTATTTTAACAATTTCGCTCATAAGGATGTCGATATATACAATGCGGATGCTGCGGGTGAACATATTTTGTATAACAGTCTGCCAGCAAAAATGTACTGTGGGTAAAATGTAGCGATAGACTTTTTCACATTTGTGTGGAATAAAAAAAAGATCAATAAAATATATACATATGTATGAAATAAAGGCGATATCACTTCGATCAGCTTGGTGTTAAAAAAAAACGTAGAAGGCCTCAAACTAGTAGGTACATACTATGGATGACACTCTACCTCCACTAGATGTAATATTTCAAAACCAGGCAAATTCATTCTTATGGTAATGGTAAGTGAACAGCTGACTTCTTCTTCTTCTCGTTTTAACTCGCCGTGTACGGAAGAATGGCATACGAAGAAATATTTGACTTGTAAGTTTGACATTCTGATGGACAAAAACGTAAAGCGAATCGAGGAGAATATTGCCGAATTCGCCCTGCCATTACCATATAATGAATTTGCCTTGTTCAAAACTTTGCAAAATTCCCAACAGCAGAGTGTCAGGTCCGGAACAATTTCTTCATTTAAACTCTCATATAGTTAATATGGGAAGCTTATCCGTAGTAGAAATACACTTGGAGGATTTGCCGACCACTGTCGTAAGATCGCCGCTTTTTTCTACAGCCTAATAAATGGTTTTGAATTTTGATGATTGCCAAGACCAGGAATTGACTTCTAGTATCGCACACACCCTCATCTTAAACTTCTTGATTTTCTATGCGACATATAGATTAGATTTAGATTTTGTTGAGGATTGTACTGCGACCACTTGATCTATTGTACCCTTCAGATACAATCTTCCTCAATTTTATATGAAGTTGCAAAGTCTATAGAACGTAGCTCAAATATGTACATGACTTGAAATTTGCGTTAAGATCAGCATTATCTTTTCTGAATCTGTGTGAAAATTAAAATCGCTTATTTGATTAAAATATCCTTTTACTATAGTCGTGTCACACAGTACAATGCCGGATTAAGCAGTGTTCCCTTCATTGTCGTTACTTTTGTGCCTCACGTTGCCACAATTCGCTCCACACAACCCAGACGAGGGAGAGCAAAAGGCATAAAGTGAAGGTGGACACAATTCGATTCAAATGTCCAAATGCAAAGTGTGCCTAATCGTTTAGCAGGGCAGGGCCGGGCATGGCGTGGCGTGGTTGGGCACAATTTCATTTAGCCTTGCCGCCGTGAGCACAGCTCAGCGCAGTTCATATGTACATAGATATGTACATGCAAGCAATAGCAACAAATCGTAACGATTGCAGCCAATCGAATTGCCAAACAAATCCATTTTTGGCCTTTCTATTGGCACGCGCCACTGTTTTTCAGCAAAAACAGCAGCCAGCCGTAGGAATAACAATAATAAAAACTTGTTGCATTCATCCGCTCGCTTTTTCTCGCCGTTTGTGTTTCTTATGGTGGTCATAATTTAATGTCTCTTTATTTACGACACCCACTCTCCTTCTCCGCACGCCTTAGCCTGCCGCCAAGCAGCAGGCGCTGTGCCACAGAGCCGGAGGTGGCATTCCCATTTGCCGTGTAGGTACCGTGTGCCGACTGCGAGTGCTCTTAACTTGAAGCGTTGTAAATTCTATTGTTTTAGCGGAAAACAACAGCGAATTCAGGGCGAGGGTGGTGTATGGTGTTGGTGTAAGTAAAGTATAGTTACAAGCGCTTCGAAAACAAAAAATCGTTTACTTACTCACTTTGCCAACTAGTATGTCAGTCAGCCCGCAAAAAAAGGGGGGAAAGTCGACTCGTAGTAATTGTATTTGGTGCAGTGAAGTTACAATCCCATTTTGCATAAGTTGCAGTTTTTGAGATTTTGTTATTGCATTTTTTTCCTTTATTACTTTTTGTTTTTCTAATATGTAACATGTAGTATACTCGTACAACTTACATATGGAACTCAACAGTCCAAAGATTAAGTACGCTTTTGCTCATATCTGATACTTATGAACCGTCTGTACACTGTTGTAGCTGTTTTATACCCAGTAGTGATTTTATATTGCAAATCAAGAGGAAGCTCACGTATTTGCAGGGTCGCTTTAAGAGATCTGATATATGTGTACATATCAGAGATGGGCATTATTCAAAAATTTTATAATTCTATAACGAAAAAATAAGATAAACTTTTATTCTTCATTCAAAATAAGTTGAATAAGGAATAAAATTTTATTCTTCATCAGAATGACTTAATAATGAATAAATTTTTATGAAAGTTATTCAATTATTCTTGGCAATTGTGGGACTGTGAATGGTTTTTTCTTTTTCAAAAAGTGATTTTTCCGAATACTTTCCTGAATCCGAAACAGAACCCGACTATTTTTCCGAATACTTAACCGAATACCTTCCCGAATCTGTTCGGAATATTTTTCTGAATACTTTTCCGAACCCGAAAGCGAGCCCGAATATTTTTCCGAATACTTTACCGAATCCTCAACCAAAGCCGAATAAGTTTCCAAATACTTAACCGAATACCTTCCCGAATCTGACCCGAATATTGCTCTGAATACTTTCCCGAATCCCAAAGCGAAGCCGAATATTTTTCCGAATACTTCACCGAATTAGTTTCCCAATACTCAACCGAATATTTTTGTGAATACTCTCCCGAATATTTTTCCAAATTCTTTACCGAACCGAACCCGAGTATTTTTCCGAATACTTTACGGAACCATAACCCGAATACTTTACCGAATAAGTTTCCGAATACCTTACCGAATCTAAATCGAACATTTCTCCGAATACTTTTCGGAATCCGAAACCGAAGCCGAATACTTTGCCGAATCCTAAACCAAACCCGAATACCTTCCCGAAAAGTTTCCGAATACTTAGCCGAATACCTTACCGAATCTAAACCGAATATTTCTCCGAATACTTTCCGGTATCCGAAACCGAAACCGAAGATTTTTCCGAATACTTTACCGAATCCTAAACCAAACCCGAATACTTTACCGAAAAGTTTCCGAATACTTAACCGAATACCTTACCGAATATTTCTCCGAATACTTTCCGGAATCCGAAACCGAAGCCGAATATTTTTTCGAATACTTTACCGAATCCTAAACCAGACCTAAATACTTTACCGAATAAGTTTTCGAATACTTAACCGAATACCTTACCGAATCTTAACCGAATATTTCTACGAATACTTTCCGGAATCGGAAACCGAAGCCGAATATTTTTCCGAATACTTTACCGAATCCTAAACAGAACCCGAATACTTTTCTGAATAAGTTTACGAATACTTAACCGAATACCTTACTGAATCTAAACCGAATATGTCTACGAATACTTTCCGGAATCCGAAACCGAAGCCGAATATTTTTCCGAATACTTTACAGAATCCTAAACCAAACCCGAATACTTTACTGAATAACTTTCCGAATACTTAACCAAATACCTTACCGAATCTAAACCGAATATTTCTACGAATACTTTCCGGAATCGGAAACCGAAGCCGAATATTTTTCCGAATACTTTACCGAATCCCAAACCAAACCCAAATACTTTACCAAAAAGTTTCCGAATACTTAACCGAATACCTTACCGAATCTAAACCGAATATTTCTCCGAATACTTTACGAAATCGGAAACCGAAGTCGAATATTTTTCCGAATACTTTACCGAATCCTAAACCAAACACGAATACCTTCCCGAATCTGAACCGAATACTTTCCCGAAGCCGAATACTTAACCGAATATTGTTCCAAATACCTTCCCATACATATGAAATATTACGGTCATAGTTTAGTAAGTTCTCCTTCAACTAAACGGGGTTATCGGTTTTTTCGTGTGCTCTTGGTTTCTGGCCTACCGTATACCGGGGTTCCTCTAAATAAAGCTAAGATTTGGAACTTGAAAACTAACTTTATATTTATTAAGGTTCCTTCTGAAAGTTGTTTTAACACTTCAATGGCCAGCTGGAATCCTCCTCAAAGACGAAAAAGCATCTTCAAAATAACTACATACAAATTTTAAAAATTGGAACGTCTCCCTCAATTCGCTAGCCGCTTCTGAATTCTTTTTTGTACAAACTGGCTGGACCTGCAATTTTTAACCGACTCCGAATGGTATATGACGAAGCAGATGAAAGTTGTTTAAAAGGCTTTACACTCGGACTGAATGCACTCAATCAAATGTTAATTGCTTTAAATATCTCTGCTGGTTATATAATTGCTCGATGAGTTGTATGAACTTATTTTTTTCTTTGGTACTATCTTAGTTAGTTGTTTTCGCTCTTGTAGTTATTGAAATTCCTTATTTGGGCGACGACTTCCTACCTTCGCCAATCGCAACACTACACAAATTTAGCGCGACTTTTCTGAATGTTTGCATGTTACACAGAATTCAAGGGAATCGTAATTGAGTTCACTGCTATCCGAAAAAACACATTTCTACTCTCAAAAAAAAAAAAAAAACTGACCACAAACAAAATGAAATGATTAAGCCTCAAAATAGAGCAAGATGATTTGAATTGAAATGGAGACTTGGCATGAAACTTAGGCAATCTTTCTATTCACACTATAATTTCACACACTTTTTCATACATATGCACGTTTTTATAATAAACTTTAGTTCCATGACTTCCAACATTAACAACAACCAATCGAAATTACAGGCGAACTTTCAAAAGTAATTATAGAAAATCGATTTTTTTTGGAAATGAAGCAAAAACAACAAAACAAAAGCAAAACTAACAATGAAAAATATTTGATGAACTTCACCTCATCAACACCGCAAAATAAATCGAACTCTATAGTCATAATGGAGTCATAATGAACTTTTCATTTCAAAACAAAGAGTGAAAATAATGTTTAATTTATAAACTAAATTGAGTATCGCCGCCTTTGCATTAACCTAATATTATTTAATGTTGGCAATATTAGAGTTTTTTTCATCGGTTAGCGTGTGGTAAGATCTATGACTAGCAGGAGTTATAACAACGTAAACAGTTTTCTTTTTCTATTTGTTAGTCAGTGAGAGCTAGAGGCGCTGCACTTGCGCTTGAAGCGTTTTAACCTACATATGTATGTAAATATGTATCTATGTATGTGCTGGACTTGGGAAAGATTGTTGCATAAGCTTTAGACTACGCTAATTTGATGTGTGTTGTGAATGGGAATCGGTTTTAGACTTCATATAGCTATTTTAGCGGTATTAAGGGAATTATGCCCTAAGTCTCTTAGAAGTAGTTGGCGGTTTTACCGTGGTGAGATCTAACATGATTTTCCCAAGCCATTTGGTAATTGAGGGAGGTGTGAATGTACTTAGCATTTACTTGTGGTAGCCCCACAACGACTTAAGCTACCACGTCAGCCCTCTCATTTGTCTCGGTGCATTGTTGTTTAAATAAACGGCAAAAATCCTCGGCTGAAACCTGGACCTCGATCTCTCCTCCCCGATGCCTGTTCCTGGAGCTTGCGCCAGGGCAGACTGCGGGGGAGACCACGCAAAGTCTGTTGTCCGGTCGAGTAGGTGCCCTCAAGGCGCGAGCCAGGGAGGAGGTGCGAGACGGCCTCAGTCATGGTTCGAGGTGCTTGGCGAAATGTATGAAACGCATTTATCTTGCCGTGATGGAGGATAAACAGGATAGAGAGCCACAACGTTGTACAACATATCGAAAAGGCCCTTCACTACAGGGAGTGCGATAGGTGTCTTTCTTGATATTTCGGGTGCCTTTAGCAACGTCTGTGCTGAGGCGCTGTTTGAGGGGCTCGAATGGATCGGAATACCTCCAATCATTCAGCGTTAGATCGGGGCCTTTTTGAGTTTTCGGACGGTGACGGGTGAGTGGGACCTTTCGATGATGTCAAGGAGGGCACATATGTAGGGGCAGCCCACAAAGGGGAGTACTCTCATCCCTGTTGTGGAATCTATTGGTCAACCGAATACTCTTCAGAAATACACAAAATACTAATACTTGAGAAGTTCTGCATTCCAAGTTTAGTATAACGCCTCCAATAGGATGTTGTCAACACTAAGGACCATATGTACTTACTTACTTACTTAATTGGCACGTAACCGTCCAGACGATTCTGGCCGAGTTCAATAAAGCGCGCCAGCTATTTCTGTTTCGTGCAGCATAGCGCCACTTGGGAATACCTAGGGAGTCAGTATCACTGTCCACCTGATCTTCCCAACGCAGTGGAGGCCTCCCTTTTCTTCTGCGTTCAGCGGGTTTCGACAGAAATACTTTCTTGGCTGGAGCACCTTCGTCCATTCTCACGACATGACCTGCCCAGCGCAGCCGCTGGATCTTTATTCGCTGAACAATGTCGATGTCTGTGTACAGCTCGTATAGCTCGTCGTTAAATCTCCGTCGATACTCGCCCTCGCTAACGCGCAAAGGTCCATAAATCCTCCGAAGAACTTTCCTCTCGAATACTCCAAGCGCCATCTCATCTGCTTTTGATATAGTCCATGCTTCTGCGCCATGCTTCTGGACCATATGTGGTCTATGTGAAGGATTACTGTATCCTGGCCAACCTAATCTAACCTAACCCTGTTGTCCGAATACTCAATAAATGGTGACTCGTCCCTCGTAGCCGTAGTCGCTTTAATTGCTACTTGTTTGTCGATGAATAGATTCATACCAGAGTTTAGTGTGGCAATGCCCCTGAAGAAATGAGTAAATCTTTATAGGAATTACTTAAGGGATATTGAGTTGATATAAGTTAAAATGACCTAAATGATTGCCCGCCACACCGAAACGGTATGTTTCAAGCAATCTGGTAACCATTGACCAATCTCAATCACAAATCCATTAAATCATTGTAAACGGAAGAAATATTTCATTTGATTGTCACCATTTGTTGGCAGTTAGAAAGAAAGACATTTGCAGTGAGCTCTCTGAAATCTCTTGAGATTTTGTTGTCGTCCCGCTTCGGCTTTCGTGCTGATCCAACAACAAATAAGGGCAATCACATAGAAACCAGTCTGCGTATTGAAAATCACTCTGTCTCTAATGTGCATGTATAATGATGGATGCATGTTTGGATGTTTGGAATGGCTTTCATTGTCGGCTCGCAGCCTTGATTTCAACGGGTACCATGACATTTTTCCGTGGAAAATCAAAGAATTCCGCGCATTTCCTTGGGAACGATGATTCGCTTTGGCATTGCGCTGATCAGCCGATCGATGTACGCGCATTTGCTTGGATTTTTTTTTGAGACGCGCAATTGACTTTGAAATTGTGAACGACAAATGATGATGCACATGGTGTTACATACATACATACTTGCAACATAAATTTGTATGTCATAAGTCATATACTGAAATGATATGTAGGTATCTATGTATGTATCAGAGAAATACGCCGATAAGTCGTGAAAGTTTACGTGATGACAGGATGTCTGTAGAAGAAGTGAGAAAATATCTGTGGCTGAAGTTGCGCGGATGAATGCACATTTCCACGCGGCCATGCTTGAATTTATAAAACCAATCTTAATGGAATTGGAAATGTTTAGGACTACCGTGATCAAGCGAAGCTTCAAGCATCAGAATGACCAACATGTTGAGAAAGACAGAGAGAGCGAGAGAGAGCGAGAGGTGACCTCTTGCACGAGTCTAAATTGCTAGTACACGCCAATTTACTTTGAAAGCCACTTCTGTCTTGATTTTCTGTTGTTCGGTTTCCCCATCTCTCCTTGCATAAATCATATTAATAGTGACATTAGATTATACATAGCCTACATAGCATAAATTTAGAAGAATATATATGTAGAATTCGCATGTGGGCAGTTGCAACTGTTAAGGTAAATTGTCTTTTGACACCCTGTCATGCATGACAAATGAACTACGCCTTAGAGAGGAGCACTGCCTTGCGGGCTTTAATTGCCAGTGGGCGGTTTAACAAAGTAGTAAGAAGAAAAGAACGTAGAAGGGAAGAGGTGAGGAGGAAGGGAAAATAAGTACATATTCCTAGCTGTTGCTATTAAAGTCAAAAGTCAATTTGAAGTTGTTACCTTCGGTCGGCAGCAGAGGAAGTGCTACAGAGCCCAATGAAGAGTAAGCCTGACGACATTTGTTGATGATTGTGTGGGTGGTCTGCCATCAACGGTTGTCCGCTTCTTCATCGTCATATTTTGTTTTCTAACTCACGGCTTCAAAAAAAAAAAAAAACAGAAAGGAAATTAGAATTCGCTTTTTGACTTTGCCAATGTTGAATATTTTAATGTTCGTGCAAATAAATAAATAACAAACAATTCGTTGGCTGGCACTCCTTTTGCTGCTGCTTTTTCTGCTATTTTATTATTGCCTGGCAGTTGCAACAATGCAGCGGAGATGAGTACAGAAAGACATATGTATAGGGATTTTTGTATTGCACTTGAGTCTTTAGTTTGCACTTCAAATAACGCAATCAATCTTCGGTAGAAAAAAAAAAAACAAAGAAGAAAAATTATTTCAACAACTTCAGTTGAAGTTGAATGCCAAGACGCACATGCGGATATGCGGCCTTAGGTATAAAGGTACATAAATTGTATATAGTATACATATGTATATGCATGTATTTCATTAGGGTGGTTGCATTGGTTTTGATACCTTATAAACTTCCGTCTAATAAAGAAAATTAAAATCCCGAATTAACAATTAAAATCAGATGTCTCTCGATCAAATCGCTGTTTTCGTAGATGGCTGCGATGACTAAAATAAAGTTTACATTTACTAGTACAGCAAACAGTTGCAGAGAGATCCTGTAATTGAAGAGATTGAAAATTGAACAGTTGTACGACCAGCAGTGGAGTCACAGGTGGTTATCATGTGTGACTCAGATTATGATGATAGCAAAGATTGTGATACCGGAGCCTAACCTATGCCCATAAACATATGAGGTGGGTTTTGCCGAAGGCTGGGCTAATGCTCAGTTAGTGCAAGGTCGAGCAGAAGTCTCACAAACTCCAACTGAATAAGAACCCACTGAGACGAACACCCGCACAATACACCCGGCTTGAAATGTTGGCAGCAGCTTTCCTGCACGTACGAGGCGGGGGGGAAGGAGGAGTGACCAAGATCATTAGTAATAGCTAGTAGCGGGAGTTAACGGAGGAATAGTAGTAGAGAGCGACTAAAGTGTAGCAAGTGCAGCAGAGTGCTAAAAGTGCAGCGGCAAACCAGAGCCGATGGTGTCGTCTATCTTTTGCTTCGGTCTTTGGAAAGACAACAGGAACTACGGAGACTGAGTGGACTGGCTCGTGCTGAGCATGACCTCCTCCACGAATCATACGCTTACCTTGTAGATGTTGGTATGGAGGGGACGTTACACCAGCTGTGTCCCATGGATCAGTTTTGACGGCAGAGGGGGAGGTGGTATGCCTCTCTCCCTCCCCTCAGTTGTCTTCACGAATCCACAGCTAGAGCCATGACTGGTCAGGGAAGAGCCGGTTAGCCCGCCATCACCCGGTCGAAGTGACGGAGGAGGTAATCTCTTCGTCATTCTCGCCCAGTCATGAATGACTAGCGCAATGACGCCGCCTGCTCTGATCAGTCAGCTAGAAGGAGGTAGTGTTCTCTCCCGCTTGATTAACTACAGACTCAATATGCCACGCATGACTCGCTTATATGTAGAGCTCGGATAATAGGTGAAAATTGAATGCCTAAAATTATGCTACGTAATGTTTGTGAGCACATCCAGTGGCAAGTTTAAGAGTGGGGTACATTCGGGTCTAAGGCCCCCGTGAATGCAATTGGATTTTTTTGCTTAATAGGATGCCAGAAAAATAAATTATTAAGGTTTTTTATGGGTTGTACGCGAAAAATTGCAAAGAAAGCTACAATAAATTAATATAATAATAAAGAATAATAATAAATAAAGTATTATAAATAAATAATAAATAAATATATAATTATAAAGAATAAAAAAAAATAAAATAAAAAATTTGTAGTGACTCGCTTAAATTTGAGACAAAAACTTCGCACGAATTTACAAGTCGAAAAAAATTGCGTACTAGAAAATAATATAAAATTTCTACTCAAAAAGCTAAAAATTTTGCTGAAAAATTGTCGAATTTTCCAGAATTTTGCACAAACCTTTTAACTTTATTTAATATATTTGGCTTCTGTTATAGATTTTTTGATATAACAAATTAAAATTATTAAAAGCACATAAATAAATATATTTTACGAATAAAATCACTTTCTATTCTGGCTTTATTTCATCACACACCACTGTATGTTTATTTAAAATGCAAATTTGTGTAACATTATTAAGAACTTTTCTAATAAAATATTCACCCACCATACCAATATGTTACCCCTTTATATTTAAATTGTGATTCCGCCACTGAAAAGAAACAAAATTTACAAAATGTAGCATATTTTGAGGCGCTTGATTTCATCTATTTTCCCGAGCTCTATTTATATGCGCACTTCAATAATATCAGTGAGAATTACAGTGCTTTCTGTGAATGCGAATACGAGTGAACAAATGAAACGGAATGCTCGTCAATGATAAGTAATGTAGTGTTGTTGGTAGACAACGGAGTATCAGGGGTTATTTTGTAGTAAACGTTTACAAAGTTTATAAAAAAGTATGTAAACAGATTTGCAACCGTCAACTTATGTATTTTTTATTTCCGTTTTCCCATTCAGCCATTCATTCAAAAGCAAAATTTCATCCCTCTAGGTATTTGCCCACCCTATTTTTACTGACACACACATAATACACGTGTATATGAAACTTACTAGTGCAAAAGCTTAACCATGAAGCTAAATATATCTATAGAAAAATTACAAATCTGCAGTATAAATATATTCGTACATACTGCGCAAATGGTTTGCGGTTTTGTAAAGGAAGTCGTCGTCGCTTCTTGGCGGCTTGTGAAAATTTGTTGAAATCAAGACGCGCATGCGCAGCCACATTCGCGTGTTTCGTTCAACTTTGACTTTGGCAGCGTCTTTGATAACGCTGTTGTCTCACATTTGAATGTGCCATTGAAGAAACACGCAATCGCATCAACGACCGACCGGCAGCTGGCAACTGGTAACTGCCAGCTTGCGGCTGGAAGCCAATGTCTAATGTACATGTTTGGTGTTTGGTTGGACGGCGATTGCCGGTTGGCGGTTAGCACAGAGTTATGGTAAATAGCGGAAGAGCTGCGCATAAATCATATATGCTAGACAGGCAGACAGATAGTCTGAGAGAAGGCAGACTAAAGGCATGTGCGCTCAGTACACCGCCATTAAGAGTTGCATTCCCACCGCTATTCGCCCGCATTCGCTCTGCAAGAACACACGAAGGCAGTAGTGGCATCAATTCGTTTTACTACCTTTATTTTTATTTATTTATTTCTTTGCTCGTTATTCATTTTATTTTGTTGCTTTGTTGCAACGTAATTTCTATTTCAATTCAATTTCTTCATTTGCTGCTCGAAACCCCAAAATCTAGTTCACTGGGTCAAATGTTGCTGCTCATCGTTCGAGTTCAGTAAATTAAATTAATGGCAAGACCCAAAAAGCTCACGTGCCGCTGAAACAATTCTCATGATTTGCGCGCTCACCTTCGTATTGAAAATTACACGCTTGTGCATTGTATGTATGTACATATATGTGTACTTACATATACATGTATGTATGTATGAATGTATTTATCCGGGAGGGCGTTTTCTAGGTGTCTACGTTGCTGAAGCGATAATCACACCTTTAACGACTTACAAAATGGTTTTTGCTGAATGGAGGGGCGATTAGCAATTTGTTGCATCAGTTTTTTTTATTGGTACAAGGGCATTTTATTGTTAAGAGGGATACGAACACATAGACACGGACAATAAGACGAATTTTAACTCGATTAAGCTATGACTTGGCAGCGATTGATCATTTGATTTTAATAATCGATATTATACGAGTATCTTTCTGCTACTACGGCTCAATTCCACTGTGCTTATTGAGTAGCACTTAAATAAAAACAAATCGGAGACTCCACAGTACGCGCCAATTATCGTGGGATAAGCCGCCTGAATATCGCATATAAGGTCTGAGCAAGCGTATTGTGCGAAAGATTGAAGCCCACTGCCAACAATCTGATTGAGCCTTATCAGTATGGCTTCAGAACTGGTAGGTCTATCATCGACCAGATCTTCACACTGCGCCAAATCCTGGAAAAAATCTATGCCGCAATGTCTGAATTTGATTTCACTGCAAAACGTATACGGTTATGCCAAATGACGTTAACTAACGCCACCAGCTCCGTCAGCATTGGGAAGGATCTCTACGAGTCGTTGCGAGACCAAACGTGGTTTCAGACAAGACGATTCCCTTTCATGTGATTTCTTCAACCAGATGCTGGAAAAGATAATTCGAGCTGCAGAATTAACCGCGCAGGAAGCATCTTGTACCACAAAACTGTGCAACTGCCGGCATACACCGATGATATTGACATCATTGGTACTAACAAGCGCGCTGTACTTTCTGCCTTCTCCAAGCTGGACAAAGAGGCTAAGAAATTGGGTTTGACGGTTAACGAGGACAAGACGAAGTACTACCTCCTGTCATCACAGAAAGAAACAGCACGTCCTGACAGCCACGTCACTGTTGACAGCTACAAATTCGAAGCCGTTAGGGACTTTATTTGGGAACCAGCATTAACGCAAATGAAGAATCAGTCTTGCCAATAAGTGCTACTTTGGAATAAGTAGGTAATTGGAAAGTAAAGTCCTCTCTCGACGAACAAAATTCACGCTCTACAGGACGCTCATCGTTCCAAATCTCATTTGCGGCGCAGAAGCATGAACGATGGCAAAATGAGATGAGGTGGCCATTGGAGTATGCGAGATAAAAGTTCTTCGGAAGATTTATGGACCTTTACGCGTTGGCATGGGCGGGTATCGACGGAGATTTAACGATGAGCTGCAGAAGTTGTACGCAGACATCGACATTGTTCAGCGAATAAAAATCCAGCGGCTACGTTGGGCAGGTCATATCGTTAGAATGGATGAAGGCGCCCCAGCTCAGAAATTATTGCTATCGAAACTCGCTAAAGACAGAAGAAAAGGAAACCTCCACTGCGTTGGGAAGATCAGGTGAAGACTGACGCGTCCTTCCATGGTATTTCCAATTGGCGCCAGGTAGCGCGAAACAGAACGACTGGCTTTATTGGAGAAGAAGAGGAGGAAATAAAAACCATATTCAAGTAAACAAACTATCTACGAGTTATAATGGTAAAAAGTAATCGATAAATTTAAATTTTTTGATATCACCAAGCGAGGAGCAAGTATGCATCTGAACTACGCGTGATCATTTATTCTTTATTCTTCAGTTTTAATATATTTTTTTCGATTTTCATATTTCACCTCTCCGGCAGCACATCATTTGACCTAGTTTTCTTTTATTTTGCTGGCAAACCGTGATCGAGTTGTAAATGTCAGCGTTGATGTTGATTTCCTCTGATGTTTCGGCTGAGATATGTATGTATGTATGTGCACACATTTATGCTGCGCCATGCTGATCGTTTTCATGTCAGTGGCACTCAGCGCTGAGTCACGGTCGCATTTTCCATCTAATGGAGCTTATGATGCTCAAATATTGTACTCCTGTGTTTGTGTGTGTGTGTGTAGTATGCGATGACGAAACGTGCGTGAACTCTTTCTATGTTTTGCTCATATTGTTCATTGTTGCAGCGAGCGAAAAATATTAGTTGATGGCATTACCCCGTGCAGCTGTTTTGATTTGATATTGTTTTGATCGTTGTAGGTAAGCAGCCCACAAAAGTGTGTATCAGCTATTAAATTGTGTTCACTCAAATCTCCTTTCTCTTCTACTTCTTCTTCTTCTGGCTGCTTCATCATCATCGCCAGATCTTGTCTCCAATGCTGCCCAGGTGTCGTACTACGAGTGTGCGAGTTGCGCTGATTTTTTCTCCCGTTGCAGCAACAGCAGGGGAAATAATAAGGTCACATTTAACAGTTATAAAATGTTAGTCGACTCTGGTGATTGAAAATTATGGCAGATTTGCGAGAGATCACAAGGCACGCGTACTGTGGGGCGAAACGGACGGAGATTTGAGAATAACTTATTTTCGTAATTTTTGTAATTAAAAAAAAAATTGCGGGGTGTTTATTTAAATACAAATTTGAGTAAAAATTATATTACTTTTCCGACCTAGTGTGCCAATTATTTAATTAATTTTTATTAAAAAAATTTGTATTCCAATATTGATTTAAAAAAAATATATATATATTATTGCACAGAATATTGACCGCATATTTTAATATCTTAATTTATTGTAGTCTTTGCGCCACTGTTCGTGTAATGCCACTGCTCGGAACGGTCTCATTGCAACAATTTGCGCACTATTGGCTACACTGATCTATACCGTTTTATTCTATTGCAACAGTATATTATTATTACTACTTTTTTTTTTTGATAGCACGAACGTCAATCGATAAAACGAGGCGCAGAGCAAGCAGACGGCCAATAGATGACTTGGTAAATTGCCGCATCGCCAAGGCGCATCTGCTTCTTTGCCTCTAATTAATGTCATAACAATAACAGAAGCGCAATTTGAGTCAATTGTTGTTGGCTGCCAACTTTCACCGCCCACACTCACGACACAACAACAAACGAGCGCGACCAACACAGAATGGAACCGATTGCTTGGAAAAACGGTTCAAATTGTTTTGGTTGTTACGAATTTTTAACTTTTATTATGCCAACTTAATCATCAGCGATGCCAGCAAGCACACCCACTCTTATTCCCGAGCGAACTCATTTTCTCTTGATCCAAACAGGCCAATTATCCCAAAAATCCTCAATTGTTGCGCCGTGCAGTACCAATTTCTTTGATTTTCTGCTTGATTGTTGTCAAGCTGTTTGATTGGTTGGTTTTGTCTCGTTGTCCTTTTGCGTTATTCGTTTGCAGTTCATTTTCATGATGTCTTATGGCTTCTTCTTTAGTAATCAGTTTTGTTGTTGGCCCACTTTTGAGAAGTTAATTTGCATATCGCATGTCTTTTCTTAATTTTGGCGGTGGCATTTTGGTAATATGTCTTTGTTGTTGTTGTTGCTGGGGTTGTTGTGATGGGCGGCAGTGCTGTTGAAATCCATCAAAGTTGACTGTCTTGCGAGCTTATTTACATTTGTGTAGGCATGTATATTTTACTGCTTGTATACTCAGCTGGGCTTTAATATTTGATTTATCCGATAGGGCTGACCTTTTCTCCTTTATGATATTGGACCACAACGAAATGACGATGATATCGAACTAAATATTACACTGTGAAAAAAGCCTGTACTTAAAACTAGGAACCAGTTAACTTATTTTTTTTAGGAAAAAATTCCTTAATATGAAGAACTTTTTCCTAATCCAATCATTAAACTGAGGAAAGAAATTTACTCAATATACTTAAGTAATAAAATCCTTGCTAAGTTTTAGTATTGTTATTGTATATGTAAAGACAAAGCAAGTACTGCGGCCTCGTCATTGGAGCCATTTAAAGGATGTTTTTCCTAACAATAAGGTAATTTTTTCTAGCGGCAAGAAATATTTTCTGAGTGTAGTTGCAGAGATTTACAGCGGATTATGTATCTAATTGGACGGCAGGCTTTGGTAAATTTTAGGAACAACAAAGGCACGCAGAACTAAACGAGTTGTGCCGAAGAGGGTGGTTACCTTATACCAACTACTGTTTAGGGTGGCAAAAATCCTCGGCTGTAAGCTCCAAGTGGTTGCTGCCTGCGAAATGGAACTCCGTCTCTCTTCCCCGATGCCTGTTCCTGCTGCTTGTGCCAGGGCAGACTGCGGTGGGATACCGCGGAGGGCTAGCAAAGCCTGTTGTTCGGTCGAGCAGGTCCCCTCAAGGCGCAAGCCAGAGGGGCGGTGCGAGACGGCCTCAGTCATGGATTGAGGAGGTGCCTGGCGGAAGGCATAAAACGCATTTATCTTATCATGATGGAGGATAAACAGGATAAAGAATTGCAACAACAACAACAACAATATATCGAAAAAGCCCTTCACTACAGGCAATGCGATAGGTGTCTTTCTTGATGTTTCGGGTGCCTTTAGCAACGTCTCTGCTGCGGCGCTCTTGGAGGGGCTCGAATGGATCGGAATACCTCCAAAAATTCGGCGCTGGGTCGAGGACCTTTGGAGTTGTCGGACGGTATCGGGTGGGTGGGGCCTTTCGACGATGTTAAGAAGGGCACATAGTTTTACCTCAATAGGGGAAGTACTCTCAGCCCTGTTGTGGAATCTAGTGGTCAATAAATACTCTGCATAAATACACAAAATACTTTTCGAAAATTATTTATTTGTTGTTGAGCTCAAGGCCGTTTAAAAATTCCAAAACATAAAATTTTGAACTTTTTTAAAAAAACATTTATTTCGACCTCATTCTGAGGTCATCCTCAGGACTGAAAAAAAAAAAAAATTTCGGAAAATACAAAAAATACTAAAACTTGAGAAGTTTTGCATTCGAAGTTAAGTATAACGTCTCGAATACGATGTTGGTAACACTAAGGGCCATATGTTGGCTATGTGAAGGATCACTGTATTCGGCGAACCTAACCTAACCTAACCTAACCTATTGGACGTCAGGCTTTCGTGAATTTTCTTCTTCTCTTCTTCTTAGTTGGCGCGTAACCGTCTATACGATTCTGGCCGAGTCCAATAAAGCGCGACAGTTGCTTCTGTTCGCGCTATCTGGCGCTAAGTGGAAGTAGCAAGGGAGGCAGCGTCGCTGTCCACCTGATCTTCCCAACGCAGTGAAGGTATCTCTTTTCTTCTGCACCGATTTGGCTCTTCCCAATCAAACGTACTCACCCAAAACTCAACAGGGTATATAACAGTCATTCGCACTCGAATTCTAACTTTTTTTTACTAGTTTAATTTTATATTCTTTACATAAAAACAGCAAAAAACGCGGCAACAATCGCCGACCATTCTAAAATCATCAACCAACAACAACTACTGCGGCGGCAAAGCACTCATAGATCACAATCGCTGAATTGTCGGCAAGTCTTGATCAGTAAAGTCTTTAACCAGTTGGCGATTGGTGTGGCCAGGAGTCGCTCGGTCGCTCGTTTGCTTGCCTGTTGCAACATGTTGCCACCACTTGCTGTTTTTGTCGCTCGATCGCCGTTTGCCGTTAGCACACAAACAACTTTCAAGTCATTTGGGCAAGGTTGTCCTCAATTTAAATTTATTCAATTTCCGTTTATAACATAAAAACGACCTGCTTAACGGTATCTATGGGTAAATATTTGCAGCAAAAGCCAAATGCCAAGCAGCACAACAACGCCGCTTTAGAAGTTGCTACTTTTTTTTTTATAGATTTTCTCTTTAGACGATATTCTAGATAATAGAGTCTTGCAGTCTTTGGCACAAAGAAGTTGTTAGTTTGCGGTTTGTTGCTGGCAAAGATGAGAAAAAGTTTGTTATTTCCATTAAAAGTGCAACTTTCAAGTTCTGGCCGCGCTGCTACGGCTGCTTCGCTGATATTGGCCGCCACATATTTGTATGAAGAAATGATAAGAAAACAATTGCATGCCACTAAAGAAGCTCCCGATTGAATAAACGTGTGTGTGTGTTTGCTTGTTTGTTTGTTGTTGTATTTTTGTGATCGTCATGGTCTGCGCTTGTCACTTCTTTTGGTGCATTTGAACCAAAGAGAACAGAAATGCATTATGCAGAATAGAAAGTGAACACCACAAAAGTGCATTGGCGGCGCGCAGCTGAAAAAGAAAAAGCAACAACAACAGCAGCAAAAAGCAAAAGCAACCACAACAGAAGCAAAAAGCAAAAGCAACAAAAAGCAAAATCAACAACATCAGCAGCAAAGAGCAAAAGCAAGAACAGCATCAATGACAACAACTGTACAACGAACTTTTTCTTTCAATTGTGAGCAGCAAAAAAAACGACTTTGAGTGCATGCCGGCTTTCTTTAGGTTTTTACACAAACAAAACAAAAGAAGCTAATCAAACAATACGAATAAAAAAAACGAAGGTGAAAAAATTGACTCCAGATTTTGACGCGTCCGTCTGTCTGTTAGTTTGAAATTTCGATTAGGCACTTCGAGTGAATGGATTTAGTTTTTCCGTGCTTTAAGTTGTTAAGTTTTAGGTTTCACGTCAAATTATACATTCGTATGCATTTATATTTATGTACGTTTGCATTTTTTATCATCAAGGAAAATGGTAAATTTACGATTCTTTCAATGTTGGGGAATCTCTGTGAGTGACTTTTTTTGCTTTTAAAATGTGACCGCTTTCATTTTTCGACATCAGCACAGAAGACGAAAACCAGAACAATGAAAACGAAACGCGAAGAAAAACCAGAGGATTTGACCTTTTTAAACGGCCGAAAAGCTTCAAAAAAATCAACAATTATTAAAAAAACTGGCCGAAAAGAACAATATTAAACAATAAAAATTAAATACTTAGATTAAAATAAAATTAACCAAAAAATTAAATAACTAAAATAAACCCAAATTTAGTTAGAATAAACAAGCCAGCAGTACTCAAGGTAAAGTGGTGCATATTAAGTAGAATAGTCAGTATGAAAAATGCCCTGAAACTGGGTTAAAAAATCATTAAGTGAAGACATCAGGGATATTGAATTTTTCTTCTCTGAAGGCGCTATGGACATACGGAAACTCTCCCTTCTCGTTCGGCAGTTTTTAGGTAGCTGATTTTCAACGCCACCTCTATATAAAAACGAAAGGGAAGGTTCAGATTCATCTCTACTAAATATTCAGTAGGGAATATGTGCTGTTTTCCAGCTGATCAACACTGAGGAGAAACTGAATCAAGGAAATTGTTTTCTAACAAAACGCGCCAGTCATCTCTGTTTCATGATAGCCGGAACCAGAAAGACCAAGTGAGGCCAAGTCATTCTCCACCTGATCATTAAGTACAGTGGAGGCTCTCCTCTTCCCATGCTGCCACCCACTTCCAGATAGGAATACTTCTAAGACTCAGCATCTTCATTTCGCATAACATGAGATAGCCAGCGTACACGGAAAGAAATTTGTATACCTGAATCAAGAAAAATGTTTTCTTGAACTCAATTTAGAAAATTTTTAGAGAAATAAGAAAAAGCTAGTAAACCCGGCCACGCGATGCTGTGGATTTCAATTACACTGTGCGACAATTTGAGGGCGGAAGACCACTTATTGCTACATTTGAAAATTTTTGGTATACCTTCATAGTTACTGGTTAATTTTTATTATTATTATTATTATTATTTTTATTATTATTATTTTTATTATTATTACTAGCTGACCCGGCAGACGTTGTTCTGCTAAAATTTATTCCCATGAAGCCTAAAGAAAAGTCTTTGATTACCGTATTGCTAACTATTATCTTAGAGTCCATCTTAATGACTACATAATGATAACAAAAAATTTTCTATTCTCTGAATAAATATATATTCGCCGCGACAAACCTACTTCCCCCGATCCCTATCTCTATCTCAATCCCTATCTCTATTTCGGTCTCAATCTTAATCTCAATCTCAATCTTTATCCCTATCACCATCCCTATCCCTATCCCTATCCCTATCCCTATCCTTATCCTTATCCTTATTCTTATCCCTATCCCTATCTCTATCCCTATCCCTACCCTTTCCCTATCCTTATCCCTATCCCTATCCCTATCTCTATCTCTATCTCTATCTCTATCTCTATCTCTACCTCTATCTCTATCTCTATCTCTATCTCTATCTCTATCTCTATCTCTATCTCTATCTCTATCCCTATCCCTATCCCTATCCCCATCCCTATCCCTATCCGTATCCCTATCCCTATCCCCATCCCTATCCCCATCCCTATCAATATCCCTATCCCTATCCCCATCCCTATCCTTATCCTTATCCCTATATCTATCCCTATCCCTACCCCTATCCATATAGCTACCTACCTTTACCTTACTGGGACCGTCGATCACCATCCGGGCCCACTACTTTAGCCATCTCTGGGAAACAGCCTTAGAAATCACAATGACAATAGCTGTATGTGGAAGCCTGCTCAACGCTTTTCATTTGCTACCAATATTGCCCAGAAACTTTCCAGGGTCACTCGGTCCCACGTTTTAACCCATATCTGGGAACCCGGCCTAGGTATCGCAATGAAAATAACTTTATGTTGAAGGCCTGTTCAACACCTTTCATTTGATACCAATATTAGTCGAAGACTTGCTGGATCGATCTGGGTCTTCATTTAGGCCTGTATTCCGAGAAGCTTCCTTTTTTTCGAAATTCTATATACCCTACTATGTGCACTAACACCACATGAATCTACTGTGAATATTTCATAAAGAACATCCACAGATGCACACATACACACATACACACCGATTTTTCCAATTTTCGGACTTTTCCGGAGAGATTTTCCAAAATTTTCTTCCGTACGAACCATCTCCTCGAGAATACGAACAACTGACAAAAAATTTTACAGAAATCGGCCCAGCCGTTCTCATCTGATGAGGTTAGTAACATTTTTTACACCATTTTTATATATATAGATTTTTATTATTGTTATTATTATTATTATTATTATTATTATTATTATTATTATTATTATTATTATTATTATTATTATTATTATTATTATTATTATTATTATTATTATTATGATTATTATTATTATTATTATTATGATTATTATTATTATTTATTGAATTTCTCCTTATCGGGTACAGGTTATTTACTTTGGAGACCTTAGCCTAAAACAAAGTATATAGGAACATTAAATATTGATATACGTATATAAATATTCAACTGATGAACTTTCTGGTAATGTGACAGGTATCAATGATGACTGACTTCTGCATGGTATCGATAACGTTTTCTCGCAATCCAAGGATGTTGATATTTGTACACAACTGCTTGTCGATTATACCTTCAGCACTTATTATAACTGGTATAATTTGTATTGACGTAAGATTCCAGTTTCTTTTAATTTCAATTTCTAGTTCAGCATATCTGCTTATTTTCTCGGCGTATGTACGACTCATGTTTTTCGTGGCCGGAACTGCAACATCAATGAGGTAGGCCTTTCTTTCTTTTTTATCGACGATTGTTATATCAGGGCGGTTATGGAGCCTAGTGTGGTCTGAGTGTATTGTCCTATCATAGTAGATCTTTGCCTTTTCATTTTCTATAACTGGTTGTGGAGTATACCTGTAGTAGGGTAGTTCTTCAACTTCAATCTCAAATTTACTGAGGAGATTTTTGTGGAGGATCTTAACCACATTGTTGTGTCTTCGTGTGTACTCATTTTGCGCCATATTCCTACATCCTGATATTATGTGGTCAATGGTTTCAGTTTGACTCATACATCTTCTGCAGGTATCATCAGTGACATTCGGGTCTTTCATGACAGTCTTTCTGTAGTTTTTTGTTGGGATTACTTGGTCTTGTATAGCGATCATAAAGGCTTCGGTCTCAGCAAACAAGTTTCCATTCAGCAGCCATTTGTTTGACCTTAATTTGTCAACATTATCGGCGTTAATGGATCTGTAGAATCGACCATGTATAGGTTTTATTGACCATTTTTGTTCCCTTGATGTTTTATCTTCTGCTTTTCGGGTGAAACTTCCGCTCAGATTAAGGGGTGTTAAGTTCGCGTCTGCTGCGATAATTGTTCTTATTAATCGCGATGTGTCAGATTTGAGATGGAAGTACCTCCGGAGGGATTCTATTTGATTATCATGAAGGGTTTGGAGATCAACTAGACCTCTCCCACCCTCTATCCTTGAGGCTATCATTCTTTCGCAGCATGACTTGGGATGATGGAATTTATGGTTCTTGAGCATTGTTCTGATGGTTCTTTGTAGCGATTGTATATCAGTTACTGTCCATGCGATAATACCGAAGCTATACAGGAGGACAGGTACTGCGTATGTATTTATGGCTTTGATTAGGTTTTTATACCTTTCATGAGAATGAAATGGTATTATAACTTAGTGCCAAAAAATTTTTGTCGAAAGTACCAGAAGGAAGCGTGGGGGACCCACCAAAATATATACCGATATGATCAGAATCACGAGCTGAGTCGATTAAGCCATGTCCGTCTGTCCGTCCGTCCGTCTGTGTGAACGCAAACTAGTCCCTCAGTTTTTGAGATATCTGAATGAAATTCGGAATACAGGTATGTTGTTATATGCAGCTGATCATTTGTCGGAACCGGCCGAATCGGACCACTATAACATATAGAAAACAACCGATTATTCAGATATACATGAAATTTTTGGAAGTAATTTGTGCATAACTTCCCCATTTAAACAGCTAAGGACATGAAACTTTGAAGTAGACGTGCCCATTTTGGCCCAAACAAGGTAACCGAAAATTGTCTAGATCGGACCACTATAACATATAGTTCCACAACATCCGATTATTCAGATATACACATTTTGGTGTATAACTCCCCCATTTTAACAGCTAACGGCGTGAAATTTTGAAGTATTTGTACCCATATGGGCCCAAACAGGGTTACCGAAAATTGTCAAGATCGGACCACTATAACATATAGCTCCCATACAACCGATTGTTCAGATATGGACATTTTGGTGTATACCTCCTCCATTTTAACAGCTAACGGCGTGAAATTTTGAAGTATTTGTACCCATATGGGCCCATACGGGATTACCGAAAATTGTCAAGATCGGACCACTATAACATATAGCTCCCATACAACCGATTGTTCAGATATGCACATTTTGGTGTATAACTCCTCCATTTTAACAGCTAACGGTGTGAAATTTTGAAGTATTTGTACACATATGGGCCCAAACGGGATTACCGAAAATTGTTAAGATCGGACCACTATAACATATAGCTTCCCTACAACCGATTGTTCAGATATGGACATATTGGTGTATAACTCCTCCATTTTAACAGCTAACGGCGTGAAATTTTGAAGTATTTGTACCCATATGGGCCCAAACGGGATTACCGAAAATTGTCAAGATCGGACCACTATAACATATAGCTCCCATACAACCGATTGTTCAGATATGGACATTTTGGTGTATAACTCCTCCATTTTAACAGCTAACGGTGTGAAATTTTGAAGTATTTGTACACATATGGGCCCAAACAGGGTTACCGAAAATTGTCAAGATCGGACCACTATAACATATAGCTCCCATACAACCGATTGTTCAGATATGGACATTTTGGTGTATAACTCCTCCATTTTAACAGCTAACGGCGTGAAATTTTGAAGTATTTGTACCCATATGGGCCCATACGGGATTACCGAAAATTGTCAAGATCGGACCACTATAACATATAGCTCCCATACAACCGATTGTTCAGATATGCACATTTTGGTGTATAACTCCTCCATTTTAACAGCTAACGGTGTGAAATTTTGAAGTATTTGTACACATATGGGCCCAAACGGGATTACCGAAAATTGTTAAGATCGGACCACTATAACATATAGCTTCCCTACAACCGATTGTTCAGATATGGACATATTGGTGTATAACTCCTCCATTTTAACAGCTAACGGCGTGAAATTTTGAAGTATTTGTACCCATATGGGCCCAAACGGGATTACCGAAAATTGTCAAGATCGGACCACTATAACATATAGCTCCCATACAACCGATTGTTCAGATATGGACATTTTGGTGTATAACTCCTCCATTTTAACAGCTAACGGTGTGAAATTTTGAAGTATTTGTACACATATGGGCCCAAACAGGGTTACCGAAAATTGTCAAGATCGGACCACTATAACATATAGCTCCCATACAACCGATTGTTCAGATATGTACATTTTGGTGTATAACTCCTCCATTTTAACAGCTAACGGCGTGAAATTTTGAAGTATTTGTACCCATATGGGCCCAAACGGGATTACCGAAAATTGTCAAGATCGGACCACTATAACATATAGCTCCCATACAACCGATTGTTCAGATATGCACATTTTGGTGTATAACTCCTCCATTTAAATAGTAAAGACACCATTTTTTCTAATAAATCTTTCCATAAATAACCCACAGAATTAAAATTATAAATTAAACTTAATCCGGCTATGTACATACATAGGTAACTTTTCATTTCCCCACTCATGAAAGGTATGAAGTCTTCGGTACGGCCGAAGACAGCCGCGCTTTTACTTGTTACCATTTAGGTTTGCTTTCACTATTTTGTGTATACGTGATTTGAATTCCCTAATAAGATTATGTTTTACTTTTTTCTTCACGATACGCTTATTTTGTGCCATACCTAAGTACTTATATATATCTCCTTCCTCCATTTGTTCGATATTTTCAGTGTATCTGACGGTGTCTTCATTAGCTTCAATTTTTCCCTTAATTATATGTATTCTTTTGCACTTTTCTAGCCCAAATTTCATGTGGATGTCCTTGCTGAACATTGATACAATTTGTACAAGATGGTCTAAGCTCTTTCGCGTCGATGCATATATCTTCAGGTCATCCATGTATAGCAGGTGACTCAGAACTTCTTCTCTGTTGGGGTCTCCTTTTATTTTGTATCCATATTTACTAGTTCTCAATAAGTTACTAAGCGGGTTGAGTGCAATGCAAAACCATAAGGCAGACAGACAGCCTTGGAAGATTCCACATTTTATGTTAATGTTTGAGGTTTTAACCATCCCTGTGTCCGTGGGTATTTGAATATTAGTTCGCCAATGTTGCATATTGTATGTTAGAAATTCAATTATTTTTGGGTTTATCTTGTAAATGTGCAGAACTTCTATTAACCAGCTGTGTGGCACACTGTCGAATGCTTTTTGATAATCTATATAGCATGCATTTAAGTTTCTAGAATTGCTGACAGTTTGTTCTAGTATAATTTGATCAATCGTTAGTTGTTCCTTACATCCTTTAGCATGCTTGCTGCATCCTTTTTGCTCTTCACAGATTATATTATTTTGCGTTAAGTGGTCATTTATGGCGTAGTTAAGGCAAGCTGTCATAATTTTGTAGATAGTAGGGAGACAAGTGATAGGCCGTCCATTTGCAGGATTCCCCCTGAATCCTTTGTCCTTTGGAAGTAGATACGTGACACCACTCGTGAGGTATCTTGGAAATTTGCTTGGATTTTGGATGCAATCATTTAAGAGTTCTGTAAGCTTTTGATGTATTGCTGGGAATCTTTTGAACCAGAAATTTTGCACTTTATCTGGACCCGGTGCTTTCCAGTTGTGTGTCTTTGCGATTACGCCCTTAACTTCCTCACATGTAAGGTAGTTTTTTGTCATTTCCTCCAGCTGCTGGTATCTCCTTCTCTCCTCGTTAATCCATTTTGCATGGATATTGTGGTTTACTTGATTCGACCATATAGACGACCAGTATCTTTCCGCATCTTCCTTATCCACATAGTTATCCTCTGCAGGGCTTGCTGATGTTGTCCTCCTTAATCCTCTATAGAAGCTTTTCTCATTTTTATAGAATTTCTTGTTATTTTCACGTCTTTTATTGGATAGTTTGTACTTTCTTTGCCTTGCTATTTGAACATTCAGTTTTTGCTTAATAGTATCCCTGGTTAGTATTGCATTGTAATTATTTTCTTCATATTTCGAGTGTTTGTGGTGTTTCTGGTATAGTTTCTGTATTTTATTTTTTAATCTCCTGCTCTTGTTACCTGCTATGTAACTATTTATTCGTTCTAGATCACTTCTTAAATTTTTGACGTTATTCTCAGCTCTTTGGATTACTTTGTTTTTGATGGGGTCCTTCCTTATTCTACTATTGCACATATAATTAATCTTATATCCCATTTTAATTGCGGTTGTTACAGCTGCTGTGTAGACCAGCGTGTGTAGGTCTTCCAGCTTTCTAATTTGTTCAACTCGTCTAGCGATAATTTCATTATCTACATATTTTATAATTAAGCTGAGCTTTTGACTAGAGTTCATTTTAGGTATTGTGGGTCTCATAAGTGGGTTTATATTTGAGTATATCTCAAACTGTTCTTGAAATTCGTTGCCGATGTCTGCAGACTGGTTACCTACAAGCAGGTCAGCTGCTGTTTCTGCTTGCTGTGTCACGTTTTCTTGGGTTTCGTTGTTCACATCTGCAGCGGGCTCATCACTGAGTGTGTGAGATTCATGATCTCGATAACGGTTTATTGGCTCAGCTACCGTGGACTCCTTGATTACATTTCGTATACTTTCTGGGATCAAATTATTCCTGTAAATTGAACGAATTTGGTCCGCTAGACGTTGCTCTGATACATCGAAGTCAGGGTGTTGTGCTACAAAAATTCTTCGGAGTTGTGTTCGATATCCTGTCAGGTTTGATTCTTGATTAGTTACGGTGTAGTATGCGCGGAGGAGGTTTTCGTTTATTTCGTTTGTCCATTTTCTGCGCTGTCGTGGTCTTCCAACTGCTGTGAGAGCTACATCGGTGTGTGCATGCTGTTCACGTACAGTGTGATTAGTGTTTCTATTATTTCTGTTCTGTGGCTCACTTATCACATTTGACCCAGATACCAAGCCAAATGCGCGGGACTTGTCAGGCGATCCCGACGCGATGGGGGTATCCGAAGTCCCCAAATTATTACTCTGAGTTGTATCTATTTCCATTTTAAATTTACCATTTTATACCTTCTTGTTGTTAAGGCCGCTTCTAATTTGAAGGACAGACGCCCACCTTTATGCTGTCTGGCTGCCAGTTTAGGATAAAGGGTTTGGATGTTGTTTGGTCCGCGGGTGGTATTTAATTTCCCACCTACCCGGTATATCTATCGGGCATTCCCCTATCCGCCAACTGGGGACGCGCCCTCTAGGGATACAACAGCCCCCCGAGGGTTATTATTATTATTATTATTATTATTATTATTATTATTATTATTATTATTATTATTACTATTATTATTTTTATTATTATTATTATTATTATTATTATTATTATTATTATTATTATTATTATTATTATTATTATTATTATTATTATTATTATTATTATTATTATTATTATTATTATTATTATTACTATTATTATTTTTATTATTATTATTATTATTATTATTATTATTATGTGGCCGCTGTGGTGCAGTGGGTAGAGTGCTCGCCTGCTATGCCAGAGGTCTCGGGTTCAAACCACGGTCCGAGCCAAACAAATTTTTCTAATTAGTAAAAATCCAATTATTGGGTTTTTTAAGAGCAGCGGTCACCTCTCGGCAGTGGGCGGCATACCCTCCGAGAGTATTTCTGCCATGAAAAAGCTTCTCACAAAAAATGCATTCGCCGTTCGGAGCCGGCATAAAACTGTAGGTCCACCCAATTAGTAGGAAAAACAAAAAGGAGCACACCTCGAATTGGGAGAGAAGCTCGGCCATAAAACTCGTCAGAGTTATAATAGCGCCATTGTATTATTATTATAATATTATTATTATTATTATTATTATTATTATTATTATTATTATTAAAAAAACGACCTCCAAAGGCCATTTGGCGCGCTCCTCTTTTTCTTTCTAGTTCTCTTTCTCTTCCCCCTTCCCCTTTCCCCTTTATTTGTACTTTCTTTTCCCTTTATCCATTTTATTTTCCGTATTCTTTGCTTTTTCGCTTCCTTTCCTTCGCCATATCCGTTCCTTTCCTTTTATTACCCATCTTCGGTGCTAGGCCTTGCATGACTCTTCAATTTTAAAAATGAGACAAACTTTAGCTTAAAAATGGATTTTTGAACAGGTGGCAACCCTTTTTGTAAAAATTTTATGAAATTACCCATTATCAGATCAAGGCCTTTCATATGACACCTCAAATTTAAAAATCAAGCAAACTATAGCGTAAAACTTAATTTTTGAACGGATAGCAACCCTTTTTGTAAATTTTTTATTAAATTACTCAATATCATATGGTACCAAAAATTTTAAAATCAAACAAACTATACAGGAAAATTAAATTTTCAAACAGCTGGCAACCCTTTTCAAAAAAATTAAACCTTCCTGCACATCTACAGGTCATGCCCTTTCATTGGACACCACATTCTCAAAAATCGGTATAACGGTGTAAAAGTTATGGTGCGTACAAAAAATCGCTTATCGTAATATATATAAAGATGGCTTAATTATTACTAGAATTAAGAAATTGAGTTTTCCAAAAATTATATAATTATTTTCTTATTCAAGAACACTAACAAAATCTATAGAAAAAAAATGTTTAAATAAATAAGAAAATCTTTTCTTAAATTTACTTAAATGAAGAAAATCTTTTTATTAATATCAAGAATAATTTAAGAAAATTTAGTTTCAATGAATTGTAACAAAAAACTACAAAAAAAAAAATTAAAAATAAATAAGAAAACCTTTTCTTGCTGAATTTGCATTGCCAAAGTTACTTGTTTTTTTTTTTCATTTGCCATCAGCTTTATATATTTCTGCGATTTTCAGATATTTAGTGAAGCATTTGGTATAACGAGTTCACTATTTGCATCTTCATTTATATTAAATGAAATATTGTCATTTGATCGAACAAGTCCTAGCAAAATACTAGTTGGCTAATTATGCTTTTCTGATTCCTCATGATTATTTTTAATTTTCCTACGTATACTAAGTTTAAAAAATATTTATGTACATAACTTAAGTAAATATTTTCTTATTTACATCAGCTCGTATAAGAAAATATGTATTTACTTGCAACAAGAAATCTAATACCTTTAAACGAGCAATTCTTGTATATATATATATATATATAATCAGGATCTCGAAAACGGCTCCAACGATTTTCATGAAATTTGGTATGCAGAGAGCTTCGGAGGTGAACTCTCGAAAAATATATTTTTTTTTCTAACTTTTATCCCGGGTCCCGAGATATGGGTCAAAACGTGGACCCGGATGACCCTCGAATGTCTCTGAGCGATATGGGTATCAAATGAAAGGTATTGATGAGGACTTCAACATAGAACTCTTATAATTGTGATCCCTAGGCCGGGTCCAGAGATATGGGTCAAAACGTGGACCCGGATGAGCCTCGAATGTCTCTGAGCGATATGGGTATCAAATGAAAGGTCTTGATGAGGACTTCAACATAGAGCTCTTTTAATTATGGTGCCTAGGCCGGGTCCAGATATATGGGTCAAAACGTGGACCCGGATGATCCTCGAATGTTTCTGAGCGATATGGTTATCAAATGAAAGATCTTGATGAGGACTTCAACATAGAACTATTTTAATTGTGGTGCCTAGGCCGGGTCCCCAGATATGGGTCGAAACGTGGACCCGGATGACCCTCGAATATCTCTGAGCGATATGGGTATCAAATGAAAGGTCTTGATGAGGACTTCAACATAGAACTCTTTCAATTGTGATGCCTAGGCCGGGTCCCCAGGTATGGGTCAAAACGTGGACCCGGATGAGTCTCGAATGTTTCTGAGCGATATGGTTATCAAATGAAAGGTCTTGATGAGGACTTCAACATAGAACTCTTTCAATTGTGATGCCTAGGCCGGGTCCCCAGATATGGGTCAAAACGTGGACCCGAATGAGCCTCGAATGTCTCTGAGATATATTAGTATCAAATGAAAGGTTTTGAGGAGGACTTCAACATAGAACTCTTTTAATTGTAGTGCCTAGGCCGGTCCCCAGAAATGGATCGAAACGTGGACCCGGATGACCCTCGAATATCTCTGAGCGATATGGGTATCAAATGAAAGGTCTTGATGAGGACTTCAACATAGAACTCTTTTAATTGTGATGCCTAGGCCGGGTCCCGAGATATGGGTCAAAATGTGGACCCGGATGAGCCTAGAATGTCTGTGAGCGATATGGGTATCAAATAAAAGGTCTTGATGAGGACTTCGACATAGAACTATTTTAATTGTAATGCCTAGGACGGGTCCTCGGATATGGGACAAAACGTGGACCCGGTTGACCCTCGAATGTTTTTGGGCGAAACTGGTATCAAATTAAAGGTGTTAATGGGGACTTGAACATAGATGACTCCGAAAATTGGGAATCATGGCTTCAATATAGAGATCTCTTCGATATAATGCTGAACCTGGTTCCCTAAGTAAAGGGAACATGAAAAGAAAAAAGAAAGTCGAATGGAATGGAATGGGAATGGGAAAGGGAGAAGGGAGAGGAAACCAATATAGAATGGGAGAGGGGAATGGAGAACGAATAGGAGGGTGAGAGAAAACGAGGGGTTAGGGAGAGCGATAGGGAAAGGAAAGGGAAAAGGAAACGGAGATGAAAGATAAAGAGAAAAGAAAAAGAAGAGATGAGGGAGAAGGACGTGAAGAGGTAGAGGTATCACGGCCAAGCGAGTCGGAATTACCTTAGTTCTGGATCTCAATAATGGCTTTAACAATTTTCATGAAATTTAGTATACAAGGGGTCTCGGGCGCAATCTTCTGAAAATTTTAATTTTTCCACTAATTTGTTTATTTTAACTTTTTATTTCGCTTGCGAGGATCTGCGAAAAAATGGCAGCCCGAGATAAGCTCGGTCATCCAGGTACTTTATTTTTTAATTATTTATTTCCAAAAACAAGAAAAGCGCACTTCTTGTAAATAAATGTTTTCTTTGATGATTTATTTAAAATCCAATTTTACTTGAAGCACGAAAATGTTTTCTTATTTATTTAAAATCCAATTTTCTTGGATTTTCTTGATATTAAGAAATTATGTTCTAAGTTCAAAATCAAGTCTAATTTTATCTTGGCATTGATTCTAGTAAAGAATTCTTTCCGTGTAGACGTTGAGTTTTTATTCGATACACACCGTAGGTACTTATATCAGGGCGATTACGATGGACGATTTGTTGAGCGTTTTTTTTTTTTTTTTGTTCAACGAGAGAGGACCTCACATTTCATTTGGTTACTTAATCCGAAGTAGAATTAAAATTTTTACAATAACTAAGTTAAATTTTGGAGATCTTGGAGAGCGAATTACTGCTCACAACTCTGCAGATTAGCTTAACCAACTTAATAAGTAAAATTGGTCGAGCTCAATCTACGTGAATGTAAATAAATAAATAAAAACATACTGTTAAATCTGTGTCATGATACGCACACACATTTTATGATAAAATACCATAAAAAACGTTGCTAAATTCTCCTTTTTTATTTCTTTCTATTTGCAGGTAAGCGTAACATCTTCTTGTATACATGAATATAATGGTGATGAACATAAACAAATCAGAAAAAACGGGTCAAATACGTATGTAATCGTTAATGTATATATTTATGTATCTAAATATGTACATACATATGTATGCATTCTCTAAAATCTGGCATACCGAAATATTTTCACTTAACAATTCGAGATTGAACTGAATTGCCTTCGAGGAGGATGCTGGAGTCATCATAAAAACATTTTTTTTTCTTGTTACCGAACATCCCAACTTCTTCTTCCTCGTAGCCCAGATGACGAAAGCGAAGCAAACAAATCAACAAAAATGGCGAAAACTGAAATTATAATAAAAAAAATTTTAATTGAAGCCTTCTTTCGTGTGGCATAGCAATTGGGGCGATACATACGGCCGTCAGACATTTGTACATGCTTCATATGAATATATCTATTTAAGTATATACCCTCCAGTAACTGTTGATTTTTTATTATTATCACACATTATCCACAATTATCATCCACAACAATAATATCACAGCATACATGTGTAGCATATCGACCACGTCCACACATTCCCACAAGTCCAAAGACGTGCCATTTCAGTTGCAGCATCTCTGCGCTTTTATTTATCTCTTTAGTGAAATTTAATTTAATTTAATTCAGTCGAGTTGAATTGAATTGAGTCGAGTCAAGGGTTTCTAACTACATTTTTATTTGTCGAATTAAATACCTACTTGTTGTATAAAAGTGTAATAATAACAATAACAACAAGCAAAAACTCGGGTGAGAACTACAATTTTATACCCAACTGCAAGCTTTAGTGAGATGGGATAAAAAAATCACAGATTATCCAATTTCTTTTTGTTTTAAATAGTAGCCTGTGGTCGAAAATTCGATCAATTAGACTGTGCGACAATTTGAGGGTGAGAAGACCGCTACTCATATAGTCAACCTTCAAAACCCTTTTGCCATGTTTGCAAAATTTTTTTTTTGCATTTTTAATTTTAAAATTGTTAAACAGGTGGCAACCCGTTTTGTTATAATTATAATAAATTACTCATTTTCAAGTCAAGCCCTTTCATATGGCACCTGGAATTTAAAAATCAAACTATACTAGAAAATTTAATTTTTAACAGATGGCAACTCTTTTTGTATAAATTATAATAAATTACTCATTTTCAGGTCAAGCCCTTTCATATGGCACCTGGAATTTAAAAATCAAAATATACTAGAAAATTAAATTTTTACAGGAGGCAACCCTTTTTGTATAAATTATAATAAATTACTAATTTTCAGGTCAAGTCCCTTCATATGGCACCTGAAATTTAAAAATCAAACTATACCAGAAAATTAAATTTTTAACAGGTGGCAACCATTTTTGTATAACTTATAAAAAATTACTCATTTTCAAGTCAAGCCCTTTCATGTGGCACCTGAAATTTAAAAATTAAAGTATTTATACCAAAAAATTAAAGTTTTAACAGGTGGCAACCCGTTTTGTTAAAATTATAATAAATTACTCATTTTCAGGTCAAGCCCCTTCATATGGCACCTGAAATTTAAAAATCAAACTATACCAAAAAATTAAAGTTTTAACAGGTGGCAACCCGTTTTGTTAAAATTATAATAAATTACTCATTTTCAGGTCAAGCCCTTTCATATGGCACCTCAAATTTAAACATCAAACAAAATATACCGGAAAATTAAACTTTTGAACATGTGGCAACCCTTTCAAATATGTAAACCTTTCTGCACATCTAAAGGTCAAGCCCTCACCTTTGACACCCAATTTTTGAAAATCGGTATAACAGTGTAAATGTTATGACTTGAACAAAAAAATCCTCGTGTATTATATTCCCGCATCTCGTGTTTTAAAAAATTATCGCAGCTGGGTATAGCGGCATGCGTGTCATAAGTACCTAAAGCCACAAACTCATATAGCTGCATATGTGTTGGCACTCTTTCTCTTATTGAATTATAGCTTTATTTATTTATTTGATCAGTGAATTAACGGAGGCGGTTCCAAGTGTCTGTTCATGAAAAATTGTTTGCCACTCGTATATTCGGGCATTATTTAATATTAAGTTTGGTGTGTCTGTATGTACATACATATGTAAGTATATGTTACATGTTTGTACAGATGTTTTATAATTTTTTACACGAGACTTTCAGCATTACAACAAGAGCGCTTAAAGCGCATGTGTAGCAATATTTTGAACGCTTATAGGCATATTATTTTCGATTTGTGTAAACTTATACACACCTTTGATTAACATTTTTGTTTTTGTTATTTTTTCGTCATCTTGAATATACGGTTACCAAATTTCAACCTTAGGTATATGCTATATCATTTATCAAGCTTAGATATGTATGTATGTATGTCTGTATGTATGGATGTGATTTTAATTATAGAAAAACATATGCAGGAGTTTTTCGTGATGTATGTAAATGCATACATATGTACATATGTACATACATACATACATAAATATCTACTATGCATTTTTATTTCATTTTTTTTAATTTTTAATTTTTTTTTTATTTTTTTTTCATTTGTTTGTTTTTTATTTTATTTTATTTTTTTATATTTTCTTATTTGTTTCTTGCTTATTTATATTTTCGTTTTTTTTTTAGTTTTTTTTAGTTTTTTTTTAGTTTTTTTTAGTTTTTTTGTTTTTTTTTTTTGTTTTTTTTTTATTTTATTTTTTATTTTATTTTTTATTTTTTACTTTTTATTTTCCTTTTCTTTCTTTCTTTTTTGCCTATATAAACCGTTACATTATGTTATGATATTAACTGCGCACATGCCCACATATTGCTTAATGAATAGTGCAACAAACAGTTTTGTTGATTAATGATAGAATGGATCCTCTTGAGAAACGTCAGTCAAAAAGTTATTGTATTTACATTTATTATACATAAAGCAAGCGTTTTTCTTTAGCTTGGGTTACACCTCTCAGTGTCACTTTGACTGGCGGTTGACGGAAAAAGCATCCTCATCATTAAGTGAAGTGTTGGCCAATTATGTAACTGAATTTCGACATAACCTAAAAATAATATATGCCCATAATATTGTTCAAACTACTTATTACTTGCATATTTATCATGCCTTTTTTTATATATATTTTTTTAACTTTTTATGAGAAGCAAAGTCTTATTGTGTTGAAATATGTTGTTTTATTTCAATTAGTGTATTTATAAATACATACACATATGCTTTGGCCTATCTTTGTCACACATTTGTCGTTTTATAAATTTTCTGAATAATTCTTTTAAATTAAAGAATTTGTCTCTCGTGAATAAGCAAAAATATTTTTTCTCGCTAAATTGCCTACATTCCTATTGTGCAACCATCTATAGCCTAACACAGCAGCGAACTTCCCAGGCATAAGCATTAATGCATTCAGTTAAACAATCTGAATGATCTTGCCTATGAAGCGTGAAAGTCGGGGTTGATTTTAATTTAATTGTGCAATCGCCCAATGATAACACTGCTCTACAGCCAAAAAATACTCTGAACGCGACCATCCTTTCTATATGTAAAATCGGTCGCTGATTCCGAAAATCGGGTTCATTTTTAATTCTATGGGAAGGTTTTTGAGATATCGGTAATTTACCGTTATTTGGCCAATGGGTCCACTTAATCCTGTATATCTCTTTAACACAGTGAGTTATCTTCCTTACGGTGACACCAAACGAAAGAAAATTAAATTTCCTTTTCACGGCTGCTATAACATTTTTCCCTAACTCTTATAGTTTCTGAAATACTGACGATTCAATTTGAATTTTTTCGATTTTTTACGATTTTTTGAAGAAAAAATTGACTTTCTCAGGCAATATCTTTAAAACCAATGTTTTCACCTTCGGTTTTACTCCTTTTCGTGAAGCTCCATTCTATTACCAAAAAAATAAGCTATCAACGATGAAAATCCATTGTAAAATGGAAAAGTTATAGGCGATCAAGTAAATACAGCCAGGTCGCGCAATGCCTCTGCACGCGTACATTCTATGCATAATGTACCAATACCTACACATCTGCAGTAGCAGCACATTGGCAGCGCAGTAGATACAAGCCCATTTACGGGTATAACATGCATAGAATATACCCGTGCAGAGGCATTGCGCGACTTGGCTGTATTTACTTGATCGCCTATAACTTTTCCATTTTACAATGGATTGTCATCGTTGATAGCTTATTTTTTTGGTAATAGAATGGAGCTTCACGAAAAGGAGTAAAACCGAAGGTGAATACATTGGTTTTAAAGATATTGCCTGACAAAGTCAATTTTTTCTTCAAAAAATCGTAAAAAATCGAAAAAATTCAAATTTAATCGTCAATATTTCAGAAACTATAAGAGAGAAAAATGTTATAGGAGCCATGAAAAGGAAATTTAATTTTCTCACTGTGTTAAAGAGATATACAGGATTAAGTGGACCCATTGGCCAAAGGAAGATAACTCACTGTGTTAAAGAGATATACTGGATTAAGTGGAGCCATTGGCCAAATAACGGTAATTTGCCGATATCTCAAAAACCTTCCCATAGAATTAAAAATGAACCCGATTTTCGGAATCAGCGACTGATTTTACATATAGAAAGGATTAGAGCTGCAAAACTATCGATGGCACTATCGATAGTATCGATAGTTTTTTTTTTGTGTCACTATCGATAGTTTTTTTTCCACTATCGATGGTTATCTCTATTCATTCTTGTAGTTTTGTCCCAAGAGAAGAATACTGAATGTTAGGGAGGAGTTGGATTTCGATATCAAATTGGTCAAATTAATACCCCAGCGGGTTAGGGGGCTTAGAATATACACTTCTAACGATATATAACTTGTAGCAATTGAACCACACCTCGCTAAATGACATCTGGTCAATGTCAAAATTTTTAATTTTTTCCGATTTTTGAAAGTTTTGATTTTCAAATTAAGTATTTTATAAAAACTTGTAAAAATCAGAAAAGTTTTATTTTTTTTTAAAATTAGACCGTTTAATTGTTAACGTAATATCAAAGATATCTGATCAAAACATTATTTTTAGCGATTTCTTTCATGTGAAACAAAAAGGATATTTTATGGACGAAAAACTCGGTTATATGATTCATCCGTGTATAGGGCGTCGTTTTACAACTTTTTTTTGCAAAACACTATAGACTTCTTGCGCGACCTTAAACTTCTCACATTCAATGATACTGCCTTTAAAATAAGAAACAATTTGCTCGCACAGCTAAATTCAATAAAGGTGCAAAACACGGTAACTCGCATGGAACATGGTGCAAGGTTTCCAATATATTAGCTGCGGAATGATTTGTATCTGACAGCAGCTTTTGTGTCTACAGTACAGCTACTTGCAATTTGAAATCTTCTGATAAAAAATGACAAGCAATAGTTAAGTAATTTTCATTATACCTTTTTTTGCTTGGTTTTCCGACGGGGTAGGAATGTGATGTATTGTGGAACGATTTTTTCACAAGGGATGACGAAAAATCGTTCCACAATACATAAGTATCTATATCTTTAGCTTAAGGGCCGTTTACTCAACCTCTGATTAACGCTAACCCTATGAGAGGGTGAAGTCACAAACTAATTTTATCTTTTGTCTATACACGGATGAGTCATCTAACCGAGTTTTTCGTCCATAAAATATCCTTTTTGTTTCACATGAAAGAAATCGCTAAAAATAATGTTTTTATCAGATATCCTTGATATTACGTTAACAATTAAACGGGCTAATTTTTAAAAAATAAAACTTTTCTGATTTTTACAAGTTTTTATAAAAATTAAAAATTTTGACATTGACCAGATGTCATTTAGCGAGGTGTGGTTCAATTACTACAAGTTGTATATTGTTAGAAGCGTAACTTCAGCGAACATAATTTTTGAATAAAGTGATAACAAAAAACACAAAATTACCGTTATCTCAAAAACGTAACCATACAAAAAATTAAAAATTAAAAAAAAAAAATTGTTCTGTGCTCAGCAGGCCCATACCTATCCTCCCCCATAACTGAAATTCTTCGTCTTTTTTTTTTGTTTTTTGATTTATTTAAAGCATAGTGTATTCTACATTAATGAAATATTTAAACAGTGTGCCTTTTGAGTATCGGTATTTTACATTAATGAAATGTAGAAACAATGTGCCTTATGTACTAGTCAGCGGCAAAGATGCTAAAAACAAATGTACTACTTTTAGTTTTATTACTATAGCGTTTTCAAGTCAAATGAAACCTTTTTCAAATCAAGTGCAAATTTTAAATTGAAAAAGGTTTAATTTAACCAAAAAATGCTATATATATAAGTGAAGTATTTATTTCCTATTTGTTGTTCTTTTGTTAATTAATTAATGTTATGCGTTAAAAAAAAATTAAAGACTTTGAAAAGGAAAATCTAAACAAAACCATCCCTCTTTTTATACTCAGCTGTACTAGTACACAGAGTATTATAGTTTTAATCACATAACGGTGGATTGTAACAGAATGAAATAATCGAGATAGATATAGACTTATATATATCAAAATGATCAGGGTGAAAAGAGAAATCGATTGAGCCATGTCCGTCCGTCCCTCTGTAAACACTCTAACTCGCGCAAAAGTTGAGATGTTTCGATGAAATTTGAAATGCAAGTTGGTATCGAGACTGGGACGGTTGGTATTGAAAATGGGCGAAATCGGACCATGACCACGCCAACTTTTCCTATATAGAAAAAATCGGGAATTTGGTATCTCAGTCCCTAATATAGCTGGAGCGATGAAATTTTACCCACGTGTTGAGCTCAGGCCCCTAGGAAGAAATTTGATAAAGTTTTGGAAAATGGGCGGTGCCACGCCCACTTATTAAGGGTCAAACATTGAAAGTTTTATATGTCATAACTCAGAAACCATTGAAGATATATCGATGAAATTTGGTACGCGTGATTTACTTACTTAGGCAAACGTTTGGACGGGAAATAGTTAAAATCGGTTGACGGCCACGCCCACTTTTATATATGTGTATTATAAAGTAGCCACGCCCATTTTCAAAATTTTTATCAGTCATCCAACTAAGCATATGAATATTATTCTTTGTGCGAAATTTCATTCCTTTATGACTTCTAGTTACAAAGATGTCACGTTACAAATTCCTAAAGGGTGTTCCAGAAATATCTTTGTTAAAAAGTAGGCGCGGTCATAAACCGATTTCAATAAATTTTTGCGTGTCTATTAACACAAGTTATAAAAGTGTACAAAAAAAGTTTTGTCATAATATCGCAATTATTTGTCGAAAATCTCGTAGATAGATTCCGAAATCTCGTAGATTCCTTTGTCTAAAAAGAGGCGTTGCCACGCCCATTTTCCAACATTTTTCTATTTTTTGTTTCCGGTCTATTTTAGAACTCATGCCACAAAGTTTCAATAAATTATCTTTATATTTGGCTAAGATATCGCTTAATAGTAACAAGAAATTGGTTGAAGATTTGAACGAACATTTTGTTATATCAACAAATATCCTGGTTAGTATAACCAAAAACACTGTCTAATATATCAACAATGGTAATGGTAATATTAAACAAGTGTGAAATTAGTACTATTAACCAACTTTTGGTTGATTTTTCTCTCAGTGTAAGTGAAGTATCTAATTCTTATTTGATCTTTTATTTAATTATTGTTTTGCGTAAAAAATTAAAGACTTTTTGGAAAGAAAACTGTAAACAAAACCATCCCTCTTTTTATTTTAGTGAAATATTCATAAAAAACTATCGATAGTATCGATAGTTTTTTTTTCGACTATCGAAACTATCGAGTGGTCCGACTATCGATGGTTTTGCAGCTCTAGAAAGGATAGTCACGTCCAAAGTACGGACAAAAAATTTCATTTTGTGATCCAGTGTAAATAAGTGCAACAACATAGCGTTTACATCGATATGGAAATTACATACATACATATGCCTGCTCTCTCTCCCTTACTCCCTGCCATAGAGCAAATTGACAATTAAGCTGCTGCGACTTCGTCAACCCTATTTATTTGTTGATCTTAAATACTTTTGCTGCAACTGTACCAATCTCTGCAATTCCAATTAGATCCATGTAATGAAAGCTTTCGCCGAAAGCTGCTTCACTGTTTGGTGAAGGTTCTTCGGTCTTTGGTAGAACACTACCTATAGCTAGCCCCAAATTTTCAGCTACTTCGAAGAGAAAGCATTCTAATAGTTTTCTTTTTTAAAAATTTACAAAAGCTAACTAACTTCCCGCAACATGTCATTCTTCCACTACTGTAAACATGTTCCAACATGTTGCTCCAAAGAGTTTGTTGCCAGAGTAGAAATGTTGATATATTCAATGTGCAACATATTGGCTAGCAACATGTGTACGCTCGGCTGTGTTGAGTTACTTTGGTGAGTCGAGTTGCCTTCACAAACAACTAGCTCGTGTCAACGTTCGCATTTGCCAAGCAGCATTGCCGTTTTTGCGTTTTGGTGGCTAGATTTAGCTTTTTTCTTTTTTAGCTACCAAAAATTCGGTTTTGCCAGTAGCCACCATTTGTAATGAACTATAATTTTGGGTTATGATTACATTGCTCGCACGGCGAATCTGGCAACGCTAATTTAATTCAGTGATTATCATCGCCAACGACAGTAAACAGACCAAAATACGCAAAAATAATGGGTTTGACGGTCAACGAGGACCAGACGAAGTACCTCCTGTCATCACACCAAGAAACAGCACGCCTTGGCAGCTACGTCACTTTTGACAGCAACAAATTCGAAACTGTTAAAGACTTTGTCTATTTGGGAACCAGCATTAACATCAAAAATAATGTCAGCACTGAAATCCAACGAAGAATCACTCTTGCCAATAAATGCTACTTTGGACTAAGTCAGGGCCGTGCGCACGGGGGGTTTTGGGGGTAACCCCCCCCCCCCCCCCATGACCAAATCTAATGCCGTTTTCGTTTCTGGAAAAAATGTTGCACTGCTTGATTTTCTTAGCCATATTGTAAGCTTGTGTGCTAATTTCAGCGAATATTGACCTCTAGCTATGTCAGAGGGCATCATCTACAAAACCAGCCATTTAAAACGAAGACAGGTTACGTAATTTGATAATTGGGATATTAAAGGGTAACATTTTATGCCAGAATCGAAAACGCCATAAGTTACAATGATTTTGCAAAAATTTTCAAAACACGGTTTATAAATTTTGCATTGAATCTTGACTCATAATTTTTGACAAAATTAGTACAATAATTTTACGGAAGAAGAAATTGGTGAAAGTTGCAAAAAATAAGGTTGGCCAATACATAAGTTCGGCACTTTGAATTGCACTTGGAGCTTTCCGAAATTACAAAGTTGTGTAGCATATGTTCGTTTGAAATTTTTCAAAAAATTGTACTGATAACAAAAAATTTTCATTTTGTGAAAACAGTGAGCATGCTGCTAGAACTGTATTCATGACAAGGCGACACAACGCAGTGGAAGATTTGAAGTAAATATTCGAAGATGTCGTTGCGATCTGTGCAACATATGAAATCCCGGTCCAAAAACCAAGATTCGCTGGAAAGCAAACACACCGATGTAGCATCGTAACCGACACGGTAGAAGATTTCTATCGAATAAGTACATATATTCCATACTTGGATCTATTCGTCACACATCTCAAAGATCGGTTCTTAAATCAGCGAAATGTTCTGTGTAATTTTGCTTGCCTTTTCCCCAAAAGAATGCAAAATTTTGAGGAAGCGGCTTGCACAGAACTGTTTAAATCATACGAGACTATATTACATGATATATTTCCCGAAGCGTGGATAAGCGAAGTTCAGCCGTGGAGGGAACGTATTGCATCTATGGATATTCAAAATCCACTAGAAGCTCTTGACATTTGTAAAATAGATGCTTTTCCAAATGTTCATCAAGTGCTTCGTATCATGGCCGCTTTACCGGTTACCACAGCAACAAATGAACGTACTTTTTCGACGCTGCGACGATTAAAATCTTACTTGAGGTCAACAATGAAAGAAGATCGTCTTAATGGACTCGCGTCCTTGAATATACATCGCAATGTGAATGTGGACATAAATTCAGTATTGACAGAATTCTTTTCCGTACCTCGAAGAATCGCAATGTTAAACGGACTTTAATTATAGCCATGTATTCATAAAAGTGCGAATAATATGCCACCATATCACAAATTCTCTATCAAATACAGAAAAATTTTTACAACCAAAAAAATTTCTTGGGTATAATTTTAAGCATCAGAGTATGCAGTTTCAGAAAAGTTAGAGAACATTTAAATTTATGATGTATGGGTCTGGATATCTGTTTCAGCAAATATGTTTATCTTAGCGAAAAATGTATGCGAATGCAAACCAAAATTAAACCCCCCCCCCCCCCCAAGGCTAATTCCTGCGCACGGCCCTGGACTAAGTAGGCAACTGAAAAATAAACTCCTCTCTCGACGAACAAAAATCACACTCCACAGGACGCTCATCGTTCCACTCCTCATATACGGCGCAGAAGCATGGACAATGTCAAAATTAGAAGAGATGGCGCTTGGAGTATTCGAGAGGAAAGTATCGACGGAGATTTAATGATGAGCTGTACGCAATCTGCGCTGGGCAGATCATGTCGTGGCGATGGATGAAGGTCCTGAAGGGGTTATATCGAAACCCGCTAAAGGCAGAAGAAAAGGGAGATCTCCACTGTGTTGGAAATATCAGGTGGACAGAGATGCTGACTCCCTAGGTATTCCCAAGTGGCGCCATGCTGCACGAAACAGAAATAGCTGGTGTGGTGGCGCGCTTTATTAGACTCGGCCAGAATTGTCTAGACGATTACGTGCCAATTAAGTAAGTAGGAAATCAAATCTAACAACTACGAAAATTTTTCAACGGCAATCCTGCTGCCAAGCAGCTAAATAAAAAAGTGTTACCACGGTGTTGGTAGAAACATTTTCTATGGTGTAATAGCGGCCAATGTGTGTTTGGTCTGCAGTGTTGCCAGAATATTTTGGAGCTTATAGCTAGATTAAAAGAAAAAAAGAGCTAAAAATAGCTAAACAATTTTCTTCCAAGCTAAAATTAATAGCCAAAAATATTTTTCTTCAAAAATAGCTAAATAATTAATACATACTTAAAACGATACTAATTTTCTAGCTCCAATAAATTTTGGATGAGTGGATCTTTTAAAAATTCCACTCCATTAATTCACATAGTGATAGTCGAAATTTTTTCCACTAAATCAAAATACTGGTACTGAAAATTTATTGGATCAACATTTTATTCCACTAAATAAAAATATCAGAATTGACATAAAAGTAAAATAGGCACTCTACCAGAGCGGATCATACATACATAAACATATACATACGTTCCACTAGCATGAATAACGTGAAAGTTTTATTACAAGTTTAAAAAATTTTTGATCTAGTGTAGTAATTTTTTTCGTAAACTTACTTTCCACTACCACTAAATTCTATTTATGAAAAAATATTTAAAACCACTTATTGTATTGTTGGTAGTGCAAATGCTTTTTAATGATTTTGTGGATAAAATTTCCACTACCACTCTTTTCGATTTAGTGAAGAAAAATATGGTCAATCAATTTGCTTAAATATTCTAGTTAACTGCCATCTGGTTTTTGACTGCAGGGTATATACCAATAAGCGTTGAAATAAATACATAAGTAGACATGCCGGACTACAAGTTTTTGTTTGGTAATCTTAACCCGATCAGAGAACACATGGCGTCATTGTAGCAATTGATAGAAAAGGGTATATTGCAAGGCAATAAGATTCCGTTGCGGCTGATTGACGGCTATTTTGCATTATATTGTAACGCTCACAGTGGCATCGCATAAATCCAACAATTTTTTTAATGAATCAATAGGGCACATCGTGTGAAATTTTTAAAATGAAATTGACACATATTGCAATGCCCGGTATAGAAATATTGCCTTGTAAATTGACTCTATATTGCTTTGAAAATTGCTTCTCATCTTGCCCGTATATACTTCGAGTAAGGAACAGTACACTCTATAAAGTCTTGAAAAACAAAAAATCATAATATTTTGTGCAAAAGTGAGGAAATTACAAAAAAATATTATAGCTAAAATAGCTAAACTGACTAAAAAATAAGCTAAAGAAAATAGCTAATAGCTAAACTCAAATTTCTACAGCTAAACGTCGAAAGTAATAGCTAAATCTAGCTACAAAATAGCTAAAGTGGCAACACTGTTGGTCTGGTTGGATTTGCCTTGCTTGTGTGTTCCGCAGCGAGTTCGTGTGCTATACCTACCAACCAAACGACCTAAACAGCAAGCGAACAAAAATGTATCTGCACTATGTGTAGATACTAGCCATGGGTAATGGCGCAATTTTTTTGGCGCTGATACAATAACGCCAGCGCCAACTGTGGCGCCAACTCACGGCACTGGCGCAATAACACCTTTAGCGCAATTGTCATCGAATAATCGATAAATAACATTTTTTCGCTTGTTACGGTTTACCATCCCCGTTTAATTTCTTTTGGCGCAATTCTGCTTACATATACGAAGGCACAATTAATTTTAATTTTCATAATCATTTGGAAAAATATTCCGTATATATGTGAAAATATGCTGGAAATTAGAGTCACTATCAAGCACACATAATTGTGACGTTGTCATACGTATACATATACTATGATGCTGTTATTGGCGTTGTGGTTGCGCCATTTTACACTAGCGCTATATTGGAGCTGGTGTTAGCGCACGAAATTGAGTCAGTGTTATATTGCAGTAGCGCATCATTGAGTTGGCGCTACATTGAGTTGGCGCTATACTGAGTTGGCGCTACATTGAGTTGGCGCTATATTGAGTTGGCGCTATATTGAGTTGGCGCATTTCCCAAATCGGAGTTAGCGCAATAACACCAGGGTTGGTGTCAGCGCAATTGCGCCGCGCAGCGCAGTGTTACCCATGCCTAGTAGATACTTTAGTAACACGCGAACATTACACCCGGATCGTTGAATTGGCTACGGAGCGGTCGAACGTACTAAAACGCGCGCACGTTTGTGTTTTTTGTTGTGTTCCTTTCTTATTTTAAAACATATTTTGAGGGATCGAGGAAGAAGAAGAAAATGCCGGTTAGCCGTTGAGCGGTTTTTGAGCAATTTAATAAGTAAATTTGTAATTTAAAAAAAAAAATACTTTTTCTTTAAAAATCCAAATGTAAAATACAAACTTTGTAAGCAAAAATTATTTGTAACTGCTCGTGAAAAGTTAATTTTGTTTGAGAAATTGTGCGACATTTTAAATTAAATTGCATTTATTTGTTAAAAACAAAACATCTTTGATATGCTATAAAAATATACATATGTACCTACAATGTACTATATCTTATTGGAAAGTAGTATCAAAAACAGCGAATAAGGCAGAATATTTTTTGTCAAGTGTTTTTCTTTTTTTGCCGCAATTCTTGGAATCGGTGCAAAACGCGTTTAATTCTGACAAAGTAGAACTGCTAAGAAAGCAAGAAATTGCAACAACAACAAAAGGTCATGCTACAATTCAAAACTCGATGAAGAAGGAGAGTAACTAAAACAATACGGAAAACATAAAGTGCCTTTTTTATATGTATCTGACGGACTGTATTATTGTGTATATGTACGTACATTTGTGCCTATTTAAAAACAACTCCACTTTTGCACGATCGTACCATATTCTGTGATGCCAACACCGTCCACCACTCAAAATAAAGAATGAAAAGAAGGCAAAGAAATGAAATGAAATGAAATAAATGCAATAAAAATTTGTACAGCTGCGTTGGTATTCGTGTATCTCACTCAACGCGCCACAGATACTCCACACCACCATAGAACGAAATTTTTATATCTGTGCGTTTTATTTTAAAATTTAAATACATAATAAAAGTGTATGTGTGTTTGTGTTTGCTTGCTCCCTTCGGAAAGCGATCCTCTCGCAAACAGCAAAAACAAGAAAAAAAACAAAAAAAAAAAAACAAAACAAAACAACTGAAATTTTAAAGAACAAAAAATTAATTGGAGGACTTAACCCGGTAATTCTAAGCATTTAAATATATTTAACCTAAATAATAAAAAAAGAATATAAAAAAAAACAAATATTTAAAAAGTTTTGTACCTTTATTATAAAGCAAAGTATTGTATTGTGTTAAAGTGGGATTTTTTTATAAAACTGCTAAAAATTAAAAATTTTAAATTAAATTTTAATTTGGAGTTGAAGTCACTAAAAAGAAAAATTATTGGTAAGTTTTAATTACATATTTGTTAAAAGAAAAAAATTTGCAAAATATTTCATTTATTACTATTGTATATAGTATGTATACTCAGAGAAAAAAAAATGTTAAAATCAAAAATAAAATTTCTAACATGCAGAATTAACATGCTTAAAACGTGCAGATAATTTTTTTTTTTTATGAAAATTTTTTAATTAAAATTAAAATTTTTAAATTAAAAATTAATTTTTTTTTTTGAAAATGTAACTTAAAATAAAAATGTATTTTAGATTTAGATAGAAACATATTTAAATTAAAAATTAAAATTTTTTAAATAAAAATTAAAATTTTTAAATTAAAAATTAATTTTTTTAAATAAATTTTTAAAATAAAAACTTTAAAATAAACATTTAAATTAAAAATGAAAATTTTTAAATTAAAAATTATTTTTTTTTAATAAAATTTTTTAAATAAAAATGTATTTTAGATTTAGAAAGAAACATGTTTAAATTAAAAATTAAAATTTTTAAATTAAAAATTAAAATTTTTAAATTAAAAATTAATTTTTTTAAATAAAATTTTTAAATTAAAAATTAATTTTTTTAAATAAAATTTTTAAAATAAACATTTTTAAAATAAACATTTAAATTAAAAATGAAAATATTTAAATTAAAAATAAATTTTTTGAAATAAAATTTTTAAAATAAAAATGTATTTTAGATTTAGAAAGAAACATATTTAAATTAATAATGAAAACTTTTAAATTAAAAATCAACATTTTTTTTTAGTTGAAAATAAAACTTAAATAAAAATGTATTTAAGATTTAGAAAGAAACATGTTATAAATTTTTTTATATAAAATTAAAATTTTTAAATTAAAAATTAATTTTTCTTTTTAAATAAAATTTTTAAAATAAAAACGTATTTTAGATTTAGAAAGAAACACATTAAATTAAAAATGAGTGCAATAAAAACGAAATTTAGACTCAAAATCTCATAGTGCTTAAAAGAGAAATAAAAAATTTTAAATTTACATTGTTTTTGCTTGATTTTAAATTTAAATTGTTTTTACTTGATTTAACAAATTTGCATTAAACATTTTTAAAATAAAAGTTTTCGTATTTACATCACTTTTAAATACATTTGTGCTTATTTTAAGCACCTTTTCATTGATTTTATAATTTTTTTCTCGGGGTGTATGTTTTTGTTGTTAGTGCTATTGATCAACCGGCAAAACACTATCCAATAGTTTGGAGGAGTGCATTCATAGTGGCAGTTCTTTGTCGGTTATAAATCCGGGTAGTATTTTTGCTGTTGTGATCATGTGGTTGGTAGGCTTTTGCCGCTTGTGTTTTAGATGGATACACACCTTTAGAGCAAAACGTTATACTTATGCTTGGATCTATCGTTCCCTCTCAAATAACATTTTCCTTTTTTTATTTAAAAACTTAAAAAATATCAAGGGTTAAGTTAAAAGTAAACCAACAACTTCCAAATTCGCTTCTTCTCTTCCAATTAGCAATGCAAATGCGAATAATGATCTCATTTAATGTGCTCAAAAGAATCACTTTTTCGTCAATCGTGCGTCATCAGAACAGAATCGCATCCATCGAGCGAGTGTGTTTGCTGCTGCAATGGGTCTACAGCAAAAACTTGCACATTTTGGTTTGCGCTCATCTCACGGGTTACACATCTGCCCTCCGGATGTTGTACGCCACTTAACGTTCCCTTTAGGAGGCACATATGCATGAGGAATGAGCTATACGGAGCTGCGGGATACGAGCTACGAACAAAACTCGATGTTCCACATGCCTTTCATTACTTTTTTGAGGTTCATTATGCGCCATTTTCGTGTTCGCATTTTCATATAATTTGTTTTTATTTGTTGTTTGTTTTTTTTTTTTTTTTTTTTGTTCTGGATGGCCGATGCGTGGCCAGAAATAGCTCTTAGTTCCCAAAATGAGTGTTTCGGCGGCATTTCGGTTTGTATGTGCGACCAAAAGTGCCAAAGTTGTGTGGCCGAGCATTTTGCTATTTTGGCATGCGTTTTACTTCTTTTTGTGTGTGTTTTAAAATTAGGGATTTTGTATAATCTTTTAATTCTTTTTTTCTTTTTCAATCTGAACAAAATTAGCAGTGGAATGCGCCAAAATAATGAGTTGACAAAGGTTTTCTGTATTTGTGCGATGCCTGTATTTGTGCGATTCTCTTTGTATTCGCCATTTTTCATTTGGTTTTTTGTGTTGTTAAAAAAAATTCGAGTCATCATTTGGTAAACAATAAAAACGAAACAAATTTTTTTTTATCTCCATCAGCGCGTGATTTGTCCGATCTGTCTATATACTGACAAATATTGTCGATGCGGACATCTCGAACAAAAGCAGAGACCTTCAGAAGGAAAAAAAAATATATTAACAATAGAAAAAAAGCAATTCAAGCTTATACTTTTGTATGCATGTATTTTCACATGCGTGTATCTTCTTAATAATGGCATGAGTGGCCGGCAAGAATATGATGTATAGTATAAAAATAAATTTTAGCATACATGTATGTATATACGTATGTATAAAAATCAGACGTACATAAATTAAAAAACATGCTTCCAACATGCTTAGCATCCAATGATGTATGTATGTATTCCATTATTAGACCGGATCGGCAAAAAGTAACTGCCGGATATCTCTGCTGCAAAACCGGCACACTTTGGTATACGAGTATGACATAAAATGAATAATATCCAGGATTTGTATGGAAGACAATAACAAACACTTTCGAAACAAAAAATTCTCAAAAATCAGCGAAGTTTTTTAGAGCATGGAAACTTGCAAATTATTACATATATGGGCTAACTGCATACTCAGAAAAGTTCTACGAATTCGAGCGCTGGATTTCAAAATTTGTTTAATTTTTTTAAGATTTCGGCGAATTTTAAGAATTTTTGTATAATTTTGGAAGCGCTTATTTTAAGGATTTCTTTTAAGGAGCTGTCTGCATTTATCTCAGAAAATATCAAACAAATTTAATCTCACGGCGTTTTCGATTCTGTCAAAAATGTCGCACTTATTCTGCATTTTTATCGGATTGTCAAATTTTATTGTTCTATTGCACATAGCTTCCACACATTTTTTCAGAGTTGATTGTTCTATTGCCACAAATGTCACACTCTCCCCGACTACAGAGTAACATTTTCTGCCCTTAATATAACGAAAGGGGTGTTGCATTATTTTTGTTTAATGCATCACATGAAAGATGCAACATTTTCGTTTAGAATAGAAAAGACCAGAATAAGAAACACCAACTACCTATCGAATTTCAGGGCAGATAATTACCTATGTACATCCAATAACACAGGTTAGCTTTTAATAATCACTTATAGGCCCGTCACATAGCATACGTCAATCCGTCTACGTCGACGTATGTGATTGACAGCTCAGTAAACTGTCGACATTTAAATGTGCATCGTCATAAGTACGACGGATCCGTCGCCGCAACGTACCAAAGTTGCCCAACACTCAACTTTTGGCATACGTCAATCCGTCGCTATGTCAGCTGATTGCTTTTGATTGTTAACTTTTCGCTACTGTTGAATTTCACTTTTTTTGCAATTTGCTTTTCGAGTTTTTTTCTCATTTGTAAAACATTCCTCCATAAAACCAAAATGGTCAATAATTATCAGGAGATGTGAAGTTACTGAAAACTGAATTTCAAGAGGGCAACTTAAAAGAGAAATTACAAAATATTCTAAAGAGTTAAATTTTTGCCACCACCTCTCTAGTTAAAGGTTAATCAAACAGCTGATTTATGTACAGCTGTTGACGGATTTTCCTATGTGGCGACCTCTCCGTCAAGTACGTGAGCTGTCAGTCACATACGTCGACGTAGACGGATTGACATATGCTATGTGTCGGGGCTATTAGTTCTCAAAGCAAATGCCAACCTATTTTCATTATCATTTTTAAATTGGTAACACAAGCCTAATGTTTAAAAGCTATCGGTACATACACTATATTACTTTACTAAATATATGTAAATATCTTCATATCTGTACATAAAAACAATTTATATAAGTTTTATTAATAAATAACTTGAAGAATGTTTAAAAGACACATATAAACATACACACATATACACATTTTTGGAAGTGACATATTTACAATTAAAATGTCAGAAGGGCAGAATAAGAGAACTTGAGCATAAATTTGCATTAAGAATATGCATACATATGTACATACATACATACATACATACATACATAAATTAATTCTGAAGATGACCAAAATTGTATTATTAGAACTCCTACGATATCGATAGAATTAAGTATTTTTACTATAGACAGCATTAATACATAAATCTTATTATGAACCTTGGCCCTAAAAGCCACATTTTTTAGAGATTCAAGAAAGCTTATTTTATTAAGCATAAATAGATTTAATCTTGTAATATTTATAAAATGTAGGTATTGCTATGAGAAACATTAAGGTAAATGTACATAATTCCGTGATACTAAGGACTTTTCTGAATTGCAGGATTTTTGGAGCTTAACCTATAGACCGCAAACTGAAAAATAAATATGGTACAAATAAATTGATGCATTGAGGCTCATTCTCAATTGCTAAAAAATTAAAATAACTATAATTACTATTTATATTAATTAAAATTTGATCTACATGCAAATGTCCCTAATTCCGTGACAAAAATTGTCGCATGTCCCTAATTCCGTGAATAAATGTACCTAATTCCGGCCTTGTAACAAAATGCACAGAAATAATTTTTCAAATCAATATATTACATATTAGACTTAAATATTTATTTTATAATTTTTTATTTGGGTTTATTAACAAAATAAATTTAAATAAAGAAAAAAATTATTAAAAATTTAAATTTTTTTCTTTATACAAATTTTGATACTTATTAAAAAAGGTCAAAATAATAATAAAATTAAATTTCATTAAAATTTATTTAATGTTAAAGAAGTACATTTAGATACAAACTTTAACGAAAGACAAAGAAAGTAAAAAAAAAAACACATAAAACGTAAATGTGCGATATATGTACCACGGAATAAGGAACAGTATGAAGACCCTAATTCCGTGATAGTATCGCCAGTCATTTATAAGTTGAATATTAGCGAATAGGTTCCAAAATCTATATCACGGAATTAGGTCAAGAACTTCTCTATGATTTTATTTAATGGAAAAACATTTTATTACCATTGGTTCCTTTAAAAAAAAGCTATTTAAAAGAAGAAAGAATTAAGTACTAAAATTTCCTAATTCCGTGATAGTCACGGAATTATGTACATGCGGAAATGAAAGATGTCCCTAATTCCGTGATAAAGAAAATTTACTTTTAAGAAATAAATAGCTATTGAAATAAGGTTAAAAGTTACAAAAACAAATGCCAGATGCCAATTGAATCATAAAATATAATAATATTGATAAAAATCTTAACCAGTAAAGTTTTATAGCCTTAAGAAAATACTCGATGCTCCTTAACCATTCGCTTAAGAAATTTCCTGTATTATGCTAATTTTATGACCTGCCAGTTTTAAAGTGGTTTTATTAAATCAGTAAGCTCTAAAATTACAACAAAATTATAAAATAATATACTTCGAAGTTAAAATAATATTATATAATATTTTGTTTGATTAAATATTGTACCAATTCCTTATTTTAACGAATATAAACGATTATCACGTAATAATGTGCTATCACGGAATTATGTACACTTACCTTAAGGGCTTATTAAGAATTTAAGTATGTAGGTCAAAAGAATTATACGGCATATTATCTAGGCAGGTTTTGTGAGTTCACAACTCTGACCGGGGCGATTTGTTGCAGTGCGCTAATTCAGCAAATTACTTAAGTGTTCTTATAGTAATGCATTTATGTAGATACATATGCTTGTTAATTCATACATACTTCATTTTCATAGATGCTGCCTTGTGTTTTTTTTTTTGGTGTTTTTAATTTTAGTCCGCGGCACGCACATTTGTTTGACAAGAAATTATTGCTTTTCCGGTAGAGAAAAATCAAAAGCGTTTTTGTGTATTGAATATCCTGATCGCTTTCCGGCTCATAAATATACATACATACATACCCAAATACATATGTACATATTGTATGCACCAAAGCCTTCGCAGAGGGGGAGAAAAGCATCAAAAACACAAACCATTTCAAGCACACAAATCAAACAGATGTTTTTATTCGCAGGAACACATGCAACTCCGAAACTCCCATTGTGGTTTTATTGTCCGCAATGCATTCATATGTACCCTGCAGGGAACTCAATAACTAGTGAGCAAAATAACTAGTTCCGAACTAGCGAAAAGGTGTCAAAAGGGAACTAGATCAATTGTAGTTAGACCCTCACCAGTTCAGAAGGAGTGAATTGAGTGACCATTATAAGACACACTTTGATTTGTATGCAATTTCGAAGTGACAAAAATTCTATGAAAATTTTTCGTTCGTTCAATTGCCGTCGGCTTTGTATATTTCTGCAATTCTCAGATGTTTAGTGAAGCATTTTATATAAAGAGTTTTCTATTTCCATCTTGTATGAAATGAAATGTTCCCCTAATTATGCTTTTCCGATCCCTCGGGCTTATTTTTAATTTTTTTTTTTATTTTATTACTTTTTCAATATTATTGTAAATTTTTATTAAATAAATAAATAAAAAAATATTATAATAATAATAATACAATGGCGCTATTATAACTCTGACGAGTTTTATGGCCGAGCTTTTCTCCCAATTCGAGGTGTGCTCCTTTTTGTTTTTCCTACTAATTGGGTGGACCTACAGTTTTATGCCGGCTCCGAACGGCGAATGCATTTTTTGTGAGAAGCTTTTTCATGGCAGAAAAACACTCGGAGGGTATGCCGCCCACTGCCGAGAGGTGACCGCTGCTCTTAAAAAACCCAATAATTGGATTTTTACTAATTAGAAAAATTGTTTTGGTGTTTTGCTCGGACCGTGGTTTGAACCCGAGACCTCTGGCATAGCAGGCGAGCACTCTACCCAAAAATATCATCCACCTTGACACCCACAGGAATCGAACCCGCGCCCCTCAGATTGAAAGGCACATGCGTTAGCCAGTCGGCCATCGCGCCACTTGCATGAAGTGTGTCAAATGCTGCATTTAAGCGGCAGATGTAAAACTGTAGAATTTGTAGGTGCTTGTAGCTAGTTCAGAACTATCGAAATGGTGCCAATAAACGAACTAGTGTAAACTGTAGAATTTAGTACTAGTTCGGAACTATCGAAAATGTAGTGCAGAGAGTGACAATTGACACCGCCTAGGACATCGCCGTGTTAAATTCGCCAGTTGATAACATGCAAAAGAGATTTAGCTCGCACTAGTAGTGTCGAAAAATGCACTAGAAGCGACCTAGTTCGGAACTAGAGATTTTCCCTACAGGGTATATACATACATGCAATCACGCAATGTGTATACTATGGTCACACCGCCATATTTAGTTCCTTCCTCGAAAATATAAAACGTACACAAACTATGTAATATCTTTTGTTTTGCTGCCTCAATCACATGCATTGGGGGTGTCCTTATTTCAATGGAACTTTCAAGTACTTAAATATTTGGAAATGAGACAATAGAATCGAATACATTTTGTAGCATACTTTTAGGAGCTAGCGCAAGTATACTACATTCTTTTCCACCAGTAAATCCCTTTACCAATGACATTCAGCGCATCTAGCGTGGGATATGAATCTATCGCATTGTCTGTGAAGCATAAAAAGTTTCGACTACAAGTCTAGTCCAGAGTCCAACGCATGTTTTCATTGGATTAGCAACCTCCCTAATATACATGGTATTTCCGCACTATCAAAGCTACACATGAAAAAAAATGCGTCAAAAATGTGCATTAGTGGCTTGTGCTTGATCTTTTCAACGACCAGCATTTCCATATTCATCCACATTTACCCTTCGGCAACGAACTTCACTCATTGTACCTTTGTGCCCGTACCTGCGTGCAACAACACATTCGCACTTGTACTTTAACGCGCAGGCGGCATTTAGTTCCACGATCCTCCACCCTCATCTGAATGGATTACCATTCGTCTTGTACAAAAGCGTTGTCGTGTTCGAAACACAGTAAATCGTCCTCTCTGGTGTCCTATGCATTTAGAAAATAATGCGTTCACATTAATTTATATAAACAAATCTGTTTGTTGGCATGTGTTTGCAGATACCTACCCAGCAAAAAGGCTAGGCTGATAGCTGAAGCCTATGCTATAAAACTGGAATACGCTGGCAGCGCTGCTTGCTGTTAAGCACTCATTCTCTCTGCTCCAAACGTTTTAGTACTTAGTTTTCTGTTATGCGCTCAATAATAACACAGGTCAACAAAAAAGTCGATATTTTGGTGCAGCCCTGCTTGTACCCTGTAAAAAAGTGTGCGACGAGTCTCTAAAAAGATTTGTCCGGGAGCGCTCTCTTTCGGGTACAATTAGTCTACAATTGTTCCCAATTGTACCCGAACGGGTACATATGTATACTAATTGTAGACGAATTGTACCCGAAAGGGTATCAAACGGGTACAATTAGTCGCACAAATGGATGTGTCGCATTTGCTACCTGTTCGGGTACAAAACGGGTACAATTGTGCGCTTTTGCTACCCGTTCGGGTACAAACTGGGTACAATTAGTCTCTTCATAGGACATGCTCAAACAAAAGAGAACACTTCAACCCATATAAAGAGATACAAATGGGTAGTAATCGCATGCTCCCTTGCGAGTTGTCCCGGATGTATCCCGGAGTGATCGCATTTTTTGCAGGGTAACTGCAGTTGGTAGTATACGATACACTGATAAAAAAAAATTATAAAATTTTATATGAGCCCGTAATAGGTTAAAGCATATCTGGCGACATTCCACCGCTTCTTTCGGTATATTAATTATTGATATATCTTGATAGATGCCAGAGAAACTGTAAAAACAATCTCAAAAATTCATTTCTTTGTTAAATTTTTTTCATATTTAATCACGGTTCTCTGGAATAATTTGTTAACCAGTGTATATGCAAAGTTATTTCGGTATAATCTCCTATTAATTGACTTTTATGAGAAATCATAAGCAAAGAGAGTACAATGTGTGGCGGGCGTAAAAATTACGTATTGTCGAAGGAAAGATTGTCGCTTCAGTCTATTTTCAACTGACATGCAATCAAGTGTTTGGTTAAGTGCGCACGCTTATCTAATTCCGATATATACATATGTACATGAATATTAACGTTTCAACCCCAGCAAAATATAATTTGTATTATTAAATAAGCCGCAACGCATAAGTTGCTCAAAAAATGTGAATTATGCAGCTAAATAAAACACCTTTTTACCAAGGTATTTATAAAGTATGAATGCACCACCTAAGGACTGATTTTCAGGCCATAAATAAGCCTGATTTCGAATGGTGGATAAGCCTTTGGAATAAGGTGTGCTCTCATACGGAGAGAGTATTCCTTATGGCCTGGTGACATCAACACAGGAAAAGTAGCCTTATTTTGAGCCTCTGCCCATACAATTTAGCATCCCTTAGAATATTCAATATTTTGTATTATTAAGTTTCACAAAAAATTTGAATTATGCAGCTAAACAAAAACCGGCCTTTTGTTATCCCTTATAATGAGGAATTAAAACACCACAGGAAGAATTATTATAAGGAATTATATAAGCTTTATTTCCCGTGGCGAATAAGCCTTATTATAAGGTATTGATGCACAATATAAGGCCTTATTAGAAGAAATTATCCAAGCCTTATTCCCATGGCGGATAAGCCTTGGGAATAAAGTTTCCTCTCAGAGAGAGAGAGCGAGAGAGATTAGTCCTCTCAAGCTGATGACAATAAAGGAAAATCAGCCTTATTATAAGCCTTTGCCGCCCATACAATTTTTGTTCGCTTGTAATTTTCAGGTATAAGCTCCAATTCCTTTAAATATTCTGCAATAAACCTTATGGCGTTTTCTTTTCTGACAAAAAATGTTGCCCTTTAATATCTCAATTATCAAATTACGTAACATGAATTTCTATAAAATGGCTGAATTTGTAGTTAATGGTGCCCTCTTACTTAGTCAGAGGACAATATTCGTTGAAATCACCACACAAGCTTACAAAATGGCTAAGAAAATCAAACAGGGCAACATTTTTTCGAGAAAAGAAAACGGCATTAAATAAGACGTATATTTTTTGGAGGGTAGACACATATGTGTGTGTAGGCGTTGTTGTAGCGCATGCATTAAAATATCAACATTTCCTTAATGTTTTTGTTTGTTTATTTTTGTTTTGTCTTTTGTGCATTTATTCATCCAGCATCCTCTTGCTTCTTTTGAAAATCGTTTTAGTTTTCATTTTCATTTGGTTACGTGCGTTTGTAGTTTAATTTAGGGAATGCGTGCCATTCATGATGCTCAGCCAACCGGCACAACAACGCTGTTCTTTTCGCCGTTTCGCCTTGTCTATATGTATGTATATATGTATGTATATATGTATGTACTTAGTTTTGTGGTCGATTAACATAGTTTTTAACTTCCGCTAGTTTGTTTCATGGGATTGAAATCTTCATTAATTACAGACATTGCGCTAATCCAGCACAGCTTCTCTGGTTGCACATCTACGCTCATACATAAAAGTCCATCATTAGCACTGCGTTTTCTGCTCTCATCCCACGATTGCTCGAGGTCAAATGACTCTTTTTACACGAGACCTTAATATACAGGGCTGTCTAATAGCTGTCTAAATGAGTTTCAACGACAGTTGCCTATAAACATTGTAATTGCCCTGAGCTATCAGCCCAAGAAATAATGGGAAGTGTAGTTGTAAAGGTAGTCGGAACAAAAACAGGCGATTTGAGTGGATGGTTGGTAGGTTTTTGCAAACTTTTGTGCTATACAAGATTTCATTAGCTTAAACTTTTATAAATTTATTCTCAGCCAGCAAAGTGCAGAATTTCTTTAGCTTCTTGGCGACTGTTCTGTATAGAGAGCTTGTTAGTTATGCTTTTCCTATCTCACAAATGTGCTGATTACATACCTGCTTTAAAATTGTGTAATATTTTCGAAAACATAGCCAGCCTGAAATATTTTCTTATATTTCTTTCAGCCAAAATTTTATCCTTCTGTGGTCTTGCGCGTTCATTTACATTTTCCAAACACCTCTCTTCTCCTGCAAACCAGTTTATTTGCCACACAACACAAACACCAAACATGCGGCATTCTGGCTAGTCAGTCGCCTTTGCAGTTGCATCCATCCGCCATTTTGCGTCACATGCGATAAACTGTCGCAGCAGTTCAGCAGACCGCTAAAACAGATTCCAATTACAACAGAAGAATGCCCTTAAGCCATTGGAAAGTCTGATCGAACATTATTATATACTTTCTGCGGTGACTTTTATACACAAACTTTGCTTTCGCATCATTTCTTGTTTGTTTTTGTATTTGCCTTTTTGTTCTCTGAAGGAACGTTCATTGTTCTTTGAAAGAATGTTCATTATTAAAGCGTTTCTTTCTACCTCTTTGTAGTGTTCTTGGCAATACACATGTATGGTGATATCTATCCCAATAAGAGGCATGCCTCATTGCCGCGCATTGTTGTTTTCTGTCTTGCCTTGTTGGCCTTTTTTGTTCTGTTCTTTTCCTTTCTTTATGCTGAGTTGCAGCTTCTGCTTCGTTTGGCAAGTACCTACTCGCATCGAGCTCTTCATTTTGCTGCTGCTGTTGTCCATCCACTCTGTAGTACCTACTTATTTCTTCTTAATTTCTTGTTCAGACAGCAAAAAAGTATTACGACTTTACGAACGTTGGTGATGTGTTTTTGTGGTTTTTGGTGTGTGTGTGTGTCTGAAGTGATTCTTGTTTACCTTGGTTAGTTTATCGTTTTTTTTTTTCGCCCTTCTTCGTTGTATAATAAGTAGTGCTAAGAAAAGCAAAAAAAAAATAAAAAAAAAGCTTTCGAGATTCATCTTGGCTGGCTGTTGCTCGCTCCTTCGGTCCACTTCACATGCAACGTGTTTTGTGTTCTTTTCGGTTTTCTTATTTTTCTCATTTTCAACTCTTCTACATTCCCCAAGTCGTGTTGTTGTGTTGTTATTGTGGTTGCTAAAGTCTGTACTTATAATGCTTCCTTGGAGTATTTGCTTGCCTCTTGTTGTTCAAAAGTCGTTCATGGTTTCAGCTCTGCTCGTTGGCTGTTTTTATTACTCCTTTTTTCTTGCTGTTGTTGCTGCTCATGTGCATAAATCTCATTGCATTTCTTTTGGTTTTCTGTCATTTGCATTTGCTCCATGCAAAGTTTTTCGTATTATTTCTTTTTTTTTCTTTTTATTTTGTTTTATTGTGGTTTCTGCTTACTCGCATTTTCGCTTTGTCATTTCGTTCATAGCAAGATTTTTTTATGTGCATCGCCTTCTTTCGACGCTCCATTTACATGATAATTGATTTTTTCTATTTTATTTCTTCATTCGATCCATTGGCTGATGATCGGCTATTCATGATGATAATGATGGAAATACTGTAGCAAATGTCTTTACGCTGCATACTTTAATTTTTTAGATTGATTTGTTATAGTTTGGCATTTACGATTTCTTTGATTTTCAATCATTTTTACGAGATACTAAAAAACTTCTTATCACACTGTGAAAATTGTTGAATGAGGTTCTTTTTTGGAAGCAGTTAGGTACCTACTTAAATATTTCTATTTACTTTTGGTATGACAGTTTTAGATACGACTAGGTATTTGGGTTAAATCTAATATCAAAGCAATCCAAGCATTTGTAAGCTTTTATAATGGATTAGTGTTGACGTTGTTTCATTTTTTTGTTTCATGCCAGCAGCTCTCTTTAAACTCTCCAAGGTTGGTCTACTAGTCTTCGCTGTGGAACGAGTAGTTTCGTCATTTAAGTATTTGCGATTAAGTGACAGCGTACTTTTTCCATTTTCCATGCGTTCTCTGCCAGTACCTAAATCGAGCCAAAGCTTAATTCAAGCTCTGAGTTTTGTTTGAAAACAATTATCACTGAATTTGTTTGGAGTCAAAGCAACATAATTATGCAATTTCATTTCGGCATACATAGTGCTAAAATGAAACTACATGTAATAAAGGAGAAAGTGTTTTTTGCGGTTAAACGAGCGTAATAAAGTCTTGCTAATTATGTTATCAAAAATTTTATAATTATGATTTTTATTTCTGCACAAATGCATGTGCATAAGTGCAAACCCTATTAAAAGCAATAAAGCCTTTCATTTTCTCCAAATTGTTGGTCATAAATTTTTCATTAAAGTTGCTTTAAGCTGCATATGCGTTTTGGCAAGCGCGCTGATTTGAGTAGTTTGAGGGGAGGACTTACTCCTCACAGTCGCAACAAACACTGAGCTTAGATATCGCTTAGAGAATGATGAGCCCTTTTCTCAAATCTCTAACGTAAGATGACGACTCGAGAAACTTTTGGGAATCATAGCGTTCTCAAGCAAAATTTGACATACATATGTACATTCGCGTATCGCGAAAAAAAAGTTTGCCCCTTTTTATACAGTCGGGAAATAGTAGTTTTTAAGGTCGCTAGAGGGCTATAATGTTCTAGAAAATTATTCGCCATAAAATTTCAGTAGGGGTCTTTTCAGAAAAAATCTTAGTAAAATAAATCCACAACACCACAGGAAGCGAAAAACTTATGCTTCTCGGAATGTTAAATGTGTTTTATTTCCGGTTCTACTGAATCGACCGAAATACGTCTTTTGCAAAAGATTAATGCTTTTCAACGACGTTTAACATGCCGGCAAAAAAAGTTAGGTACATTAAGGTGGTACTAGGAGTTCACGCTACTGTCGAAAATCGACAGTTTCCTAGTAGTTTAGCGACTCCAGAATGCAAAAATATTTTTTACTTTATGCTATTTTTTATTAAAATTTATCTTTATTTGATTCAAATCCCATTTGAAGTTCAAGCACAACCCTTTTCCATTTTTAATTTATTAAAATTTTTCATAAAAAAATATTTTTTTTACCTTAGTTTGGATGGCACTGTTTTTTTTTTTTTTTTTTTATTTTAGTTTGGACACAACCCATTTATTACGCATAAAAGCAGGCAACAAAAAATATTATAAAAATTATTATAGGTAAAGAAATTTTCTGCAACAACAACAATTACACAGAAATTTTCCAACGGCGATTGTGCACGTATTTTCCAACCGATTTTAATGAAAGTCAAAATGGACCTATTCTCGGTAATTCCCTTTCTAATTATAGTCTAACTTTTAAAATCGGTTCAGTAGAATCGCCAAAAGGTCGCGGACAAAATTCATGTTAGCGTATTAATATATACATAGATACACTAAGTACTGGGTCGAAGTGACCCCACTGGCGCACATAGGGTTAATGCAAATAGAAAGTAGAAACCCTCCTCTCAAGCCAAAGTGATTGGTGTATCAAACTTAGGGATCGGAACATAAATACAGAAGATATGAAAAAAAAAAGAATTTTAGCGACATCTAGCGGCGTCCAAAAAAAATTGCAAATTTCTTCCAGAAATGTTTTCGAAAGAGAAATTATATGGGGGGCGTACGGTGGACTTTTTTTTTTGGTCCATATAAGGCGAGCCGACCTAATGTACATACATATGTATGTATTTCTCAAATCGAGAAAATTATTCTCAAATCGAAATCTAATGTAATTCTCCAATGGCATTCTAATGAGAATTTGCATTTATTTCATAGACATTGAGATTGGATTCTCTCTGTAATCAGTTACCAATCGGATTCTAGTTGAGTTTTCTACACTCGCTCTCGATTTTAGTAAGAGAATTACATTGGTTATCTAATATAGTCTTCACAAATTCTTTAACCTTAGATATTTGTTTGTTGGGGTACAATGCTTGCAAACCGTGCAAAAATCATCTACATATTTCATCCTCATGGCAGTGATTCGGCCAAGGTATGTAGTTCTCGGAGTAGGTATGCATGTGGCCATTAGGCAGTTGCTATTTTAGAATGTTAATTGGTTTATCTTGGTTGGTTGGTTGTTGTGCTGCCCGGCTTTAGCCCGTATTTGCTCTTCCGGTCTTCAGTCAGTCAGTCTTCATCCTATTTTTCTTGACGTCCCCCGCGACAGCAGGTATACTGTATTTGGTGCTTCCGACTGCTTTGGAGGATGTGTTCTGTTGTTGTTCTGTTTGTGCCCTGGGCGTACTATGGTTGGTACTTCTCAAGGCGCTTTTAATTGTTTTCTGGCTCGAGGTCAGGCGCGTTTCTTCCTCAGATTCCGTCTCAGGGCACTTTTAATGGTTTCCTGGCTCGAGGTCAGGAGCGTTTCTTCCTCAGATTCCGTCTCAGGGCACTTTTAATTGTTTCCTGGCTCGATTTCAGGAGCGTCTCTTCCCCAGACTCCGTTGCCAAGGGTTCAGAATTTCTGTAGGAAGTCGTTGTGGTCGTATAGAATCCATTGTCGAGTCCGCATTTCTGTCCGTCGCTCTGTTGGTGTCCAGTTCGTCAAATTACAATTGGTTTTAATTTTTTTTAAATCTTTTTTATTTTTTCCATATGTTTTTGTTTCCACGACTAGTCCGTAAAAGTCGTCACTCGTCCGCAGTTCTGGCTCTTGTGGAGAAGACACTTATGCAGCCGATCTTGCCCGCACATCGGAGCGGAACGTACGGAATCAGTTGTTTTAACCACCAACTGACCATTCTTCCTTCGGCTCGTATACCTGAACACCTTAGATTAGAGTGGTAATGATGCGGCAATCCTGCCATTTCCAGCACACGCATACATATGATATAGCTTACCGGAATGGTTGACCAAACTTATCTACGAATGCAGATAAATGGAAGGCTTTCCTCTTTGTTCACCACACACCGATGTTCCCTCTATGGAGAGATGCTGCGGTATGCCGCTTAAGCCCCTTCGTCGCGGTAAGGCGACCAATATATCTTACTATCATCCGAAAAAGTATCATTAGCATAAGAGACCAATATCGGTATTTCTTTTACTGTGACAGCAAATGTTTCTTGAGAGAAATAAGTCCTCAAAAATTACTTCCTGCTCACAGCTACCTTTTAACTGTTTCCATTGACGCAATTTGTTGGATCATAAAATATGTAAGTGCTGAATGCACTTTTTATTCTTCACGATTCCTGTGCTAATATTGCGAAAACCCAATTTTCGTGTTCTTGGAAACTATTCAACCCTTGACGAACAATTAAAGTTTCATTTCAATCATAATTCTTTAACTAGAAACGACAATCAGCCTTTTCCATTATACAATCGGGGGCGTCCCTGCAAAAATTCCGAGTACTCCAGTCGCTAATCCATGGAGTGCTCGCTATGGACCAACCGATTACTCCATAACTTGCCACATTTCATACAAAAAATATGGTCCATTTAACATTGCATGTCATTGCAATGGAGTATATACTCCAGCCCCGCATAACAAACAAATTAATCCATGGAGTAGCTACATTGGATTAATTGATGGAGTACCTAAAAGTTAGCCGAACATAACAACAAAAACAAATGTTTATCGCGACGACGACGAATGACGTGTATACATACAAACATATGTATGTATGTAGTTATATATGTATCCACACATATCGTCGTCGTCGCGATAAAAATTTGGTTTTTGTTATGTTCGGCTAACTACGAACCGATGCAGATACACGAATCGGTCGTTTGGGTTATGTTAGTGGTCACTTTGAAAGTACTCCAACCTACCACAAATGGAGCATATAATCCAATGATTTTTGCAGGGGTATAGAACACGCATACACTTACATACATACATATGTACATACATACTTACATACATAAAACGTAAATCCATAATAACAAAGTAGACATATACTTAAACATAACTGTCGGTAATGGAGTAGCAATTTTTTTTTTGTATTGCCATAAAAGATTAATAAAAGTAAGTTGCTCCAAATTGCAGTGAGGCGTTGAAAATCCTTTTCTTAGGTGCGCCCAGTAACAACTCATGCTAGACGTGCCTCGTATAGACTAACTATTTATGTATGTATGTATGTACATTTGTACTTATGAATACCTTCATTTTTATGTGTTTGGTTTGTTTTACCACTTGTTGCTTAGTTATTATTACTTTGCGCCGCGCCGTGTTGCATGCCACACTTGAGTTATTTCACCTGCAGCAAATCGCCGCATTGTTTATACTTAAATGCCCTCTTATAAGTACAAAGCCAGCCATGTGCCAATCTAAGTAGCAGTAGTATTTATATATGCATGTAGGTATGTACATATGTATGCAGTAGGTATGTACAGTGGGTGTCAAAATAAAGTAAGCTGTAAAACAAAAAATTAAAAAAAAAAAATAAGCAAGACTTAAAATATTTTTTTTTTAATTTGTTTAAAGAGCCCAGGTTTTTTTTTAATATTTTTTTTTCTAGTTTAAAACGAAAATATTCATAGATATACTTATTATTTTTTTTTTGCATATTTTTTAAAATTTGATATAATTTGTATTAGAAATACAAATATTAGTGAAATTTTATGGCAAATAATTTTCTAGAACATTTTCTCAAATTTAAATTTCATTAAAAAAAATTTGACCTCAGGGAGCAAAACGGTTTGGGGGGAATTATTCCCCGCCCCAAAAGTGCTGTCGCATAGTGTTATCGAAAGTAGGAAATATTTGCTTTCCCTATCGTTTTCGTTTTTAAAAAGTCTAATAAATATAGGTAAGGTAAATTCACTTTCGATATACATACATATTTATTTTTTTTATACTACATAACATATTTTGCTTTAATATCATCATCGTAACTATTTTTTAACCAATCACTGTATTTTTAATTCTGCCACTCACCGTACCTAACATAAAAGGTAAGGTATGTGTAAGCCCTCGTTAAATTACATAAGAATTTAAGCAGTCCCGTAGTGTTCCATAGCCCACAGCGCTACGCTACGTGTAGACGCCTTTCATGACGTCGCCATATCGCAAATTAATGTTATGTTCAGACACAACCTTAATTGAACATTAAGAGCCTTCATTCAATTTTCAAGCCCAATGATTCTCAATTTACCATACAAAAATTTACCAAGTTAATGCTTCATTAGAAATTAATGAGTTGTTAATGAAGAACAATTCTGCATGCAACCCTGTTAAAAGGTTTGTTTCATAAGTAAAATGAAATGTCATGAAAAGAGAAATGTGATTAGCGTCAGTGTCCACTAAACAGGTTGGTTCGTCAGATCAGCTGCATTCTTGTTCTTCTTCATCACCTATCAAATTTGTTTTTATTTCTGCTTATTTTATACATACATTCGTGTTTACGATTGGTAAAAATTGTGAGATGAATGTCAAATTATTTCATCCTCCTTGCAATTTTGACATTAATGTTATGTTCAGACACAACCTTAATTGAAAATAAAGAGCCTTCATTCAATTTTCAAGCCCAATGATTCTCAATTTACCATACAAAAATTGACTAAGTTAATGCTTCGTTAGAAATTAATGAGTTCCTAATGAAGAACAATTCTGCATGCAACCCTGTTAGAAGCGTTGTTTCATAAGCAAAATTAAATGTCATGTTCAGAGAAATGTCATTAGCGTCAGGGTCCACAAAACAGGTTGTTTCGTCAGATCAGCTGATTTCTTGTTCTTCTTCATCACCTATCAAACTTTTTTTTATTTCTGCTTATTCTATACATGCATTCGTGTTTACGATTGGTAAAAGTTGTGAGCTGAATGTCAAGTTATTTCGTCCTCCTTGCAGTTTTGACATTTAGGTCGCCAGAGTTTGATATTCAGCTCACGGCGTGTATGTGTGTATGTATCTTGAGCCGACCTGTTAAATGGGCCAAGTAAATTAAATATGTCTGAACACCAAATCTAGAGATTTTCAATCAAGCCCAATTGACTTAATTAATTTTTATGTCTGAACATGATATTAGGTCACGAGAGTTTGATATTCAGCTCACGGCGTGTATGTGTGTATGTATCTTGAGCCGACCTGTTAAATGGGCCAAGTAAATTAAATATGTCTGAACACCAAATCTAAAGATGTTCAATCAATCCCAATTGACTTAATTAATTTTTATGTCTGAACATGATATAACGAAGGCGCAGTCGAATGGCTTCTTGACTGCCGATCGTTTCACTTCACTTGCCCATAGCCTCACCTGTTCGCGCTTTGCTAATTGGACATTGTGTTGTGCTGCGCTTGCCCTTGTACACGCTTGAACACGCCATTCTGCTTAGCTAGTTCTAGTTTATCCACAATTTAGTCATGGAGAGAGGCAGCTGAAGTAGAGAAGGGTGGAGCACGATATTGACCAATGTTTTGCAGGCGGGTCAATGCCTCGCATGGCTGGCGACACATGCCACCAACGGCTGTTGCAGGACGCTGTCCCCTGTGGCAAGTGTTTTTGGAAAAAAAAAAGAAAAAAAAAATGAAACAAAGAATGATTAATGAAAAAGTGTTTCAAAAGCAAATACGAAAGCAAAAAAACAATAAAAATATAAAAGTAATTATAACGGTGTTGTAATAGTTTTGACTGGGTTATGCAAGAAACGCGTGCATTTGCACGCGTGCGGGGGAGAGAGCGCAAAGCTGAAGAAGTTAGCAAATGAACAACCACCACGAATTGCCACAGTCTACATAGACATATGATGATTTCTCAACTGTACATTTTTACATACAATAATAGCTTTACTTCCGTAACGGCAAACGTTGAAATTGTTACGCGATCACGCAAGGGCAGCCAAATTGTTGCTGGAAATTCAGGTGTTTTCGTAAATTAAAAAAAAGCCCTTATACGAGTTCAGTTTTTATTGGGTGAATTACTCTAATGTTGCGCATGCAAAGCAAGAAAAAAATCATGATCAAATCTTGAGAAATATTTGAATGTATACACATACATATATACATATTAGGGATTCCAATTTTTCCGATTTTTACGATCCCGGGATTTTCGAGATTTTTTTTTCTAATCTCGGGATCCCGGGATTTATCCCGGGATTTGGACATTAATTATACAGGCCGATAAAATTGCCAAAAAATTTTCTAACTCAAATAAAATTCTACTTTTCTAAAGGATTTCGGTGCCCTGAATCTGAATCTGAAGTCGGATTTTCGGTAATACTTGTAGGTTTTGAGATATTTATGCGATTTTTTGCTATATTCACTGCTCAATCTGTTAAATTATGTACTTTCATTAAAAAATGATTGCAGCTATTTGAAAGAACGATCAATTCTCTTGAAAACAGCGCTTTGCTTTCTCGGGTTTCTTATTTATATATCTAGAAATATATGTTTTTGTACAATAAGGTATTTGTCTTCGAAATCAACGGCGCTGTTGTAGGGCTGTTTTAATCGAAATCAAGTTTTGTAGCTGCTCTGCCGAACTATTTTTATTTCAGTAGAGAAAATATATACATAGTAGGCCAGTGATTGGAATTTTTGTTTCAGTCACGCAAAATTTATTCGTATTTTCGATAAATTAATATAAATTAATTCACTTATTTCATTCTAACGCACAGTTTGTTGTTAATATAATAAAGTGCCTAAAAGCGTGCTACAAAATTTTTATTTGCAATATTGCAAGTTACAAGCAAGATATACGAAAAAACAAAACACTGTCTTCAAGAAAAATGATCGTGCTTTCAATAGATTTAATCAGTTTTTAATGAAAGTGGGCAATTTTAAAGATATTGAGGAGTGAATATGGCCAAAAACCGCGTTTTTCGCCTCTTTGGACATGAATATCTCAAAAAGTGCACCGAAATCCTTTTGAAACGTAGAATTTTATTTCTGTTACAAAAATTTGTCGACCAGTATTATTTTCCCACATTTGAGGTTGAAAAATTAAATATTTATATTTTCGAGAAACGCTACAACTTTAACATGCAAAGAAAAAATAGATTTTTATTGCTATTTTTTATTATTTCATTACTAACAAAATAAAATAGGAACGTAAAATCATGCATATTATTTAATAACACTTAAGAGTTACTTTAAAAAACACAATCAACAAAGAAAATTAAATACATTTGGTGAACAAAACATTTTCCTTTATAGTTGGTACTTTTAAAATATTAAGATAAAAAGGTTTGCGATCATTTGATAATTTCCAATAAAATTCTTTTAGAATTTAACGAAACACTTCGTTTAAGCGAATATTTCCAAGCTTGACGAAAAATTCTGAAAATTAATGCAACTTCCGAAAATATTTAAAAATCGGAGGCACATATTTTGATATGAATTCCGAGGATGCAGCTGCGTATTTAATTTTAGTAGAGTAATGTAAAACTATCAAGTCTAATTAAAATTTTGTTTGCATTTTCTTCCATTATTTACTTTCCATATGGGAAAATTCCAAAAACCATTTGGGAAATAAATGACCAAAAATCAGGAAATAGAAATTATCAAATGAATTTTACCACAAGAATTCTAAAGGCTTTAAAAATACCTAACGTACGTTTCTTTACAACGCGTACTTCACGACAAAAAAATTTGATTATTAAAAAAAAACATCAAAAATATTAATCCTTACTTTGACTAATGCAATTTTTTTATTCTGGCAAAAATGTCGCACTTTCTTCGGGCTGTCACATTTTTTTGTTCTCTTCCACGCAGACTCAACACTTTTTTAAGGCTGTTTGTTCTATTGACAAAATATAAAACTGGCCCGACTACGGGACAACATCTTCTGCTCTTATCACATTGCCTTATTTTTGTTTCATTCATCACATGAAAAATGCAATATTTATAGGGCACATGTTGATAATGGTGCAATGTAATAATGCAACATTTTCATGCAGAATAGGAAATGCTATTAGTATACAGATCTGAGACCACTAAAAATTATATAAAATACAACTTTTCTTTGCTATAATAGGGGAATATTCTGTCTTTATCTATCCCAAAAATCCCGGGATAAAATTCTAGCGATCCCGGGATTTTCGGGGTGTCCAAAAGGGCGGGATCCCGGGATTGGAATCCCTAATACATATGTATGTATGTTAACGGCTTTCCCAACCTAGGGAAGACTAACTAACATCAATTGGTGAAATTATCCAGTATAAATATATGTACATAAATGCCAAATATACATACTATTTACAGGCAAAATTGAGTCGAATTCTATTTGAACTACTCAATAAACATGAGTATCGCTTTCAATAGTGAATTTCGGAATAGGTTGGTATTGTATAACATAAACATAACCCTCGTTATTCCGAGTATTTTCCCTTAAGTGTTTGTCTTAAAATACGTCACACTTTACTTTGCTGTAGCAACATAGGAATGGTTCCCATTTGTTCTCGAACTAATTTCGAATTTCTCTGAACCTTGGAGAACTACGGTTGGTTACTCTCTAAAAATAATATAATAAATAAAAATAATATAATAATAGTATCTAATATACATACATACATTATCGTTAAAAATCAGAGAAAGCTTTATAGTTACACATATATACGAGGTTTATTTGATAAGTCCGTAACATTTTGAACTTGGCGACTACTAATTTTAAAAAATCAAAAAGGCGGGTTTCTTCGGGTATGCCATGCAAGGCAACAAAGAAGGCCAAAGTGGGTCTGTCGGCCAATAAGGTTACGACCACAATTTTTTGGTATGCACGAGGTATAATTCACATCGTTTATATTGAAAAGGATAAAACAATTACCGGCGAATATTACTCAGAGCTTTTGAACATACTCGCTCTTGATTTGAAGCAAACACGTCCGAAAAAAAAACTACTGAAGTTCGTTCTACAATACATCAAAAAAAAAAAAATTCTGTTTCATCATAACAATATACGACCGCACACGTGATTAGTCACCATGGCAAAGGTTCATAAATTGGGTTACGAATTGCTACCTCACCGACCATATTCTCTAGATATAGACCCGTCCAATTATTTCATGTTTACAAATCTGAAGAAATGGCTGGTTGGTAAGAGATTCGGATCAAATTAAGAGGTCGTCACAGAAAGAAATGCCTATTTTGGGAGTGTTGAAAAACCAAATTTTTTGGAATGAATACAAAAATTGTATAACCACTGGACTAAGCGTATCAAGCTGGAAGGAGATTTCAACATAATAAAATAAATTTTTTTCGAAAAAAAAAAATTATTTTTTAATTAATTTTTATTTGGCGAAAAGCGAACAAGTTCAAAGCTACGTGTTACCAGCGATGGTAGAAATGATAGCTATTTCGAAGAAAACCAATTCTTCATCATCAGATTTCTTTTCGGGATCAAGCCGGGAATCGAACTTAGACCCACCGTGAGAAGGTGTAAATGTTAGCGACGCGCTAACCCACTCACCCAAACACGGCCTGGTACGCAATTGAACTTTTTGTCGCTTTTCTTTTGCCACCTTTACTCGCCCAACATTATTGTTGTATTTTTATGTACTCATGATTTTCATGAGATAACACAAATTTGTTGAGTAATTTTAGGCGGTCTATGCTTCGGTTAGCCGGAAGTAATGTGCATTTGCAACACCCTGCCTTTTTATTTAATTTTAATTGTGTGTGGACACAGAAGAATGATGAAGAATTGGTTTTCTTCGAAATAGCTATCATTTCTACCATCGCTGGTAACACGTAGCTTTGAACTTGTTCGCTTTTCGCCAAATAAAAATTAATTAAAAATCTTCTGTGTCCACACAATAATTCAACAATTAAAATTATTTTTTATTCAAAATGTCACAGACTTATAAAACAAGCCTCGCATGTACGTAAATATGTCGAATTAATTTTTGAACCTTCCGAATAACCGGCTCTATTGGGCTGGTTGGACATGTCAAATGCCAGTAAAATATGTAACTGTAAAATTTTTGACATTTCTATGTCACTTGCTTCTAGTTTGTTTACTAAGTAGGTATGTATGTAAGTCAATACACATTTACAATTATACCGTTACTTTATTTTCATCACAATTATATGCAATTAAAATAGTGACCAAAACGTAGTTATCATGAGGGATCTTCCGCGCTTTTCATTTGCTTAGTAGCCACGCCGTCCAACTCTCCGTCTCTGTTGTCGGTGCCGTTTCATAAAGTTTTTATTATGCTTTTCATGAACTAATTTTTTCATAGCATTAGCTTACGCATACATACATACATTCACACATATGTGGACAGACAGACAATAGAAATTCTTTTTATGCTTTTATAATCTAATGTGTTTTATTGTGTTCTGCAATTCTCTTTCTGTGGACAATTGTTGGACAGACGGACGGTCGAACGGACCTACATACATATACATACATACAGACAAATGTATTATGTGCTACACAATGTTGTTTGTCGCTTTACGCAATTGCCACAATTATTTTAATTATGTACATTCATACCACATACTATACCCCCCAGCCAGCCTATCAATCTTATTTGGTCAGTGCGTGTGTCCACAGTGTCTCACTGTGCTTTTGCCCTGACGTGACCGGCCTTTCATTTGTTCCATCCATTGTTCCTGTTTTTTTCCCGTATTCTCTCTCTGTGCTCCATTGCCCCGTTTTGCTTTGTTTGAGTGACTCGCTTACTTTAGTGGAGGGCGTTGACACTTTTCATATAACGCAACAGCATACAGAACAGAAAGCAAGACAATTTATGGAACACTTCACGCAGCAGGTTTTGTTTTTTTCAGGTTTGTGATTAAAGAATTTTATTTACCCATTTCAACATACAAATGGTTTTATGAATATTTCGTGTATGTCTCCAGTAAACGAAAAACGGCTTTATCCACCGTTTTTTATCTTGTTTTTTTTTTTTTGTTTTTTTTTGGTTTTTCCAATATTGTAATCGCCGATCAAATAATGAATATCTGATGTTTATTTAATGAGCCAATTAAATTTATGTGCTCGTAAGTGTCAAAATAAGGTATAGTGGTTGGTTGGGTTGGTGTGTTGATTTTTTGTTCCAATGTGTTGTATGTTGCCTTAAATTTAAGCGGTGCCAACAGACTTAGGGTTATTCTGAAGGAAAGCTTTCAGACGGGAATGCATTTGGTGCTTTTACTGAGATAACTGAAAGCTGTTAAATCTCGTAGGTATACATAATAATAATAATACAATGGCGCTATTATAACTCTGACGAGTTTTATGGCCGAGCTTCTCTCCCAATTCGAGGTGTGCTCCTTTTTGTTTTTTTCCCTACCAATTGGGTGGACCTACAGTTTTATGCCGGCTCCGAACGGCGAATGCACTTCTTGCGAGAAGCTTTTTCATGGCAGAAATACACTCGGAGGGTATGCCGCCCACTGCCGAGAGGTGACCGCTGCTCTTAAAAAATCCAATAATTAAGTTTTTTTACTAATTAGAAAATTTTTTTGGTGTTTGCTCGGGCTGGGGTTAGAACCCGAGACCTCTGGTGTAGCAGACACTGTACCACAGCGGCCACGTAGGTATACATACATATAAAAATAAAAAGGAATCGAAATTTGTTTTATGATCGATATAAGTTAAGTTAGGTTTGCCAGGATACAGTGATCGCTCACATAGACCATATACGGTCCTAAGTGTTGCCAATAGCGCACTGGAGGCATTATACTAAACTAACTAACTTTCGCAAGTTTTAGTATTTTGTGTATTTTCTGAAGAGAATTTTGTGTATTTCTGAACAGTATTTTGTTGACCAGCACACAGTGTGCTTAAAGCGAATTATTTTGGTGGAAAAATCACGACGAAAACGGTCTTTGGGGAAGTTTTAAGAACATTTTAAGTAACATTTTCCTGTTGTAACGAAAATCCTAGCTGATTCCCTTTCCGAGAAAAATCGAGTTTTCCATTTTTTATGGGCATTTTTTTTTTTATTTACCCACTGAATTTTTTTATTAATCCTGAAAACTCACATAATTTTTAAAATACTGTGCTGGGAAAGGAGAAAAATCACTCTCTAGATATCGGTCAACTTGAACATTAACAAATTATATCACCTATATATGAGAATTTCCAAAAAAAAAAAAATGAATCGCCTGTATCTAATGTCTTTTAAATGAACTTATTAATTCGTTTATTCAGCAACTATGAATTAAAAGATACCAAAATATTTTTTACAAGTTATTAGAAGAAAATTCAATGACAGCTCTTCTTAGTTGTACTGAATAGAAGAAATCTTCAATCAGATTAATTCTATACTTATTCCAGTATTTCAGGAACTCACGATGAATTGCTTCTCCTACTTGTTCGGACGTCATGCCTAAGCCTTTTCCATTTATAAATTCGATACAATCTTCAATATGATCCAATATTACATGGATTTTGAGGGTTTGTTGGAGCTCTGTCGCCCGAAACTTTTTTCTTAAATCAACAATTAGCTCGTTTAGTTTCACCTTCTCAACTTTCGAAGTTCCGAAACAACAATTGACGACGAGATCCATGGCTTTTAATGCCGAAATGAAGGGTACTAATCGCAAAAGACCTACTCCTTTGTAGATAGCAACATCATCTAATCCATCCGCTTGCTTTAACAATTGTCGACAAGCATTCCCCTCGAAGGTATCTCCTTGATAATTTTTTGCCACCAGTTTAAATTTTTTGGGCCAAATAAGAGCTTGTTCTCTTCCAACTAATGGAACCAGTCCTTGCCAAAATAAATAATTCACATACCCCTGCAGCAACTGTAATTCTGGAAGTATACACTTTTCGAGAACACGAATTTCATCATCGTCATTAAATACTTGTGGATTAGCAGTACTACAACATTGTTTAGCGTCAATTTTGTTTTTACCTGAAAACATAATCAATTGAAATAAATAAACCGAAAATTATAGTGAGATCATTTGAAACTAAACGAGCTAATTGTTGATTTAAGAAAAAATTTTCGGGCGACAGAGCTCCAACAAACCCTCAAAGTCCATGTGATATTGGATCATATTGAACATTGTATCGAATTTATAAATGGAAATGGCTTAGGCATGACGTCCGAACAAGCAGGAGAAGCAATTCATCGTGAGTTCCTGAAATACTGGAATTAGTATAGAATTAATCTGATTGAAGATTCCTTCTATTCAGTATAACTAAGAAGAGCTGTAATTGAATTTTCTTCTAATAACTTGTAAAAAATATTTTGGTATCTTTTAATTCATAGTTGCTGAATAAACGAATTAATAAGTTCATTTAAAAGAGATTAGATACACGCGATTAATTTTTTTTGGAAATTCTCATATATAGGTGATATAATTTGTTAATGTTCAAGTTGACCGACATCTAGAGAGTGATTTTTCTCCTTTCCCAGCACAGTATTTTAAAAATTATGTGAGTTTTCAGGATTAATAAAAAATTTCAGTGGGTAAATAAAAAAAATGCCCATAAAAAATAGAAAACTCGATTTTTCTCGGAAAGGGAATCAGCTAGGATTTTCGTTACAACAGGAAAATGTTACTTAAAATGTCCTTAGAACTTCCCCAAAGACCGTTTTCGTCGTGATTTTTCCACCAAAATAATTCGCTTCTAGCACACTGTGAGCACCATTCCACAGCAGGGCTGAGAGTACTCCCCCTTGTGGGGTGCCCCTATATGCCCTGCTTGACATCGTCGAATGACCCCAAGCACCCTTCACCGTCCGACAACTCAAAAGGTTCTCGATCCAGCGCCGAATGAATGGGGGGTATTTCGATCCATTCGAGCCCCTCCAACAGCGCCGCAGCAGAGACGTTGTTAAAGGCAGCCGAAATATCAATAAAGACACCTATCGCATGGACTGTAGTGAAGGGCCTTTTCGATATATTGTTGTTGTTGTTGTTGTGATTCTTTATCCTCTTTATCCTCCATCACGACAAGATAAATTCGTTTTATGCCTTCCGCCAGGCACTTCGAACCATGACTGAGGCCGTCCCACAACTCCCCCCCTGGCTCGCGGTGTGGGGGACCTACTCGACCGGAAAACAGCCTTTGCTAGCCCTCCGCGGTCTCCACCCGCAGTCTGTCCAGGCGCAAGCACCAGGAAAACGCATCTGGGAGGAGAGACGAAGGTCATTTGCCCCAGCAACAACTTCTTGGAGGGTCCAACTGGGGATTTTTGCCGCCCTTGCTTGATATAAGTAGTACGAAAATTTTTCTGTGGACAACTTTCTATGTTACATACATACAACTGCTTAATCAAGTTGAGGTTTCTCTAAAAAACATTTTAATTAAGTAAAGAAAATACTTAATACCTACAACACTTTTTCATTAATTAACTTTCAAATATTGAAAACAGACAAGTGGAAATCGAGTGTTTGCTTAGTTCATTCATTGGCGATCGCTAGCCTTTCTCTTAAATTCCATACACAGAGCCAAAATACCACCTAAAATGCCATATAAATTAGAACAAAGTTTAGCGGATTTCTCTATGCTTTCTCTCCAATAAGATGCCTTTCTTATTATTACTGGATATTTCATTTTAATAAAACTAAGTAGATAATCTGTAAAACTAATATGAAAACCTTTTCAATATAATTAAGATGACCCGTGGATTTTAGATGAAATCATTTTCAGTAAAATTTAAGAGATAACCTATAAAACTAAGATGAAAACCTATTAAATAAAATTTAGAAGATGACTCCTAGAATAAATATGGAAACCTTTTCACATAAATTTAGCAGATAACCTGTAAAATTAAGAAGAAACCCTGTTTAATATTATTAAGAAGAGAATCTTGATTTTCATCGGAAAACATAATTAGTCAACTAGTATTTTCCTAGGACTTATTCAGACAAAGGGCAACATTTCATTTCATATAAGTGCAGATGGACATAATAAACTCTTTATACCAAGTGCTTCATTAATCGTTTGAGAATTGTAGAAATGTGCAAAGCCGTAGTGAAATTGACGAACGGAGGAAATACATACATAAGAGCTCTTTTAAAAATAAAAAGTTCTCCCTTTTAATTTCTTGAACATGTAATTGCACGCATAAAACGTGGCTGATGCAATAACTGTTATGCATACTTCTAGTATGTACGAGTATATATGTACATATGTATGTATGTACGTATGTTAAGACGTTTAAAGCAAAATTTGAATTAATAAGGGCTCTTTTAAAAATAAAAAGTTTTCCTTTTTAATAAATTCAAAAAGGTTCAAGTAAAAATTAGAGGATGTCCTTATTGATTTGCTTTATAAAAATTTTCTCCTAAAAACAAGCAGATTTCTTCTAACAATTTAATTTTTTTTACAAAATGACATAAAAAATTAATAAACAAGAAGTTATCTCCTCGTTTTCAGACGATATCCTTTTAAATAAATTTAAGAAGAAATTCAAGCTAAAATTCAGAAGAATTTCTAGCAAAAATTTCTTCAATTTTGTCCCCTCTCCCTCTCCTCGGCCAAATAGCTTTTTTAGGTGGCAGTCTCTTTGATTGTAGGTGAACTTTTTGGCTCGTGTAGGGAACCCTTTGCCTTTCCCTTTTTCTTTTAAGTGCATGATATATTTGTATATACGTATGTATGTGGAAATCTATGGTATTGTTTGCACATAAACAAAACTTTGGCATTGCCTGGTTGGTCTTGCTCTTCTGCACACGTCACTTTTCACTTTTCAGCACTTTAAAGTACTTGTCGTCTCAAATCAAAAACAAAAAAAAACAAAATATTAATTAAAATCCTCATCACGCCCGCCAATGGACTTGATTGTTTGCTACTGTTGCTGCTGTACAACGCTGGAGTGTCTAATTGAGTCGCCGTCTGGCTGACTGGCTCGTTGTTGACTCGTTGGCTGGCTGCCCAGCTGCTTAGCCATTCGGTTTTTTGGCTTTTTGGCTGCTTATTAGACGCCTCATTTCACTATTTACTATTTCTTTGCTTTCATCGAAGTACCACAACCTTTTGATGCAGAATGAAAGTGAACTTCGAAATATGTATGCAAGTTGTAAGCTCATAGATATATATTGTATGTATGTATTTAGTGCACATGATGCGGGCTGTAGCGGCAGTACTGCCCAGCATAATCCGGCCGTTTCCCGCTGCGCCTGAAATTATGTATGTAAACCCTTGGAGAAATAAAGAAAGCATATTTTTGTCTAATCAACATTTGTTGGGTGAACTGGTTGCGGCTAAATGTTGCAGTCCATAAAATTTGTACGATTGCTTTCATCCAGGGCATATTAATCTGCATTTATATATGTATGTATGGATGTTTGTTTGTATGTAACAAGTTATACAACCATATGAAAAATGTTTATTAGGGTAATTTATGACGAGCTCGTTATGATAATTTGTATTTTGGTGTAATTTTTACCGCATATTTTGTTACTAAGTTAGTCTTTCTTTTGGTTTGCTGGTCGCAGCATGCAATCAGATAGTCAGTCAGAAAGCTGTAGATGTCGGCCTTTTGAGAAGACTCGGCGACGTTACATCGATCTAACTCTCCAAAAACTTTCAAGCCGAGAATTTTTGTTTTAAAGCGGATCTATGCTTTAATAATAGCGGTGGATACTACCAGCAGGAAACCCAAATTTGTTTAAGATTTTTGGTGGGTTTCTTCAGGTGGCGGCTACGTCGGCCCTACGCCGTAAGAGAGTCGTACGGTTGGCACACAAAAGCCACAGTACACTCTACCATTCTAAGCAATTTAAGTTTTCTACCCGGCAGTACGGACCGCTGTACGACTACAATAGTTGTAGACAGCAACTTCGAAACAAGGATTCTTAATAGGGATGGTTGGTAAGATCCAAATCGGTGCTACCCAACCCCAGCAAGCGTTTCCATCTACATATACCGATGGCTCGAAACTAAACAACACATTTGGAGGTGGAGTCTTTTCACAAGACTTGAATCTTCAGCTAGCCTTTGGGCTGCCAGATCACTGCAGCGTTTTCCAGGCTTGAAGTTTCAGCTCTAATGGAGTCTATTAACCTTATAGGACACGAGCATATCCACGAGGTTTTATTCGTCTTCAGTGACAGCCAAGCAGCAATTAAGTCTCTTCGCTCTCACTCATTCCAATTCTGAATTAACACTTGACTGTCGTCAATCTCTACAGGAGATGGTCGCCAAACTCTAAAGCAGATGTCCAAACAGACCTGTTTGCACATCGTGTGGGTTCCGGAACATAGAGATATCGATGGCAATTGTAAGGGGCAGATGAACTTGCGAGGCAAGGCTCTATCGAGCAGGTTCGTTCTGACAAAGAACGCATAGGTATGCCGTTTTCCAGATGCAAGCTAATGCTTAAAGAGCATATCTATAAACTAGCAAGCGATAGATGGCAACAGAGCCCAGTATGTCGAACATCAAGGCAAACTTGGCCGAAATGGGAACACAAGCGATCTCGTCAAATACAAATCGACGGCTGAGAATAAGATCGCCCTATTTCAAAAATTGTTTCAAAAACGCCCCATTCCAAAAATTGTTTGAATAACGGCCTATTTCAGGTTTTGCTTCGAAAACGCCCTATTTGAAAAATTGTTTCAATAACGTCCTATTTCAGAGAAAATACCATATATATTTCTCTGAAATAGGGTGTTTTTGAATAATTTTTGGAATAGGGCGTTTTTGAAATAATTTTTGAAATAGGGCGTTTTTGAAACAATTTTTGAAATAGGGCGATCTTATTCTCATATATTATATGTACTATAAGGAGAGGGGAAATCTCGAAACTGTTGGGAGTTTTTTTTTTTTTTTACGAGGAGGGAGCATCGAAAGCCTTTACCCCGTCAGTGTGGAACTCTAACCCGAAATAAACCTCCTACTATCATCGTACCGAACCCCCCGGTACTACCGTCAAGCTACCGTCGGGAGGTGGGTTGAGTACTAGACTCGCAGTCCGTAATGGTCTGCGGAGGTCAAAGCTCCGCACCACACGCGATGACGGATGCAGGAGGCCTAGCTCCTGTACGTATCCGTCCATAACGGATGCAGGAGGACGAGCTCCTGTACGTATCCGTTCCACTCTAAGTGTTCAATTTTAGGTGGTCTAAGGAGGATAGCCAATATAAAGTCGCGGACGTCGACGTAAAGGACCTGGTGAACTTCATCAGGTTTTCAAACTGGTTCAAAAAAGAGGAGTATCAAATCTGTTTTCCGGTGGTATCACAATGGGCTTCCGCACTGGCCTAAGTGTGCCACTATGGCCGCAGCCACTTCAACCTAACCTTGGTAGGCTCTGTATCCTAATTTGAATAACTATCTTCAACAATTATCAGATTGAGACTTAAAAACTCCTGTAAGTGCAATAAGGTTGAACATTAAATTAATTTTGTTTGGCTTCTTTCAAACTCTTTCCTTTGCTCTTTTATTTTCTCTTAACCGCAAAGAAGAGAAGTTTTCACAACCGCAAAAATGTACAGGCTTTCGACTCGAGCTTTACCTGCGTTCATTTAATTGTGGTTTTTTATCTGTGTTTTTTGTATCTATAAAAATAATAATGGTAAATCGGCGCAGATCTGCAAGTACACTACACACTACTCGTGAGTTTATGGACAAAAGCTATGCTACGCTCTGTTTTGCCATATTTGCAGATAATGCTTATTTTACCTATTTATTTTTTTTTTTTTTTTCTTTTAATTTACCAAATGTGGCAATAATGGTTTTGTAAATAAAAATGTATGACATGATTGCTTTGAACTGATAAAATTTGATCGAAAGAACTTCATTTTAGGCAGTCATAAAGGAAGGGGTATTATCGCTATTGCTGTTATCTTCTCTGTGCATTATTGTTGTTGTTTTCATTTTCGTTTTCGTTTATTTTTACGGCGTTTATGTTGTTGGAGTCGCGTCGCGTCGTGGATGTCATCGGTAGTTGTCGATGGCAACTGACACTAATGACATCGTTGTTACACAATTGTCAACAACATTTTCGCTTCGTTGCCGCTTGCCGCTGTTCGCTGACGCTTCTGTTAATCGGGTGGCTTATCTTATCGTGTATGTTTGTTTGTTTTTTCTTCTTCTTTTTTATTGGATTTTTCAATATCTTTTTCTTTATACATACATACATATTTTGTCACAAAGTGAAAGGATGCATGCTATAGTTTGCGTGTGTGTGTCTGCTTGTGTGTGTCTGCTTGTGTGTTTTCTGTGTCTGCTGCTCATTGGCAATAATCGCTGCAGCGATGCAATCCAAACCCACCAAAAGCCATAATAAACATAAAAGCAACAAACATCGTCGTTGTTGTCGCGAATGCTTGAAAGCGAAATCGATACTGCATGTATCGCTGTCTGTTGATTTGGTTTTTTCTGTTGTTGGTGGCAACCGATAAAACCACTAACATCACCAACATCACCGCCATCGACGATAACAACAAAAATAATGCATGCAACAGCAGCAAGAACAACAACTTTATTTTTTATTGATGTGCTACCATATTTGCATGAACATACACACATACATACGGCACCCTAAATCGTGAAGTGACACAACTCAAAATTCAAAAATGTTCAGGAGATTCAAACAACTTTTTTTCTTTACTAGCAATCGTATGGAAAAAGGCAACGTATAATGGTTATTTTTCGGTTAAAAGAGTCACTTTTTGAAAAGTTTTTTTTGGCAATCGCTAGAGATATGTTCTGTGTACCAGTTTATGAAAAAAACTCGATTTCAAAAAATTTTGAGTTGTGTCGTTTTAAAGACTACAAAATCCCAATAAACAGTGTCGAACATTCAAAAATACCCTGTTGTTGTTGTTGTTGTTTTTATTGTTGTAGTAGCCACCAAGACACTTCTCGAAGGTTTTGGACAGTGTAGAGATGTAACAGTCCTTTGCCGAATAAGTCTGGTACGCTCGGGCACTAGCCCCTTCTGTCACTAGCCCAAGTGTCATGCAAACGATTTTTTTTGGCCATTATCAGCCTTCTAGGCCGGTGGATTTTAGTCGCCTCTTACGACAGGCATTTCTTACCACGGGTATATTCTAAGCCCCCTAACCCGCTGGAATGGCACTCGATGTCTTCAATCAATTATGAACTGAAAACTTTAAAGGCTTTTATTTTCTAAACGAACATGTTGAAAAAAAAAAACGCTTTAATTCTTTAAATTTGTTGAGAGCAGAAAATGTTGCCTGTAGTCGGGGACAATAGAATCTCGGAAAAATGTGTGGAATAGAGAAAACAAATTTTGTAGCCCGATGGGAGGCAAAAATCTTCGGCTGAAACCTCCAAGAGGTTGCTGCCTGGGCAATAGACCTCGCGTCTCTCCACCGCGATGCCTATTCATGGCGCTTGTGCCAGGAAAGACTGCGGGCGACACCGCGGAGGGCTATAAAAGACTGTTGTCCATTCCAGTAGGGGGGGGGGGGGGGTACGAGACGGCCTCAGCCATGGTTCGAGGTGCCTGGCGGAAGGCACAAAATGCATTTATCTTGTCGTGATGGAGGATAAACACTATAAAGAATCACAACAACAATATATCGAAAAGGCCCTTCACTACAGTCCATGCGATAGGTGTCTTTATTGATATTTAGAATGCCTTTAACATCGTCTCTGCTGCGGCGCTGTTGGAGGGGCTCGAATGGATCAGAATACCCCAAGCATTCGGCGCTGGATTGAGGAACTTTGGAGTTGTTGGGTGGTGGCGGGTGGATGGGGCCTTTCGACGATGTCAAGCAGGGCACATAGGGGCACCTCACAAGGGGCAGTACTCTCACCCCTTTTGTGGATTCTAGTGGACAACAAAACAGTCTTCATAAATACACAAAATTCTCTTCGGAAAATACACAAAATGCTAAAAGGGAAGTTTCGCATTCCAAGTTTAGTATAACGCCTCCAAAACGATGCTGGTAACACTAAGCACCATATGTGGTCTATGTGAAGGATCACTGTATCCTGTCAACCTAACCTTACAGCCCGTTGAAAATACAGAATAAGTGCATAATTTTTGCCAGAATAGAAATCACTAGATTTGCTCTCCAACGTGCGCAGTAAATTGGAAATGCACTCGAAATGTGTTCATTAAAATTTTAATTCCAGAAGGGTTTGGATTTCGAATTCAGAACTAAGGGAAAAAAACTGCGTATAACGAAAATTCCTTTTTTCTGGAGATAAGCCTAGTTCTCGCATCGTATACCAAATGTTTCCATATTCATAGTCGAGGGTGCGTTGAAAAAGCGATTTGTTTTCCGAACGTTTTCGAATTGTTGCCAAGTCTTATTTTTGTTGGAGTCTCTGCTAGGTTGATGAAAAACTTCAATCCAAGAACCAAAAAACGTAAACCATAGAGCAACGATCATATACATAAATATATATTTATGTACATATATCGCAATCGATTATATATCTGTGAACAAAAATGCTGTTAAATTCAAGCGAAATTATGTCAGACTTGATTAGCAAATTTTATGAATATTTTTTTGTATGTTTTCAAACACATTTTTGCTCATAATCTTTTCATCCATAAAAAGATATTGGAACAACGAACATTTCCGATCACATAAAAGTACAGCAAAAAAATGAGTGTGTCACGACGAAGTGCTGTGCTTAGACCGATAGCGAATAACATCGATAATGATGGCTGCAACGGCAGCAACAACAGCAACGCTGCCACAAATATTGACATCAAAAAAGTATCGGCGCACAGAGCCAACATGCGTCGCTGTTAATTACACATTTACGACAAAACATTTTAGTGTTTCGCATGCGCCTTTTGTTGTTGTTGTGTGCGGTTGGCGATTTTTGTGTATTTTTTTTTTCGTTGTAGTTGCTATTAAAACCGATTATACAGCACTTGGTCGATAGGCGCGCCAATTGCACGTACTGTAAGTGGCATGAATTTTTTGGTTTTTTTATTTTGTGGTATGAATGTGTTTGTTGTTATTGTTGACCGTCACAACAACTGCCTGCCATTGATATTTTTCCTATTTTTTTGTGGCGCGAAAAAAAAAACAAGTAGTCTCGATCGACTACCTCTCTGGCATTTCCTGTTATCAAAATGTGAGAAATTAAAAAAAAAAAAACTAAAAAAAAACTATTCGCATACGCTTGCCACAATTTGCGCGCATTTTTTTATTTTTGTTTTAGCAATTCCAGAGCGTTAATTGATTTGCCGCCACTTTGGTTTTTTATTTGTCCGTGTTTTTGACGGGTGGGACCGGTCACTTTGTTCCGCCTGTCAAATGCAACTAAAGCAAAGCTGCGCAAAGCCAATTAAACGCAGTGAAACCATATGAATAATTAAATGTGCTTGTATGTGTGTATGTATATTATCAAATAGGGTTGCCATTGCATTTATAACTTTGATTTTATTACTAAAAGGCATATCGATGGTCATTATATGCGAGATATTAAAATTCAAATCAAACCAATAATCAACGCAATTGCAATCCAAATTCATTGCACCCCGATTTTTATGGCGCCAACCTACGAGTACGAATTTGCACATTAAAGCAAACAGAAAGTTAATGCGACATCAAAACCGAAAAAGCCGCCATTGCAAACGGTGTGTGCGCTCACCTCATGCCACCATACGCACCGCCGGTTGGGTGGTGGTGGTGGTCAGTGGTCAATGAATAATTAACAGGTGGCTGTGAATCGGTTTGTATCCATCTATTGGGGCATACCAACTTTGTACCTTAGCTGCAAATTTCTATGTACATTAGGATGGTCCCCAAATGAACCCATTCCGAGAAAAAATTTTCACACGAAGGAATGGAATGGAATTGTGGTAGGCCAGGAAAAACTTTGACTTTCCCAAGCACGCACGCATATTTGCCCATTTTACTTAAGGCCTTTAGAAAATGCAACAGGATGTAGGGAAAAGGGTGGGATATTGTAATCAGAGTTCTTCTCAATACTTCCGCATGCGAAATCTTAGTTTAGCGAAGGTTGGGCAGGTGCAGAGAAAATGCTCTGTGCCGTCGTCGTCCTCTTGCAGACAAGATAGCCGTAGTGAGCTCTCGGTGGTGCGCATGCCTGAGCAAGAAGTTTTCTACCGCTCTGTTAGGCTTTTTCAGAAAATTCATTGTAATTTTATAGGAATCTGTGGAGTACCAGCGTCTCCCTTCCCTAATGGAGTCCCTGATGTGATGTACTCCACAGTGCCTGCTATGAATGGGCTTATTATTGGCTGCGATCCAGTTAGTTGTTCTGCTGATCCAAAATCTTCTTCAATTTCGCTTAATGCAAATTTCCTGCAATGCTGTTTATTTGTTTAAGTTTTAGTGCTAAAACTTTTTCTAGACTCATTTGTTCGACAATGCCCTTACCGACGATTTTTGTTAGAGTTAGATTAAGATAAAATCTGTGACTATCAACTAAGTATATGGCAGATAACAACCATATTTGTAAGAATTTGAATGCCTGTATGCCGCTGCCAGTGTTGCACAACCTCCATCTCAATGTGAGTTCTCGTTGATATTACGCCAGCAAATGAAAAGCGCCATTTACGTAATAGGTATGTAGTAGGTATGTATGCAGTAACCGTAAAGCAATTAGATAGATGTTGGTTTCAATGTTTTTTGTTTTTGTTTTTTATTTTATTTTAGTTTTTTTTTGTTTTTTTCGTTTTGATTTATTTTTTTCTTATTTTCTTATTTTTTGTTTTGTTTTTTATTTTTTCTATTCTTTTATTTATTTATTTTTTTTTTTTGTTTTTGTTTTTTATTTTATTTTTGTAGTTAAGCGAATTACATGTATCGGTGGCGCTGTTTTCTAGCTTATTTTGGAAGTTTCACTTGTGATTAAAATGTTTATTAAATAAATATATGTATGTGTACATATGTTTGTATGCACGTCTGTATATGGTAAGGTATCGTAGTATGAGCACCTGTTTGTCTCTATGTATGTATGTATATATCTGCCATTTAGTTTAGTTTAAATGTTTCGCAATTGTCTTAATTTTAGTTGTTATATCCAGCGAATGCATTGATCTGTGCGCAAAGAAAAAATCCAATAATTTCAGGTTAATTGGGGTTGTTTATGTCAAAATCCATACAAACACACAAACAGCCAGTGGCGGACCTAGCATAAATTGCCTGGGCAAGCCTATGTGTGAAGCATAACCATTTTTGTTTTTTTCATATGTATTTTTATACCTTTCATGAGAATGAAATGGTATTATAACTTAGTGCAAAAAATTTTTTGTCGAAAGTACCAGAAGGAAGCGTGGGGGACCCACCAAAATATATACCGATATGATCAGAATCACGAGCTGAGTCGATTAAGCCATGTCCGTTTGTCCGTCCGTCCGTCTGTGTGAACGCAAACTAGTCCCTCAGTTTTTGAGATATCTGAATGAAATTCGGAATACAGGTATTTTGTTATATGCACCTGATCATTTGTCGGAACCGGCCGAATCGGACCACTATAACATATAGAAAACAACCGATTATTCAGATATACATGAAAATTTTGGGGTATAATTTCTGCATAACCCCCATTTAAACAGCTAAGGACATGAAACTTTGAAGTAGACGTGCCCATTTTGGCCCAAACAAGGTTACCGAAAATTGTCAAGATCGGACCACTATAACATATAGTTCCACAACATCCGATTATTCAGATATACACATTTTGGTGTATAACTCCTCCATTTTAACAGCTAACGGCCTGAAATTTTGAAGTATTTGTACCCATATGGACCCAAACGGGATTGCCGAAAATTGTTAAGATCGGACCGCTATAACCTATAGCTCCCCTACAACCGATTGTTCAGATAAACACATTTTGGTGTATAACTCCTCCATTTTAACAGCTAACGGCGTGAAATTTTGAAGTATTTGTACCCATATGGGCCCAAACGGGATTACCGAAAATTGTTAAGATCGGACCTCTATAACCTATAGCTCCCCTACAACCGATTGTTCAGATAAACACATTTTGGTGTATAACTCCTCCATTTTAACAGCTAACGGCGTGAAATTTTTAAGTATTTGTACCCATATGGGCCCAAACAGGGCTACCGAAATTTGTCAAGATCGGACCACTATAACATATAGCTCCCATACAACCGATTGTTCAGATATGGACATTTTGGTGTATAACTCCTCCATTTAAATAGCCAAGACACCATTTTTCCTAATAAATCCATAAATAACCCACAGAATTAAAATTATAAATTACACTTAATCAGGCTATGTACATACATAGGTAACTTTTCATTTCCCCACTCATGAAAGGTATGAAGTCTTCGGTACGGCCGAAGACAGCCGCGCTTTTACTTGTTTATTTTTGTTTTCCTGATACACATTTTTTTGTTTGTATACTCAGAGAAAAGGAATCAAAAATAAAATTTTTATTTTTATAATGCACGTTTTAAACCAAGTCATTTTTATTTTATAAATGAAAATTTTTAAATTAAAAATTAAATTTTTTAAATTAAAATGTATTTAGGATTTAAAAAGAAACATGTTTAAATTAAAAATTAAAATTAATGTAATAAAAACGAAAGTTTTTCCTTCAAAATCTTATAGTGCTTAAAATAAAAATAAACATTTTTAAATTAAAATTGTTTTTTCTTGATTTTGCAATTTTACTCTGAACATTTTTAAAATAAAAAATTTCGTATTTATATAATTCTTAAATATAAAACCGTGCGCCAGGGAAATCTTACACGAATGCGCAGAGGTATTTTTAGTTTCCTTATACCGACGGAAATTTCACCAGTAGGTAGCAAGCGTATTTGCTTATTGCCTAAAAAATGGGTGCTTTAGTGTTTGAAAAACTGAGGTCCAATTTGATTTCCACCGCTTTTTAAAATTATCTTGATATTGTGCCAATAGTCGCCAAAAATCACAATCAACCCTTTTATAATCTGGTATTTGATATTTATGTTTGCATGCACATGCAGATGTAAGAGATTATGTGCATAAGTATGTACCTACATGCAAACAAAAATCAAATCAAATATGCATATGGCTGTGAATACTGAACTTTTGAATGCCGAAGCCAGCTTCATATTCGCATACAAATTTGATGTGAAAAATAAAAAAAAGTGCTTTGCTAGTTTTTTTTTTTTCAATTTAAGTCTGAAAATAAGCAATTGGTTTCTCCTTAGCGAAAGCGAGAAAACAAGCTATGTTATTCTGTTTTGAAAGCTACGTAAAAGCTAATGTGTGGAAACGTTGAAGCATTCTCACTGTGCTATAATTGGCTGTACAAACAAAATACACATTGTGAGGGTGAAAACAGAAGCGGGTGGATTGGTGGTGTATTTGCGCTATTTTCTTAGCAGGCATTTAGGGGCATGTTACAGTGGGGGTTATATTATTGAGAACTTAAATAGTAAACACATTTAAAACATAAAATAACCAGATTTTAAAGAATTTCGTATGAAATGAACGAAAATGTGTACGCAAGCCGGGCTTCTCGGCTTGTATGAAGCGGCCGCCTCTGCAAACAGCCATACACAGTTTGTACTTTTTGGCGCTTGGCATTTGTTTTAGCTTTCTCAAAAGTGCCGATTATTATAGAAATACACTACATTCATTCATACATACATACAAACATGCGTTCGTTTGTTTGTTCGACGCTTTTCGATAAAAAGCAATTATCCATCGCTGCGGGTTTTCATACTAAAATTATTTGCAGAAATCACATTCATTAAAGTCATGCCATGATAATTAAAAATACAATACATAAGTAATATAAATGTATGTAAATATATTGTATGTATGTATAGGATACGCGGCCTCTCGCTATCAAAAGATTTCATTGAATTATCGCGAAAAAACATTTGCTAATATAAACTTTTGCTATTTCAGAAATTGCAAGTAAAATAATTAAAAAATATTATCTTTATTGATGAAATTAAAATTGCTTTTATAATGGATTTTGGATTTCGAGCGCTTCGGACTGCATGCCAGCGTTTCCACAGCAGTCGTAACTGAGAGTAGTAACGGAAGGGCCCAAGTATTGCAACTCCGGGGCTGGACTTCTAGTAAATTTGAGAATTTTTTTCATTGTTTAAACAACAACAACAGTTCAGCCATTTTCATAGGCTACTCATTTTAAACCTTGAATACCGATAAGTATTTCGGGTAATTCTTTTTTAATATTTTTACTTATAAATGCAAAGAATAATCAGAAAAAAGAAGTACATAAAAACAGTAGAATTTGGTTAAAATTATTAAGGTTTTTTATTTGCGGTTTTTATTGTCAATTTTATACCTTCTTTTTTTACTTACATTAGCTAAGTATTGTCTATATTTAATCATTGGAATAATACTACAATAGAAGCTAATTATAAAGTGTTTATAATATTGTGTACAGTACGTATGTACATATTGCTGTATATAAACATATGTACATACATACACTTGAATCTACCTGAATCTACCTTGGAGGAAACTCAATAACTAGTGAGCAAAATTTCTAGTTCCGAACCAGCGTACTATGGTTCAAAATCGAAATATTGAGGAATTAAACCCAATTATCGACTTTTGATTTTCCCAAAAAAAATAATTACCTTTTATTACACATTACAGAAGTAAATAAAAAATGTAAAAAATAATAGCTTTGTTCAATAACTCAAAGTTTTTAATTGCTTTTACAAATAGTTACGAATTTTATGTTCAATAACCCAAAAAATTTGCAAAAGAGACCCAAATTGGGAGAGTAAGACTTCGAGAGAGTTGAAAATAGTTGCAAGTAAAATTTTCACTTGCAACTACTTGCAGCTTTAAAAAAAATAGAAGCGTCAAAAACATATGATCACGAAAATTGCAATTGGAAATATGCCAACATTTCAATCGCAAATTTCTAATTGCATACTAAATAAATTAGCGCAAAAAGGAATCTTGACGATGTTGTGGAATATCCAAAGTAGATTTTTGTCTTCCTAATTCAGTTATTTACATTCATTTTCAATTTCAAACATTTCAATTACAACCTAACCTAAAAATCAAATTGTGAAAACAGCGCATCAGCTGTTTACTTGCAAATGTTTACGATTTTGTGTTCAATAACTTTGGTTGATAATTTTCTCTTTTACTCGTTTTTACTCTTAATTTGTCACTGGTGCTCTTATTGCAAGTAAAGTTGTTGAACAAAGCTAATGTCAGCTGGCTACCACTTGTTTGTCAGAAAGCTTTCAAAGTCTTGGTTTTGATTTTTTTTTGCGTGGCTCGCCCATTTTCGTCAAGAGACATTACTTTTACCTTTAAATACCCTATGAAAAGTTTTAGACCTATCTTAACTGTAACTATTTTATTCCTCAAAAACTGAATTTTGAACCATAGTGCAGCGAAAAGGTGTCAAGAAGCAACTAAAGAAAAGGTGTCAAAAAGGAGCTAGCGCAATTTTAGTTAGACCCTCACCAGTTCAGAAGGAGTGAATTGAGTGACCATTATGAAACACACTTTGATTTGTATGCAGTTTCTAAGTGACACAAATTCCATGAAAATTTTTCGTTCGTTCAATTGCCGTCGGCTTTATCTGATTCCGCAATTCTCAGATGTTTAGTGAAGCGTTTTATATAAAGAGTATTCTATTTGCATGTTAACTTGTGTGAAATGAAATTTTGCTCTTTACTTGAAAAAGTCCCAGGAGACTACTAGTTTTTCCGATCCCCAGGAATATTTTTCTTATTTCGTGGCACCATACGAAAACTGGCATACGATTTTTTATGGCTGACGAAAGGAACAAAATCAACTTTTGGCCGACGAAAAGAAACAAAATCGACTGTTGGCTGACGAAAACTATCAATTTCGTTTAAACAACAACAATTTTAATGTAAAAACAGTATATAATTACTGATACTTTTCGTCAGCCAAAAGTCGAACTTGTTACTTTTCGTCGGCCAAAAGTCAAATCTGCTACTTTTCGTACAGAATTTTTTTATTGATAGTTTTCGCCAGAAATTTGAAATGTGCTAGTATGGTACGACTATTTGAATAATTTTTAAATATTAAAATATAAATAAAAAAAGAACAATTAAAAAAAAATTATTGACAGTGACAGGAATCGAGCAGCGATCTCCCGATACCAAGTCAGACGCGCTAGCCGCTGTGCTATTGACTCACTTGTCTGAAGTGTGTAAAATGATGAACTTAACTGGCAATCGATGTAAAACTGTAGAATTTTTAGGAACTTGCAGCTGGTTCAGAACTATCGAAATTATGCTAATAAAGGAACTATGCAACTATGGAATTTAGTACTAGTTCGCGAACTATCGAAAACGTAGTGCAGACGGTGACAATTGACACCGCCTAGCACATTGCCGTCTTAAATTTGCCAGTTGATAACATGCAATAGAGATTTAGCTCGCATTAGTAGTTGCGAAAAATGCACTAGAAGCGACCTAGTTTGGAACTAGAGATTTTCCCTACAGGGTACGAGTATGTTGTATACATACATACATACATAGTTCGGTATGCTTAAATACTCATTCCCATCTAGTCACGAGTCCGCGGCTAATTAGTGGCTAAATAAAACTGCTATTATTGAAAAAAAAGCAATAGCTAAACGTAAAAGTCGGTGTGGTTTCCTGCATGCATAAGATCACTTTTATGATGTCATCGTAAAAAGCTTTTAAATCGATTTTAAAGAGCTCTTAAATTTTGTCTTATGTAATAAGAAATATACCTACATTTTTTGGCGATTTTCTGTTTTTTCGCACGGCTGCATTTGTGCAATAAAAGCTTCTAGTAGATATGAAGTACACAACAAACGATCAAAAAATATTTTTTTGGCAGCAAATAAAAGTATGTTGATTTCTAAGGACTTCTAAGCTAAAGTTTTATATTTATTTTTTATTAATAAACACCGAGCAAGACTCTGTGGAAATTAATACAAGAAAAAATGCTGTTGAATAAAATTAAGATGAATTTTTAAAATTATTCAATTTTTTTTTTTATTTCAGCTGCAGTCGCATAAAAATTGATTTATCCCAAATTCCCAAATTCTACAAAAAATTGTGTGAAGTCTAAGCACAAATGTTTCATATCCCAAGCGGTGCCAAAAAACATTTAAATACACACATATTATTGGCTAATTTTGCCAATATGCGTTTCATAAAAAAGTAGCTCACTTCTTTTTCTTTTTGTAGCATTAGAAAAGAAAACAATGTTGTTTGTATGCGCGTGTGACATTTCTTGACTCATAACCAAAAAATGAAAAACCATCGCCGCGTGTCTTATTTGCTTTTCTCGTTTCTCTATTGGTCACAATGTCCTCTTTTGAACTTTCCTAGAAAATTTATAGTATTTTTTTCAACAGCTAAAAGATTTTTATTATGTCTAGCGTTTTGATTTAGCTGTACTTTGCTTCGTTTGGAATTCGTATTGCGTAATGCTGACCAAGTGTGGTTCGTAGAACTGTACTTCAACTAGAAAATAATTTTGCTTAGAACGATAAAAAAAAAACCGCCAACTGGTCCTCCTCAGCCACCAAAGTTTGTTTATCTGTCGACATTTTGTTTGTGAATTTTTTATCATAGTCATATATCGTTTAAAAAGTGGAAAATAGCACTTGGCCATTTTACGTGTGAGTTTGTTGAAAACTCATTTTTGATTCCATTAAATGTAAATTAAAATGTAATTACATATCGACGTTAATATGATGTGGTTGTCACGCAAACACGAACGGCGTACACGTCCAAGCGCTTTTAAATGAATTTGATATTGGCTTTGTGACCTGGTTATACTGCCACCCTTGAAACCGTGTTCTAGTAAAAACGAAAGCGAAAGCGCCACATTTGTTTTTAATCGTTGTCTGTCTTGCCATCATTCCTTATCGGTTTCAATAATTACCCTGGTTTCATTTCTAATTTTATGGGATGTAAAATGATTGAAGTCCGATATACATACATACATATGTATGTATGCAGTTGGTATTCAATTCGAGAACAGGATCATAGTAATCATCGTTATCGGATGCACATTAGATCGGTCCGCAAAAAAAGTTCGCCGTACTACCAATCCCCCCACGCTCTCATAAGCTCTTTGGAAAACATTCCCGGAATTTTTTTTATATTTTCTTGACGCCGCTAGATGTCGCTGAATACATTTTTCATATCTTCGGTATTTATAGTCCGATCTCTAAGTTTATTATGTACACCAATGTCTTTGGACTGAGAGGAAGGTCTGGACTATGCAATCATATTAACCCTATGTGCGCCATATGGGGTCACCACCACCCAGTACTTTGTTCACACCACCTTAATGTACCGTTTTTTGCTTGCATGTTAAACGTCGTCAAAAATCATTAATCCTTTGCTCAAGAACTTTTTCCATTGCTTCATTTATAATAATAATATAATACAATGGCGCTATTATAACTCTGACGAGTTTTATGGCCGAGCTTCTCTCCATTGCTTCATTAGAATCCGAAATAGAACACATTTATTATTCCGATGAATACGAGGGCTGCTCTATACATATATTTTTAGCCTAATAATGAAAATGCGAATATCAATCATCAAAAATGGTTTTATTGTTTTTTAAAGTATTCTCCAGCATGACTTATACACTTTTGTTTGCGCTCAAACCAATTGTCGAAGCACTTTTTCCACTCCGATTGAGACACCTGCAAAACATGGTTTTTGAACGCTGAACAGCATCTTCTGGCGACGAAAATCGTTGACCACTCATTTTTTCTTGATGTGCGGCAATAATAAGCAGTCATTGGGTGCCAAGTCAGGGCTGTACGGCGGATAACCCATCAATTCAACGTTTTTGCCGGCCAAAAAAGCGTTGCTTTGAGCCGATGTGTGAGAGCTCGCATTGTCATGGTGAACAATGATTCGTCTTCTCTTGCTCGTTTTTCGAATGTCTCCGAAGACTTCTGGCAAACAAATTGTGGTGTACCGGTCAGAATTGACCGTCCTACGTTGCTCAAGCGGAACAGTGGCCACATGGCCAGTTTTGGCGAAGAAACAGGCGACCATTTGCTTCGAAGTGCTTCTTCCACGAACAACTTTCGTTGGATTTGGCTCGTCTTCGAAGACCCACACGGTCGATTGTTGCTTTGCTTCGGTTTCATACGCATAGATCCATGATTCGTCACCTGTGACGATCTTATAAACCTCTTTTGAAGCACCGCGATCGTATTTTTTGCAACATTTCTTTGCACCAATCGACACGAGCCTTTTTTTGAGCGACAGTCAAATTGTGCGGGATCCAACTAGAACAAACCTTTTTTACGGCCAGGTGTTTATGCAATATCGAATGTATGCTGGTGGCAGAAATGTCCAAGGATGTCTCTATCTCACGGTATGTCACATGACGATCTTGCATTATGAGTTCACGCACGGCATCAATGTTCTCTGGCACAACGTCCGTTTTTGGACGACCTTCACTGAATTGGTCTTTGAGCGAGCATCGGCTACCGTTGAATCCATTATACGAACAGTGCCATAGGATGGTGCTTCATCGCTATATAAAGATTTAAGTTCATCAATGCACTCTTGTCGTGATAATCCACGTCGAAATTTGTGAAAAATGATCGTACGAAAATGTTCACGAGTTAATTACGTTTTTTTGCCAAATTAAATTTTTCAAGTCACTGTAAACAACACAAATGATGGTCGTATGTCAACACGTTCTGAGTACGATTATGCTAAAAAATTTCAGACTTTCCAATGGAAATGTCAGATTTCACCTGGCAACACTTTTTCATTGTTAGGCTAAAAATATATAGAGCAGCCCTCGTATCTATGTAGTAAATATGGATATGTTTTCGCTTCCTGTGGTCTTTTAGGTTCATTTTACAAAGATTTTTTCTGAGGAGACCCCCACTGAAATTTTCTGACGAATAATTTTCTAAAACATTTTAACCCTCTAGCGACCTTAAAAATAAATTTTTGTTCTGAATTTGTAAAAAAAGTCAAAATAACCTTATGTCTTCCATAAAAGTTATCTTATGCAAAGCAACCATCGATTTCTGCGCGCGGAGGAAATTAGCGACTTTGCCATTTGCCTTAATAAATTTCACACCACAATTAGTTGGAATTTTCGCTAAAACCAACAAATTCCATTTTATTTATGTTTTACTTCAAGGTTTTGTTTTTCAGCAGCGGCCTTTGCGCCAATATCTATGTGTTGTAAGTTGTTGACATTTGCGACCTTCGCTGTGTCAGCAATTTGCTGACATCTGAGCTTTCAAGTTCAACGGAAGCTCACGGAAGATATCGGCTGACGGGAAAGGGTCAATAGGCTCGGAGTGGCGCTGGCAAAAGACTTATCGACTATCGACAAAGTTGGTTGCAGTGTGAATGTATGTACATATGTATGTATGTATGTAAGTGCATTTAAATTTCACTCGTTTTTCCTCATTGGCCGTCATGTCTAACGTTTTCTGTATGCTTTGGTATCATTGACAATGTGAATAAATACTCTACGCTTCATTGGCGGCATTCGATTGTAAATTACAGGCCATTCATGCAAATTCCTCGCTTGGCATTTTTCACTTTTACTTTCCGACGCTTAATGCTTATGTATGTGTGTATGTTTGGCAGCTGAATTTACATATATACATAAATATCGGTGGTAGACATCAGCAATATTGTCGCCGCTTTTGTGACATCAGACACTAATTTTTTTGTCGCGCCGCCAACTGAAGAGGATGGCACTTTGAAAACTACTTTTGCATGCAAGAGACATATGTACATACATACATTTGAACATACGCCAAGACTTGCTGTATAAATTTCATTTTTAATACCTTCTCTGATTATTGTCAATATGTATTTTATTTTATGTTGTTGCTGCTGTCACTTTTTTTGTTGTGTCACCATTGTCACTGTCGCGGTGACATACTTGATGGTGGTGTTGTGGCGTTTCGTGGCTCAAAGGGTCACACCACTGTGGTTGAGTTGCCGCACAACGCTTGACAATCAAAAGTCGCAACGCTTTCACCGGGTGGTGTTGCTTTCGTTATAAGATTCGTCGGTCGGGTTCAAAACGATAAATTCTAAACTGTTTCTCATGCATTTTTCCCTTATAAATTTCGCCGACGTCGACGCGAAGACGTTGTGGCGGCATGTACACTTGCGTTTAAAAAAAAATGCAACAAAATGGTTAATATGTGTACATTGAATGTCACCGAGGTCACCTGCAAAGAAGTCTGATGTTATTAGTTGTTGAGACTTGGTTGGTTTGAGTGGTTGAGTCCCAATGACTCCAATTAGCGGCGATGCGCAGATGCCGGCAGCTCCAGACCCCTATATCCATCCTTTTGAATTTAAATATTTAATCAGGACCGGAAGTCCTTAAGTTCCGATAGGCTGTCGAGGAAAGGTTTAAAGGTTTGCTAGGGAACTACATTCTGCCTTGGCAGGGCGGAGGACACTCGCATAGCAGGTGCTCCACCATCTCATCCGTCCCGTGAATACTGCAGCTGCGACACAAGGTGTTATGGTCCAATCCCAATCGGGCCGCGTGTGTAGCTATCAATGGTTCAATGTCCTGTGAATATTGCAGTTAAGCGGGAATGTCGTTTATGTCCATCTTTAGAATGGCTGCGGAACGCATCTCATTGTATGAAGGCCACAGACCCTGCAGGCCTCTTAACCGCCTCCATCTGGTTTTATACTCTTCGAGCCAGTGCCGACAGATTCGGCCCAGCAGGACAGGGGCGCAAGAACCTCCTCCACCTCTGCGACATCAAGAACCGAGCCCTGCCTGGCCAGCTCATCAACCATTTCGTTGCTTTGGATATCGCGGTGCTTCGACGCTCAGATCAGCGTGCTATGTCGACTTGCGAAGCCCATGCTCCACTCTCTGCAATGCCTGACCAGGCTTTAATGACACCGTTGCAGACTGCAAAGCCCTCAGAGCTGCCTGAATATCCGCTAAAATTCCTATCCTTTCCGGCATCGACACTTTCTCCGAAGAAAGTACAGCCTTGCAGACCTCCAGTATGGCGAAAACTTCGGATTGCGAAGACGCTCGCCGTATACGGAAGCCTAATTGATACGGAAGTGTCCGAATGAGTTGCGAATACACCCGCTACCACTCCGCATTCCATCTTTGAGCAGTCAGTGAATACTGAAACATCGAATCTATGAGCAAGTTTATCATCTCTCCAGTGCTTCCTAGATGAAAAGATAATCTCATAGTTTGTATCGAAGAGACTTAACTCAGTATCGTCGTTCTTGGATTTCGATTTTGATTTCATGACTTGAAAACCCATAACACGTATGTATGTACCTATGCGTAAAAGGCAACCACATCAAAATGTCCCATCGATTGTTGTAATAGGACACGAAGGAAATGCTTCAATCTATCTATTATCTTCTATTATATATATATATATAAAAATGGTGTAAAAAATGTTACTAACCTCATCAGATGAGAACGGCTGGGCCGATTTTTGTAAATTTTTTTGCCAGTTGTTCGTATTCTTGAGGAGTAGGTTCCTACGGAAGAAAATGTTGGAAAATCCCTCCGGAATAGTCCGAAAATTGGTAAAATCCATGTGTGTGTGTATGTGTGCATGTGTGTCCTTTATAAACTCCCAAAGTAATCAACCGATATTTATGAAATTTTCACAGTAGATTCATGTGGTGTTAGTGAACATAGTAGGATATATAGAATTTCGAAAAAGTGGAAGATTCCCTAGATATAGGCTTAAATGTGGACCCATATCGACCCAGCAAGTCTTCGAGCAATATTCGTATCAAATGAAAGGTGTTGAACAGACCTTCAACACATACTTAGTTATTTTCATTACGATGCCTAGGCCGGGTACCCAGATTAAAGACCTGCGCAAGCTCACTCGCTTTTCTTTGAGCACTGTGTGATTCGGTGTCATTGCCAATGTTATGCTTGATTCGGTTTAACATACGATCAGCACTCGCACGACAGTATATGCTAGCATGAGTTGAGTGACAATGCAGTTTGCTCATTTCCATTTAGCCATGAACACACAGGCTTGAGTATATTTTCTGTGCCTTGCGAGTAATGTGCGAGAGGACAGTAAAAGCACTAGAAAAATGAACGAATCAACCGAATCATTCTAGTTTGTTTGAGTGAATGCAGTGAAGTAAAACGACGCAGCAATGGAAGAAGTAAGTTTCTACTTATTTGTGTGTACATACATATATGTACATTAATTTGATAGCTTGTACTTATGTATATATGAACATATGAACATATATATGTACATACATACATACATTTGTTTTACTGTAATTATATTGATTAGTTAAACTAAATGAAATTTTGTATTTAATATATGTACATAGTTACCATCGACAAGCTTAATACTAACGTGTGAAGGAGTTAGCAGTGAAGAACAGTTTCGAGAAATTAAAGCCAAACTTCTGAGCACGGAGTACCAAATTTGCAATAAAAAGGGACGCAGTGCAGTTTGGAATGTTTTCGGCAGAGTAAAGACAAACACGGGTGTCGAATTGGACAATATAGTTGCGTGCAGGACTTGTTGGAATATATATAAGTTTAATAAAAATACTACTTCTAATTTAGTAAGGCATAAGTGCTATAAAACTGTTAAAGACGATGCTTCGACTTCGAAATTAGAAGTTAGTCCTGAATTGAAACATACTGGAGTAAATATTTTAACGGGATGGGTAATTGTAAATTGCCGCCCCTTTCAAATAGTACAAGATAGTGGTTTACTGAAATTCTCAGAGTATCTTGTTTCAATCGGCGCGAAATATGGGCCACATGTAAATGTTGAAGCTTTGCTACCACATCCAACCACGATATCAAGGAATATAAGTAGCTTATATGATAAAACTACAGCAATAATAAAAAATGAATTGCATTTTATAAAAAATACAGAAAATATTGGTTATGGCTTGACCTCCGATATATGGACGGATAATTTTATAAGAACATCATACATGTCCCTGACAATTCACTACACGAAGGATGGTGAACTTATCAGTCGTCTATTAGGATTATCAGCGTTTAAAGGAGAAAGATGTACAGGTAACTATTATTTTTTAGAAAATTTTAATAAAAATATTTATGTATGTGTATTCAATTTTCATTTTATTTAATAATTTTTTAATATAGATAATACATAAAAATGTAATGTTTTAGGAGGGTTGCCAACTTTTTTTGGAGTAAATTGTTTCTTAACGCTTTGCATTAAAAATTTCTATAAGTTCATTATTTATTGAAATAGAATTCAGATTTCAATTAATTGAATATAGAAAATCAAAAGGTTAATTGAAATTATGAAATAAAATCAGTTGGCAACTCTGTAGTAGCTACATATGTATTTACATATTTTAAAATTAAGAACATATAAAAAATTAATCACATACGATTCGAATATTAACACATACCATTTATTCCTTTTCAGGGGAAAATATTAAACATAAGATGTTGAAAATATTAAAATTTTACGACCTACTTGTGGAAAAAGCTGTCTTCGTCACTGATAGAGGAAGTAATATGAAGAAGGCTTTTGAGTCTTATAATAAAATCTCATGCATAAACCATTTGTTGAATAATGTATTAGAAGAATCTGTAAGAGCTGTTCCTGAGTTGAATGAAATATGCATTGCAGCTACGAGTCTCGTAAAATTTTTTAAAAAATCTGGTGAAAATTCAGCCTTACACTCTTCCCTAAAAAGCTTTTCACCTACAAGATGGAACACCACATTTTACATGCTGAGCTCAATCAAGAAAAACTGGACGGAAATTACCAACATTTTGCAAAAAAAACAACAAACGGCAAGGCTCAATAGTATCAACTTGAACTATGTGGAGGAAGTCTTAAAAATATTGGGGGTTTTCGAAGAATCCTCAAAGGAGTTGGAAGGTGAAAAATATCCAACCCTGCATTTGGTTCTTCCCCATGTCCTCAGACTAAAGGATACTTGTTTAAGTAATGAAGCTGACATCAATTTTGTAAGCCAATTCAAAGAGAAGCTAACTGCTTTATTGCACACCACTGTTTTGAATAATCTTACAACAACTCACAAGCTAGCTGTATTTCTATTCCCTCCAGCGAACAAGTTAATATCATTTAGCGATAATGATAAGCTGCTCATAAGAAACGAATGCGAAGCACAAATGACGAGCTACGTTGATGAGATAGCCGACCAAGACAATCAAAGTACATCGGCAATTCCTCCCACTCGCAAATCCCAGCTCTTTACAGCATTCTTGCAGCCTAATCAAATTTCAAACGAGAAAGATAAGGTTATTAATGAGCTTAGTAAATACGAATCGACTAATGTCATATATCACGATGAATTCAATGTGCTGCAGTGGTGGCAGCTACATCAATTAGAATTCCCTTTACTCTATAAAGTGGCCAAGAGTTTGCTAGCGATTCCAGCCAGTAGTGCGGCTTCAGAAAGAGTTTTCTCCAAAGCTAGACACTTAATATCAGAGAAGCGGAGTGCAATCGGTTGCAATTCATTTTCGGTCCACCAGATAATGTTTTTGCACAATAATATGGATATAAATTTAATAAATTAGTATTTTATTTACTATTTGTATTTTATGTAAATATCCTCTTTAACATAAATTTACATTAATAAAGTGCGAATTTCAAAATTTTTCACAGAATTCTGTTTTAAGCGGTATTTATTACTGTAAAAAAATTTAAATAAGCAGTAAAGAAGGTAAAATAATGAATTACTACTGGTACTTGAAATTGCCCATCTATGATATGTGCCTAGTGACTTCAGATGAGGTACAGAATACAACCAAGAAAAAGTACATTGTATATATGTATATGTGTGTATGTCTGTATATATTTTAATAAAATAAATAATTACTATTATAGTTGTAGTAATAGTATTTGGCTGATATACTAATTATATATGAATTTATGTATGAGCTAGTATCCAATGCTACAATTTTACTATGTATTTCTTATTTCGCATTTTTTTAGTAAAGCGCTTTATGTATTTATGTATGTACATATGTATGTACATATGTATGTATACTATTATAATTCCTCTTTTACTCGCATTCGTTACGTATGTACATACATACATAGCTCAGTTGCATGTTTCAAGCCTTCCGAATCTATTGCCTTCCGAATCTATTGCCTTACGAATCATTTGTCATTCAACTCAATTGCTTTTCAAGTTATGAGTGAATGAGGGCATATCTCTTTTTTTGACGTGCAGTGCAGAAACACTTACGCTCTATTTACAAGCTCTTTCGCTCACATGTTGAGCCAATGTTATGCAGATCGACTCACGCCGTTTTATGCGAGTGGCTTACATCGTCAAATGAGTGAATCGTTGCAGGGGTTTAGTACTAGTACAGCTGAGTATAAAAAAAGGCAAAAAACAAGCATACATGCTATTTAGCAGAAAAACCATAGCACTAAATTGCACACTGCAACATACATATGTATGTATGTGTATGTATGCATTTTTATGCAGCGTCATTACGAATTCCTCACTCACACGCTCCCACACATTACACCGTGAGAAGAGGAAACCTACGGCGGCTCACTCCACACGCAGTGTGAGCGGCTCCTTCGAAACTCACTCCAACCAAAGGAGCGGAGAAACAAAAAAAATACTCACTCCGCGTTCTAGAGGAGTGTGAAACGCAAACGGCCACTCCACAGCACGCCGAGAGGAGGAGTTTCCTCACTCACTCACACATACTCGGAGTTTCTTCCTACCCTGATCATGGGCTTAGCAAGTCGACATAGCGTGTCTCTGGTTTGGGTGCCGGGGCACAGCGACATTCGGGGAAACGAAATGACTGATGAGTTAGCCAGGCAAGAGTTCGGTTCTTGATGTCACAGAGACAGAGGAGGTTTTTGCGCCTCTGTGTTTCCTCATCAAGGGCCAAATCTTTCGGCACTGGTTTAAGGTAGAAATATGTAAGGTGGAAAGCAGAAGTAGGTAGGATATGCATAAGTCTGTGGCTCTCATACAACGCGATGCGATCCTCAGCCATTCTAAGGATGTTCACAGGACATTGGACTACTGGTACCCACGCGGCCCGACTGTGTTTAGAGTCTAAACTTTAGACCATAACACTGTACGCGCAGCTGTAATCTTCGGAGGAGACGGTGGAGTACCGGCTATGTGAGTGTCCTTCGCACTGCCAAGGCAGAATGAAATTCCTTGTCAAGACTTTTTTCGACAACCTCTCGGAACTCAAGGATGTCAGGCCTGAGGGGCTTTTTAGATACCTAAACGCAACAAGATGGATATAGGGCGTAGGATCTGCCCTGCTTCCGAATTGATATTCTTCTTTAATCTATCCTGTTTTTTAGGCACGAGTCGTGGTAGCGAACGCTAATTGGAGTCGCTGTGACTCGCAACTGAATACCTATCTGAAAACTCATAGCCAATCATGGTTCTCAACGTTCATAGTTCATATTGGATAGTATGCATATATCCAAATCAGTTCGAGGTCGTTCCTGTTGAACCAGAGCTCTAGCGACCAGAGCTAAGAGCGATTATGTTGGTGATCGCAGAGAATTTTGCGCCTTTTTGGTTGTAACGTGTGTTTGGTTTCACATTTCCTTGTATGAGTCAAAATGTTGAAGTCTTCTTTTGAACTTTTGTTTTTGGGAGTATGTTGGTGTGTATGTATGTGGGAAAAATATTCGAAAATCTCGTCTTGGTTTAACCAGAATGTTCCGAGGAGCCAATTGAAGTTTCTGAACCTCTACCCACACCTAGAACTACAAATTCCTCCGAGATAGTGGAAGAAAATCGGCGGGCGGTGAAAAGGAGCACAAACTGCTCAAGTGCTCGGTTATTCATGTGTGGCGGCTGAGCTTAACGGTAATTATTATTAATGTTGTTTTTATTGTTTCGTTTTGTGTTTACAGTTTGTATCATTTTGGAAAGCGCGAAAAACTAAATTTACCGCTGCTCGTCGAGTACGTAATATATAATTTTTATTGTTGTTGTTGTTGTTGTTGTTGTTACTTTTTCCACACCAATTTTCCATGCAATTCATGCGGTAGACAACAAAGAGGAAGAAAAAAAAATAATTCGAAAAGAAACAATAACAATAATTTTTTAGAAATAGTTGCAAAATGGATTTGGATTGACGTCCATGGAGTGAGTGAGTGCATTAGACATTAAACAATGATTTCGATTGCAGCTGGCGCTGAATGGCCGAATCGTTGGCATGCCATGCCGACTGGCTACATATGTAGAAGGTGGGGTGCTGATCGTAATGGATGGATATAGTGATGGCTGGATTGCCAGATATGCACGTACGTACGTCCATGTACATTGTCTGGTAAAGTGTTGAATGATTAAACTAAAAGCGCGCAATTGCGTCAGCAATCGGACAGAAAAAACGTGTAAATGCAAAGGCGGAGGAGGAAGAGCATTAGGTGGAGTCGATCGGACGATTAGGTTGCATAGGCGGCTGGCCGTTCGGACAAGCGGAACGGTCAGGGGGTCAGCGATTATTTTGGGTTGTTGGCTTTTCGGCACTTGTGCTACGAAATTCCACACGCTGACTCTTGAGAAGATGCAGTGCAACAACAACAATGAGACAGACACAAAATGCTTGTAATGAACGTCAATTTGTGGAAATTATTTTGAAATTTATTTTATTTTTTTTTTCTGTTATTTTCTTCCTCCATTACAGTTCTCTTATGCCAGGGAACGTAATGATCATGATTTTTCTAAATTGAACAATCATTGAAATGAAAAAAAAAAAGAAAGGGTCAAAGAAAAACTGACGTTTGAATCAAAAATTTAAATCAAATTGTCATCTTTTTTGTTCCTTTGTTTGTTTTTTTTTGTTGCTAATGTTCACGCTTAAACAAAAAAGATATATGTATAAAAATCACCATAATTTCGTTCCCTGATTCTTTGCAAAATATTCACGAACGTGCAGAGAAAATTAGAGTGAAGGTTCACGCCACTTTGCTGTTGTTGTTGTTGTTTTGTTGCACGCGCTGGATGTGGATTGGGTTCTTCATTTCGCTCCAAGGCCGGTGGCGCTTTTAGTCAAACGCACACACATACCATCATTTCGTAACAACCATTGCTATTTGCAACTGCTCGATTAGTATTTGCATTTTGTTTGGTGCGCATCGCGTGAAGCAAGACGTTTTGGCTTTGGCAACACACACACATTTTCGGTGGCAGCCACAGTAGCTGAATTGCTTTTCTGCAACTTTTCAAATGGAAATGCGTTTTTTCTCTTTGTTTATTCGCTTTTGTGGTGCAAATCGTAAATAGTTGAAGTATTTTTTGCATAATCTTCTACTTGTTATTCTTCTTCTTCTTCACAATCTCCCGCCCAGCCATTTTACACTTGGTTGGTTGGTTGGTCTCGCATTCAAATGTTGCAACAAATTGGCTTATATTTGTTGTTGTTGGAAATGTTTCGCAGCGCATCGCAAAATAATGGAAATTTCACATTTAGTTGCCACATTCTCTTCTGATTCACAAGCTGTCTCCGTATGCAGACACAGCGGGAAGTAAATATGTATATAAAAGGCGGATAGTCTAAAAAATAAATAAAAAGAAAGAAAAGAACTATTTATATACATATAAACTTGCAACAAGTGACTTGTTCTAATCTCATTGCTACTTGTTATTGCAGGACTGCACATGCTCAAATTTTGAATTATAACCTCTAAAAATGCGACAGCTTGTCATAGAACCGGTGCTTTTCTGTTTATTTCAGGGTTTGGAATTTTTTTAATACTATTTCGATAAACATAAGATTTGGATCCTCACTCTGTAGTTCGCGTCGAAAGAAAATTTGTTCGCTTTCGAGTTCTATTCCATATATTCTATAACTAGAATATGAATGTGCTTTCACATCGAATTTCGCTGAGTAGAACTACAGAGTGAGGGCCTTGGTTAACAGTTCGGAAACAACTGGAAAACGAAGTCTTACTTTCCATAGAGAATGTGAAGATGCATATTATTCGGAATCTTCGTTATCCATTGAATTTTCTTCTCGTCATGAATGCCCATTCTTGCAGAGAAATACGAGTATGGTTCTTTCTTTTCGAACCCATTTCGGAAGCATTTCTAATATACTGCGAAAACTTTGAAAACACATGCATGCACATTAGGCCGTCTCGCCTTATAGGCACCCTAAAAAGTCCGCGATACGCCCCTTTTTTGGAAAACAATTATGTATGGGTTCACTCGGGATGAGGTGGCTACCTTTAAAGCCTTGCACTCCTCATGGGTTGGATCAACGCCAACCCGGGACGTGCCAATCCTCCCAGAAGAGTCTTTTTTGCACTCGGGATGAGGTGGCTTCCCTAACCCATGGGATGTCTTTTTTGGAAGGGTAACAATCTTCATTGTCTTGCCCAGGAGCCTTGCCTCCTCCCAATAAATACATCATGCAAAGGCAGTGGCCGTCTCCAACTTTGGTTTCTTCTCCCTGCGGTGCACCGCACCTCTTATGCCAGGCGCACGAAGTACACCACTGCTCTGGAACGAGCCATACTCCATCTTGCCAAAGCACATGGTCATCGCATCCCCAAACCCCACAAACAAAAAATGCTACACACCCAATGAGAATATACCACACCCTGTAGCCAAAACAAAAAGATGGTCATTATAGCCACAAACCCTGATAAAAACTATGCTACTTCCGGTAGCCATATCCGGCAAAAACCATGCTACACCCTGTAGCCAAAAATCACTATTCCAAATACCCTACACAACACTAAACAAAAACTACTCGCCAAACCCCGCATAATCATATTACTGAAAGCTTAGACACCATCGATATATATAGTCGAATCATAAAGTTTTAATACACCAATGTCTGTAGGAACGGCAAAAATCTTAGGCTGAAACCTGCGAATGGTTGCTGTCTGGGCAATGGACCTCCGTCTCTCCTCCCCGATGCCTGTTTCTGGTGCTTGCGCCAGGGCAGATTGCTGGGGCTAGCAAAGGCTGTTGTCCGGTCGAGTAGGTCCGCTCAAGGTGCGAGACGGCCTCAGCAATGGTTCGAGTGCCTGGCGGAAGGCATAAAACGCATTTATCTTGTAGTGATGGAGGATAATATAATAATACAATGGCGCTATTATAACTCTGACGAGTTTTTATGGCCGAGCTTCTCTCCCAATTCGAGGTGTGCTCCTTTTGTTTTTTCCTACTAATTGGGTGGACCTACAGTTTTTTGCCGGCTCCGAACGGCGATGCATTTTTTGTGAGAAGCTTTTTCATGGCAGAAATCACTCGGAGGGTATGCCGCCCACTGCCGAGAGGTGACCGCTGCTCTTAAAAAATCCAGTAATTGGATTTTTACTAATTAGAAAATTTTTTTTTGTGTTGGCTCGGACTGGGGTTTGAACCCGAGACCTCTGGCATAGCAGGAGAGTACTCTACGCACTGCACCACAGCGGCCAAGGACCTGTCGAAAAGGCCCTTCACTACAGGGAGTGCGATAGGTGTCTTTCTTCATATTTCAGGTGCCTTTATGAACGTCTCTATTGCGGCGCTGTTGGAGGGGCTCGAATAGATCAGAATACCCCCAACCATTCAGCGCTGAATCGATGACCTTTTGGAGTTGTCGGACGGTGACGGGTGGTTGGAGCCTTTCGACGATGTCAAGGAGGACACATAGATGTATCCCGCATGGGAAGTACTCTCACCCCTGTTGTGGAATCTAATGGTCAACAAATGCTCTTCATAAATACACAAAATATTCTTCGCAAAATACACAAAATTTTCTTCAGAAGATACACAAAATACTAAAACATTCTTGCATTCCAACGCCTCCGATACGACGTTGGCAACACTAATGACCATATGTGGTGTATGTGAGGAACCACTGTATCCTGGCCAACCTAACTCAACTTAATGTCTAGTTAAAATGTTCTAGGAAGTTATTCGTCATAAAATAAATAAATACTGGGTGGTGCTGGGGGTTGTTGCGTACGGCGAACTTTTTTTTTTCCTTTTATACGGCCTAAAGTGCATGCATATTTTTATTAAAGTTTCTTCTTACTTAAATTTATTTCACCTCATACGACACCAACAAACTTAATTGATCCCCGTCAAAAATGGACAAATAGCTACATACAAAAATAGCTAGAGAGCCAAATAGGAGCCCTGGCTGCATGTGAGTGAGCACACATGAGCTTGAAGCGCACTCGCAATGCTGGCGTTTATTTATTGCCAACCTTTTGACCTCTAAACAAATGTTAAATGAGCGAGCGTGGGCGGGCGAGCGGGCAGTTACCTCGTTCAAATTACAACAGTTGCAGATGCAACGCTGGGCACCACAAGCTAAGCTGTGGTAAAAAAAAAAAATGTCAGCGCAAAACTTGTCGATTTTGATTATAGGGATGCGGCCGACGTCCGTCCGTCCGTCCATCCGAATATCTCTTTTCTTTTTCTTCAGCTGTGTGGCGCCGTTTGTATCGAATTTTATTGCCCGTTTCTTTTTCTGCTTGTTTAATATGTAATTTGTAAATAAGTAGGCGTTCATCGCTTTTTGATAAATAGCTAAACTTTCTAATAACTGCAATAAAATGATTAATTCTTAAATGTGGAGGTGGGATATTTTGCGTTGCTTTCGTTTTCCTCGCCAGCCGACAGCATTTTTTTTGCAGTGTTTTGATTTTTGGTTTTTTTTTTTACTGATTTCCAGTTTTTTCCTCTTTTTTTTCATTTTGTTGCAGCACTCAAATCGCGCGTCGACAAATCCATTTGTTTCGTGATTGACTTTGTTGTGCTTTGTTGTTGCACATATTAAACCGTAGCGCGCAATCTTTATTGCATTTGTAATCAATTCATCGACATGAAAATCGCTATGCCAACCAATGAAACAAATGTGTATGTATGTATGTATGTACACAAACACACATCATGCTGCATTTTCTATCTATCGACTTTTTGGGCCACACCGACCGAGATGATGAAGTTTTTTTTCTGTTTTTTTTTTCGTATAAAAAACTAATTTTCTATGACTCGTGCGGAGCTTTACTGAACTCAGCGCTGCGCTTCTAGCTCACCAAGCTTAACTTTGCATTGCCATGCGCCGTCACTAATCAAGATGGTCTTGAATTACATATTTAAACGATTTTTAGGTGCGGTGCTCATTATCCGCCAATGCATCGCATTAATAATGGAGAAAGCGTTTCTTCTTCCTTTGTTTCCTTAACAAAGCAATCAAAAAGTTGAATTGGTTGGAAAGCGCGTAGGTGCGGTAAACTGAAATATGTGTTGCACATACATTTATTTGTAAGAAAGAATCGGAACAAAACCAAAAGTAAAGAAAAGAAAAGATTCTTCTCTCTAACCAAGAAGGTACAATGCCTGCAATTAGAAGAGGAATAGCGAAAAGCCTACGGATGTAAGTTTTGGAGAGTCTTGTGAGGCTCGTTTAGAGGAGCGGCGGTTTTGTGTGTGTGTGGCAACTCATAATTCATAATTTGTGGGAAACTATTCATTAGCTAAATAATAATATCTCACGTAATGAATGGATAGACTAAAGTTGCCGATTAGCATAATAATATTTTAGAGGCAATAAAGAAATGTGAGAATATGCATATGTATGTATGTAGGCATATTTCTGTAGTAAATTATGTTCTAAAAATAATAAAAAAGTGCAAAGATGTATATGTAGCTCCACCTCCGCTTGTTTTCCATTGCCGCACCTTACCTTCTCTTCGACTGCACTGCTTGCTATATTGTGTTCTCTATTAATTTATACTACATAGTATCGTATTTTTTCAACTTTGTATTGGTACAAAAATTATTCCTTTTCGCGGAGATAAGCAACACTTTCCAAATTCCAGTTGTACCGCAACACTGATTTGCCCTTTTGATCACGGTCCGACACGAAATCATGGTCAAAATCAAGGCAGATCTAGGAAGCTAGGCCCGGTGGCGAATTCAGAAATTTCCCATGTATTTTGTTATTGTAATTGGTAGAGTGTAATGTCAAAATGATATTTCGCCGTGGTTAAAATCTGAATTCGCTTGGGGCTCGTCCATTCCTATTGACCATAATGTGAATTCGCTTTGATTTTGACATAACACTCTACCTTTGTAAATAAAAAAAGAAGTTTTTCAATTCGCTGCCGAGCCTACCTGTTAGATATGCCTTGGTCAAAATTAAAATTACTCAGTGTGCTCTCCCGCACTCTCTCTCATTTTTCGCTTTAATGGAAAAGCAATAGGAGATATTTGGCCGCGTTGATTTTGATCTGAGCGTAAACTGGGCCAATGCATATAAAATAGAGAGGGCGCTTTTAAATTAAAGCGACTCTTCAACTGTGTTTACGATATCTATTTCTCTTAACTAAAAACTTTATTTATTAATTATAAACAAATTAAATAATTTATAGAAAACATTATATGCCTATGCACTGCTCCTGACTCATACGAACACATCCATATCAATTTTATGTGGATATGAGTATGTTAAATGTGCAAAACAGCCTGGCAATTGTTTGTATGGAAAAAATGTTATACGGTCTATACACAGTGCGTCTTACTCGCGAGTCTCTGTGTACGTGTTGACTCGCCGTCAATAAAATTTGACAGGCGAGTCACAGAAAAATATCAAACTAATTTTGATTTTCTTGAGTCATGCCAGAGTCAAGCACATTTTCACCAATACACCTAAACTGACTCTTGAATCAGACGCATCGTGTATAGACCCTATTAGCCTATTAATATATAGATAGTGGGCACATTTGCCAACGAAGCAAAAACGAAGTAAATCAAAAATGATACAAAACTAAAAACTTTATTTATTAATTATAAAGAAATTAAATAATTTATAGAAAAAATTATATGCCTATGCACTGCTCCTGACTTATACGAACACATCCATATCAATTTTATGTGGATATGAGTATGTTAAATGTGCTAAACAGCCTGGCAATTGTTTGTATGGAAAAAATGTTAGCCTATTAGTATATTGATTCTGCTCCGTATTCGAACCATGACATCAACATGCGATTTAGTCCAAAGGTATTATATAGTGGGACATTCAACATTATATTACTTGCTTCCTTGGTGCTTTTATACTTTACTTTTATACCTTTTTTCGAAAAAGAATCTATGAATTATAACTCACTCACGTATGAAAAGCAACAAGTAACAAGTTTGATATTTCATAGCTGAAACGTATTGAGAGAGCTTCTGTTGTATATACGACCGCATGTTTATTTAATATGACAATGCCGGCTTTAAGCTGACAGTGTAGCCATGCCAAATTGGAAATGTTGATGTTGAAATGAAACAAACTATTACCAAATTGACCATTTTACATTTAAACAAACTCAAAAGTGATGTACTGTGGAACGATCTTCCGTCATCCCTTGTCAAGTTTGGTTTGGAGACAAACCGGTTTCGGTCACTGAAGATGGCGCATATTAGCCGAAACTGGTTTGTCTCCAAACCAAACTTGACAAGGGATGACGGAAGATCGTTCCACAATACATCATATTCCTACCCTGTCGGAAAAACAAGCAACCACAAAGTATTTAAACTCAAAAGTATTTACTTTAACTCGAAAAAAGTGTGATTCAACATGAAATTAGTCAACAATGAAAAATGTAACATTGTCACCGTTGGAAGCTATTTTTAGAAGTCTCATTTTCCCCCAGTGTATGCGATACAGCACTTAGAAATCATGTAGGAGATTCGGCAAAGATACCGAACTTAACTTGAAAGCCTCTTTTGGGAAGCTTTTCTAATAGAATTTGGCAAGAAAATATGCGCTGCAGAATGAAGAACAATAGCAGACAATTTATCGAACATAGAAACAGTTAAGACCCAAATATAACAAAGCTTTCTTTCCAGCCAACCTTCGGAGTCTGAAAGAAACTTAACCCGGAGCGTTCACACTCATTATGAGCTCATTTTGGAGTGCGAAATGTATATATTTCTGTTCTTAGAGTGGTCGGCCGATATGAGCCTAATTTCATACATCATTAGGCTGACCATAAACATGAATCGAAAATGAGGGACAAAATTTCAAATGATATAAGTACGAACATATGTATATTTATGAAACTTGAAATCGTAAAAAATATTTATTCATCAAATAATAGGCTTACAAACATATGTAATTCACATTCTCTTCAGACTTTTTGTTTTAACAAAAATAAGCAAATTTGTAAGTTTAATTATAGGTATCTACAATAAAGCAAGCATAATGCTACGATAAAAAAGAATTTGGTAACTTAGTTTAATGTCCACAAATCAATTTTAATACGATTTACCAATTTCTTTCAAATTAATTTGCCACACAGCAGCCACAAAAATTACATTCCAACAAACATATAGTCAATGAGGATGGTAGTTATTATCGATAACTACTTAAATTCTGATGAAAAAAAGGGCTGCCACCTCAACCTTTTTAATATAAAACAGATTTTAAACAAAAAGGTGAATATTCATAGTCAAAATAAAATATTGATTTTAACTAACTTAAAATCAGATTTTATCAAGACTATGAATAAAATATTGATTTTAACTAACTTAAAATCAGATTTTATCAAGACTATGAATATGCCCCAAAATAAATAAATGAGGGACAAATGAGTGACACTAGGAAAAAAACAGAACATTTTGAGGTTTTCCGAAAAAACAAAAATACGAGGGACGGACGTCTGAAAAACAGAACGGTCCCTCAAAAAACAGAACGGATGGTCAGCCTATACATCATATACGTCTGAGCAAGAGTCATAAAAACTCCTATTGGACTCAAATTTATGACTTTTTTTTCCTGCTTCTATGACTAGGAAAACCAAAAAATAAATTAAAATTTTTTTTTTGCATTTCCCTCCCTGGACCCAGTTCTCTTCAGATGCAGCTTCACCCCCGCTTATTCTCCTCTTTTTCAGTCCTTCTTTGCCTTCACTGTTTGCTTTATAGTGCTGTCTATTTTGTATTCTTTTCCGGATTCGAACCTGACATAAACCTGAAATTCAATCCAATCCTATTACACAATGGAACATTCAAAATTATATTGAACTTCAGTGATACTTTTATACTTCAGCAGGCGGGCACTCTACCCACTGCACCACAGCGGCCATTCATATCGGACTCCAAATTACGAGGCTCATATTTCCGTCTAATATATGATTCCAAAAGCTTAGGGCTCATATTATACACATATTTCGGACTCATGGCGGCTCCAAATTATGAGTGCTCCGAGAATGTTTACTGGGGAGCCTAATTTCATACATCATATGCGCTGAGCAAGAGTCATAAAGACTCCTATTGGACTCATATTTATGACTCTTTTTTTTCTTCTTCTATGACTAGTAAAACAAAAAAAAATTATATTTTTTTTTTTTGCATTTCCTTCCCTGGACCCAGTTCTCTTCATCCTCCCTCCATTCGGTTTCCAAGTACAAATATGCAGCTTCACCGCCGCTTGTTCTGCTCTTCTCTCATTGTGAAACCTTCTTCGCCTTCACTGCTTGCTTTATAGCGTGGTCTATTTTGTATTCTCCTCCAGATTCGAACCTGACATCAACCTGAAGGATAAGCATGGTCGGTATTCTCACACTGTAGCTTCTTAGTTCCTAGAGAACCAGCTTGAAAGGCTTACTATGGAATTTAGCAAGAAGAAGAGAAAAATCAGTTTATTGGTTATATAAAATTACAAAAGCTTTTACTTAAAATTTTCGGCCAAAAAGCTCATATCGAAAGATAACCCAGCAAAAACTCGAAGCTTGTTAGTAGAACATAAAATTTTCAGTTACAAAACATTAACACATTAAAAATATGGCCTAAATTGCACTTTATATTTCGAAGTGTAGTTTGCAAATTGCACGGCGAATAATATTTTTTATTTATTCTCAACAAAACTGATTGGCTGCTATTACATACTACATTTTTTCTACCGTCAAAATGTTACAGCAACTGCTTTATGGTCTGATGCGATCGCATTGCAACACGTTGCCATATTTTGGTGTTTCAACGCCGCTTCGGCATGCAATTAGCCACGATGACCTTGTGGCATCCGATTTCCATTTGCACACTTTGCAATTGATTTTTTTCTTTGTTTATTAATTACACTGCTCTACAGCCAAAAAATACTCTGAACGCGACCATCCTATCTATATGTAAAATCGGTCGCTGATTCCGAAAATCGGGTTCATTTTTAATTCTATGGGAAGGGTTTTGAGATATCGGCAATTTACCGTTATTTGGCCAATGGCTCCACTTAATCCTGAATGTCTCTTTAACGCAGTGAGCTAACTTCCTTGGAGTAACACCAAACGAAAGAAAATTAAATTTCCTTTTCATAGCTCCTATAACATTTTTCTCTAACTCTTATAGTTTCTGAAATATTGACGATTAAATTTGAGTTTTTTCGATTTTTTACGATTTTTTGTAGAAAAAATTGACTTTGTCAGCCAATATCTTTAAAACCAATATCTTCACCTTCGGTTTTACTCCTTTACGTGAATCTCCATTCTATTGGGAAAAAGATAAGCTATCAACGAAGAAAATCCATGCTAAAATGGAAAAGTTATAGGCGATCAAGTAAATACAGGCAAGTCGCGCAATGCCTCTGGACGGGTATATTCTATGCATGTTGTACCAATACCTACACATCTGCAGTAGCAGCACGTTGGCAGCGCAGTAGATACAAGCCTATTTTCGTAAATAGTACGAAACCTTTCGTAAATACTACGAAAGTATATCGTAAATAGTACGAAAGCCTTCGTAAATATACGAAAGTATTTCGTAAATACTACGAAAGTATTTCGTAAATAGTACGAAATAGCTTTCGTACTATTTACGAAACCATTCGTTGCTCAATTTTACGAAAGAATTTCGTAATATGTACGAAAGATTTCGTAATATTTACGAAATATTATTTTGAGTGTATGTATACTCAGCTTGCAATTGCGCCGTGTATGTTTTGCGGCAAATGTCGCCAATGGCAACTCAAAACAAATAATGTAATTTGTATGAAATTGAATTTTCGTGCTAATTGATAAATGGAATACTATGCAATTTGTCTTCAAATAATTTGTGTACGTATGTGTTTAGTTAAGTTAGAAACGAAAATTTTACATCACCACCCCGATACTTTACTGACTCAAAATCTATTGTGCAGGGACCGAAAATAATTTTTGTATCGGAAAAAATTCCATCAAATCAAAAATTGCGTGGATTTTTTGGCGGAGTAAACATTTATATGAAAATCATGACCGGCAGACAGGCAGACTGACTTGGCTTAATCGACTCAGCTGATAATTCTGATCATATCGGTGGTATACATTTTTCTGTTACTTACAAAAATCTTGTTTTTGACAAAGGTTATAAATATCTTTTCCTGCCTTTCATACTGAGTTGTATTAATTCTGCTCCCAGAAAACGAACTTCAAACCGTCGTACAGTGTAATCGTTACGGTCTTTGATAGGTGCGCATGCATGTCCGCAAACAGCATTTGAGTTTATGTTGACATTTGAGGTCTTCTCACGAAAAAGCTAACACGCCATAGGAATGTTTTTTTTTGTAGTATTTTTTTTAATTGTTTCGGTAACATTGCCCAGCCAAGGTAAAATATTGCTTCTGCTAATTAACGTCGAATAATTAAGTAATTTTATCTTCATTGTTATCCATTTTTATTAATTGGCATTTCGTGTAAGAATTATTTTGTTGAACTCGCCTAGAATTTACGCAAATAAAATAAAAACTACTAAAAAAAATATATGTACGTTTGTATGGAGACACAAATTAGCGGTGCCAATTCTTGTAATTTTTTTGTTTTTACAATTAATGGGCAACATTTGTTTCTTTGTAAGCTGATTCATGAATATATATGTATATTTATCATTCAGCAATAATAAGAAACGAACTTTCATTTTAGAAAAATAACTCAATCAGGTGAATGCGCTCGCCAGACATTTTCAGAGCACTTGAAATAAGAAGTGAACAGTCACAACTATTTATTGCCGCCGCACAGTGGGGGCACCTCCATACAAACGCGGCCAAAAATAGTAATAATTAAGCTAGAATCTTGAAACTCGGAACTTAAGCTTTTTTGGTTGAAGTTAGTAAACTGTGAAAATTTGAACAAAATCCACCCACAAATACGCCCACCTCCCATATAACGGTATTTTTGAAATTTCAGCATTTTCCTAACTATTATAGCTAAAATGCTCCATTTTGATTAGTGTATACATTTTTGAAATATAAATCAAATGCGGTAATCATTTTGGAAAAAGGGTAAAGCACTTCACCGTTTTTAAATTAAAAATATATGCACTTTTAAGTATGTTATAAGCATTTATCATAAAACTTTCATACAAAAAAATCGCATTTCAAAAAAATTTTATACCGGAAATGAAATTACACTTTTCTAAAGGATTTCAGTGTGATAAACCTGAGTCTGGAGTCAGATTTTCCAAATTGTTTCTAGTTTCTGAGATATTCATGCCCAAATAGGAAAAAAACACGTTTTTTGGCTCTATTCCCTGCTTAATATCTTTTATATAATTACTTTCCACTCAAATTCGATTTAACCAGTTGAAAGCACAATCATTACCCTTGAAAACAGCGGTTAGTTTCTTCGAATATCTTAATTAGAATTGGAAATATCGCTATTTAAGTTTCACCATTTTGACAAATATTCCCCATACAAAAAAATTTAAACTTTTTGAAGCATACTTCTGGGCATTTTGTATGGGAAAAATGTACCAAAACTCAAAAAACACCTTCCATAAAAATGTTCATAAAACAAAATGAAGCAAACTAATTTTTACAATTTTTTCGCCAGTTTTTAAAAGACATTCAGGAGCATCAAATATTAAAAAATTGAGGAGGTAATATTTTTTGTTTTTTTTTAATTTCATTTTAAAATTTTACAATTTTAACAATTTTTTTTTTTATATTCTAAAATAAAAAAGCTGCCAAAGATAATAATTAACGCTGATAAAAAAAATTACCTCATAATTTTAAAGTATGGACCATTTGCTGAAAGACGATAGAGAAATATTCGATTAGTCGCCTAAATATACACGTTTTTCATAATGTCAAAGGTAACATAATTAATGCATTTACAAAAACACAGTTTTAGGCAGATGGGAAAAAAATTATAAAAGCAAATGGAGCAAGTGGATTTTTAAAATGAAAATGCAGTTTGATTAAGAATATATTATTTCAAAGCATAAAAAAAAATTGAGGAGGTAATATTTTTTGTTTTTTTTATTTTTTTATTCAAAGTCGAGGAAAATTTTTTTATCATCGTCATTTTTTGTGAATATTTGAAAATTCATATAAATTCAACAGTGAGCGCTATTTACAACTAAGTTATTTTTTCTGAAAGAGAAAATCATTATCTATGTAACGATGTATCATTCGTGTATGTAGGTTAACAGTTAAATGAGAAAGAGCGTTTTGTATGAGGTGTGTTCATTGAGAAATAAAAGGACCTATTTTTTGCTCAACTTTGGGCACCCTGTACGGCTAAACGAAAAGATACTCAAAAATTTTTATATAAGCTTTTTTATTACAATTTGATGTATCTGTCGATCTCTGTTTAAAAAAATGGTTTTACTCATACTTTAATTTTGAATTTATTTTTGGCCGCAATCACCCATTGTGCGCCGGTGACACACGCTCCCATTTCCAGCATCAAATATTATTCGGTACACTCAAGCAACAAAAATATTTCCATTCTTATGGCAAATTGCTTGCTTTGCCATTTTTCTAATGCATTTCCCGTTGCAAATGCACTACGAAAGTAATCGACACTCACTCGTAAAAACACACAAACGGTGGCAGTTCATTCGAGTAATTCGAGTAGGCAAGTGAGCGCAAGTAAGCGATCAGCGTCAAACGTCAACTGTTTAAAACTGCAATAAAAACAACAACAGCAGCCAAAATGCATTCGCACACTGCCTGCAAAGAAAAGTTTGTAATTTGCTTGTTAAAACAGAGAGACAGACAGACGGATTGACTTGCGTGCAAATGTATGTACATAAATGCTGCAAAATGTTTTAACAGAAACAAGCAAATAAATGTAAATATTATGCAGAAAAATTATGAAAAATTATCGCACCGTAGCTGGCTGACTGGCAAATGCAATTCTTGAACTTGGCTGGCACATGCACGTGCCCCTCTGACGAGCGCGGCCAATGACGTTGCGAGCGCTTTCGCATTCAGCCGCCGCCAAGCGAGCGCGACGCACCTCTGTGCTACAAAACAATACGTAAGGTGGAAATTCATTTTCTGACACCGAAAATAATAGTATGTATCTACACAGAGCGAAAAAGATGGTTGATCTAACGGAAAAAAATTTTAGTAAATTATTTCTCTCTTTAACATTGAAACACACAAACAACAAGTACAATTCAGGTGGTTAATCTAATCGGCAAAACAATTTTTAAATGAATTTAGAAATTTTAGCCATAAAAATAGTTGAACTAGATTTTAAAATTATAGAATATAAATTTTAACTGCGAATAAATGTTATGGCTAAACTCTAAACTAAACTAAATAATTATTTTTTTATGGTTGTCGAAGTATTTTCACAAACTATTATAAAAATTTTTAGTCTGATAGATTTACCATGTTTTTCGGTCACTGCAATTTTAACCGTTCTTTTCGGTTAGATTTACCTCTCTGTTTATTTGTGTGTAATTTTTCTCGTTTTATGAAAAGTGAATTGAAAAAATTTTCGTTAAAAAATTCAATAGACGTATTAAGAAAATTATGCAGTATTTTAAACCTAATGCATTGAAATATTCGAAATTCGAAAAAAGAAGAGGTACGAATTAAAGTAGTGTAAATAAATAATATGAATTACACTCAAAAAAAAAAAAAATTCTCTCGATCAAAGACATATTTTTTCTTATTTTGAATATGCGTCATTTGTATTGTATTTCTTGTTTTGAGTAAATTTTCTCAAAAATGTGGAAAAAACATTCAAACCAATTCGTTGCCATGCTGATTTGTATGGGAATTCAACTTATCAAAATTAAAGAAATCAAGTCTTCAAAACAAGGGCAAGTTGGGCATGAAACGGCGCTTAAGAAATAGAAATATAAGTTTTTTTTCTCAGTGTAGGCACAACCCTGCACTTACCGAGTGTTGCCGACTTTCAATGACAATAGGAATGTTTTTTTGGTACTTCGATGCCCGGTTATACTGGATTCTGCTCTCTTGGCTGACAGTTTCCATACAAAATGTTAGAGACTTTAAAAGACTTTTAGAGAGTATGCCAGCTACTCATTAAACTGATCTTTACGATTATGCCAATTCTTTCTATTGTGAATAAGTGAAATGGTTTAAAATTTTTGTCGATAGATGTCTCCGCAATTTCGAAACTATCTTCGAATACCGTACGTTAGAAAATTTTTTCCAATTCCGTACTTTAACGAACGGTGTTGGGTTGAGTCTTGGCTAGATTAGATCGAAACCCATCGAAATCGGGGAGACATCTATCGACAAAAATTTGAAGCCATTTCATCAAATAAACACACCTTTTTTCCAATTCCTTTACTTTAACGAACGGTCGTATAATTTTCACTTGTTTTATACCAGTGGTTGTTTTTTTCGCAAGTCTCTAACTCTTGCCCAAAAGAATGCGGCTAATGTTTACATATTTTTTGGATCATTGAGCTTCCCTCTTTTTATCAAATAAAATAATCACTTGTGCGCTCCCAGAGGCGAACAGCCGGGAGTTGGGGTAAGAGAAGAAGAAAGACACAAAGAGTGAATGAGTGGGAGCCACAAAATACCATCTAAAGGGGCTACAGCACACCGATGAACGGCATTATTGACACGAGTCATATTTGATGAATTTCATATCAAAGGCTGAAAAAACGAACATTTTGAACCCGACCCCCTCAGAATTTAATGAAATTTTGCAAAGAGGTACATCTTACCTACCCAAACACAACCTCATTTTTAGAAATTGCATTTTCGAAAAATTGTGGTCGTGGCAAGGTATCGAAATATTCGAAAATATTCGAACATACTCGAAAAATGACGATAATAGGTACCTTTAAAGTGTGATTACTAGGGAATGGCTTTACCGATTTCAAAGATCTTCATACCATTATATAAAAATTTCCAAATTTGAAATTTTTTTTTTCAGTGCAATATAGAATTTTTACAGTGTATGTTTTCAAAAGATGATTTTAATACCTTTCTAACGGTATAAAAATTTTTGAAATCGGTTGATTAGTTTACGCGTGATATCAAAATATAAGAAAGCCAAGAGATGCATTTACTTAAATAAATTTAAAAAAAAAAATAAAGAAAAAGGCCATTTTAGTTTTCAGATATGTTATATATATTAAATAGACCTTTCTAAAAAAAATTCTTATTTATCAAAATCGCTTGATCTTTGGAGTGTTTTTCCAGTTTCAAATTTTATTTCGAAAAACATTTTTTTTTTCAGTGTACTAAAACAATTTTACAGTGTATTTTTTTGAAAGCTAATTTCAATACCTTTCTAATGGTATGAAGATCTTTGAAATCGGTAAAGCCATTCCCTAGTAATCACACATTAAAAGTATCTATTATCGTCATTTTTCGAGTATTTTCGAATATTTCGATACCTTTCCACGCCCACAATTTTTCGAAAATGCAATTTCTAAAGATGTGCTTGTGTTTGGGTAGGTAAGATGTACCTCTATGCAAAATTTCATCAAATTCTGAGGGGGTCGGGTTCAACGCATATTGGGTTTGATATGAAATTCATCATTTCTGCTTTTTGCATTTCTGCATACATTAATTTCTCCTTACTTACAGCGAGGCATGGTCAAGATGGATAGTTGCTTAGAGACCTTTTGACTTTATTTACTTGTTTCCGAATTTTTTCGTTTGCTTTTTTTTCCTTTTCTTTTTTTCGCTTCTTTGCGTCCTGCTGCTCCCCACTCACAGACAGTGAAGAAAATCGATGCGACGCGCGATGTGGCAACACGGCAACAAAGCGGTAAGGCGAAGTCAAGCGGCAACTGTGTTGGTTGGATGGTATTTTTTGGGTGTTTTTTTTTTGCTGCGATTTTTAACAAATTATGCAAGACAAAATGCAAATTGCTTATGATCACTAAGCAACGGGAAGATTGTTGTTGTTGTTGTTGTTATTGTTATTGTTATTGTTATTGCAACACCATAACAAGGTTTCTGTTTTTGATATATCTATCTGTATCGATGCAACCAATTGGCATCCGCGCAGAGCCATGCAGCGCAGCAAAAGCGAACAAATTTTGGTGGTTGCGAAGTTTGCATTTAGCAATTTGCAATTTCGGGCCGATGAGCAAGTGGGGGCTTCACATTTTGTTTAGCTCAGGTTTTTTTTTGCTTCTTAACTCGTTCACTGCTTATACATACATAAATGCACTGACATACATACTTAAATGCTCAAAATTGGTAGCTACTTATATCAGATTGTCAAGAGTATTTATGTGTAATGAGTTGTTAAAAAAGTTAAAAAGCGGAAGCATAACCATGCAACCATGGCCATGCAACTGATTATCATGTAGGCTTGCTTACATAACTACATAAGTGTATTAAAATGAAATTGGATTATGACATCACAGAAGTGGAGCAACATTTTAATGTTTTGTATTTCGTGATATGTACATGCAACGGTGCTTAGCTAATAATATCAAAGAAGTGCAATTTTGTCGAAGAAATAATTCCAGCTCAGTACAAGTGCACGTATGTATGCATGTATGTCGGTCTATATAGCAAAGTCGTCAAATATCTTGGAATTTTTAAGACTAAAGTGGGTGGCAAAGTTTAATTTTTTATGACAGAAAAATAATAGTAAAATCTGCCGAATGAAATTATATACTGACAAAGAACATTGTGAAAGTTAAGAAATTGTCTTTATATAAAAAAAATATATATACAAATACTTTGAAGTATTTGCTAAAATCTCAATTATTTTGCAATTCCTTGTACTTGTAGTTTAATATTCTGACAGTAATTAGTACGGACTAATTACTTCAAGATCAAAATATAAAGTACTAGCAAATACCCGTTGCTTCGCATTGAGGAATATAGTTAACCAAAGTCAAGTCAAGTCAACTCAAGTCAAGTCAAGTCAAGTCAAGTCAAGTCACGTCAAGTCAAATCAAGTCAAGTCAATTTAATAACCTCTGCACATTGGCATGATATAAGGGTAATTTAGGCAAAAATCGTTGTTTCGGCGTTAATTACCCTTAAATAACGTTGTTTCGTCATACAAAAAATCCAGCTGAAATTACCCTTGAAATGCGCATTTCGGTTAAATAACTCACGAAATTACTCTGGAATCGGTCTCTTCTCTAAATTTTATCGATTACACTACCCGACAAAATTTCAAAAATTTTCATATCCTCGACATTTGATACATGATTCCTATGTAGAATTTTCTGTTGATTCCAAATATGTAATCAGATGGTCCAAAAGTAGAAGAGTTTTCGAGATATTTTGAAATTTCAGTTTTTGAGATAAGAAAAAAAAGTAGGATTACTAATTAGTCAATATCTCCGCCATTACCGTCTCGATTTTTACGTTATGTAATTTTATTTTGAGAGGATGAAATACTCTTTCCAACAAAGCCAAAATAATTAAAATCGACGTTAAATTGACGGAGTTATAGCGATCAAAAGATTTTTTTTTATGAAAATTTTCAGTTTTTTTTTCGACATTCATATACTTTTTTGTAATTTTTTTAAAGAAATATTAAATATCCTCCTGGTTTTACACTTTGAGTCAACAGCCTATTTCTTAGTGAACATATTGGCACTTTCCGGATTATAATCCGTAGAAAAATTACAATGCTATAAGAGATTTAATGAACAAACCTGTGTTTATATTTTATAACAATCTTGTACTTAACCTCCATTTTTTTATTTTTATGTATATTAAAAGTGTTTAAATGTTGATAGTTTTCGCCGTTTTGGTACATTTTGTTCTTCTCGAAGAAGGAACCAGCAAAAATGGCTCATCATTCAATGTCCCTGACATTACAATGGCTTTGGTATCGCAATCCCATGTTTTTTTTTATTTCTCCGTGAGAACGCTCACCGTTGTAAAAGTCGTCACTTATATATGAAGCTTATGTTGAGAGGGTTTCGGGACAATTTTTTTTCTTTTTTATACCGCGAAATACCGCGGAAATATTTTTTATTTTTTTGCAACTTTTTTATTTGATACCCGATTTGTAAAATTGATATGTCATTATTTTAGTCTGGTGGAGCTCTATATATCGCTCTAATGTCCTTTTGAGCTATGAAGTCGTTTTCACATAGTTGGGTCACCTAATCAAGTTTTTCGTCTATAAAATATCCTTTTCGTTTCACCTGAAAAAAATCGCTAAAAATAAAGTACTAATGGGATCTTGGTAACATTACGCTTAAAGTGTTTGCAATTTAATAGGCTAATTTTTAAAAATAAATCTTTTGCTGATTTTCCCAACTTCTTATAAAAAACCTATCTTCGAAATCAAAATTAAAAAAAAATTGCAAAAAATACACAAAATTTTGAATTTGACCAGCTATCGCTCAGTGAGTTTTTACTCAACCACCGCAAGTTGTATGTCGTTAAAAGCGTATTTTAATTACCTTTTGAACGAGGTACTGTTAGCTGTTATCGCACATGTAACATTAGCGAAAAGTATTTTTGAATGAAGTGATAACCAAAAAACGCAAAATTACCATTATCTCAAAAACCTAACCGTGCAAAAAATAAAAATAAATAGTTTTGAGCTCAGGGGGCCCATGCCAATTTTCCCTTATACCGCGATTTCTTGTTATTTTTTGTTGTAAACTAGTGTTATTGTTATAGTGGTTTACATTTGCCAGATTTGGAAGTTCAATGAAAATATAAATATAGGTTTCTTCACTTAATCTTTTATAACTTTTCCATTTTTCCACAGATTATAATCCGGAAAGTGCCAAAATGTTCACTAAGAAATAGGCTATTGACTCAAAATGTGAAACCAGGAGGATATTTAATATTTCTTTAAAAAAATTACAAAAAAGTATATAAATATCGAAAAAAAAACTGAAAATTTTCATTAAAAAAAATCTTTTGATCGCTATAACTCCGTCAATTAAACGTCGATTTTAATTACTTTGTCTTTGTTGGAAAGGGTATTTCATCTTCTCAAAACAAAATTAAATAACGTAAAAATCGAGACGGTAATGGCGGAGATATTGACTAATTAGTAATCCTACTTTTTTTTCTTATCTCAAAAACTGAAATTTCAAAATATCTCGCAAACTGTTCTACTTTTGGACCATCTGATTACATATTTGGAATCAGCAGAAAATTCTACATAGGAATCATGTATCAAATGTCGAGGATATTTTTTTTGTCGGGTAGTGTTATAATTGAAAACATCTTTACCCAACGCTAATATTTCACATTAGCTGTGTTTTATTTTAGCGCATATACATCTGCGATAAAATACAAACACGGCTATTAAATTTATTCGCGACGGTTTCCTAGATATATTCTCATTGTACATTACATCAGCGATTCTTTAATTATAAAAAAATTAATTTGGTGGGAGTATTTTATTAATGATATTTTCATTTAAGTTGACCATGTACAAATTTTTATTTGGCGCAGGAACAGCGTAACTGAAACACGACTAAATGAAATTACTCAAAAACCTGTGTGAATGCGCGTGATTTCGGAAAAGTAATTTCGGCTAATCAACGTAATTTCAAATGCAATGTGCAGAGGCTATAAGTCGTCAATTCAAATCAAGTCAAGTCAAGTTAAGTCAAGTTAAGTCAAGTTAAGTTAAGTTAACTTAAGTTAACTTAAGTTAAGTTATTCCGGGGTTATCTGGGTCCACTTGATGACCTTGTCTAGCCATCACTACAGCTCTATGTTGAAGCCGTTCCCGGAATAGAACTCCATGTAAAAGCCTTGTTAAAAACCTTTCATTTCATACCAATATTGCTCCGAAACATTCCGGGTAATCCGGGGTCACATTTTGAACCATATTTGGGGACCCGGCCGAGGCATCACAAATAACATAATTCTACGTCGAAGTCCACATCAAGACCTTTCATTTGGTAGCAATATCGCTCAGAAATATTCGAGGGTCATCCGGTCCACCTGCTGACCCTTATCTGGAGACCCGGCCTAGGCACCACTATTAAAATAGCTCTATATTGAAGTCCAGATCAAGACCTTTCATTAGATACCAATATGGCTCAGACAGATCCCCACGTCATCCGGATCCACCTTTTGACCCATATCAGGAGACCCGGCATGGAAATCACAATGAAAATAGGTCTGTGTTAAAGCCCTTCTCAATACCTTTAATTTCATACCAATATCGTTGAAAAATATTTCGGAGTCATCCGGGTCCACATTCTTAGCCAGACTGGGGAGGATGTCTAGGGATCACAATGAACATAACTCTATGTTGAAGTCCTCCTCAACACCTTTCATTTGATACCAATATCGCACTTGTAGGTGCAGGCGTTCTTGAGTTATAGCATAGTATGCATGTGCAAACAGGTTTTTGATTGCCACCGAGACAAACAACAAACCGTGCAAAAACAAACATATGAGTCGCCTGCGCTGCCCAGCCTGGTACGACTGCGACGCCTCCACTGAACACGGCAAATGACCAAACGAATTTGTCTATGCTTGCGCTTTTTTGAGTTTTTCGAAATTTAAAACCGGGAAGAAGGTATTAAAGTCTCAGAAATGCGCAAAAAAAAGTACATGGTTGTCGAGAATTTACCATTTGTGACATTTTAAAAAAATAATTATTAAAATCGGTCCAGTACTTTTTGAGTTATCGCGTTACATACATTTTCCATACAATCAATTTTATATAATTAGTATAGATTTAAGTACGTAATAGTCCAATTACTACTCAGTATTACCCAGGTCTGCTACACAGTGCCCGCTATACTGGGTTCTATTATTGGTTGCGGTTCAGTTGGTGTTGTTCTGCTGATCCGCAATTTGCCAATACATCGGCCAGTTCGTTATCTTCAACACGGCAGTGTCCGGGTGCTCACATAAATTGAAGTTTATTCCATTTTGCTACAGAGTCAAGCTTCAACTTACATTCGTGAACAAGTTTTAAAGGGGTTCGCGCAGTTTCCAGTGCCTTCAATACAGTCTGGCTGTCACTGCAGATAATTTGGTTTCACGATATATCCATTCTGCTGCTTTTAGTATGGCATAAATCTACTGTTGAAAAACCGTCGTCATTGTACCTAAAGCATAATGACAACTGAAGTCGGCCTCCTAGTGCCAGCCAGATCCAGTACCATATTCTATTTTTGATCCATATTTATAGATGATTTTCTTCAATTCTCCCAGTAGAGTTTCGGGATCTCTCCATTGATCTCTTGTGGGAAAATCGACAGGTATCGTCTACCAAAGGATATTCGTGTTACCAGCTTGTCATTTGAGGCCAGAAACAAAGGTTATTGCTCTGACAACTGCTCGTGTCCCGAGCTCCAATCGTCGTACCACAACCCCAGAGAGGGAGATTTAAGAAGATGTATTAAATGAAACAAGCATTTGACACTTCATGCGTTAATTTCCATAAGATCTTGTAAGAAATTTATAAGAAAAATGTACCTACGTAGTATCGAAATATTCAAAAATATTCGAAAATATTCGAAAAATGACGATAATAGGTACTTTTAAAGTGTGATTACTAGGGAATGGCTTTACCGATTTCAAAGATCTTCATACCATTAGAAAGGTATTGAAATTAGTTTTCAAAAAAAAAAAATACACTGTAAATTTTTTTTTTGTTTTAGTACGCTGAAAAAAATGTTTTCCAAAAAAAAGATTTAAACTGAAAAAACACTTCAAATATCAAGCGATTTTGAAAAATAAGAATTTTTTTTAGAAAGGTCTATTTAATATATATAACATATCTGAAAACTAAAATGGCCTTTTTTTATTTTTTTTAATTTATTTAAGTAAATGCATCTCTTGGCTTTCTTATATTTTGATATCACGCATAAACTAATCAACCGATTTCAAACATTTTTATACCGTTAGAAAGGTATTAAAATCACTTTTTGAAAACATACACTGTAAAAATTCTATATTACATATTACACTGAAAAAAAATTTTCAAAATTTTTTTTTTTCAAACTGGGAAAACACTTCAGCAATATGAGCTGCGCAAAGTTGTATATTAAATCTAAAGAAATAAAAATAAAAAATTAAAAATGTTCGTTTTTTTCAGACTTTGATATGAAATTCATCATATATGAATATTTGTGTCTCGCTTACATGCACTTTCTCTATACAAAATACAAATAAATATCTGTTTAGATTACAAAAAAATTTAATAAAAATATTTATTACACATAATCTATAATTAATTATTTCTAATATTTTTATTTTTTTTTTATTTTCTCTTTTTAGGTAAGCATTGATATTCAATAATGTACATACATAGATACAAAAAACAATTGTGGTGTCCACCGCCACATAATGACCATCTTGTACCGTAAGTGTGAAAAAGTGCCTTTTTTAACGTACATACATAAAAGCAAATGTTTTGTGATAAAATGTTAACGAAGAGCGTTAAAATGAAAATCGCATAGTTTTCCTTATTTCATTATTTGGACTACAAAAAGAAAACCGTCGCTACTTAAGTAGCTTTCGTTGTGAGTTTGCAAGCAACTGAAAAAAAATGTTACTGAGCTCATGTTAAAAATAATAAAATAATAAAAAAAAAAATAATCTCCTAATGATGTTCGCGTGCAACTGAAATTAATAATAAAGTCATAACCACACACTTTCGACTTGCCATAAACCACAACAATGCAACTGAAAACGCCAATAGATGACGGTGACGCTAAAAAAAAAGTTGCTGGTTTTGTGGCGTCTCTTGGAATTTCGCCCGCACTTAGCAGCGCAAAGGTGTTGAAAGTATTAAATTAAAACGATTTTCGGTAGTGACCGCTCGTTTATTTGTTTGTTGGCAGTTGGTTAGTTGATTATTGCCTACAATAGCGCATGTGTGCGAGCTAGCCAATGTGTTACGTGATGGGCCATTGTTGCCGTTGCATGCCAAATGCACATTTCGATGACTGCACGGTTATCGAATCGCGCTGGCAATCTGCACTGACTTTCGTGCTTACACACTTTAGTTGATTCGCTAAATTTACGTATGCCTATTTGAGACGTGAAATTATATTTTAATTGTAGTTGTAACATTTTATGTTTTCTGGTGTGAAAATGAGGAAGAGACAGATTCAAAACAAGGTTAGGTTAGGTTGGCGAGGATAGAGTGATCTCTCATATAGACCACATATGGTCCTTAGTGTTACCAACATCGTATTGGAGGCATTATACTAAACTTGGAATGCAAGACTTCCCAAGCTTTGTTATTTTGTGTATTTCTGAAGAGAATTTTGTGTATTCTGAAGAGAATTTTGTGTATTTCTGAAGAATATTTTGTTGACCACCACCATTCCACAACAGGGGTGAGAGTACTCCCCCTTGTGTGGTGCCCCTATGTGCCCACTTTGACATCGTCGAAAGGCCGCACCCACCCGTCACCGTCCGACAACTCAAAAATGTCCTCGCTCCAACGCTGAATGATTGGGAGTATGCCGCTCCATTCGAGCCCCTCCAACAGCGCCTCAAAAGAGAAGTTCCTAAAGACACCCGAAATATCAAGAAAAACACCTATCGCACTCCCTGTAGTGAAGGGCCCTTTCGACAGGTTTTACAACGTGGTGATTCTTTATCCTGTTTATCCTCCACTACGACAAGTTAGATGCGTTTTATGTCTTTCGTCAGGCACTCGAACCATCGCTGAGGCCGTCTTGCACTTTCCCCCCTGGCACGCACCTTGAGCGGACCTACTCGACCGGACAACAGCCTTTGCTAGCCCTACGCAGTCTGCCCTGGCGCAAGCACCAGGAACAGGCATTGGGAAGGAGAGACAGAGGTCAATTGCCCAGGTAGCAACCTCTTGGAGGTCTCCGTCGATGATTTGTGCCGGCCATCATCTACATACTTACCTATGCACTTGTATGTATCAATTTCATGTTCAATAATCCCCATTGGCATAACTCTTTCAAATTTACAACTTTCAATGACTTTCGCATTGAAGCCGAAGCCTTTACCGCAGCTCAGCCAACCTCTTCTCCGTCAGTGTGGCGAAATATGCCCGCAGAGCAACTCATACCATCACATCGCCCGCTTGTTACCGTTATGGCAATTGCTGAAATGGACTTGGAATTGCAATTGAAATTGGAATGTTTTTGATGTTATTGCTAGTGTAGCTGTTGTTGTTATTGTTGTTGTTGTTGTTGCGTTTGTTGTTGTTGTTTTGGCAACATTGCATGCTTAGCCATGATTTGTGGCGCCAATTCGAGCATAACAATTTTTGCGCAATGAGTAAGACTTTCGGATAAAGAGGATGGTTTTTGTTCATTGTTTTTGTTTTTTTTTTACCGTTGCGATTGCAACACTTGAGCACATAAGTGGGTGCTTTGTTGGCAATTTCACATACCCACACACAAATAATTAACAAATGTGTAGTAAAATTGCAACTCTGCTTTTTGTTTTTTTGTGTTGTTTTTTTTTTTGGGCGGTGGTACCTCAATCACTTGCCAAGGCAACAAATGTAATTTTCCTCACAAAAGCAAAGTGCAATTTTTACTGTTTTGTCTGTCTGCCACGCACGCAATTGGGGCATCATCAAAACTGCATAATATAAATTTGACATATGACACTACGCCTACACTATGCACAGTGGGACACTAGATGGAAAAAGTGAAATACAAAATTATAATTACTACCGAACTTGCACAAAATTACTCAGAACGAAAGAAGATACTGAAGATGGCGCATATTAGCCGAAACCGGTTTGTCTCCAAACCAAAATTGACAAGGGATGACGGAAAATGGTTGCAAAATACATCATATTCCTACCTTGTCGGAAAAACAAGCAACGAAAAAGCAATATAAAATTTGATTTTTTGGATCCGGTCAAAATTGTCTAGACGGTTATCCGCAAATTGAGAAAAAGAAGAAGAAGATTTTTTAAAGATTTTTTCGATTACTTCCTTGTGAAACAGGAAACCCATTTTAACGGTTTTTTTTCAGAGGTCAGAAAATTCTGAATAAGAAAATTATGCTAAGTTAAAATGACTCCCAGAACTTCTACACAAATAACATGCATGCTTTTTATTCATTTTTCGCTTTTTGGAAAAGTGTCCTCTTATAATTGTTAAATCCGGACTTTTATTCTTTAAGTGCGAGAATAAAAGTTAAATCCAGACTTTTATTTTCTTTCGGCCAATCGATTGGTACCAAATTTATACAAAACCTATAAGCCGTTCGTTCTCTACTAGAAAGTTCTTTTATTTTGGCCAGAAAAAATAAAATTCCTTATTTAATTATTATTCTTGGACTTAAAAAATAAAAGTGTGGATATAAGATTTTTATTTCAAATACATATGTATATTAAAATTCCAAAAATAAACCCTTATGCAAGTTCTTTTACTTTAAAAGTTATCACTGTTTGGGACGCTGCACAGTGAATCGAATAGAACAAGCTAGCTGGACAAAAGTCACCTTCGAATTTAAAATCAAAATATATTGTAGATGACAGCTAAGAGTCCAAATATCACGAATCAAAAAAAAAAATTTTACTTCATATTTGCTGAAGTGGAAGTACTTAGCTGTTAATCTCAGAAAAACGTGTCTTGGTTTGGCTAAATTTATAATTCTGGACTTCTTACGATTTTTGGTATAACTTTCTTATTGTGTTGTGTTTTCGTGTTATTTAAAATGAATGTGGAGGTGAACAGTAGGCACTATTTATTTGATATAAATTTTTTCATTTACATCATTTTGTTGTTCTATAAAACACGCCGAAATTGAAATTTTATATCTTTTTGGCACATTTTCACATTTCTTAGGATAAAAAATAGTTGTAGTATTCCACCAGCTACCAGTCGGAAATTTACATAAATCATAGTCGTGGCTCCGTAGCCTCGAAATATATCATTTTTGCTCAGCGAAATCGGTCCAACAATTTTTTCTTTCTTTTTTTCAGCTTATTCTTTCTCGATTAAAAAAAAGAGCTTTTTGATAAATGTTTGAAATACGATAAAAACTGAAATTTTCACAAAAAAAATCTATTACTACTGTCAACAAATAATACGATTACTGGTGCAGATACTGTTAATACCTGTTCAGAAGTGGAAAGTACTGATAGTGATTAAGACTTATTTACATTTTAATTTGTATTGCTTACAGCAATAAGCGATATCTTCGAAGTATTTTTAGTTTAATGAAAACATAGAATAAGTTATTTCAACAAAAACCAACTCGCATTGTTTTAAGTGAGCTAAATTTTTGTATTGAACAAAAAGTTTTCATAGTTTTTATTTTAGTTATTTGAAATCAGAACATGCAAAAAAAATGGAATAAAAAGAACTATTAATTTCAATGTTTCGACATGAATATCTTTTTAATGGTTAGATAAATGAAAAAATCGATTTTTTGTTTCTGACCCACACTACACCTTTTCCAGTTTAAGTTCAGAAAGTTACAATTGAAGTTCAGAAAATTACAATTGAAGTTCAGAATTTCCAATTGAAGTTCAGAAATTTATAATTGAAGTTCAGAAAATTACAATTGAAGTTCAGAATTTCCAATTTAAGTTCAGAAAGTTACAATTGAATTTCAGAAAATTACAATTGAAGTTCAGAAGTTCCAAATGAAGTTCCATTGTAACTTTCTGAACTTCAATTGTAATTTTCTGAAATTCAATTGTAACTTTCTGTACTTCAATTGGAAATTCTGAACTTAAATTGTAATTTTCTGAACTTCAATTGGAAATTCTGAACTTCAATTGTAATTTTCTGAACTTCAATTGTACTTTCTGAATTTAAACTGGAAAAGAGGTAGTACGTATGTATATTATCCAACTATATTTTCTTATTAGATTTCATTTTTACCAAGGATCTCGAATTTCCGTATACCAGTCCAAAAACCCGAAACTGGATTTTTTTTTTGCCACCCTAATGCACATACATATATACATAATGTGTAAGTACTGACCGCTTATATTGCCTAAAATACGCGTAATGTACTTAGATACAGTCATTTCATTCCGAAAATTCCATAAAATAATTTTGTCCAGCTAGCTTTTTCTATTCGATTCACTGTGCGCTGTTTTGAAATTTTGTTTTATGGAACAAAATTCGTTCCCAAAATTTTACTATGACCAAATTTTTATTTGCAAGCTATTGTGTAGTCAAAAAAGCAACAAAAAAAAGTGCTGCTGTTTTTTTTATTTCAGTTTTGGCTGTATCAATCCCACTGTGCACTTCATTGTTGCAAAATTAATCCTCTTGTAGGCTGCAGTCAAATTGGATTTGGTTTTATTCGATTTTAATAGTTTTTTATTATTATTATTTTTTTTTTTTATTATTTTTTATATCGAAATTTAGCCAACAACTAACAACTCATTCACAATTCATTGTATTCATTATTGACGAACGCAGACAACTTGTCATGTCACCTCGAGATGTGTGTGTGCGTATGTATATGGCGAATTATATTGCGGATATTTCCACACAGCGGCTAATTTGTGTCGATTTTAATGGCTTTTACATCCAGTAGTATGTGCTTATATTACATACATAAATACATATGCTTGTACGTGGGTGTGTTTGCTGGGCGCAACTACAGCAGCAGCCTTGGGCCGATGCATGACGTGACGCCCAGAAGTGTGTTATGCCCATTACAGAAACAACAAAACAGTAAATAGTAAATTTGTTTATGTATGTACGTGCAAAAGTGGCGGCGTGCACTTGCTTTGCCTTGCTGGTGGCACCTTAACTGCCAACATGGCACCACATGCAACCATGCATGCCACAAATCACCCACCTAAATGTGTGCGAAGGCTTGGCTTGGCTTGGCTGGTGGCTTCATTGAATTGGCTGGCTTGTCTAATAACTTGGTGTGTGTTGTTGCTACCGACAAGTTTCATTTCTTACTAATTCATTATTAACTTCGAGTCCGGATACTATGAGAATTATAATTTTTTTATAAATAGAAGCAGAACTTGAAGTTCAAATTTAAACGTCTTTTGATAAAAGCTAATAGCGCTTTCGTTTATATTAAACTTTTGGTACAAAATTTTCATCGCCTCCGAAGGATTTCTTAAACAAAAATTAAATTAATTATTATTTTCGGTCCCTGTCTCAAACCTATTTAATGCTCAAAGCACGTGTTGTTGGCGGCGAGTTAACTATGTATCTAATATACATTTGCGTTTGTGAGAGGTGTATTGTTGCAACACCTACATATGTACATACGAGTCGAGTGGGGGGTTCCCATTTCGAAAGCTTCTGCATATTTCTTCCCCATGTGATTGTATGTATGTACATATGTATGCATGTGCAAATATTTGCCAACGGCAACTGACAGGCGAATACAACTTTCAATTGTCATGACAAATTGCCATCAAGATGCACCCGGCGACTTTGACATGTTGCAAGCAGCAATACGTGCGGCGCTAAAGTGTTGCATTTGCTTGCTGTTCGTGAAATGAAGTTTGCTCATCAGCGCCGCGACGACATCATCAAATTCATTCGCTTGTTGGCATGCAATGGCTCCGCTGTTGCTTGCCGTTCGTTGCTGTTTGCCCTTTGACCTCAACGTCCATGTTTTCTTACTTTTTCTGCCACTTTTTTTTCTACTGAGAATTGATTATCTCTTTTAGCAAATATTGTGATTAGCAGCTAAGAAAGGCAAAGAAAAAAGCGCAAGCCTCGTCCTGCTCATTAAACTTCTACTGACGCTGTTGCATGTCGAGGAAATTTTCAATTTCATGCATCCGCAAAGGTCAGCGCAAACATTAAATGCCCTGCGATACGTTTGATCTTTCCAAAGAAGAGTGATGAGTGGTAGTTGGGTGAGGTAGAGGGTGGGAGAGGCAGAGACAGAGAAACGGAGAGTTCAAGCAAACCCACGTACGTGCTGTTCGCGCCTGCATTATCGCTTAACAGGTAGCATTCGGCTTCGCTCTCTGGCTGCAACAAACTTGATGCGGTCAAATGTTATGCGGGAGGGCGGCGACTGCGCATTTAGACATGCAGAAAACCAATCCATCTCTGTAGTTACCACAACCGAGTTGATTGTGCATCTTTTGAAAGTGCATACACAGAAAGCACAGATTTTACAGCGAGGATTAAGTCATCCTAATTTCCATTAAATAACATTTCCGTAAGGTTTTTTATTATTGTAATTTTTTATTTTTTTATTTATTTATTTACTCTTGTACCAAGTTGTACTTCGAAGCTAGAGATGAGCATTTGAAAGGATTGAGATCATGTGACACCAAAGATTTTTATATAAAGAGAATACATTAAAAACACTGTAAGAGCAATAAATGTTTCAGCTATTCATAAAAAGCCTCAAATTTGGAATATATTACCCAGTTTCTTTTGCAAGCAAGTTCGAAAAAACACTAGCTAGCTTTAACGAATAGCATGGAAAGCAACAACAAAAGCTGAGCTAGTTTGAATGGTTAAGCGACACGGATAAAAATAGTTCATTAATTTTTAATGAACGGCGTTCATAAATTTTCTGTAGTGAGTTTTATGAACAAATTCATTGATTTTTATGAATTTTTCATAAATTTAATTAAGAATTTCATAAAATTTAATGAAGGCGTTCATAAAGTTAATGTTTGAAAATTCATAAACTTGGAGTAGAACAAAATTCAAAATTTTAACAGTTTTTATGGCTTATGAACAATATTTATGAACACTATTCATAGAATTCATTGTTGTTCAACTAGTATGCGACAGATAAATTCGTTGTGTTTCCTTCGTTCGTTAATTTGCCGACGGTTTTGCATATTTCTGCAATTCTCAGACGATTAGTGAAGCACTTGGTGTAAAGAGTTTATTATTTGCATCTTCACTTACATATATGAAATGAAATGTTGCCCCTTTGTCTGCATAAGTCCTAGGAATGTACTAGTTGACCAATTACATTTTTCCGAGCCCTCCGGCCTTTTACTTTTTATTTATTTATTTTGCGTTTTAAATATTTTTGTTAAAAAAATTAAATTAAAAAAAAAATCAGTCGCCTTGACATCGACGAGATTCGAACCTGCGACCTGCTCGATTCCAAGCCAGATGCCTTACCACTGTGCCATCGCACAACTTGTATTGAGCATGTCAAATGCTGGACTTAAACTGTATTTGTCTTCAACTGTAACAAATAAATTCATAAAATCTATGAAGAAATGCATAATATTTTATGAACCCGTTCATACAATTTTTATGAACACTTTCATTATTTCGTTCATATTCATAAACCTCGTTCATTTAAATCTCGAGCTTATGAACGCCGTTCATTAAATTTAATAAACACGTTAGTTGGTTCAAAATCAACTATTATTTTCATAAATTTTTCCGTTCCGTTTATATATTTATTTTTCTCATTCACAACATTTAATTTTGATAGCTGACACCAGCGTTGCCAATAAGCAAGCGAGTAGTTGTTTAGCAAATTGGAGCGTTTTTTTTCAAGGTCGGCAGAAAAAGAAAATCACTACTGTTATTTCCTGCATATAGGCGTGGCTATGACTTCAAAGCAATTTTAGGCGCAGGTTACCGCATTATAGGCCAAAATTTTATAATTGAATATTGCAAGTTCATAAAATTGCACATTTTCGTTTTCTTGAAAATATACACCAATGCATAAACTCCGACGTCCCTTTTTCAGTTGAAATTCAGAAAGTTCCAATTGATATTCAGAATTTCCATTTGAAATTCAGAAAATTACAATTGAAATTCAGAATTTCCATTTGAAATTCAGAAAGTTACAATTGAAATTCAGAAATTCCATTTGAAATTCAGAAAATTGCATTTGAAATTCAGAAAATTACAATTGAACTTCAGAAAATTACATTTGAAATTCAGAAAATTCCATTTGAAATTCGGAAAATTACATTTGAAATTCAGAAACCTCCTCACAGTACTCAAGAAGTTTTCTGAATTTCAATTGTTATTTTCTGAATTTTAAATGTAACTTTCTGAATTTCAAATGTAATTTTCTGAATTTCAAATGTAACTTTCCGAATTTCAATTGTAATTTTCTGAATTTCAAATGGAATTTTCTGAATTTCAAATGGAAGTTCTGAATTTCAATTGTAATTTTCTGAATTTCAAATGGAAATTCTGAATTTCAATTGTAATTTTCTGAATATCAATTGGAACTTTCTGAATTTAAACTGAAAAAGGTGTAGTTAAAGGTCTTGTAAAGCAACACTTCAACTCGGCTAAATTTGTATTGTGAGCATTGATAAAATTCAGAATTTATTTCTTTTTTGTTATTTGTTTTTCCGACAGGGAACTGCGATGTATTTTGGAACAAATTTCCTTCATCCCTTTCAAGTTTGATTCAGTGCCTTTTTTCGTTCTCGAAACCGGTTTATCTAAACATGGACATTATTTCCATTTCTACTGAAGCGATTGAAATACTGCTTTTGCAAAAAATTAATGATTTTTGACGACGTTTTACATGCAGGCAAAAAAATAACATTAAGGTGGTATATACTAAGTACTGGTGGCACACATAGGGTTAAAACAATTATAAAGTAGAAACCCTCTTCTCAGGCCAAAGAGATTGGTAGAGATCGGACCATAAATACCGAAAATATGAAAAAATTAATTTTAGCGGCATCTACCAGCGTCCAAAAAAATACAAAAATTTTCCAGAAATGTTTTCGAAAAATAAATCATATTGGGGGTGGCGTACGGCGAACTTTTTTTTCGATACGCTCTCCCAGCAAACACAGTCTCTAACGTTAGAAATTTTGTCGAGATTACCTTAGATAACTAGTGTAATTCTCTATATATTCTCAAATCGATAACTAGGGTTGAAAACTACACTAGAATTCGATTAGCGAGTGATTAGAGAAGGAGCCAAATCTCACGCCTTTTATCAATTCTCAATATATTTCTGTGATATATTGAATATACATACATATATTGAAATTAGATACTAAAAAATGGTAAAGTTAATATTACCGTAGTACAATGTTTTCCATTAAAAAGTACAAGAAGTACCTTTAATTTAAATAATAAGACTGAATTTTGTTTAAATTTCAGTTCTTATAAATGTGGTAAACATATACATGTCAATATATATAATCATATGCAATTTAGGCACATATTGCGTTAATAAAATCTAAACAATGAAAAATCATGTAAAAGGAGACAAATCTTTGTTTTTCATTTCAATTGGAAGTATTTGCAAATTCTGATTAGAATCTCATTAGAGAACTACATTAGAATTCGATTCGAGAATTATAATTTTCTCGATTTGAGAATTAGGTACCCTTTTGTTTGAGAACGCTATGATTCTCGATAGATTTTCGAGTCGTCCTCTAACGTTAGAGGTTTGAGAATGAGGCTAGTTCTCGAGTCATTCTCAAATCGATAACTAACCTCAGTGTTTGTTGGGCTAATGTACATATTTCTGTATACTATGTACAAACCCACATATGGGTATAAAATGTTGAAGCTCTACAAACAAGTGTTCATTCGGTTCGCCCTTTTCCATTATATATTTTTTGCACGTTTCCATTTGAATTACATGATTTTGTGTGAACAAATGCATACAATTTTCAACGCCTCCAAAATCGAAAAACGATTTTTTTTTTTCATTATTTTTTTGAACATGAAAGAAAGCCCTCAATCGCGTTGCATTACACACAAGCCAGCCAGCCAGCCGTGAAATGCCAAAACTGTATGTATGTAGCTCAACGCGTTGTCTGGTCTGTGTGCATTTTAAACGCGTGAATTATCGACACTGAGGTCAACTGCCAGTCAATCAATTTACGTGATTTTAACGAATTAAGCTTCTGGGCAGCGAGCGCCGCCGAGTGTGGCTAAATTTCGTGGAAATCGAAAGTGTTGCAGGTAAAAGCTCATTTATGAAAATATTACCAATATATGCAAGTAATTTGCTGACTTTATATTGCACTTAGTAAAACGTGTACACAAATATATACACACAATCAATCATGAATAAATTGATTTTGAAAGTAAAAAGGTTGTGAAATCTTTTCTTATGCTCTTCATCTTGAAGGGAATTTATATAAGAAAAAATAATTATTCATCAATATAAAATTATTTATGTAAGCAGCTAAGATTTCAGCTCCATACGCCTCTTGGATTTAGAAGTTGAAAGGCTGGGATTTACGTGCCTTTTATTTTAAGAGTGTTTTTCAACACTGTTTAGTTGGTGGGCGGGGAACGTAAGTTCAAAATTCTTTATTAACAAAGCGGTTTTTTAACCTTACCTCAAAAGTGCCGCGTCCAATATGTCATCACTTTCTTTTGATGTGTTTTTTTTTTTAGATTTTTTCTAATAATTGTTTTAAGTTTTTTTTTTGTATTATTGAGTTAAACAACTTCTTCGTCGCAGAACTTTATACACATTATTTGAAGTAATCATGCATTTTTTTTTTAATTTGCTAATATTACTTTTTTATTTTATTGTTTTTAAATCAATAAAATAAAAAAGTAGTATTGGCCACTCAAGCGAAACGTAATTAATTTTGCTTATTTTCGTCAGATGCTCTTTAAATAAAGCTTTATTTAGGTATCGCTGACATAATTTCTATTTTTCCCAAGTAACTATTTCTAGTGCTTCTAATTTGTATGGCAGCTTTTTCTATCACAGTAATTGTAAAGCAGAACTTATCTTCGCATTGTACGCGCAGTCAGTGGTGTGTTCGTGAGAGCTTTTTTTCACAAGCCAAAAGCTACTACATAGAAAGTTAATTCACTGCCACTGTTTCGTTTAGTAAAATATGTTAATCCCCCCTCCAGATACGAATTGAGTTTGTTTTTGATGCAAAAACCCTCATTAAACAGTTTTCGCTTCACAGCCTTCCTGTTTTGGAGTGCCAAATCTCTCGTGACGCGTGAATTAAAACTCTCTACTTTTCCATGGTGATGTCATTTACAGTTGCTGCTTTGGTGAAGACCGGTTAATTATTCTTGCTAAGCTTGATGTCATCATAAATTCTTAGCGTTAAGTAACATCGCAGACAGAACAGATTATACCATTTCTGGTGTTGATGCAATAACTACATATGTATGTATGTTACGTCCCAGCAGGGCTTTCTCTTACATGTAATGGGTAAAATCATCGAGAAATCTTGATTCATCGCTTACACTTTCGAATACGGATTACTTTAACATAGGCATGTCATTGGCGGTATTGTCTTACAATATTGTAGACAATAATGCATTATATAATCGCTACTAATATTGGATAAAATAAGCTGTTACAAGTAATAAGTCCTTTCACTGGTATAAGTAATTGCATATTTCACACAATCCAGTATAGTAATCTATAATGTATTATAATAAAAACTGGCAAAATAAACGAGAATGAGCGTAAATTGCTTTACAAAATTGCTATTTACAAAAATTTAAATCAATGTAGGCTTTGCAAAATATATCGGCAGTGTTCCAAATCTTTTCGCTTATTTTATGCAATACCGGTAAGCGAAAAAATAATTTTAAAACTAAGAGTAATTAATTTATGCCGAAAACAAATAGCAAACAGAATGAATAGAAAATCAATTCTTTGCAAAATGTATTTTAAAAAAAGCACTATTTGAATAATAATTATTACACTATGTATTTGCACAGCTATTGGCTTATTTAAGAAAATTTTAACAATGGAATAACACGACTAACCACGACAGTTTTATAATGAAAACTGGCAAAATAAACGAGAATGAGGGTAATTTGCTTTACAAAACTGCTATTTAGAAAAATTAAAATCAAAGCAAAGCGTTTGCAAAAAAATAACGGCAGTACTCCAAACCTTTTCGATTATTTTCTGCATTACCAGTAAGCGAAAAAATAATAATTTTAAAACTGTCGCATTACAAGTAATGAGCAAAGTAAGCGAAGGAGTGTTTATTAGCTATTTGTAATGCGTTATTTCATTGAATACAAGTTCAAGCCATTACCAAAATATGGAAAAACCCTGCTGGGGTCTGTCAAATTTATTTACTACATACATATGTAAATATGTATGTATGTATGTTCAAGTTGAGCAAGCAGGAGAATGCTCATAAAATTTATTAAAACTAAACTCGAAACATCTAACTGGCAGTGGCGTAAACTTGACGAGAACATAAAAAAGTAAAAATTCTTCGCTAGAACAAATTATAATATGAATTGAAATTGAGTCATAACTTTGCAAGTAATAACTTGGATTTACACTTTACTGCTACTTAAATAATAGAACAAAAATGAATACAGCGATAATCCCGAATTACGGAAGCTAGGTCACACTTTTCAGAAGGATTTTGATGAGCTGAATCCGAGCTTCAAGTATGTCAATTGGCGCTAGTTTTTGAGATTTCCTGACCTAAAGGTGCAAAAAATTAAAATTTCTTCATTTTTATCGCTTTGAGACGCATAGTTTCTTGGGCAAAGTTTATCAGTATGGTCCAAAGGACATTTCCGTGTATGTGATTTTTCATCTTTTGCACTCTCAAAAAAATTGACCCGATCAGGTTAACATATAGGTACTTTTTAAAAAACATGTACCTACTCTCTGCCTGTTCCCACAGCACATGCATTTTTGTTGACCACAATCAAGAAATCCATTTAGAATTCCAAAAGCCGTTTGACCGCTGCTCCACCCCACCCTCCGCTACACCACCGCAGCTATGAACCTGGGGCTAACAATATGCAATTTGCTTTTTGCTTAGTATGTATTTGTTGCTGATTTTTATGTTTTTACTTGTTTGTTTATATGCCTAAATCGTTTTTTTGAGTTGTAATTGGACTATTACGTACTTAAATACTTTATATTTTGATCTTGAAGTAATGAGTCCGTACCAAGTACTTTCAGAATATTCAAGACTAGTACAAGTACAAGTACAAGGAATTGAAAAAGAATTGAAGTTTTAGCAAATACTTCAAAGTAATTGAAAAGAATTGAAAGTACTTGAAAAGAATGGAAAAATGTACATGAACCGATTCTTTTTCAATTCCTTGTACTTGTACTTGTACTAGTACTTGAAAATTTGGGAATGCAAGTACCAGTACTAGTACAATTCTTTTAAAATGTACTTGTCACAAGTCGTACTGGTACTTGATATTACCCAGGTCTGGTATTAAGTTACTTACAAGAAACCAAATACGGTCAATACCAGCAGTACGAGCAAATAGCCAAACCAAGTGCAAATTGGACACAATAAATGAAAGAGAGTCTTTTGCTGCGATGTGCCATCAGCAATAAAAAATTTGCAGAATGGCTAAATTTGTGTGGTTGCAAACGAAGCTTCGTTAGTTAGTGAGGAACGCGCGAACACATTGGAATGGTCGTGGTAAATACCGTTGCAGCAAAGCAGCGCAGCAGACACATTAATTCACCTGAGGCGTATTGCAACGGTATTTGTATGTATTGGCGCACTCAAGGGGGGGGGGGGGGGGCGTAGATTTTGGAGTTGGAATGCAAGTTGGTATCGAAACTGGGACGGTTGGTATTGAAAATAGGCGAAATCGGACCATGACCACGCCCACTTTTCCTATATAGAAAAAAATCTGAAATTTGCTATCTCAGCTACTAATATAGCTAGAGTGATAAAATTTTACCCACGTATTGAGCTCAGGTCCCTATGAATAAATTTGATGAAATTTTGGAAAATGGGCGGTGTCACGCCCACTTATTAAGGGGCAAACATTGAAAGGTTTATAAGCCATTACTGAGAAACCGTAACAGATATATCGATGAAATTCGGTACGCGTAATTTACTTACTTAGGAAAATGTTTGCGCGAAAAATTGCCAAAATCGGTTGACGACCACGCCCAAATTTATATATGGGAACTATTAAGGGGCCTAATAAAAACATTTTAAGCGATATCTTTGCCAAATATAAAGAAATGTCATTGAAATTTTGTGTCCAACTATAGACATAAAACAAAAAATAGAAAAATTGACTTAATTATTACTGGAAATAAGAAATTGAGTTTTCCAAAAATGAGACAATTATTTTCTTATTCAAGAACAATAACAAAATCTATAGAAAAAAAATGTTGAAAAAAAATGTTTAAATAAATAAGAACATCTTTTCTTAAATTTACTTAAATGAAGAAAATCTTTTTGCTAATATCAAGAAGAATTTAAGAAAATTGTGTTTCGACGAATTCGAACAACAAAATACAGCGGAAAAAATTGAAAATAAATAAGAAAACGTTTTCTTGAGCGAAGTAAAATATTTGTTGCTCAATTTGAACACCAAAGTTCTTTGAGCATATCAGCAAACTACGGCAAAAAAATGTTAAATAAATAAGAAAACGTTTTCTTGAGCGAAGTAAAATTTTTCTTGCTGAATTTGTATTTCCAAAGTTACATGTATTTTTTTTTTTATTTGCCATCCGCTTTGCATATTTCTGAATATTTTTGCAATTCTCAGATTGTTAGTGAAGCATTTGGTATAAGGAGTTCACTATTTGCATCTTCATTTATATTAAATAAAATGTTGTCATTTCAATAAACAAGTCCTAGGAAAATACTAGTTGACTAATTATGGTTTTCTAATCCCTCATGATTAGTTTTCATTTTCCTTATTTTTTTAGTATTTTTATATTTTTAGAATATTTTTAATATTTTTAGAAAATATTTACTTAATTTAATATTTAATATTTTCTTACTACTTAAGCTCGTATAAGAAAAGTTTTACTTGCAACAAAAAAATAATTTCTTAATTATTTATTTCAAAAAACAAGAAAAAAACACTTACCCTAAGTAAATTATTTCTTATTTATTTAAAATCCAATTTTACTTGAAGCAAGAAAATGTTTTCTTATTTATTTAAAATCCAATTTCACTTGAAGCAAGAAAATTTTTACTTATTTATTTAAAATCCAATTTTCTTGGATTTTCTTGATATTAAGAAATTATTTTCTAAGTTCAAGTCTAATTTTTCTTGTCTCGGCATTGATTCTAGTAACAAATTCTTTCCGTGTACTACTCAGGACCTGGTTAACTAGGTTTTGATGAAACATAATGAGTTTCAGAAAAGTTAGAGAACATTTAAATTTATGGTGTATGGGTCTGGATATCTGTTTCAGCAAATATGTTTATCTTAGAGAAAAATGTATGCGAATGCAAACCAAAATTAAAACCCCCCCAAGGCTAATTCCTGCGCACGGTCCTGCACTGTTTGTATTTATGTTTGTAGGTGTGTATTTCCATATAAAGGTGTCATATGTCATATGTTCGTTTATATGAAATATAGGCAACGCGGATTTTATTGCCATTTAAGTGATACTAATGACCTTGGTGTCGTCTAACGGCCATAACTGTGCTGCTGAATTGCACAATTGCAAACTTTTTTCATAATTTTTTTTTGTTCAAACTGGCGATTTGATGACAAAGAAAATACGGTAAATACGTGAACATCAGAAAATAATATGATAAAATTAGGTTATAAAAAAATAGGCACCATTCGGTTAATATTACTGCTATCATACAGTAACAGCTTCTTCTAGTATCGGACACTATATAGATAGGATAGTGGCGTTCAGAGTATTTTTTGGATATAACTAATAACCCTTATGGTCTCTGATGGAAACTCACAAAGAGAGATAGAGAGAGAGAGAATACCTACGAACTAGATGCGGCTTGTATCTACGTATGTATGTATTCTATGCAGTTTTCAATCACATACCTATGCACTTTTCATTGAAAAAGATTCCAAGTGTTAAATTTTTGATAAGGATTATTTCCGTCTTCTCCGAAAACACCTAAGTAAACATGCATGACCACTTCAAAACACGCGCTATTTAATCTCCACTTTATTTATTCCGCCATTTCATTTATCCTTTTGAAGTGGCAACTGAAGTGTTTTAATTTCTATGAAATAAGCGTTGAGCTAAAAATGGAACAACTCGCCTTGTCAAGATGATCACTGAAAGACATGTCGATTACTTTTGTAACCATTTTACATACATACATACATATGTATGCAATAAAAAATTAAAGGGATTCGTGTGATTATTTAATACTAACAGGCCGTAACAACTCCCGACATGCCGCATCACCCACTTAACACCAAGAGTTTAATTCCTAAGCTGAACACAACATGCTAATGCTAGAAATCAGAGCTGTAAACAGATTCAATTAAGTTGGTTTTCATTCATCCATAATTCCTTTCAAAAATGTGTTTGCCGGATTGAAATCAGATTGCAAAAGGATTTTAAGTTTACAATCAAAAAATATTGAGAATGGGCGAAAGTATACAATAGAGAATGTTAATGAAGAAGAATTATTGCCAATCAAACATAAGTGCAAACTTAACTGAATGAAATCAAATTCAAATCAAATCAAATTTTTCACTCAATAAACATCTGCTCCTTACTGTAGCAACGAGAGTTTTTCAAACAATTTGTACTGAATGATTGGCGCTGATTTGGGAATGCAAACAGTCAATAATTTGAATCTTGTGGATGATCAATCAGTGTTCAAAAAATTTTGACATAAACATTCTTGATTTCAATTCAATGATTGGAAATATTGATTAGATACTGAATTCATATCTTAATGCTGCATTCTGAAACCAGAAAAAACGAATTTAATCATTAGCGGACAAATTCACTGATTTCGAATCGCAAATGATTTGAATTATTTACAGCTTTGCTAAATATCCTAGGAACGCCTACGCGGATATGCAAAAGTTATTTTCGTTGCAAATAGAATTAATAGGAGATCGTTCTAAAATAGTTTTACATGTACACTGGTTAACAAAAGTCATTGAGAAATCCGTGATTAAAAATTAAAAAAATTGAACAAAAAATTGAATTTGTGATATATTTTTATAGTTTCTCTGGCATTTATCAAGATACATTAACAGTTCGTACACCGTTAAAAAATGTCATCTTTTAAACGACATCAAAAACATGTTGATGCGATAAACAGAGAAAAAGTTATGATACGATATATGACATAACCTATGAAAAGGGGGTTTTTGGGCGCTATCTCCAGATTTTGGTGGTATATTGGAAATTCTAAGTATGCAGTTTTTATATAACTGACTAGACCTACCACTTGAGGTATGTCTTGCCAAAAGTAATTTTTCACTCTTACACAGTGTAAAATTTAGATTGGTTTTTAATAATTTTAATTCTTTATTTTTTGTAGAAAATTAATTTTTTTTTTGCAAAAACCTTACAGCTTCGAAAATCAGATCTGACACTATTAATTGCCAAAGATATTTGTTATGTTGCAGAGTGTCTCTAAAATGTTAATTGGGTTGTGTTGCCAGATTGCCTGCCTTGCAACGCTACTGGGAGCCTGAACGTGACATTTTGATGAGATTATGTCAGCTATTGTTTATTTTTTACCGTTTTTGTTTTTTTGTTGTTGTCAATTATGTTATTGCTGTTCAAAGTGATGTCGTTTGAAGTGTTCCAAATGATACGCTCACGTTGTACAAATGAATAAATGTACGTGCATCTTGCAATGGATACAAATTTATGTGTATCTATGTGTGATTATTACACACTTTCATGCAACATAGTAAATTTATTTTGGAGCAATTGTACTTTTCATTCATTTTGATTTACTTGATCGCAATAGAAATATGAATGAAAGCCGCTTTACATCTAATAAGCCGATTGTAGTTACATGCTTTTCACTAAAACCTACTCACTGCTGATTTTTAGGTTAAGCTTTTTAATTGGAAATCGATGCTTTATACATATAATGAGCGCTTCGATGTGTCAGGTCGAAAATCATAACATTTCTATCTATTCAGTTTAAGAAAGCTAGTAGGGATTTGGGGGATTAAGTTTACTCGCTTGCTGCAAAAGTCAAATAGACAATATCGTTAATTAATTTTTTATCTCCTTAACCTTTCATTTTTTTCCTTATGCAATTGAAAATCTTAAATGCATTTGGAATTTGTGCTCATTGTAATCACAATATTACAGCAGGAGTAATTGCAATCAATGTCTCATGTCATGAAATTAACTGAATCTCGGCGCACACATTGTTTTATTCGAGAGTTATCACGTCAGTTTTAGCTAGCGTTACGTTTTTACTATTTTTTACTGTTTACTACTGTCAATTAGTGGCTTTGTGTGTGTGTACGTTAATCCTTTTGTGCATACGGGATATGATTTTACAACTTGACATATTGTAATCGAGACACCATTTATCCGATTTGCAGTCGTCATTGTCGTTTATTGTTGTGTGATTATTCAAACACACAATCATTTCCGTTATTTCCACTCTTTTTCTGGTCCATTAATCATTACTATTATCCATATATAATTTACATGTGAAAATGATTTCCTTTACATTTGGAGTTTTCATACATATGACACCTATGAAAGCGAAACCCGAAAACGAGTCGGAATTTGTGCATAAGAAACAATTAATATTATTTATGGCACACTTGTTTCTTACATTCAAATCGTTTTCCTTTTCGTGTGTTTGTTATGTGATTTTATATCATTTTATAATCATCTCCAGCTCTCTACTCTGGCTGGCAGCCGGTTCCGCCTACTTACCTGTTTTATTCACATCCATTTATTTTTATGATGTTCATTTGCATTTCATTTATCTACGATTGTTTGTATGCAAATAAGTTGTAAAATATTTCCTAAATAATGAATATTCGGCTATGCATTTGCATATTTTTGCAATTAAATGACAAATTCCCAAATTAATAAAAGGTGTGATAAATGTTTGTAATTAATTTAAAGGGAAAAATTAATAATGCTAAAGAAATATGGCGCATTCAACCTTGACAGATATGGTTTTTTAGATTTATATATTTAGTAAGTAAATCTAGTATCTTAATTAGTATTTTTTCCTTTCAATTTATATTTTAAAAACAAAAGAAACAGGTTGGGCAAAGAAAAATAATAATAACTATCATATGCGTATAATATACGTTTATGGTGCTGAGAGTGAAATCATTTTTTTATTTAGAACAATGAAGAATGACTTAATTGTTGGTTTCTGGCATCATCATGACTTGCTTATTTTAATATTTATAATCTATTAATCAATAAACAGATGCTTACAGACTGAATCTTCCCGGGGTGCAGCGGCACTCAAGGAGATAAAGGATTGTGTATGCGTAAATGAAAGAAATGAAAAAAACGAACGAATTAAATTATGTTCGAATATTTAATTATAATTAAGGTTTTGTAACATAGGTGAATATGTACATTTGGTAATGGGATTACAAATATGCAAGGAAAATATGTATGCAAATTTGTAAGGACGCAGAACTTACCGCTGTGGCTGGATAATCGCAAGTGAAAATTATGAAAAAAGGGAAACGCGCGCTGACCGGTAGAAAATCAATTTTCGTCCAGTCAACGGCATTGTACATTTATTTATGTGTACATGTACATATATGTATGCATATAGATTTGCATAGATATTAGGGTGGGTCGAAATTTTTAGACTGCCGGTCTAAACACAGACTATTCACTATATTTACAAAAGATCATGGAACTTCTGATAGGAGGCTTATAAGTAAGTTCTTAAAATTAAACTTGGATAAGAGAATTCAAAAGCTAATGAAGACGAATATGTATTAAATTCAGATAACGTCCTTGTTAAAGGGCTATTCAAACCATAAACAGTTCTGGAAAATCCCACAAAAAAAAATAACAATTCATTATTACGCAGAATGATTGTATGAACATTAAAATTAATCTTAGAAAGAAGTTATGGGCCATCAATAGAATCCACACATATATCAAAGACAAAATACATCGACAAAATAGTTTGTCTTGCATCTAAAGGCATAAGATTTATTACTCTGAAAAAAAAAACGTAAATCTAAAGACTTGTTAAATCAACTAATTGAAATGTGCCCAACAACGCTCCATTGTTGTTTCAAAGGTGCGAGCGTTGTTGATTTAAGTCAACCACGGAAACCGTTGGATCAAGTACTTTTGCCTTTAAGTTAACAACGGAGATTGTTGGAAAAAGTTTTCACCTAAAAATAAATTTTTGTTTGCATTTTACTTTTAATCTTCTCTCCACCCGGGTCCCAACTGCAAATATGTAGCCTCCGCTTGTTCTCTTCTTCTCTCCTTATCATTCACTGGTTCCAATCTTTATCTCTTATTCTGCTTTTTCTTCTTTATTTTATATTCTCTCGGATTCGAACCATGACATCAACCTGAAATTCTATCCAATCATCACATAGTGGAACGTTCAACATTATATTGAATTGTAGTAACCTATTTATACTTCCCCTTTCCTAAAAAAGAATCCATGAATTATATGAATCATTGTAAAAACAAAATTTAAAAAAAATTGTTCTCATTAGATTTGTTAACAACGGAAACTGTTGGGTCAAATACTTTTGCCATTAAATCAACAACGGGGACTTTTGGAGAAAATTTTCTGCTAAAAATAAACTTGTTTGGATTTTTCTCTTCATCTTCTCTCCATCATTATTGTTTTTGTTGGTTTTCTCACAAAAAAATATTTTCTCACAAAAAAATTTTTAACAGCAAGCAAGTTTTTGAAACAACAGCGCTCGTTTTTGAATCAGTTGTTGGATCAAAAACTTTCCTGTAAAAACAAATACTTTTGCTGTTGAATCAAAGATGGAGATTCAACAGCCGAAAGTTGTTGATTGAACTACGGGTATTTTTTCAGAGTAGCAAACAACGAGAACGATATGGTGGAATATGGTCCACGAACCTCAACAAGCGCAAGGTAAAGCGCATAAAGGCCCTCTAAACAGATTCCAATATTTTAATACTTGTGGACCGCCTGATATGGTCTCCAAACAAATACTCCAAACAAATACTGCACCATGGTCGTGTAGATGCAACAGTTTTAGAGCATAAAGGTTAGAAAAATAAGCGCAATTACGGCGAATAAAAGCAATAGATACTTAATCGAGTTGCTTTTAAAATGCAGGTCTTGCGGAAAGCAGTCCGAATGGCAGTTCTTAGCTGAATACAAATTAAGTAGAATGACTTGAGTGCCATGATAATTAATATTTTATCGCTTGTGGGTTAAAGTAAAGCTCCCCAATGAAAAACAAGCAAACACAATACCCAACGTTAGAGAATTTGTGGTGATTACATAAGATAACTACACTCAAAAAAAAATTACACAGATTATTGAAAAATGGGAATGATTCGAAATTTTTGATTGTTTTGAATACAATTTTCTTTAAAACGTGGATTTATTCCTTGATTTGAAGAAAATTGTACATCAAAACATGAAAATATTTCTTTAGCGCCGAATCATTCCCGTTTTTTCCATAATCTTGAGTAAGTTGTTTTTTCAGTGTAGTGAAATTCTCAAACAATTGAAAAGCGAAGGTAGAAAACCACTAGAATTCCATTGGAAATTTAAGTATAAGAAAAAGAAGTATTTGCAAATTCTCATTAGAGAACTACATTAGATTTCGATTCGAGAATTATCATTTTCTCGATTTGAGAATTATGTCCCATTCTGTTTGAGATCGTTATGCTTCTCGACAGTTTCATGAATCGTCCTCTAACGTTAGGGATTTGAGAAATGGACGTAAAAAATTAGCCAAACCTAGAAATCAAAGTATTATTTACCAAATAGTTCTGGTGCGCTGAATTCGAATTCGATATCCAAACAGTTCTATAAATTGCCTCTAGTTTCTGAGATATCCTAACCTAAAGTTATAAGAAAGGCCGTTTGTTTTTCTAATTTTTTAAGTAATGTAGCATCGCATTGTCAGCGAATTCAGTGCAATAACCTAGGGGAATATATACTCCGTTTTATTATGAGTATTAATTTTTTCTGGCTGTGTAATCATCTTAAATGAATGATTAACTTTGTTTTTCACCAGTTTTCCGAAATTTACAAAATTTGAAAAAGTTGCAACATTTGGCCAAAAAAAAACCAACCACCAAAAGCCAAATTGAATTGAGTTTCGCATACAAAAGCCAAATATGTAAGTTAATTGAAATTGAATATTTTGTTGCAACATCGCAGCGCACTTGCGACCTTCAGCAACAATTGCAAATGTTTTTATGCATAAAACTCTACCTATAATGTTTTCCTTATTTGCTTTTGCATTCACTTCGCTCTGCAGATTCAATTACTCATTCATTCCATTTAAATTATTTATTGTAGTCGTAAACAGATATCACCTTCACCTTTTGTCTGCGGTTACATTTTTTTTCAGCTGCAACTGTTTCCTCTTAACGAAAATTAACCATAGACACATGAGCTAAGCAAGCTTATTTTTTTGTAGAGAACACACATATTGCTCGTTCTGGTGGTTTTTTTATGTTTTTTGTTTTGTTTCTTTTGGCGCCTTTCGCTTTACAGTTTTATGTGAAAAATGAATGGCGCACCTTTTTATTGGGGGGTTTCTTGCAAACATAATTCATTAGCCGTTGGGCTTCGTGGAGCAACTGGAAGTTAATTTGTTTCTTAGGTGTGATTAGGGAATATAAATATGAGAATGTATTCATGTACGTACATACATATCTTGTTGAATGTTTTTAATTGAATTAAAAATGTATACACTGAAAGAAATTTTGGTATAAATTCTAAAATTTTTTGGTCGATATATAGGACACGACCGAAAAATTACTAAAATTTAAACTTTAAAAAGTTTAAAAATTTTTAAACTTTTAAGGTTTAGATTTTATTCCAAATTAAGATTTATTTTAGGATTTCCAAAAGTTTAAAATTTAAACCATTTTTTGGTTTAAATTAAAAAAAAATGTCTGCTCCCAAATCCTCTTCATGTTTTTCGCTATTGTATCTTCTTTCCTATCCTCTTTTTCTCCTTTTCTTCCATATCGTTATCCCCCAACATCCCCTTCATCCTTTTCCATATTGTATCTTTTTCCCATTCTCTTTTTCTCCTTTTCTTCCTTCTTCATTTTATCTGTTTCCATAATTATTTTGTGTTTGTTTGTTTCTGCATTCAAACAAGCCACACAGTCGTTAATTCAAATTGTCTAATAATTGTAAGTGAGCCTTTTATATTGTTCTTTTCTCGAAAAAGCAAGTTGGAATTTCAAATCACAAATTAAAATTTTTTCGTTGAAATAAAATTTTACGACCAATGAAAGTTTAAAGTTTAAACCTTTAAAGTTTAAATGAGAAAAAGTGTAAGTTTTAAACCAAAAAAGGATGAAATTTATTCCAGAAAATACTTAGAAATATTTAAACTTCTGTAAGTTTGAATTTTAAACCAAAAAGGAATAAGAAACTTAAACTTTCGAATGTTCAAAATTTAACCCAAAAAACAAATTTAAATTCCTTTCAAACCAAACCAAAGTTTAAAAAATATTCCAATACGAGTATTTCTAACAGTGTACATTAATTAACATACATACTTAGGTTGGAGTGATCCGTATTAGAAAACTCGCCAATTTTGGCGTAGGTGCTAAAAATTACATTCAGTACCTTTACTTTCAGCGTGCATAATACACATACAAGTGCATTAAAGTTTTCCTACAGGTCCTGCAATTTTTCTTATCCATTTAATATTTAAAAAAGTTTTCCCAGCTCACATGAAGTGAGTTTATTGACAGAGAAATTTATATATTTGCGAACAGTGTCGGTTGGAAAAGTTCGGGAAACCTAGAATAAACTCAGAATAGTTCGTTGATGTTTTGTAATTTATCTTATTTAAATATATGTAGAAAGTACCTCTATCGAAAGTACCTCTTGATGAAAAGATGGGCATGTTTAACGGAATAACCAAGTAAATTGAATCCCGGCTGTTTTGAGAACAACTCTGAATCTATTTATGTCTAATGTGACTCCATTATGGCATAGTCCAAGATTAACTTAACACTATTTTTAATGCAACTAAAATATATATTTAAATACTCTTACATTGCAAGCCTTCTTCTACTTTAGTTGATTTCCTGATTTTTTTTTTAACGAAACAGCGCGCTTACTCATTCTTAACAAATGATTTTTATGATATTATAAAATAGTTCTAAAATCTCTTATTTGAAAGGAATATAATAATAATACAATGGCGCTATTATAACTCTGACGAGTTTTATGGGCGAGCTTCTCTCCCAATTCGAGATGTGCTCCTTTTTGTTTTTCCTAGTAATTGGGTGGAATGCATTTTTTGTGAGAAGCTTTTTCATGGCAGAAATACTCTCGGAGGGTATGCCGCCCACTGCCGAGAGGTGACCGCTGCTCTTAAAAAATCCAATAATTGTTTTGATCGGACCGTGGTTTGAACCCGAGACCTCTGGCATAGCAGGCGAGCACTCTACCCACTGCACCACAGCGGCCTTTGAAAGGAAATGACATCTAAAGTAGTAACACCTCAATCTTAGCACACAAGCACTCATATCTACTTGTGCCAAATATAAAATGTGTAAGTGCGGAAAATTGGCAACGAGTGCTATGCCTAAGGCGCGTGTGCCTGTCCCTCTTCATAAGGCGCCTTCTATTATATGTGTGTATCATAAATCCAATGATGATGTGTCTCGCTCTACATTCTTTGACCGCTTGGTCTAAATGGGTATGACGCATTTCTTGACTATTTCGATCTATATTTGTATATATACTTAGATGTAAATGCTTACATACATACGCACATCTAAATGTGGCTCTTGCTCCGGTTCTGCGTAATAGTCATTGATTCAGCTTCTATTTTTATTTATACTAGTCTCTGTTGTTGGCTGCGTGATTCTAAGTACGTACATCTATGTACAGGGTTGCCATACTATTCGTTTCAATAAATGTACATGGCATGTAGTTGACATGATAAAACGAATAGGATGAATATCACTTATTTGGTTTACTGCTTATATCATTTAAATTTACTTAACCTTCGTCGTTTTTTTTTTTCATATCTTTCGACGATGTCCGGAACGAAGACCAGACACGATATTTCGAAAAATTGATTTCTAGGCGGTGCTGCATTCCGGATATTACTAAGAACCATATTTTCTGATTAAGTATTTAGTTTCATCCTGCTGCTGAAACTTTCTCTTTAAGCAAACAAAGTATGTTTCTAGAAATGAAAAATGCGATTGGTAAGGGGATTGACCTTCTTCTGAAAAATTCGGAAAAACTCTGGCAACTCTTTTATATAGACAAAATATTTGGGTGAATGACGTTGATTTGCATCGATTCCAGATGTTCACCAAATGAAGTTTTATGATGTTTAAAATGGAAAATAAAAATATTCGTTTGTTGAAGAGATTTCAGCCTGAATTCTGTATGTAGTTTTATGTACATCCGGCATAAATATGGCTGTATGTTTTCTTATTTACAGTTTTGGCAGTTCTAACATATGGTATGATATTTTGTATTAGGTACTTCCTTGAATGCGTTTTAGAGTTAAAAAAAAAATAAATATTTGTGTATGTTTTGAAATATCGTTTTTAAAGTAATTTGTGTTTGGAATATATGTCTGTATAAAGAACAATGGTGCCACATATTCCAATTTGTTCGGGGTACAATCTAACTCTAGCTACATATGTATATCCAACTTTATAATGAAACAATTGTTTACCGTCTGTAAACCCTTGCGTTAAAGCTCTGCATCCACGCCTCACAATACATCTCAGTAATTAAAAAAATTAAAAATTGTACCTAATAATAGTTTCACTTTGTCACTTAACAAATGTTTTCTTTTTTTGTTTTTTTTTTTTTTTAAGTTTACATTATTTATCCAATGTGATGTAAAGAGTCGCGCCCAAACATTCACATTTCACCTTCGCCCACCCATTTCACTTTTGCTTTTTAATAGTGGTTTTTGTTGTCTTAAATTCCGTTTGTCATCTAACGTACATATCTATTAATTAGCTTGTTTGCCTTTCCTATTTCCGACAATCATTGACAATGTATCAATATCCAAAAAAAGAAAAGTAAATATGTACATACATAAATGAATTGTTATGTTTCTTACTGCGATGTACGATCATCTTCTCTTTGGCAGAGTTCATTGGTGTAATCGTGTTGATGATCATGATGATCATCATGATGATGCAAGTTGAGTTGAAGAGGTCAAATTGTGCTTACACAATGCGCGCAATTCAATTGAAAAAAAAAACGTTTTTTGTGCAATAAACACAACAATCAATCGAAACGTAACTTGTGTCGAATGTCAAAATATAAATAGGTATGTAGGCATGTTTGTATACATACATATGTGTTTTAAAAGAGCTTAAAGAGGTGGGTCCATGAAAATTGAAGAAAACATTTCTTTACGGGGGCGGAGGTTGGGCATTGGGTTGAATGGGTTTAGCTTATTAATGATCAACAGAAAATTATTGAACAACATTGTATAAGTGTACAAACATGTTTCATATACAAACTACAAAGATACATATGTATGGACATATGTGAAAACTCTCAAATTGAAAGCTTTCATACAAATGCCAGCACAATTTAGCATCGAATGTCTGCATGATAACTGAACAATTGACTTGACAATAAAAATTAGAAACGACCAAGTAAAAAACATAGTAAGCTTTATCGGTTAAAAATCAGCAACAATCATTGCTTGTTAAAAACTTAGAATTTGTACATAGAGAAAATAAACGCGTAATAGGGTCTATACACAGTGCGTCTGACTCGCGAGTCTCTGTGTACGTGTTGACTCGCCGTCATTAAAATTTGACAGGCGAGTCACAGAAAAATATCAAACTAATTTTGATTTTCTTGAGTCATGCCAGAGTCAAGCACATTTTCACCAATACACCTAAACTGACTCTTGAATCAGACGCATCGTGTATAGACCCTATAAGAAGTTCGACTCGTTTTTATCTGCCAATCTAAAACGAAATATTTCATTACTTGACTAAGTGACTTCCCCTTAACCCAGTGGTGGGCGAAAATTTAGCTCTTGCAGCAGTCTCGGAGCCAGCAAGAGGAAGGAGAGGGGCTGATTTGTTTTTCGGTGATAAGGGGAATGCAGAACAATTAAAATCAGCGTATATTGTCTCGCTCGTCATGTTCATCGCACGAAGCCTGCGGAAATACTAAAAATCAAAAACCAAAACCACCAACTCTCAGCCACGATCAACAATTGTCAAACTGTGTTGCCGTAGTACGGAAACAAAATAACACAATTTTCGCCAAGAATTACGAAAAAATAATTAATACTGAATTTTTCGATTTTTAGGTAGCAACGACTTTATAATATACATTTAGTTTGTGCGTATTTCATTTCTACATGCAAATCGATTTATTTACAAAATGTATACATATTTTTAGTATTGATAGTAGCAAAGCAAAGTGTCTGTCCTTTATAGACTCCCAAACTAATCAACCGATCTTTATGAAATTTTTGCAGTAGATTCATGTGGTATTAACGCACATGATAGGGTATATAGAATTCCAAATGTGGACCCAGAGTGACCCAGATAGACTTTGAGCAATATTGGTACCAAATGAAAGGTTCTAGGCTGGCCTTCCATTTAATTCAATTTTTTTTAATAATTTTTAGGTTATACGAAGAAAAAACTATGAAAGTACGAATTTCTGATACCAAATTGTTTGACGCTGCGGCAATACTGCTGCACACTGCCTCTCAGGCATGAACCAGTGATGGAAAATGACTCGTGCCTGTGCAGTTTTCGGTTATTTGCGAAGTAGCAAGGCACTTATGTATAATCAATTGATTTTCGCACTATTCTGCAAAACTCAATTCAGGTTATAAATGTTTTTCGATCACAATGCCATTTTTGTTTGCTTCATAGTAAACAAACGGTTGTTTTTTTTTTTTATTATGAAGGTATATAAACTTTATTATAAAGTAATCTTCATAAAAATAGGACGCACAAATATGTGTAAGAAAGGTTTCGTATGAGATCCTTATTATACAATATGTGCTGTAAACTTATTTTATCAAGGTAATGCTACCAACAGACGATTTTCAAATTGATTGCACAATTAAATTCAAAAATTCACCACTTTTTGTACAAATTTGATACAATTGGAAACTTTCATTTTCCATCACTGCCACGAATACAGGCGGCGACATACTCTCTCGTTCTCAATCTTGCTTATGTGTTGGTGAGTTCTTCCTCAGTTCTTCTCCCCTTATGCTGCACTTGGTTGCGTCCCTCACCAACAACCAAATGTGCCAAGTCGGCTCCTAAGTGCAAAATGCTACCAGGAGCTATTTTGCCCAACGCTGCCTTAACCCATTAGTGGTCGAAGCCAACGTACAGTAAATATAAAATATATCATTGGGTGTTCCCAAATTGGCACGGCAACCACTAATGGGTTAAAAATTGCAGAATAAACATCGGCTTTAAGCCCATAGTTTCTTATTAATAAAATATAATAAAATAAAGCATATAGTTACTGATTATTTTGGCCGAGGAGATCCATAGTGAAATTGAATATGTCGAATAATTTTCTAGAATACTTTAACCCTCCAGCGACCTCTAAAATACCATTTTTGGTCTACTTTTTCTCTTTTCAGTTTCCTTTCTCTTTTTCTTCCCCTTTAATTGCGCTTCCTTTTTTCCTTTATCAATTATTTTCGGTACACTTTCCTCATACCTTCCCCTTTCGTCTCCATTTACTTCGCCATTTCCCTCCCTATCACTTTCACTTTCCCCTTTCCATGCCTTTCCTTTGCTTTCCTTTCCTATGGTGAAACAATTTCAATTAAATTTTTGAAATAGGTGGCAACCCTTTTTATAAAAATTTAATTTTATTATCCATCTAAAGGCAAGTCCTTTCATGTGACACTTTAAATTTAAATATCAATTATACTATAACGTAAAAATAAATTATTGAACAGGTGGCAACCCTTTTTATGAAAATTTAATTTCCTTAACCATCTACAGGGCAAGCCCTTTCATAAACACAGTTCAAATTTACAAAACAAACAAACTGTAGCGTAAAAATAAATTTTTTTAACAGGTGGCAACCTTTTTTTTTAAGTTATAATAAATTACTCATTTCCAGGCCAAGCCATTTCATCCTGAAATTTTAAATCAACAAACTGTACAGAAAAATTAAATTTTTAAACAGGTGGCAACCCTTCTCAAAAATTATTGACATCTCATTTGCGACTATCCGTTTATATACATATGTACATCTATATATTAATAGGCTAACATTTTTTCCATACAAACAATTGCCAGGCTGTTAGCACATTTAACATACTCATATCCACATAAAATTGATATGGATGTGTTCGTATGAGCCAGGAGCAGTGCATAGGCATATAATTTTTTCTATAAATTATTTAATTTCTTTATAATTAATAAATAAAGTTTTTAGTTTTGTACCATTTTTGATTTACTTCGTTTTTGCTTGGCGTTTTACTTGGCGTTTGACGTTTGCTGCGTTGGCAAATGTGCCCACTATCTATATATTAATAGGCTAATAGGGTCTATACACGATGCGTCTGATTCAAGAGTCAGTTTAGGTGTATTGGTGAAAATGTGCTTGACTCTGGCATGACTCAAGAAAATCAAAATTAGTTTGATATTTTTCTGTGACTCGCCTGTCAAATTTTATTGACGGCGAGTCAACAAGTACACAGAGACTCGCGAGTCAGACGCACTGTGTATAGACCGTATAACATTTTTTCCATACAAACAATTGCCAGGCTGTTTTGCACATTTAACATACTCATATCCACATAAAATTGATATGGATGTGTTCGTATGAGTCAGGAGCAGTGCATAGGCATATATTTTTTTTATAAATTATTTAATTTGTTTATAATTAATAAATAAAGTTTTTAGTTAAGAGAAATAGATATCGTAAAAATGTTTACAAATATCGTAAACACAGTTGAAGACTTGCTTTAATTTCAAAGCACTCTCTCTATTTTATATGCATTGGCCCAGTTTACGTTGAGATCAAAATCAACGCGGCCAAATATCTCATTGCTTTTCCATTAAAGCGAAAAATGAGAGAGAGTGCGGGAGAGCACATCAAAGTTAGCTGAGAACTGTTTACTGTCTATTTTCTCTTCCATTTTATTTCTAAGTACTCGTATTCTTTCGCATCCAAAAAAGAAAAACTTGTAACATCTTGCTGTCTACTTTCATTTCCTTTTCAGGTGTTATACCATGAAATTGTATCACATGCCCGAGTGGTAAGCGCCTGCATTCGCACCGCAACTGAGCAGCTTCAAGGGCAGGTGCAGCTGCAACAACAGCTCGATCGAGACGAAGACGAAGAGGAGCAGCAGCTGCAATCGATTGATAGTTGTTGCACAACCGTTCCGGAACAAAGCAATTTATCACTCACATCCAGCGAAGCGGATGAAAAAACAACGGATAAAATACCAGCTGAGAAAGCGAGTGACGAATTGAATAGCAACAACAAGAGCAACAACAACAACAATAGCAACGACACTAGCAGCAGAAGTAACAGTAGTAGCAGTAACACCAGCACGAGTGGAATCGAAACCACTGAGAAGTCATTACAGTCGTCGCCGAAAAAGTCGACGGATCAACAACAACACCAAGAACGACAACAAACATCAAAATCACAGCTTATAGAAGATAGCTTGGAACGTTTGCAGAATCGTTATCATTTGTTGTATTTGAAGGCGTTTGAGGTGCAACTTTGGTTGGACGGTTTGCTGCGCAAGAAAGGCTCGAATACGGTAAGTTTCATTCACTCAAACATTCTGTGTTAGCTTCTACAGATTGCCAAATTTCCGTTGCTGATAGGCAAAACTGATTTAAAAATTATTTACCCTTACCACGGTGTGACGCCAGTAATAAACGAGATTTTGTAGTAGATTCTAATTGACTAAACTTTGGTGGTGCATAATCGACGCACAGTGGCCGATTTTATCAATCTAGGAGGATTTTAAGCAAAAAAAAAATTGCTCCAAATGCAATGATATTTTAGTATATGTGCGAAAAATATCACCCTGCTAGGAAGAAAAAAAAAATAAAAATAACATTATCAGCATGATAACGGTTATGAAAAATGTATAATTTATATGCACGCGTAAATGATTTTCACAGCTTGTATTAGAAAAAAATTTAAGTGATTAAAATTAAATAGTCCGTGTTTTGTTTGCCAAAAAGGTTATTTTTCCCCTAAACCGCAATAGTTAAGGTGAAAGCTTATCAATCAAGTCTTAAAATATCTGCCCTGAAAATTTTAATTTAGGATAAGATTTCCAAAAATCTTAAATTTTTCCTAAGCTGGAACTTCCATGTTCTGTCGTGTTCTGTAATTTTTGTCCAAATTAAATATTCGCGAAATATAATTTTTTTCTTTGGCGTTTTATTATAAAAAGAATAAAAATGCCGGTCCCTGGTTCTATGATGCCACTACATAGGAAATGAGTGGACATATTCCCAGTACCGATCCGAAAAATAAAATCTTGGCGATATTTTGACCAAAGGCATTGTTTTTCACTCTTTCTGTATCACTACAACCTAAAAAAAAGCGGCACCTGACATGTTTCACCTGCTCCATGCGTTTTTTTTGTTTTAATTTTTTTTTTACTTTATATCTTCGGATAGTCTTAATATTAAAAAAAAATTTTTTTTAATTAATAAAAAGACGACAAGTTGTGTATATAAAATACATGCCAGCATATCAAATTTCAGTTCTATATCTCTTAAACTACGGCTAGAATTGAATTAATTCCCCCTAGATTGATAAAATCGTCCACTGTGCAGCGTGAAAGTTGTTTCCGCTCTGAGGAACTTAAACGATTGCTTAGGCTTGTTCTAATACATAAAATTTTGTACGGCTTTTAATAATAAAATAGGCATTTATGTAAGTGAATATAATACTCAGTTCCGCTTAAGTAGAATGAAATACTAATATCTTGGCCCTGGGAGCATCAAAACAAAAATCTCATTTCCTGTGCCTTTCGAAGTTGATATAAATCTGCAAATGCCTCTAATTTGCAAGGGGGAATTTAAGAGCCCATCATGAGTTCGACCAGTGTACTTGTAGGTCATTAAATCATTATCCTTTTCCTCAGAGAGCGCGTTATTCTCCCCTTTCTTTCCAATATGTTCCAAAAATATGGCAGTTCATTCCGCTCATACCATTACCTAAATGCTCGAAATACATATCGCACCCTAAATCATAAAGGGGCACAACTCAAAATTCAAAAATTTTCAGGAGAGCCAAAAAACTTTTTTTCATTACAAGCAATCGTATGGCAAAGGGCCAGGTGTAATGGTTATTTTTCGGTCGAAAGAGACAGTTATTCAAAAGTTTTTTTTGGCAATCTCCAGAGATATTTTCCGTATACCCGTTTATGAAAAAAACTCGATTTTGAAAAATTTTGAGTTGTGCCCCTTTATTATTTAGGGTGCGATATGTAATGATCCTGCGAAAAGCTATAAATATATTACATTAGCTGACCCGCCAGACGTTGTTCTGACCAAAATTTATTCCTGTAAAGCCTATCTTAGAATCCGCGTAGTACCTACGCCCCATTTCCAATAACTCCATTTTTCTCGAAAGCATGGTACTGATATTGTTTATCTCCCATCTAACTCCCATAAACACTTCCAGAGATATACAACATGAAAGATTAAGTTTGTATGGGAGGTGCCACGCTCCCTTTTCCAATAGCTCCCATTTCATCATTGTGGCCGCTGTGGTGCAGTGGGTAGAGTGCTCGCCTGCTATACCAGAGGTCTCGGGTTCCAACCCCAGTCCGAGCAAACACCAACAAAATTTTTATAATTAGTAAAAATCCAATTATTGGGTTTTTTAAGAGCAGCGGTCACCTCTCGGCAGTGGACGGCATACTAAATTTTTATATATACTAGTATCGCCGATGCTCGAAATTCGACCATGCAATTTATTTTTTCAACTTTGTATTGGTACAAAAATTATTCCTTTTCGCGGAGATAAGCAACACTTTCCAAATTCCAGTTGTACCGAAACATGTGATTTGCCCTTTTGATCACGGTCCGACGCGAAATCATGGTCCAAATCAAGGCAGATCTAGGAAGGTAGGCCCGGTGGCGAATTCAGAAATTTCCCATGTATTTTGTTATTGTAATTGGTAGAGTGTAATGTCAAAATGATATTTCGCCGTGGTTAAAATCTGAATTCGCTTGGGGCTCGTCCATTCCTATTGACCATAATGTGAATTCGCTTTGATTTTGACATAACACTCTACCTTTGTAAATAAAAAAAGAAGTTTTTCAATTCGCTGCCGAGCCTACCTGTTAGATATGCCTTGGTCAAAATTAAAATTACTCAGTGTGCTCTCCCGCACTCTCTCTCATTTTTCGCTTTAATGGAAAAGCAATAGGAGATATTTGGCCGCGTTGATTTTGATCTGAGCGTAAACTGGGCCAATGCATATAAAATAGAGAGAGCGCTTTTAAATTAAAGCGACTCTTCAACTGTGTTTACGATATCTATTTCTCTTAACTAAAAACTTTATTTATTAATTATAAACAAATTAAATAATTTATAGAAAACATTATATGCCTATGCACTGCTCCTGACTCATACGAACACATCCATATCAATTTTATGTGGATATGAGTATGTTAAATGTGCTAAACAGCCTGGCAATTGTTTGTATGGAAAAAATTTTAGCCTATTAATATATAGATACATTTTTCTTTCTGACCTACATATGTACAGTGGCGAGCATTAATGGATGAATGTTTCCCACTTCTGTGCTTATGTGTCCATAAAATCTAATCCAAACGACTAATTTCAACCAAATTTTTTTTATTAGTTAGCATATATATTGGTTTTAATAGAAAACATACAAAAAATTGAATTCCATATTGATAACCACGTTTTTTAGCGCGAAAAACTCAAACATCCACATTCATCCAATTTTGCACGTGGGGAAAAAAATTATTGGAGTAATAATATTTTTTCCACAGCCCCTTATCTTTTGGGGCTGTTTTAATGCGCGTTGGCATTCTTTCCATTATTTCTGCTATGGTTACCTTTGGTTTTTTTGGCCCATTCGTGCTCAACTCGGAGCCAAAGTTGATTCAAATTCGTGGGAACTTTTTCGTACAAAGCCATCCTCTTTTTAAAAAATGACCTTAGATTTTCGATGGGATTAGGATCTAAGCTTTGGGTAGCCCACTTTATCACACCAAATCAGTGGCTAGATAACTAGTTTCGCATGATTTTCGCCTATTTGTGGGGTTACCGCCTTGTTGAAATAGCACCTCGTCTTCGGGATGTGCGCTTATATGGGCGAACTCAGGCAAATCTATTCTTAAAATATGAAGATAATCTTCCTTTTTCATAGCTCCACCTATTTTTATTAATGGATCCAGTTTCCATCAGGTTAAACAGGCCCAAACCATAAAATTTGCCCCCTCAATGCTTTACAGTTTTCTTCAATTGGTGTTTTTGGAGTGCTTCATGTTGCCAGTGCCAAAAGTATTGTTTGCCATTAGACTGGAAACGAGTTGTATGGTCAGACGAAACGAAAATAAATTGCTTCCAGTCGGATGGCAAACAATACTTTTGACACTGGCCACATGAAACACTCCAAAGGCAACAAGTAAAGAAAACTGTGGAGGAAATTATAGGGTTTGGGACTGTTTCACCTGATGGAAACTTGATCCACTATTAAAAATAGGTGGAGCTATGAAAAAGGAAGATTATCTCCATATTTTAAGAATAGATTTGCCTGAGTTCGCCGATATAAGCGCCCATCACGAAGACGAGGTGCTATTTCAGTAAAGCGGTAACCCCAAAAATAGGCGAAAATCATGCGAAACTGTTATCTAGCCACTAATTTGGTGTGATAAAGTGGGCTACCCAAAGCCCAGATCCTAATCCCATCGAAAATCTAAGGTCATTTTTTAAAAAGAGGATGGCTTTGTACGAAAAAGTTCCCACAAATTTGAATCAACTTTGGCTCAGAGTTGAGGACGAATGGGCCAAAAAACCAAAGGTAACCATAGCAGAACTAATGGAAAGCATGCCAACGCGCATTAAAACAGCCTCAAAAGATAAGGGCCTATGGAGGAAATATTATTACTCCAATCCAAATAATTTTTTCCCCCACGTGCAAAATTGGATGAATGTGGATGTTTGAGTTTTTCGCCCTAAAAAACGTGGTTATCAAAATGGAATTCAATTTTTTGTATGTTTTCTATTAAAACCAATATATATGCTAACTAATGAAAAAAATTTGGTTGAAATTAGTCGTTTGGATTAGATTTTATGGATACATAAGCACAGAAGTGGGAAACATTCATCCATTAATGCTCGCCACTGTACATATGTACATCATAGCAACTTTAAATTTCATGTCATTTAAAAAAGACGTGGTAAATACATAAATGTGAAAGATTTAAAGAAGTCTGTGTGATACTTTAACCTTGATGGGCTTTTTAAATCCCTGGTTGTCATTTCATTGTAATAAATATGCTTGATTGCCTGCAGTTGGGGGAATAAGGTGACGTTACAGAGACCAACCAACCTCCTTCCCTGTCTTGATCTCAATATTGCCTTTTCAGTCGTCTCAGCTAATGAACGTCTCAAAATTGATCGAGTGCAATTTAAGAACGCATCACTTTTGTAGAAAATGAAAAGCGATAACTGAATAAATCACTCTCACGATTTTGTTTTTCATTTTTTTCGCCAGATTTTCCTGTTTTGTGCAAAAGAGCTATGACAAAAAGCGGCTCAGTTTTTTCCAACTTTTACTTATGGAACCCACACTTTGTTTGATTGCATAGATAGAAATATGTAATCACACGTGTTATTTTGCTTTTAGCTATTTATTCTTTCGTAGCCGTTAAATGTTTTTATGTGTACTTAAGTGCTTTGTCTTGTCTGTCCGCTGGCCGCTTAAATTTCCAATGCTCCACATTTGCTAGAGGAAAATGAGTGTGTGCAGTTTTCCATTAAAGCTCCTGCTATTTTGCGCATTTAACAGGTTTGGCCCGGCGCGTTGAACATTTATCTGCAATTATTTCACAGCCGTTGGGACCAAATGCCGCTTTTTGCCAAGGTGTTATTTTCGCTGCATATAAATATAGTGATTCGCTGTGTTTTTGTTTTTTTTTTTTTTTGGTTTTGTGTGTTAAGAATTGATGCTTCGCTTTTAATTCGCCATTTGATACTAGCCCACATGTATGTATGTAGTTGCTGGTCGGTCGCTGGTTCTATTCACATGACGCTGCGCGGCGATCAAAGCGTAATCAATCAAATTTCTTTCAAGCTAAGCCTAGCCATGACCAAGCAAACCACAGAGAGGCGATTTGGCCGAAAACTTTCACACTTTTATATGGCTTTACAAAGCATTTCAAGGCGAGGCGTGGCGAGATGAAATAACGCAGGTATGGACATGATAGATCGCAGAAGAGTAAAAGTTTTGTGATCCATATGAAATGCACCATCACTGATTATACACAAGTGTGATGGTGTGTGTGATTTACATGCATTTTCGCCCAAACACGAATAGCACAAAATTGCCGTTTGTTAGGGCAGAGCTTTTGAGCTTACCCAGATCGAATGTCTTCCATTTAATGTCGGCGGTCGGTTTGCAATGTGTAAGATCAAACGACATCTTATCGATGACAGTCACAATAACGGGCTAATGAACTGAAAAAGTCACACACTTGTTCATGTTTTGCTGATATTTAACTTTACACATATTAGATGATCAGGCAATACCAGGCAGTGACAATTTCCCTTTTTGTCACGCTGCACACTGGGATTAGAAGTTGTTAAGCGTCGGCCAAAATATTTAATTTTAATTTCTTAATATCAGCAGCATATCAAGTGTTTTTTATACCTTTGAAGAACATTCCAAGAAAATATAACTTTATTCAAAACAATTAGTAGGAAAAACAAAAAGGAGCACACCCCGAATTGGGAGAGAAGCTCGGCCATAAAACACGTTAGAGTTATAATAGCGCCATTGTATTATATTATTATATTCAAAACACTATTATTGTATCAGAAGTAGAGGTGGATATAAGTACTTACCAAAATATATGCCGATATCATTAAGACTTTGAGCTGAACCGGTTAAGCCATGTCGGTATGTCTGTTTTAACGCAAAAACGACGATTGTCTGAACAAATGATTTTTTGTGAGAATCGATCAAATCGGATGATCTTACATACACACTTGCATATATCTCCCATATAACATTTCGGGGTTTACCATCTCCATTTGAACCGCTGAGACCGAATATTACTGTTTTCACACGAGAAAAGAAAAGGTAAATTAAATTCTTCCGGTAAAAGTCAAATTACCATAACATTGACTTAAATAACTTTGGTGCGATACAGTTTATATTTGCTACATAGCTTCAGGTTCTCGATATACTCGCATAAAATTCGAAGAATAACAATTATTATCTTGTGTTCAACATTAGACCAGAAGAATAGGGTTGGAAATAAATCCAGACAAAAGGGACCTTGTGCTTTCTACGAAAAAATATAAGGTACCACAGTGGACTCCTCCCAGACTGGGCAATCCGTGAAACCATTCACGAAATATCTGGGTTCATATTGGACAGCAAGCTGACGTGGATGAGAGAGTCAAGAAAGCCACCAATGCGCTATATGCCTGCAACGGGACACTTGACAAAACTTGACTTGAAACGGCGCTAAGGCTTAGAGTAACATGACAATTTAGACAACGAGCAGTTCAGACTACGTTACTCCCCAAACCGACTTCAACAGGGGACCACGTGTAATAATAGAACAGGACAGATGGAAGAAAAGACTACTGACCAATCGCCATAAGTTCAACTTATTTACAGACGGATCGAAGATGGACGCAAGGTTGGGAGCTGTAGTGTTTTGTCCTGAGCTTGGTATACAATAATCCTTTAAACTCCCGGACAACTACGGTATCCTTCAGGCTGAGGTTTACGCTGCCTCAAAAGCAGCGGAACTTGCGGAGGAACTAACGTTCCCGAACCCTCGTATAAACATTTTTCATCGACAGCGAGACGGACACAAAACGACCGCGGCAGCATCTCTAAGTTCGTGTATCAGTGCAGTGCCAATTTACATGAACTCTGTGTGTGAATAGAAGCGTTACGATCTACTGGGATCTACCAGGACACCAGTGAATCGAGGGATATGAGAGGGCGGACGTGTTAGCCAAAGTGAATATGGAAAATATCTTCCCTCCTATATTACCATAAATCTCAAATAGACAGACATTGATACGTACAGGTGATTCCAAATGGAAAACCTTGTCAACCTACAAGATCGCCAAAATCATGCTTCGCTCATTCAACGTAAAAACTGCAAAATATCTACTCACAATTTCTAGAGCAAACTGCAGACTGGCGGTCGGCATACTAACAGGGCACTGTCTCACACCATCTCATGCGTTCAAAATGAGATTGGTGCAGAGTCAGACGTACATATATGGCATGCAACGAACCCGATTATGTCGGCACTCTGGAACATCTTGTCTGTCAATGTGTTGTTTTTGGCAGACTCCACCTTAACTACCTCGGTTCTGCACACTTCTCTTTTTGCCCCTAGAAGGCATTGCGGATCAGAACACACAGAAAAACTTGCGAAGTCTTGCATTCCAAGTTTAATATAACGTACTTTTTGGTTGCTTGTTTTTCCGACAGGGTAGGAATATGATGTATTGTGGAACGATCCTCCGTCATCCCTTGTCAAGTCAAGGGATGACGGAGGATCGTTCCACAATACATCATTTAATATAACGCCTTCAATTCAAAAATGCCCTATTTCAGAATTTGTTTCAATAACGTCCTATTTCAAACAATTATTCAAAAGCGCCCTATTTCAGAGAAATATATCGCACGTTTTATGCAATAGGGATTTAACTCAAAAAATATTTTTTTTGGGAAAACGGAAATAAAGTTTTGTAATTTCAAATAGTTTCCTTCTACGGCTAACTACAAAATCACTTTTATTTCCGCCATTTTTATCTTTTTGAGTATTTTATAAGACTAGACTCAAAGGCACTACCCAGTTATTGAAATATATGGCAAAATCCCAGAAATCGAAAATTTTGAGTTAAATCCCTATTGCATAAAACGGGCGATATATGGAATTTTCTCTGAAATAGGGCGTTTTTGAAGCAAAATCTGAAATAGGACGTTATTGAAACAATTTTTCAAATAGGGCGTTTTTATACTCAGCTGTACTAGTACACAGAGTATTATAGTTTTAATCACATAACGGTGGATTGTAACAGAATGAAATAATCGAGATAGATATAGACTTATATATATCAAAATGATCAGGGTGAAAAGAGAAATCGATTGAGCCATGTCCGTCCGTCCGTCCGTCCGTCTGTAAACACTCTAACTCGCGCAAAAATTGAGATATTTTGATGAAATTTGAAATGCAAGTTGGTATCGACACTGGGACGGTTGGTATTGAAAATGGGCGAAATCGGACCATGACCACGCCCACTTTTCCTATATAGAAAAAATCGGAAATTTGGTATCTCAGCCACTAATATAGCTATAGTGATGAAATTTTACCCACGTGTTGAGCTCAGGCCCCTATGAAGAAATTTGATGGAATTTTGTCATTATTGAGTCATAACTCAGAAATTGTTGAAGATATATCGATGAAATTTGGTACGCGTGATATACTTACTTAGGCAAATGTTTGGACGAAAAATTGTCGAAATCGGTTGACGGCCACGCCCACTTTTATATATGGGTATTATAAAGTGACCTAATAAAAACATTTTAAGCGATATCTCTGTCAAATATAAAGATATATCATTGCAATTTTATGCCAGGAGGCCACCTGCGGACATACAACGAAAAACCCAAAAATTTTGGAAAATGGGCGTGGCACCGCCTCTTTTTAGAAGCTGGAATATACGAGATTTCTGAGCCCATAACTCGACAAATAATTAATATATAATGACGAAACTTGGTGTATACACTTTCATTACTTGTAGTAATACACGTTCAAAATTTTAGCGAAATCGGTTGACGACCACGCCCACTTTTATATATGGGAACTATAAAGGGGCCTAATAAAAACATTTTAAGCGATATCTTTGTCAAATATAAAGATAATTCATTGAAATTTTGTGGCAAGAGTTCCACGATAGACCGGAAACAAAAAATAGACAAATTTTGGAAAATGGGCGTGGCACCGCCTCTTTTTAGACAAAGGAATATACGAGATTTCGGAGCCCATAACTCGACAAATAATTGAGATATTATGACGATACTTGGTTTATACATTTTTATAACTTGTGTTAATAGACACGCAAAAATTTATTCAAATCGGTTTATGACCACGCCTACTTTTTAACAGAGATATTTCTGGAACACCCTTTAGGAATTTGCAATGTGACATCGTTGTAACTAGAAGTCATAAAGGAATGAAATGTTGCACAAAGAATAATATTCATATGCTTAGTTGGATGACTGATAAAAATGTTGAAAATGGGCGTGGCTACGCCCACTTTATGCGGCACTCGCTTTATGTAAAATACGCCGTGTTTCCATCAAACGCAAACAAACAATGAAAGCATACAGCTGAGTATCTAATGTTCGATTCCACTCGAACTTAGGCTTCCTTACTTGTTGAAATAATTTTTGAAATAGGGCAATCTTATTCTCAGCTGTCGATATGTGGTTTATGCGAGGGATCACTGTATCCTGGCCAACATAACCTAACCTAACGTTAGGTTCAACATTTTCCAACGAACATTACTTTTTTTTGCCTTTTTCTGTATGCTTTCTTATAATTATTTATTTATTGTTGAGCTCAAAGCCGTTTAAAAATTCAAAAATAAAATTTTGAACTTTTTTTAAAAACATTTCTTGTTTGTCAATATTTCGACCTCATTCTGAGGTCATCCTCAGGATTGTTTGCCTATGTTTTTTTTTTACAATTAATTAATTTTTTTTATAATTAAAAATTTACTTTTGAAGGCACTCCAGCCTAATGTGCGCTCTATTGAACTTTTACTTCCTTTGCTCTACAAAATCCGGCGATAATGATTTGTTGATCAATAAAAGCAATCTATTAAAAGCGATTGCGATGCTCTGGACAACGCGACGCTAATGCATGTTAGGTGTCACGATATTAGATTGGCAGTTGTTGCATTTGCTAGCGAATGCTTAATTGAGCCCTGCAACGGATAATGAGTTGCAAGCACACCACATTTCTACATACATACATGTATACTATGTATCTATTGTTAGAAATTGACAACTGACGGGCAATTAAATTTGCTTTGCTGGCATTTAATGAGCTTATCGCTGACCTCGGATTTGAAGCGAGATCATGTTTGGTCGCTTATTTAATTTTAATGGTGCTCGTAGCTCGGTTTGAATGTAGTAATTTTGGTTGTTCACAAGGTCTCAAAAGAAAAAGCAACGCTGTTATGACACGCAGCAAACGATCTGTTGTATGATGATTTCCAGTTAATGCCACAAAATCGGACAGCCAAGCAAATTAAATCACAAAATGCAACTATAAAAAAACTGCTTAAGTGTTAAATAGAAAGATGTCACGGAAAGAGAAATCAGTTCAAAATTATATTATAAGCAAAAGAAGACACCAAGGTGAACTAATTTACTTTCTTAATCTTTAGTAAGTATATAAAGCGAGCAAATTTTTGTTTTATCTGTCAATCAACAGAGGATAAGTCGTGACAAAAAATTTTGAAATTTATAATTTTTACAATAAAAGTAAAAAGCTCTACTGTGTGGTCGTTTAAAATGATCATCGCTTATTTCACTTATTTTGGTCCTATTGGGTTTCCCAACTTTTACAACAAGGGTTAACGTCGCCATGCGAATAGCCATCACTTATCGTAGAGTCAAAAATATTATGTTAACAGAAATTTACATAGTTTAAAAACGCCAGAAAAATAAATCAAGATTACGTCCTCCATTTTTTTCAAGTTTTTTTTATTATTATTTTTATTTCGATATTGTTTGTGAAGCTATTACCTTCGGTCGATCAATGTGCACAGTGATTTTAAGTAAATAAGTGCAAAGGCACAAAAGAAAGGAAAAAAAAAATTGAAGGAAAGTAAACAATGACATGCTGTGCAACCACAAAACTAAAACAACAACAGCAAATACATCAATATTCTGTGCGATGCAACATCGTTGCCGCCACAACAAAGTGAAGCTCATGTTGCAAACGTTTTAAACAATATGTACTTTGTCGTCGATGAGGCCTTGTGTTTTTTTTTTTTGCTGTTTTAGTAAAACTATAAATCAGTTTCTGGGAAAAATATATTTTTAGTTTCTTTTTCAAATGTTATTTTTTCACAACATCACCAACTGCTGCAGCTTTTTTTTTTTAATTCAGAGCTTTGTGAGTTTTTCTCATGACACGGAAGCTTTGCGGGAATAGCTCAAACATATTTACATACACTTGATATATGTACATATGTGCATATGTATGCGCATGTGAACAAACGTATTTAAAATATCGTTAATATTTTCTTTAAGTAAATATATTAAAAATTACTTATGTACATATGTATGTATGCCTGTGTGTGTGTGTATGGGAGTGGCGGATGGGCCTTCGTGGCATAAATAATGTGCACTACTCGATCTTGTTGTCAAATTTAATGTCATCTTTAGCGGTACTCACAGTAAAAATACATACCTACGCAAGGAAGGTTTTGCTATATTTTTAGAAGACTAAAAAACATAACGCTAAAGCAAGTCCCCTTCTTAGAATGGGCTAGTCGAACAAGTGCTAATTTCGCCTTGAAGACACTTACATATGTAAGTAAGTCGAAGGATTGAAGATTAAGGTGGAGTGAAAACTTATGGCGATTTTTTTTTGTTTTTTCTTTGAACGTACGAGCAATGAAAAGTTGCTTTATACGAGTTAATGAACCCTACAAAATTTTATGGCGATAGGATGACGTTTTGAACTACGCCCAGCTCCGCAAAGTTGAAAGCAATAAGCACGTTCTGGTACAAATATGAAATTTTCAAAATTATAAAACAAGGCTGCTCAACAAAATAAACAAAAAAATTTTGTTTCAATAAACATATAAAAAACAAGTAAGGAAGCCTAAGTTCGAGTGCAATCGAACATTAGATACTCAGCTGTATGCTTTCATTGTTTGTTTGCGTTTGTTCGATATAGGGTGTATTTTATATGAAACGAGTGCTGCATAAACAGGGCGCAGCCACGCCCATTTTCAAAATTTATATCAATCATCCAAATAAGCATACAAATATTATTGTTAGTGCAAAATTTCATCCCTCTATGACTTTTAGTTACAAAGACTTCACGTTACAAATTCCAAAAGGGTGTTCCAGAAATATCTTTGTTAAAAAGTAGGCGTGGTCATAAACCGATTTCAATACATTTTTGCGTGTCTATTAACACATGTTATAAAAGTGTATAAACCAAGTTTCGTCATAATATCTCAATTATTTGTCGAGTTAAAGGCTAAGAAATCTCATATATCCCTTTGTCTAAAAAGAGGCGGTGCCACGCCCATTTTCCAAACTTTTTTATTTTTTGTTTCCGGTCTATTGTAAAACTCATGTCACAAAATTTCAATGAATTATCTTTATATTTCACATAGATATCGCTTAAAATGGTTTTATTAGGTCACTTTATAATACACATATATAAAAGTGGGCGCGGTCGTCAACCGATTTTGGTAATTTTTCGTCCACACATTTGGCTAAGTAAATATATCACGCGTACCAGATTTCATCGATATATCTTTAACGGTTTCTGAGTTATGGCTTATTAAACTTTCAATATTCGCTCCTTAATAAGTGGGCGTGGCACCGCCCATTTTCCAAAATTTTTGTAGTTTTTGTTTTATGTCCATAGTTGGACTCCTGCCACAAAATCTCAGTGATTGATCTTTATATTTGACAGAGATATCGCTTAAAATGTTTTTATTAGGCCCCCTTATATTTCCTATATATAAAAGTGGGCGTGGCCGTCAACCGATTTTGATAATTTTTCGCCAAAACATTTGACTAAGTAATTATATTACGCGTACCGAATTTCATCGATATATCTTCAACGGTTTCTGAGTTATGACTCATAAAACTTTCAATGTCTGCCCCTTAATAAGTGGGCGTGGCACCGCCCATATTCCAAAATTTTTGTGTTTTTTGTTTTATGTCCATAGTTGGACTCATGCGACAAAATTTCAATGATAGATCTTTATATTTGACAGAGATATCGCTTAAAATGGTTTTATTAGGTCACTTTATAATACACATATATAAAAGTGGGCGTGGCCGTAAACCGATTTTGATAATTTTTCGTCAAAACATTTGTCTATGTAAGCAAATTACGCGTACCAAATTTCATCGATATATCTTCAACGGTTTCTGAGTTATGACATATAAAACTTTCAATGTTTGACCCTTAATAAGTGGGCGTGGCACCGCCCATTTTCCAAAACTTCATCAAATTTCTTCATAAGGGCCCGAGCTCAATACGTGGGTAAAATTTTAAAACTCTAGCTATATTAGTGGCTGAGATACCAAATTTCCGATTTTTTCTATATAGGAAAAGTGGGCGTGGTCATGGTCCGATTTCGCCCATTTTCAATACCAACCGTCCCAGTCTCGATACCAACTTGCGTTCCAAATTTCATCAAAATATCTCAATTTTTGCGCGAGTTAGAGTGTTTACAGACGGACGGACGGACGGACGGACGGACAGACGGACGGACGGACGGACGGACGGACGGACATGGCTCAATCGATTTCTCTTTTCACCCTGATCATTTTGATATATATAAGTCTATATCTATCTCGATTATTTCATTCTGTTACAATCCACCGTTATGTGATTAAAACTATAATACTCTGTGTACTAGTACAGCTGAGTATAAATATCAAAAATTTATATTGCTTTGCTGCTTATCAAAACCAAAATATTTCCGATTCCAAAATTATCAATAAAATTGTATCACAATTAATTTTGCTAATTTGATATCAAAACAAAATAACAAAAAGGATTTCGTTTTGTTTATGTTTGTTTGTTTGTTCCTAAGATATACATACATATGTATGTATGAATACATATTTATATGATAGGTTTTCAGTTTTTTTTTATAGGCACAGGAAACAAAATTATTTTGGGAACCAATTTTTTGTTTGCAGCTGAAGCAATATTTTTAAACAAATTTTGTTTCGGCAATTATCGAAACGAAAAAAATTTTGATAATTTTTTTGATTTTTGTTGAAGCAGTCTGAATTTTGTTAAATTTTTTATGCTTTTAAAATGAAAAGTTTCAACATAAACAAAATTATTTTTTGTTTATCGTTAAAAATATCAATAAATTTCAGCCCTGTTATAAAATCAAAAAACGAAGTATGAGGATTGATAAACATTTTATATATGAAAAATAAGGAGGGTAAAAGGGGGGTTGACCCCCGCAGGGGGGTGTTATGGAACCCACTAATTAGGATAGGTTGTCCAGGATACAGTTATCTCTCACATAGGCCACATATGGTCCTTAGTGTTGCCAACAGCGTATTGAAGGCGTGAAATTAAACTTGGAATGCAAGACTTCGCAAGTTTTTGTGTACTTCCTGATCCGCAATGCTTTCTAGGGACGAAAAGTGAAGTGTGCAGAACAGAGGCAGTTAAGGTGTAGTCTGCCAAAAACAACAGATTTATGGTAATTTATAGATTGGAAGATGTTTTCCACATTCACTTGCGCTAGTGATGCCCCGGCTTTGGCTAACACGTCCGCCCTCTCATTTCCCTCGATTCACTGGTGTCCGGGTAGATACCAGTAGATAGCAACGCTTCTATTCGCACACAGAGTTCATGTAAATTGGCCCTGCACTGATTCACGCACTTAGAGGTGGTCGTCGCTGCCGCGGTCGCTTTGATTGCTGCCTATCTGTGAAATGAAAATTTTTATACGAGAGTTTGAGGACGTTAGTTCAGCTGCAGTTTCCGCTGTTTTTGAGGCAGCGCACACTGGTCAGCCCCCATACACAAAAGTCAAAAACGTTGGTGCTTGAAAAAGAAACTTCTATCATGCATTTCCGTGGGAAATATATTGAATTTTATGGAAAACCTCCTTCTATACGCAATAGCCACCATTAAATGTTACTTTGGCTCATTTAAAGTCAACACATTTGAAAAAATTTTTTCTGGAAAAAGTTTGTTTAAATAAGTGTATTATGATTTTTGCGATATTTCAAGTTTGAGTGCTAAAAAAAAAAATGCGGATAACTATGGAAACGCAAGAAAAACGTATGTTTCATGATTTAGCGAAAGAAAACAGTGAAAACAATTTATTTTTAGCAAAATACAAGATGTATAATTCTTGGCTTTTCTATGAGCGTAATTTTCAAGCGTTAGCATTTTCATTTAAACTTTTAACAATTAAGGACCACTCTGGACCAGGTCTTATAAGCAGATTTGAGTTCTTTCAAGTCTTCTCTTAAGAAGCCTGTTTATACATTTTTCCCTTGTTTTCCCTTTTTCTTAAAATATCATATTAAATGTAACTAGTCTATACAAAATATTGTTGAACTTTTAAGATTTTTGTACATATTTACATCGACTGTTTTCGATAAAACTTTATTTTCGACAAAATCTGAGTAATTGAGTCTTGTCCCACTCTCCATACAATTTCTTTTTTGATCCCGCGAAATATCGCGAAATAATTTTTTTTTTATTGTAACTTTGTTATTTGACATCGGATTTTTAAAATCGAAATGTCATTCGTTTAGTCTTTGGAAGCTCTATATTTTCTTCTAATGTCCTTTTGACCTATGAAGTCGTTTTCACATAGTTAAGTCACCTAACCAAGTTTTTCGTCCAAAATATCCTTTTTGTTTCACAAGAAAAAAATCGCCAAAAATAAAATATTTATCGGATCTCTCTGATATTACGCTTAAAGTCTTTGCAATTAAACGGGCAAATTTTTAAAGTAATAAAACTTTCCTGATTTTTATAACTTTTTGTAAAAAAACTTACTTTCAAAATCAAAATTTTTTCAAAAATCGCAAAAAATGGAAAAAATTTTGACCAGCTATAGTTCAGCGAGTTTTTATTAGACCACTACAAGTTGTATGTCGTTTGAAGCGTATTTTAATTGCCTTTCGATAGACTGCTTGTATTTATCGCATTTGTAACTCCAGAGAAAATAATTTTTGAATGAAGTGATAACAAAAAAACACAAAATTACCGTTATCTCAAAAACCTAACTATACAAAAAATTAAAAAAAAATAGTTCCAAGCTCAGCAGGTCAATTCCTATCCTCCCCCATTCCTGGTTTTCTTTCCTGTAAACTAGCGTTAGTGGTGGGCGTGGATTACAACATATATGCTTTTAATTTTTCTGAAAGATGAGTCGTATAGTGGGACACCAATGTGCCAAATTTGGTTTCGGTAGGTCCATTCGTTTCCAAGAAATTGAGTTTTGTCCCACTTTCCATACAAATGAGACCAGTGTGCAGCGTAGACCTCAGCCTTAAAGATACTGTAGTAGTCCGGGATATGAGTCAAAAAAAGTGTTACTATCACAAACAAAAAGAATTATGAAGCACGCTACATCCGTGAACACTATAGTCAACATGGTCAAAAACAAATGAAGACTTCGTGTTATGATAATGAATGCGGAAAAGGTTGTTATACGATTGTGTAGCAAAATGGAACCTTTACGTTTGCTCTGGTTACTACCACATACTCTAACATAGATGGTTCTAATTTTCTTTCTAAACCATTTTGAGTGGAGAACTAAGTTTGATTTTAAGTACTCGTAAGTTCGTTATCAGTTCTATGTATTGAGGATTGAAGTTCACCACAATGTTTATTGAGCTACTGCCATGTTTCGTATTATTGTTTCTTCTCGAGCAACCGAGCTACGGCAATGGACAATGATTTTGTACGAGTATTACCAAATTGGTAAACACATGTCGTATCATCTTTTCATAATCTTTTAAGATAATTCATTGTTTCATGTAGAAAAAGACATATGAAGGGATGGACTTACACTTTATATTTTTTTTTTTAGTTTAGTTAAAACAAAAACAATTAAGAAACCGAAAGAAACGCGTTACGTAAGTCAGATTTGTTTTTTTTTTTAGTGTTGAGAAAACACATGCCCGTATGAACACACATTCATCTACATGGTACATTACTTTTTTATTTTGTAAGTTTTTTCTTTTCATCATTTGTTTTTCTCTTTTGCTGTTTTGCAATAAAGTTTGATGTTATTATTATTTAACAAATTTCTCAATTAGCCGAATGTCTTCAATCTTCTTCCATCAATCGTTGAATTGGTTTTGGTTTTTGGTTTTTATGTGTTGGTATTGCAATTTTTTATTAATCGCAATTCGTTTTGCTGTTGTAAGTTACAACTTTTAGTTAACAGTGCGCTTTTGGAATTAATTTTAAGTGCCATCAGCCAAGCCAAAACGACTCAATCCAGTGCTCAGATTAGTTACATTATCTAATAAGCGGTTTTTATGTGGCATTTATTAGATGGAACATCGGCCAAAGCGCAACTTCAATATTTACACAAGCTTTGAGTTTAGTTGTAGTTGTTGTTGTGAAGTAATAAATATGACAAACGAAAGGTTAATGAAACTTAATTTCACAAAGCTCATCATTCATTTTGGATAAGCTGTTTAATATTTGAAAGACAAAACATAAAATGAAATCGATATCCCTGTTATTTTTTTGGATAACAACAAAACTGCAAATCTTGTTTTGGTCACTATTTGCATACGACCAAACAGACAAATCACCAGTTTGATTTTCATAAGAAAGCTTATGGGCTCAACTAGCAACCATTCGCTAAGGTGTTTGTAAAAGAAGCAGCATACATAATTTGAGCCATAACAAAAATGGAGTAAAAACAAACAAGCACAACAATTTCGTATACAAATTATGTTTACATTAATTATCTAAAACTAATTGCAATGGTTTACCAATGGTTATAGTTTATCGTTTTATGTTTTATTTTTTTTTTTTACTTCTCCCTGGAATCACGAAATTACTTATACGTACAGGCGCAACCCTGCCACATACGTAATAAAAATCGTGAGAAAACTAAAATTTAAATACATAATTAAATTTCAAGGTTAGCAATGTTAATTCTCGTGATGTTGATTTTCACGATTTTCCTTAATATTCTCAAGATCATAAACTTTTGAGGTAGCGATTTTTTTATACTTTTTTGTGTATACATATTCATATACATACATACATACATACTAATATTCTTCCAGTAGCGAATGGGCTAAGTAAGATGCCCATGGCATTGACCAACTCAGCATGAGGATGTATTGCTTTGACCGGGGAGTGGGTGGGAAAAAGAATTGCCACAATATAAATTTATCATTAGCGAGCGTCTGGTGTACATAAAATAGAACTAAAGCATGCATATCTCTATATACTTTATACTGTATGTATATTTGCATTAATATGTTATAGAACTTCATTTTAATAGAACATAAATCTATTCGAATGGCCTAAATACTCGTACAGTACAATGTAAATACATAGAAAATGTATATAATTTATTAGAAAATCTTGAGGTTATCTAATTAGGGCGCTTCGAAACTTTTTCGCCTTGTCTGGTATGAGAAAACGTCTAAAAATATTTCCATGATTTATACTCTGGACTTCATCTTATATATAATTGTACACAGTAAAAAAAAAACCAAAAAAAAGTATTAAAAAAAAAAATATTAGGAAAAAGTAAAAAAAAAATCAAACAAAATGTTTCTAAAACTGCAATCCGGAGGAGTAATTAAATCTACTAAAATAAATAGCCCGAATCGAATAATTGTATCAAGTAAGTAATGCAGGAAATTAATTAAATATCATGGGGTTAAATTTTGCTTTATTTTTTCAGTCATAAGGCAGTTGAGGGTCCCTCTTTCAGTATCACTGCAAGAACCGCGTGAAAAAGAAACTTCTGTCATGCATTTCCGTGGGAAATATATTGAATTTTATGGAAAACCTCCTTCTATATGCAATAGCCACCATTAAATGTTACTTTGGCTCATTTAAAGTCAACACATTTGAAAAAAATTTTTTCTGGAAAAAGTTTGTGTAAATAAGTGTATTATGATTTTTGCGATATTTAAAGTTTGAGTGCTAAAAAAAATGGGGATAACTATGGAAACGCAAGAAAAACGTATGTTTCATGATTTAGCGAAAGAAAACAGTGAAAACAATTTATTTTTAGCAAAATACAAGATGAAGAAATCTTGGCTTTTCTATGAGCGTAATTTTCAAGCATTAGCATTTTCATTTAAACTTTTAACAATAAAGGACCACTCTGGATCAGGTCTTATAAGCAGATTTGAGTTCTCTCAAGTCTTCTCTTAAGAAGCCTGCTTATAGATTTTTCCCTTTTTTTCCCTTTTTCTTAAAATATCATATTAAATGTAACTAGTCTATACAAAATATTGTTGCCCTTTTACGATTTTTGTACATATTTACATCGACTGTTTTCGATAAAACTTTATTTTCGATAAAATCTGAGTAATTGAGTGTTGTCCCACTCTCCATACAATATTTTTTTTTGATCCCGCGAAATATCGCGGAAATATTTTTTTTAATTGTAACTTTGTTATTTGGCATCGGATTTTTAAAATCGAGATGTCATTAGTTTAGTCTTTGGAAGCTCTATATTTTCTTCTAATGTCCTTTTGACCTATGAAGTCGTTTTCACATAGTTAAGTCACCTAACCAAGTTTTTCGTCCAAAATATCCTTTTTGTTTCGCAAGAAAAAAATCGCCAAAAATAAAATATTTATCGGATCTCTCTGATATAACGCTTAAAGTCTTTGCAATTAAACGGGCAAATTTTTAAAGTAATAAAACTTTCCTGATTTTTACAACTTTTTATAAAAACTTAATTTGAAAATCACATTTTTTTCAAAAATCGCAAAAAACCACAAAATTTTGACTTTGACCAGCTTTCGCTCAGCGAGTTTTTATTAGACCCCCTTCAAGTTATATGTCGTTTGAAGCGTATTTTAATTGCCTTTCGAACGAGATACTGCCTGCGTTTATCGCATTTGTAACTCCAGTGAAAGTAATTTTTGAATGAAGTGATAACAAAAAAACACAAAATTACCGTTATCTCAAAAACCTAACTATACAAAAAATTAAAAAAAATAGTTCCAAGCTCAGCAGGTCAATTCCTATCCTCCCCCATTCCTGGTTTTCTTGTTTTTTTTTGGCAGTAAACTAGCGGTAGTGGTGGGCGTGGATTACAACATATATGCTTTTAATTTTTCTGAAAGATGAGTCGTATAGTGGGACATCAATGTGCCAAATTTGGTTTCGGTAGGTCCATCCGTTTCCAAGAAATTTAGTTTTGTCCCACTATCCATACAAATGAGACCAGTGTGTGCCGAAATTTCGCTGGACATCTCCAAAATATTGGTGCAAAAGTTGGCAATATGTACATATATATATATCGAACCCTAACCGCCATAAAAGCGTATCCAACAAAATGATCGATTTCAGCTTTTTTATGGAAATCAACATCTATATATATAAAAATGGTGTAAAAAATGTTACTAACCTCATCAGGTGAGAACGGCTGGACCGATTTCTGTAAAATTTTTTGTTAGTTGTTCGTATTCTCGAGGAGAAGGTTCGTACGGAAGAAAATTTTGGAAAATCTCTTCGGAAAAGTCCGAAAATTGGAAAAATCGGTGTGTATGTGTGTATGTGTGCATGTGTGGATGTGTGTCCTTTATAGACTCCCAAAGTAACCAACCGATCTTTATGAAATTTTCACAGCAGATTCATGTGGTGTTAGCGCGCACAATAGGGTATATAGAATTTCGAAAAAGGGGGAGCTTCCCGGAAAACATTCCTAAATGTGGACCCAGATCGACCCAGCAAGTCTTCGAGCAAAATTGGTATCAAATGAAAGGTATTTAACAGGCCTTCAACGCAAAGTTATTTTCATTGCAATGCCTAGGCCGGGTCCCCAGATATGGGTCAAAACGTTGGACCGAGTGACCCTGGAAAGTTTCTGAGCGATATTGGTATCAAATGAAAGCTGTTGAGGAGGACTTCAATAAAGAGCTCTTTAAATAGTGATACCTAGGCCGGGTTCCAATATTTGGATCAAAGCGTGGACCCGGATAACCTCTGAATGTTTTCGAGCGCTATTGGTAGAAAATGAAAGGCGTTGAGCAGGGCTTCCACATACAGCTATTTTCATTGTGATTTCTAAGGCTGTTTCCCAGAGATGGCTAAAGTAGTGGGCCCGGATTGTGATGGACGGCTCCGGTAAGGTAAAGGTAGATATGTATAGGGATAGGGATAGGAATATGGATAGGGATAGGGATAGGGATTGAGATATATATTGAGATATAGATTGAGATTGAGATTGAGATTGAGATTGAGATTAAGATTGAGATTGAAATAGAGATAGGGATTGAGATAGAGATAGAGATCGGGGGCAGTAGGTTTGTCGCGGCGAATATAACTATAACTTTTATTCAGAGAATAGACAATTTTTTTATTATTCGCAGTAATTTAGATGGACTCTAAGATAATGGTTAGCAATACGGTAATCAAAGACTTTTCTTTAGGCTTCATAGGAATAGATTTTAGCAGAACAACGTCTGCCGGGTCAGCTAGTTTACTATAAAATGCATCAACTCCCAAAATTTCATAGCTGTGAAATATGCAGTTTCGAAGTTAAAGACTAAATAAGTTTCAAGGCTGCATACAAACTGTATGCAAAACAAATTAAAAAAACTGTGTCCGGTAAAATTTACTTTTTGTTGGATACACTTTTATGAGGATTAGGGCTCGATATATGCATAAGGTATTTTAGTGTTTGCTACTACTGTTTAGATTTTTATGTAAATAAACTATGTTAACGTTTCTTTTTTGTTGTTTGCTTTTCCGACAGGGTAGGATTGTGATGTATTGTGGAACAAAATCAGATACTAAAGATGGCACATAGCCGAAACCGGTTTATAACCAAATCAAACTTGACAAGGGATGACGGAAATCCGTTCCACAATACATCATATGTTAACGTTATTCAATTTCTCATTAATCTTTGGAATAATGGGTTATTTGCAGTATATCCACTGGAAATTTAATGGGGGTTTATTTTTAAATCCAAAAAAGTATAAAATTTATTCCAATTTTCGGATAGATTTAATACCATTTAAACTATTTTCATTAGCAAAAATATTATAAAAATAATCAAAATTTGGTTTTGATTTAATTCCATAAAAGTGTACAATTTATTCCAATTTTGGATTGACCTTATACCATTTCAACTATTTTTAATACCAGAAATATTCTAAAAATAATGAAAATTTGGTTATGATTTAATTCCAAGAAAGTATTAATTTGACACCAAGAATAATTTCTGTCTCTCAGTATTCTCTTCTTTTTTTAACACGCTTTTATTAGCTTCACCTGTATGTATGTATGTATGTAACTTCATCGAATCCTAAAAGTTGCAACATTTAACTAAATTATTTAAACCAGTATGGTTTTAATTTTATGCTTTTTGGCATTGTTATACATATATAAATACCAAAATGGAATTCCCAATAAACACAAAAGCGAGGATGGTATCGTGGCAAACTCGAGATGAATTCGCGGAGGTGAATGTTATTTTTCGGATTCGTATCGAGTTCGAGATGGACTCGAGAAAAATCAATTATCACAATAGCATTTATTAATTTTGTTGGATCTTGCTTTACACGAAGAAATTCCCTGTTGGGCTTTAATTTACTCTTTAAAACTCCACTCGAGAAATTTAAAAGTTCGGATGATATCGTGGGGAATTCGAGGCGGATTCGCAGAAGAAGATTTTCTAGAATGTATTCGCCAATGATCCCAAATCTCGAATTGCCAACGATCCGAGAATATAAAAATGCGCGAATCGCTAATGAGAGGTGACTCAACTGGGAATTCGGATTCGCCGATCTATCGTCGCGAACTATCGCCGCGATAATATAATCAGAGAAGCGAACTCGTCTCGAATTCGAGGCAAATCCGTTGTGTTTATTGGGTTAAAATTAAACTAAAATTTTTACTGTGTAGGTGGTTTTTATGTGAGCAAATGGCTCAAAAACTACTTCACGTATTTACGTTTGTTTTTTCACGTATTGTTGACAGTTTATGGCGCTAGAGTTGCCATATTTGCAAAATACGTATTTATATTCCGATTCCGTTCGCTTTTGGCGCGTATGTGTTATGTAATGAAGAACTAAGATGCAAAAAAAGAACCCGCTAGAAAATTTAGACCATATTTAATTCCGGTAACTCAAACCCTTGCCGAGATACTATAGGTGGATGACCCCGAAATATTTTTCAGCAATATTGGTATCAAATTAAATGTTTCAATCAGAGCTTCAATAGAGAGTTCACTCCATTTCAACTCTAAAGTCGGTTCTCCAGAGAGAGTCCAAAACATGCACCGGGATGGCCCGGAATATTTTTCAGCAATATTGGTACTAAATTAAAGGAGCATTCCATGGAAAATGGTAAATTTGTCCCGTACAAACATTTCGATTTCTCACACATATACCAGTTTTTCAAATGCAAGCTTATTTAGAAATTAACCACACAATATTGATGTACCAGAAACTTTGTTTGATAACCTTTTGGTTTGTCTGTAAATTGTAAACATTTATACCATTTGTCCCGTACAAACCATGTAAAAAACTATATTACAGCATTTTTTATTCTTTTGGAATAACCATATCATATATATTATTTCTAATTGGTGTTTTATAAATATCCCTTTTTCTGCTCACATAATTTACCAAAATTAATAAGTAAGGCATCGTTTTAAAGGTATTAATTAGCTATGCATGCGACACGGTGTTTTATTGGGCGTGGTACTTTATATGAAAAGTAAGGGGGGTAAAAGGGGGGTTTACCCCCGCAGCGGGGAGTGTTATGGAACCCACATAAAATGTATATCAAACTAAAGGGATTCAAAATACCTATCGAATGGTATAAAATAATGTTAATATAATATTTGAAATCGGTTCAGTAGTTTTTAAGTAATTGCAATTTAAAAAATGCATAATATAAACTTTGACCTTTAATAACTTTGGTTGTTGTTGTTTCCAAAAAAAAAATTCACTTTTATACTCAACTTAGCCTGTTTATCAATCCTCATACTTGGTTTTTTTTCGGTTTTAATTTCATAATTGTAGAAATTTCACATTTGTACCAGATCGTGCTATTTTTTCAACTTTGTGGGGCTGAGGGCACCTCTAAACATGCGAGTAGGTCAATAAAATTTTAAATGCTTATTACTGGGCTAGAAAGATGCCGTTCTGGCTTTGGAACAAATTGAATTTCCAAAAAAAAATTTTCACTCCACCTTAATATATAAGAGTATATCAAAACGATCAGGATGAAAAAAATGATTGAACCATGTCCGTCCGTCCGGCCGTATACACTCTAACTTGCGCAAAAATAGAAATATTTTAATGAAATTTTGTACATAGATTCTAATGGGAACAGAGAAAATTGGGGTTGAAAATAAGGCATATGTGTGTATTTCGAAAAGCACGTAAAACATGATAATTCAATCACTAATAAAGCCCGAGTGATGAAATTACGTTATGCAGTTATGAGGAAACGTGCTGAAATTTTGAAAAATGGGCCAAGAGGAGCAAATTTTCAAAGATTTATAAGTCAAAACTCAGGAACTGTAGCAGATAAATCGATTAAGCCAAGGCAAACGTGTGGAAAAAAAATTACCCAAGTCGGCAAAAACCACATACGCACATAAAAATATATATAAAATATATAAAAATATATTGCACATACCTATATAGGAATAATAAAAACATTTTATGCGATATCTTTATCAAACATATATCTAGGTAATTCATTGAAAGTTCCATAAGGTCCACCAAACCAAATAAATAATAAGTTTTTTAAAATGGGCGTGACAGCACAAACCATACCGACTGGCGCCACGTATGTTTTGTTATTTTTTGCGCAAGATGCGCACGGGTCCGGCTAGTCTTTATATATATTACGCTAAGCGATTTTTTGTAAGCACCATAACTTTTACACCGTTATACCGATTTTCGAAAATGTGGTGTCAGATGAAAGGGCTTGACCTGTAGATGTGCAGGAAGGTTAAATTTTTTTGAAAAGGGTTGCCAGATGTTTGAAAATTTAATTTTACTGTATAGTTTGTTTGATCTTAAAATTTTTGGCACCATATGAAAAGGCTTGACCTGATATTAAGTAATTTAATAAAAATTTTACAAAAAGGGTTGCCACCTGTTCAAAAATTCAGTTTTACGCTATAGTTTGTTTGATTTTTAAATTTTTGGCACCATATGAAAGGGCTTGACCTGATATTAAGTAATTTATTAAAATTTTTACAAAAAGGGTACCACCTGTTCAAAAATCCATTTTTACCCTACAGTTTATCTTATCTTTATATATATTACGCTAAGCGATTTTTTGTAAGCACCATAACTTTTACACCGTTATACCCATTTTCGAAAATGTGGTGTCAGATGAAAGGGCTTGACCTGTAGATGTGCAGGAAGGTTTAATTTTTTTGAAGAGGGTTGCCAGATGTTTGAAAATTTAATTTTACTGTATAGTTTGTTTGATCTTAAAATTTTTGTTACCATATGAAGGGGCTTGACCTGATATTGAGCAATTTAATAGAAATTTTTCAAAAAGGGTTGCCACCTGTTCAAAAATTCAATTTTACGCTATAGTTTGTTTGATTTTTAAATTTGAGGTGTCATATGAAAGGACTTAACATGGAAATGAGTAATTTATTAAAATTTTTACAAAAAGGGTGCCACCGTTCAATAATCCATTTTTACGCTACAGTTTATCTTATTTTTAAATCTGAAGTGTCATGCAAGGCCTAGCACTGAAGATGGGTAATAAAAGGAAAGGGAAGAGGAAAATGAAAGGGACGGATATGGCGAAGGAAAGGAAGCGAAAGAGGAAATATGAAAAATAAAATGGATAAAGGGAAAATAAAGCGCAAATAAAGGGGAAAGGGGAAGAGAAAGAGAACTAGAAAGAAAAGGAGGAGCGCGCCAAATGGCCTTTTGGAGGTCGCTTTAAGGTTACCATAGTCTAGAAAAATATTCGGCAGAAAACTTCACTATGGGGCTCCTTGGTCAAAATCTTTGTATAAAAAATCTAGGTCCACAGAAAATAAAACCAGTAGCTATGAAGGTATGTCAAAAAATTTTCAAATGTGGCAATAAGTGGTCTTCTACCCTCAAATTGTCGCACAGTGTAATTGAAAGCCACAGCATCGCGTGGCCGGGTTTACTAGTTTCTAATATTTTTGTTGTTTGAATAAACCTTGATATTAGTGCTACCACATTTACTTTTTAATTTTTTTCTAATACAATTAATTTGACTAAAATTGCACCTGGTTCGCATAAACCAAAGTTCATGGTAGACCAGCCCTGTCCCGTACAAACACATAACTTTTTTAAGATTTTTCATACAACTACGAATATTTCTAAAGCAAGTTTCTGCTTTTAATAAGAGTATTATCAAACAGTAATAATGCACCAGATATTCTGTTGGTTAACATTTTGGTGTGCCTTTAATTCAAATCGAAAACTGTAAAAATTCGTACACTTTGTCCCGTACAAACCATGGAATGCTCCTAAAGGAGCTGATTAGGGTTTCAACATTTAATTAGTTCTATGTGGATATCTCAAACGGTTCCCGAGATAACTGAACCGATTTAAATGATGTATAGACCGATATGTATGTATGTGACACGGATGGCCATGGAATGTTGATAGCGAACGGGAGATGGAGAGTGGTAAGAAGATTGATAGGTAGTGACATAGTTTAATTTGTCGCAACGAAGCGGCACGAGTTTTTCTAGTTTTTTTTATGTAATTTATACAATTTACATATTTAAATATTTGAAAAATATTTTTATAAATATCATAAAAAAATACTTTTTCTATTTTCTTCTCCAAACAGAGTATTGCTGATGACGTTGATTACATAGTCGATGATATAAATATAGAATGCAATTCTTCAGAGTGTGAAGAGGACGAAACTGCTGCAACTGAGGACGATTTGCATATTCTCGGGCTCGATAGCGACTTAACACACAATTCCTCTTCGGTTTGTCCCGACTTGGTAGCCGAAGTCGATTGTGACGTCACGAAGGTAAGCTAAATATTTGCTGGTTTTAAGTTTAAGTTCTTTTTCTTTTCTCATTTTTATTTTTTAATTTTTTTTTTGCATCTTTTTTGCATGCGCATTTTTTTACAAGCTAAATTTTTGTTACTGTTTTTATATTCATTATTAATTTTATTTTTATATTTTTGAAATGCAAATGCTGCTCGAACGTGATTCTGTTTAACTAACCTCAAGCGCTAAAATAATGGCTTTAAAATAATTTTTACTATATTGAGCAAATTGCTAATGCGATAAAACTTGAAAAAATTTGCTATACCCGCGGAGCATTAACATTCATCCAAGAAAGGCTTTCGTAGGGCAGACAGCGCATGCTCGAAATTCGCTGGATCAATATTAATCGTTAATATTAAACAATAAGTTCGTTGACTATTTTCCGTCTGATGTTCTACACCGAACGCAACCAACACCACTTTAATTAGATAATTGAGGGATTTTTTGTTTGTTTTTTTTTTTTTTTTTTCAAATTAATTAGAGTTATCCACTTTTATTGTATGTTTATTTATTGTATTAACTTAAACAAACAAAAAATCCGAAAATCACTTATTTAGGGCGGCCGTTACTGCGAAGACGGCGACGACGAAGGCGACGAGGAGGACGAGGGCGACGAAGACGAGGTTGACTTTGGACGTCGGCGAATTGGTTGGCCAGGACGTGGCTACAGTGGCGTTCTGGTAACATTCGATAAAAGAGGCGGCAATCGCGAGCACTCAGCAAGGGCCGCCACTCTCACCGACTTCGAAGCCGATTCGGAGAGTAGCGACTGGGAGACAACGCAACAGCATTTGCGCATTCAACGCAAGGCAGCTTACCCCGTCTCATGGGATTCAACAAAGCAACAACTCTTAATGGAACATGAAGCAATTTCAATTAATTCAAATGACCCGGCACTAATTGGAAAGGAAAGCGCTAACCATAACGGCATAGGAGAGTCTTCTGATATTCACACTTCTGCTGTTGCAAGCAGGCGTTACCAGCAGCAAGACGATTTAGTTGCTGACAATTTAGGCATCGCCGAACAGCGGGCGTTCGAAATGTCTACGAAACCAAAAATGAATGACTTGCTGCAGCCAAATGGCAAGCCAGAGCTGCTAATTCCGATAGATAGCAACGGCAATTCCGCCGCAAACGCAAGCAACAATAACAACACCAACAGCAATAGCAACTGCATTGAAAACAGCAACGCTAACACCATCTCAACGGCAACTCAGACTCACCACCATCAACAACAACAACAACTGCAACAACAAAAGAAATTGCACATCTTGAACACGAACAACAAACAGCAGGTTGCCGCTGCCAACAGCAGCACGCCGATCCTCAAACAAAAGAGCATCGCCGTCATTTCACCCAACAGTCACAACAATAATAAATCGCCGACAGTGTTGCGTAAACGTCAACAACATCAACACCAACACACGCCACACAATCACATCGACATTTCCAAGTTTAATCGATCGAATCGCAAGTCGAAAAATTGTGCTGTCTTCTATTTTAAACACCTGGACACGGACAACGAAACGAATTGCAGTAGTGTTGGCGATGCGGCCGATTTGATGGCGGCAGCCCAAGCGGAGGCATTTTTGTCCTCGTCGGCGTCACAAACCAGCGAAGTAAGTATTTGTTGTAGTCGTACACACTGGTGGTGGACATCAAGTATACATGGGTACATATTTCATCAACCATGACGGTCATGAGGGTCTTCATTTCATGGTTTGGTCTTATTTGGTTGTTTTTGGTTTTGGTTTAGGTTGGTTGATAGTGTTTTTTTTTCTTTTTTTATTTTTCATGGTTTATTAAATGATATCGATTTCGTAAGTATGAGTATTTCACATTTGTAAGATGTGTTTTTTTTTTATTTATTGAACTTTCGGCGGGCCGGTGTTCGGTGCTAAAAAGGTAATATGTATTGGTAATACTAACCGCTTGTGTTCTGGTCGACTGCACATTGGAATCAATAACCGATATTCGTTATGTTTTTAAGTATTATAATTTAATTATGGTCTTGGGTTGGTAAACATTTGTACATTCCTCAAGCTTGTTGCATGTATGGCTAACCAAATTGTTGCTTCAAACACTTAATGAAATACATATGTATGTATATTCTATGCATGATTGAGTTATTTAGGTACGTAGGAATATACTATGTATGTACATATGTAAGCATTAGCTGAGCTAAGATCCCACTTATCTTAACCCTTGCAAGCGTTTCATCTGTGGTGACCCCGTAGAATGGTGTGCTAAAAATGTTCTATGTTCCTTATATCGCTACCTTCCATTATAGATCTTTTTGAAATGGGTAAAAATTAGCCATTGACGAGGGCTGAAATCTGCTACAAAAAATTCTGAAGTACATAAGACTAGCAGCAGTCTGAGTACAGAAATTTTATTTGAAATCTACATACAATGTGATTTAATGCCGCGTTGGTTAGGTTAGTTAAAAGTGGCTGTTAGTGCAACCCCAACACACTTAGGCTCAAAAGGACCCATTGCGATAGCACGAGGATCTAAACCCCCACTCGAACCAAGAAAGTGGACTTTAACAAGCTCCATCTCAACCAGGTTAGCCCCAGTTTACGCTAAGATCAAAATCAACGCGGTCAAATACACTTTTTTTTCTCATTTTACGATTTTTACTCTCTATGAGAGATTGGCTGCACTTTGATTCGGTGTCAGCGCCGAATCTCGGTGAAAAGTGTGTGTTCTCCCACTCTCTCATTTTTCGCTTTAATGGAAAAGCAATAGGAGATATTTGACCACGTTGTTTTTGATCTGAGCGTAAACTGGGCCTTACCGAGGTCAGAAAAGTGGGGTGTCCCCAGAAATTTCAGCCTCTTAAACCATACTGCGGGACATTGCCATAGCAGATGTTTTACAGTTTCAGACTCCTCCTCATCTCTGCAGCTCATACGGAAGTCATGAAAAGGAGCGCCCAGTAGCTCAGCATGTCTGCCGATGCCAAGCACCAGTAATTAGGCCAACAACAAGTGATAGCTCCCTCCTGATTAGAAAAAGTAGCCCTTTAGTACGTCTCGCATTCCAGTCTGGCCATACGAGTCTTGAAGGATTGCAGGCGCTAAGGCATTTCCATCTAGCGCCCGCTTCCGCAAGGAAAATTTAATTAAATGTGAGCTTGCATGTAGCGAGCGGCATTCTCAAACCCTTTCAAGATGACGAAAGCGGCACAGATATGCCCCTCTTGCTAGTTCGGCTGCCATCTCATTGCCCGGTATATTACAGTGCCCAGGCACCCATACCAGCGCTAAAGAAGCCTGCGTAGCCGAGAGATTTGCGACAGACCTCAACTGTCCTGTATTTGCAAGTAACAGACTCAATCACCTTCAGCGCAGCCTGACTGTCAGAATAAATAAAAATAGGTGTCGTGCGTGAGAACTCCTTTGTGAAGATAGTCCTCCACCTCTTAAATGGCAGCAAGCTCTGCCTGGAATACGCTACCGTCATCCGGAAGCTTAAAGGAGAGTTTCGTTCCGAACTGGGCTACGAAAACCCCACAATACACCTTAGCATTGAATTTGGATCAATCGGTATAGATACATATGTAGGGCACCTGCCCGATCCGCAGGTTAATTGGACCAGAAAACCCGGAATAACGACATAACGAAGTTCCTCCCGAGCATGGTGGTCGGTGCACAGTAGTCCGTTGCGCACTCGTTGTAGGATATTGAAGATCTTCATTTACCTTCCAGACCGGAGGTTCTCTTAAGCGCAATGCCTAAAGCAATGCACATTGCCTACCCATCAGGTCTATCGGAAGGACATTCAGAGCCTCATAACTTTGCACCTTTTAGAATGAAAGAAGTATTGAACTCTTTTCAAGGCATCTCCACCAAGACAGAACCCCATACAATGCTGAGCATAAAAAAAAATTTAGCACCGTTCAGTTTTCAAAGTCTGAACACACAATTCATGAGCTTAATTTTTTCATATGATTTAATTGCTGTTAACGTAATTGCATTTACTCCACTTATTCAGCGTTATCTTTGCATTATTTTTCCTTCTAGAGTCTTTTATTACCATACGAGTTTCGAATGTGTGCCAAATGGCGCCCAGATGGGATCGTAAACTCACTCTCAGTCACAATAGAGACAAACAAACTTTCACTAAATCAAAAATACATAATTCAGAAATAATGAAATAATCAAACAATCAAACAATTTCCTGCATCGAAATCTGTTTTTAAAATGTGCATAAAGAACTGTGTTAATGCACATTCATGCCTGCAAACAAACACATTTATCTGTATGAACATGAATTAAGATATCAAATTCCACTTCACCGTTCCATTAATTATGCAAAAGTGCTTAAGCTAAAGTTAGTAATTTGCAGTTAGTGATTGCAATCACTTTTGGCTTATCATTATTTAGTTTCGGTGGCGTTGTAAATGGAGCATTTTGTCGGGCAACAGTAGCATAAATTTCTCAGTTTGTTCATTTGTATTTATGATGACGTCAGTCCCGAAACTTCCTACACATGAAACACGATACTCATTGGCTCAAATACTGACAATGTAATCGTTTTTTATGTGAGATGCAATTAGGGTACAGTATTTAAAAATTTTTCTTTTATGCATAAATAGGTTATGTATGCACATGTTAAAAGATACAAAATCTGCATCTTAAGATCCTAAAACATCTTGCAACTCTCGGCACAAGTAAAAGGCACTTCTATTTGATTTATGAATATCATCTGTGTGTGAAGAATTATTTGTCATCACCTCCCGTATCAGTGTGCATACGAAACACATCGCCTGCATACTTCATCAGGTGTTCATACGTCGACAATTTTTCTTTCTTTGTTCATGTTTGATGTTAGATTTCGCCTGCGCTACAAGTAACTAACCGCGCAGTAGAATTCATACGAACGTCAAATGCTCAGGCGCGCAATTTGCAAAGCAACGCTAATTATAATTCATTGCTCAGTCAGGTGCTGTTTGTTTTGGTCTCACTACATACTACAGCTATGCAATTTATTGCACTTATAAAAACAAATATACTATTTAGTTGCAGCAATTGAATTTTTATACAATTCCTATAGCCACATGCGCCTATCCTGCTACGCAACAAACCTTAGACTTGGATTGGAAAACGAATCTCTGTTTTAAGTCTCCTTTTGTATAACACTGTGACAGAAATTGAGGGTTGTTGTCTGGGGGCGGAATAATTCCCACACAGAAAGAAAGCCCACTATCCATATAGTAAAACCCCCAAACCGTATTTATCCGTGAGGTAAATTTCGTCTGAGGGATTTTTAAATAAATGAAAAATGGGTTAAAATACATATCGTATAGAAATATATTGTTAGGAAACTTATAGTAAAAATGCACGAGCCTTAATTTCGTAGAATACTTAAACCCTCTAACAGCTCCACGAAGAGGCCGTTTTGACCCCTTTCTAAGAAAGTTAAAAAAAGTATTTTAAAGGTCGTTAGAGGGTTTAAATATTCTAGAAAACTATCCGCCATAAAATTTCAGATAGTGCTGTGACACAGTGTAATGAATATGCAAAGAGTGTTTTTCGATTTGAGCATTATACAATTCTTCAGAACATCGGCAAAATGTAAAAAAATGGTTCGTTCCCACATAGCATTTTATGAATTTTTTTTTTTTTGTCATATTCCAGTCTTTTTCGATCCCTATGCACGTTTAAAATAATGGAAAATGCGCTCATTTTCTGATCATAAAGGAGTCTTTCGTCGATAGAAAATGGTGCCCTACGTCCAACTCTTCTTGGCGAGTCGTTTTCGAGTCTTATTTTAATCGTATTTTAATCATTTTTGAGTCGCTTTTGATTTTATTTTTTTCGGTTTTGAATCTTATTTTGGTCATTTTTGAATCGTTTTCTGATCTTTTTTGAATATTTTTGGAGTAATTTTTCTTCGTTTTTCTGATAATTTTCGATTGACTTTGCAATCTTTTTGTTTGTGTATTTTTTTAATCGTTTTTCTGGTCATTTTCGAATCTTTTTTGTGTCGTTTTTCAGTAACTTTCTGATCAATTTCTAATCATTTTCTAATACTTTTCTACTCTTTTTCTTATAATTTTTGGGTCAGTTTACAACCGCATGTCTTTCCCATCTTCTACATATTCTACCCTTAGCCTTACCTTTCCCCCATATCGCAAAAAGAACCTCCACCCACAGTAACCATTTTGGTTGGAACCTTTGAAACAGATATTTGGTATACAATAATATTAAGCAAATAACGAGTTTAAGATAAAAAATTTCAATCCATAAATGAATTCATATGAAAATTCTTATGCGCATTTTAGCACTATCACATACGGCAACGCGGAAGACATACATCCCCATGTTCCTGCTCTACAACATTCGCAACCATCAGCACCGAAATCTAATATAAAATTCTTTGAAATTTTTTTTGAAAAATTATAGCTTTAAGTACTAGGCTTGCTAAGGAATATTTCTTTCTTTCTAGAAAAGCAAAGTAAGCGATCACATTTGGATCTTTAGCATGATCAATTTGTGATAAATTCTTTTTTTAATCAGCAAAGGGTATCGAAAAAGACTCCGTTAGGTGATTTTTATATGACAAAAAATAACATCACTTTTCAATCGCTGGTCTGACTCGTTTTCCAGTCTTCTTTTAATCGTAGAAGTGATTAATCAGTTTTTGATCATCAAAGGGATCGAAAAAACTCGGTATAGTCTGTTTTCATAATTACTTTATTATTATGCATGAACGTTGGCATTTTCTTTTCACAAGATTTTAAAGCTTTGCATTACTGTAAAGTTTGTTTGTTTGTTTGCTTTCTTGCTTGTAAATAAAGCTTTACATTTTATATACTCCATTACATTGCCATTTTCTATTTTTTTTATTTGTTGCTCCTGCACACTGTTGATCAACAAACGAACTCATTGTCATTTTGTTTCACTTTTTGTAGCACCAACACTTGTTGAAATCCGCTGATGCATCGTCCGATGACGACGGTGGCTGGTTGTATTCATCCCACTTGCCAGCAACACACGTAAACGAGGTTGTTGTTGTTACAGACGAATGTGTAGCTAATAAAGGAACAAATAATAGCAACAACAATAACCACAACTGCATTACAACAATTGTGATTGACGGAGTTCAATCGTCAGCCGTTTCCTCATCCAACAGCAGCGGCAATACGGCAATAGCTAAAACAACAACAACAACAACAACTGTAATTGGACGCTGCAGTGACGACTCAGATAAGGAGAATAAGGAGGCACACGTAGAAGTGGGAGCAGCCACAACGCCGCAACCCACCTTCATCTCGGTGGAAGCTTCTTCACAAATTCGCACACAAATCGCATACAACGAAAGACAATTGTCATCTGCATTGGCCCAACAATTGCCTAGTGGCGGATCAGCATCCGCGTCCGCATCTCCATCCTCGCCATCGTCATCCTCGTCTTTGGCTCGATTCGGGGCTACAAAGAAGAATTGCAGCGGTGGCAGTGGCAGCAGCAGCTACAGCACAAGAAGCAGCAGTTGCTGTTCATCGAACGATTTGCTCACCGAAACAACAACATCGGCCACCACAACAACACAAATCACACAAATGCACTTTCAACGGATGCAACGCAACGGCGACAACGACGGCATGCATGAAGTGCAATTTGTTGTGGACGGCGGACGCTTTGGCAGCGTCAACTGTAACAAATCGCAGAAAATGAGAATCGACAACAACAACGGCGCTAATGGTGATGCTGATCGTGCTGAAGCAGCGGTCGCTGGCAATGGTGGTGTAATCATTTGTAATTCACGTAATAACCATAATAATAATACAAATAGTATTGAAATTGATAATTGCAATAATAATAAGAAGAACAACAACAATAATAACAACAACAACAACAACAGCAACGGCAGCAGTAGCAGTGCCAACTCTAATGCTAGCAATAATTCATATGCTGCATTGATGCACCACAAACAACAACAACAACTAGATATTTTAAATGGAAATATGGAAAAGGTGAACACATTTTCATAATTTTATGCATATCCTACATTTAAATCAGTAGTGTCTTAGCTTGAAAAAGTAATTATTTTGTGTTCAGTATGAGGAAAGGTTTAAAATTCAAATCGGTACTAGATGCAATATTCAGCTGACAATACTACCCTGATTAATTGGATAGAATATTTAACTGTACATTTATGTATTTGGCAGCTTAAATTAATGCGAGTTTCCTATTACTCAGGGTGCCCTATACATATTTTTCGATACAACATAGAACAGAACGACCAACGATTAATCAAAAGCAAACTAATAACTCAGACTCAGATAGTTTCACATTTATGCTTCTGGCATTTGATCTCTTACATAAAAAATATTACAGATATATAACGAACACCCTAACTCCGATATTCTATAAATATGTTTGTTAATATGTACTTGCTTAAAGCCTGTCTCCACGTAACTTAATTCGCCTTCGAACAATCTCGCAACATATTTCGCGAACTAACCCGTATCCACGTAGCTAGCGCCGTTCAGTTTGACATTTCTCATTCTTGTGCTTCTTCAATGCAGTTGAATTTATTTGCTGTAAACATTAAAGCTGGAAATTTACGCTGTAGAGAAAGAAGTAAATTGAATAAAGATATAATTTTATAAACAAAAGAGCTTATTAACTTCTCAGCAGTATTGATCAGCTGGAAAACAGTGCATATTTCCAACTGCATATTCAGTAGAGATGTAGTTCTAAAATCTGAACTTTTTCCCTTTTGTTTTTATATGAAAGTCAACTACTCAAAATTTTAGAAATTTGATATTAATTTGTATGAACCAAATTTAAATAATTGAGTAAAAGGTCTGAAATCTTATGCAAAACCAAATGCTCGGCTTTTATTAATAATATTATGACCCAATATGTAGCGTTTTTGTTTTGGTCTGTTTTCAGAATGAAAACGTTGTTTAATCGTTGTTCTCTCTCAGAATATTGTATAGAAAATATTGCCGTTCGTAACTGGATTCGAGCTCGAACAACGAATGAGAAAGCGAACATTGATAAAAAAAAAATAGCGAACGTCGTTATGTGGAGACATGCTTTTACTATTTACTAAATAAATCTATCAATTTTTAAAACTATGCATTTTTGTTTTTATTATATTTATACTACAGATTGAACGACCTTCTACGCTTCGCTGCCATCCAAAGCACATAATTGCTTTGGCAAACAAAAATTCAAGGAAACATCAACATTTGCCACAGATTGATGCTAGAAAAGGTCTTTTCCTGCCGCCACGTTCGCCAAATAAACCGACAATAACATTGCCGTCGCCAACCGAAGGTGACAACGTCAATGCAGTGGATGTCACAACAAAGGTAAACAAAAGCTTATATTTGCAATAAAATAAAACAATTAAGCAAAAAAAAAAATATACCCCTTTTACAAATGTGTAGGAGAGGTGAAGTTTTGTCCAATGAAACGACCATAAGGCCCAACCATACTTATGTAGGTTTAGCTTTAGTCACGACTTAAGTTAGTCGAGAGTCCGTGCTAAACTCACTTTTCGGTTTCACCAACTACTTAGTCTAACTAAAGCAGTGTTTGTTTGGGCACTTCGCTGCCCGCTTATACTAGATTCTGCTCTCTTGGCTGACAGTTTCCATACAAAATATTAGAGAGTATGCCAGCTACTCATTAAACTGATCTTTACTGATTATGCCAATTTTTTCTATTGTGTATAAGTGAAATGGTTTAAATTTTTTGTCGATAAATGTCTCCGCGATTTCGAAGCTATCTTCGAATACCGTACGTTAGAAAATTGTTTCCAATTCCGTACATTACCGAATGGTGTTGAGTTGAGTCTTGACAAGATTGGGGACACATCTACTGACAAAAATTTCAAGCCATTTCATCAAATAAACACACCTTTTTTCCAATTCCTTTACTTTAACGAACGGTTGTATAATTTTCACTTGTTTTTATACCAGTTCTTGCTTTTTTCGCAAGTCTCTAAAGGTGCAGATATTGGTGACTTATCTGTAACCTTATAAAACAGCTGATTCAACCAACCTTACGACAAGCAGTATTACTAGTCATTGGTGCCTTATCGTAATTCTGTAGCTGTATCGTTAACTTACAGACCAATTTTATTTTGGTTAGCAACCCTAAATCCGTAAACAGCTGCCACTTGTGGAAGCAGATATAGGAAGGTAGGCGCATAGGCGAATTCAGAAACTTATTTTTAATTCACAAAGGTAGATTATAATATCAAAATCATAGCGAATTCACATCATGGCCAATAGTAATGGGCGAGTCCCAAGCGAATTCAGATTTTAACAAGGAGAAATATTATTTTGACATTACAATCTACCAATTACAATAACAAAATACATGGGAAATTTCTGAATTCGCCTATGCGCCTACCTTCCTAGATCTGCCTCGACAAGTGTCAGCTGTTTACGGATTTACGACACCCACCACTAACAGCCCACATGGATAGCGATAAAGTTACGATAAGGTTAACGATACTGAAATACTTATAAGTAGGGAAGCTAAAAATATGCACGAAAAATTTCAAAATATGCATGCTAGTAAATACATGAGATCTTTTTACAAAGCAAAGGAAACTAGAGATGAGAGAAACTGCGATTTTTCGATATCTGTGATTTCGGTGATTTCTATTTTTAAATCACTGCGATTTTAAACTGCTATTGCGATTGCATGGACTGCTATAAAATCATCAGTTACCTGTAGAGATTAATTTTGCGTTTTCTGAGCGATATAACCTGTCTTCATTTTATGTTAACAAAATGATAGCAATAACAACGTATTCCGCAGTAATGTCGCTGTTTGTAAACATTTTTCAAAGATAAATTGAAAATTCAATAATTTTTTTTTTTCTTATATTTCTATATACGTATGTGGTCTGCTCAAAAGTATAAACAAAAGGAAATTAATAATTACTTACTTGGTACATCGATAGCAGTTCCCAATAAGTAGTGAACTGCTATTTTGAAAAAGTGATCGCAATTGCGATTTGCGATTTTTTATTCACAGTGAAAAAATCACCGTTTGCGATATATCGCTCATCACTAAAGGAAACCATTCCATTAATATTGCGCCGGGTTGCATTGAACTATCGTATGATTTACTATATTTTCCAGTGTGAATTTTTGGCGATTTTCCGAGAAAATGCTCATGTATGGGAAAACGATTAATATTGACCGTGTAGCATCGAGTATAGATGGATCGCGATTCTGGATCGAAAAATATTTAGAAATTTTGAAATCCGCGATCCGGATCACAATATTGACAAGACTTTGTAGCATGAAAATTTTGCAACCCATGAAAATGAGTGTATATTTAGAAATTTTGAAATCTGTGATCTGGAACGAAATATTGGCAAAAAACGAATTGAAAGTGGAAGTGTGAAAAGGACGGAAGTAAAATATTTTAAACCTCAGAGCGAGAAAAATATCGCAATATTCATATTGAACGTGTAGCACTAGTCTGCGATTTATCACACCATCGCGATACATATTGCACATTATTGTTCCCTTCAAATTTTCACACTATAGCTGTTTTCTATCAATAACAGGGCATCGGAGCAAAGTTTTTTTTACCCTGGGTTTGCTTCGAAGCTCTGATCAGCATACAAGAACTTAGTGTTTGTCGTGGTGAATTTTTATAAGGGAAAATCCTCCACTCCGGGGCCCAGATCAATAGTTAAATAGCCTTGTTTGTCATGGTTCAATTATAGAAGGTTTTCGCAGTACGATATACATACATACATACATACACACTCCTTGTAAATTGTTTGTGTATTCTGTGATGCTTCTGTCAAAATCATAGCCCGCCATTGTAGAAATCATATTGCGTCAATATCAAAATTGACATAAGTTTGACATAAGCATCACAATATGAATAAAAAAATAGAAAAAAGTTTGCAATCAGCTGTTTAGTAGGTTAACCTTCTATAAATTAGCCTTGCTTGTTTTGTATGTATACGCAACTAGTTATCTGAATTAGCCACAGATAAGATATTGTCAGCTTAATATTTTTCGATATTGCTCGATTAAGTGCCAAAATATGCCAAAATAAGCACGAAATGCATTTTGACCGTAAATATGCATTTTAGGTCTAAATATGCATTTGCATATTTTTAGCTTCCCTACTTATAAGTCACCAATGTCTAAACCTTACCTCTTGCCCAAACGAATGCGGCTTAAATAGTTTTGAACGCAACAATCCTGCCAGCTATTTGGCCAAGTAGTGTTTTTGTTGTTGTTTTGGTTGCTATATTTGCTAATTTGTTTGTCATATTTGCTCTTTTGGTTGTTGAATTTGCTTAATTGACTCAAATTCTTAGTTGAACTTTAGTAAAGCGAATTGCTGACTAAAGGTCCCCACAAACAGAAGCGATACGATACAGCCCACATATGCAAATCGTATCGCGTCCTACACGATTTTGCTGTGTGGGCTGTATCGTATCGCTCCTGTTTGTGGGGACCCTAACTTGTGACTAAGCTAAGAACATTAAGATCGGGAGTGATCTAAGTTAAATATGGTTGGTGAAACCGGGTCTTAGTATTTTCTGAAGTTTTTTTTGTTTATTCCACTCTATTACAAGCTGAGACGCGAACCGTTAAATTCCTTCTTTTACTCCGTTAAGCACACCACTGTTGAGGGTCCAACCGATTTCAACATTTAGCTATTAGTCATGGTATATTAAAGAGCTAGTTGAATGAAGTCTGGCTTAAGTGTTCAATAACAACAGCTTGCCGCCTTTATTTCAGTCCTAATCTCTTATTTCGTCAAGCATAATAAATGTCGCAGTATAATTTGCCCACTAAATCTCTCATTCAGTGCAGCTTATACTTTTCATTTCATAAGCCTGCTGCGTTGATTTTACAGTTTTAGAAACGCCATAATGTCTCGTTGGTTTTGCAACTTCACTTTGTTGCTGTCACTAAGCTGGTACAACATACATATTCATGTAATTCACGGTTGGTGGTCCATGCTATTCGATGGTGTTTCTATATGCTAACCGAGTTTTCTTTTTTGCGAATTAAACAAATTTAAGCTTTCTTGTTGCGTGCGGTTTCTTCGGCTTGCAGCAGCTGAAACATGCGGCGAGAAGCCTGGCTTGTGGTCTTGACAACTGATCTCACACATTTTCGTTGCCGACAGCGATAGCGGCAGTGTTGCAGCAGCTTGTAAATATCTGTGCTAGGGTTGTAAATACCGAAATATGCGTAAACTGTGATGATCTCGCGCACATACATATGTATGTATGCATGTTTTTTGCTTCGGAAGAGTCTTGTTAACGCAGCATCACAAAATCAAATCCCGATCACTAAAATCTCGTAATCAGACATCCCAAATACTTGTGTATGCATGTGCGTATACCGAGTTTCATATGCAAAACAACAGCTGCAACAGCAACAACAAATTCGGCTAAACTGTCGCTTTCGCACATTCTCCCATGCAGAGCAACAAATTGCTGTTATAAAATCAGTGTCGTTAATATTTACAAAATTTCAAAAATAAACAAAAAATCGAGCTATTACCTGTTGCGGCAAAAAAAGTGCGTAATTGGCAATCTGCACTTAAGTGATGGATGTGTGTGTGGATTTGCGCGCATGCGTAGCTGAACAGACATCATAAATGATTTTTATTACATAGTACATACATATATTTATACATACATAGTATATAAGCAGTATGTAACTGCATATGCGTGAAGCTCTCAAAAAGCAAGCACATTGTCGCCACACCGCCTAGACCGGCCTTGGCAGGTGCCAAGCCCACAAGCGCGTATGTTATTGACTCATGTTAATGCACATACATATATATGTATGTACATATATTGGGCTGCCACACAGAGCTGATTTATTAATACCGACTTTTCAACTGCCCACCATTTTTGCATTCATCCTTAGAGCCTATACACACTTGCGATTCAATCGATTTAGTCGAATTGGGCTGTTGTATGCAAATCCAACTGTTTCAGTTGTTCGACTAATTGAATGTAGTGTGAATGCTTCCATACATTCCCATGCAAATCAAAGCCCGACTAAATCGATTGAGTCACAAGTGTGTATAGGATCTTAGAGCGACATGAATTTGTTGAACTTAATCTGCATTTGTTTTTGTACTAAAATTTCGGTGATATGATTACACGTCTAGCCGTAGAATGTCATTGCTAAATTTACTGGAAAATTGTGGAGTAAATGTAAATGTGTATGTCAGAGCTGTAAAAATTACAATTGCAATAATTTACAAAAATTCTATTAGCAATCAATTTGATTTCAGTATAGAACAACCATTGATTGCTGAGAGGAATGATTGTAAATTTTTTACAGCTATAGTGTATACCTATGATGTACATACCCACATAGCATTTGGAAGATTGTTTTATGAAAACAAACTATACCGAGTCTTTTTCGATCCCCTTTGATGATCAAAAACTGATTAATCACTTCTGTGGTTACAATAAGACTGGAAAACGAGTCATATATAAAAATCACCTGAGTCCTTTTCGATCCCCTTTGCCGATTAAAAAAATAATTTATCATAAATTGATCATGCTAAAGATCGAAATGTGATCGTTTAATTTGCTTTTATAGAAAAAAAAGAAGTATTCCTTAGCTAGCCTAGGACATAAAGCTATCATTTTTCAAAAAAAAAAATGTCAGAGAATTTGTTATTAGATTTCGGTATTCATAGTTGCGAATGTTGTAGAGCAGGAACATATGGATCTATGTCTTCCGCGTTGCCGTATGTGATAGTGCTAAAATGCGCATAAGAATTTTCATAGGAATTCATTTATGGATCGAAATTTTTTTTCTTAAACTCGTTATTTGCTTAATATTAATGTAGACTAAAAATCTGTTTCAAAAGTTCCAACCAAAATGTGGACTGAGGGTGACCGTGTAAGTTCTCTTTGCGATATTGGCAAAGGTAAGGCTAAGGGTAGAAAAAAAGAAAGAAAGAAAGAGATGCGGTTGTAAAATGATAGGAAAATGAATAGAAATTGATCAGATAGTTAATGAAAAACGACCCAAAAACATTCGAAACTGACCAGAAAAACTATTGAAAAATTACCTAAAAATGATTGGAAAGCCAATCGAAAATTATCAGAAAAACGAAGGAAAATTACTCCAAAAAGATTCAAAAGCGATCAGAAAACGATTCAAAAATGACCAAAATAAGATTCAAAATCGAAAAAAATAGAATCGAAAGCGACTCAAAAATGATTAAATACGATTAAAATAAGACTCGAAAAGACTCCCCAAAAAGAGTTGGACGTAGGGTACCATTTTCTACCGACGAAAGACTCTTTTATGATCAGAAAATGAGCGCACTTTCCATTATTTTAAACGTGCATAGGGATCGAAAAAGACCTGGAATATGGTAAAAAAAAAATCATAAAATGCTATGTGGGTACATACATGTGTAAATACATACATACATATTTGCCTTACCTTTTTCTAACCTTCATCATATAAATAAATTTTTGTCATCGTATACCTACTTATACATATATACATATCTACGTATTTATTCAATAAACAAGCATTATAAAAAAAATTGTAACAACTGTTTTATCACGAGAACAAATGGAGAAGATAATATCAAACAAGTTTTTAGCAGTTTAGATGGAGAGAAGTTATACCCCGAAATATCTACATATGTATGTATATCTGACCAATCGGTTGTATTGACGCTTTATTTTGAATTGATCTGATATAGTCGGTTCCGACAAATGATAGATTTGTTCGTAAAAAATCCTCCTTGTCCTGAGCTTGAAGCAAATGATTCTGATCACATCAGTAAATATTTTGATGCACGAAATGTATAACATTTACATTGAGTAATACAGTATAGGCTTGGTTATCCGATATTTAATACGAAAATACAACTATTCTTATATTATAAGTAGATTCGAAAATATATTGACAGTTGTAACTGTGGCACAGTTCTACAGTATCTAAAAAGACATTTGTGATGCCTTAATACTCGTGGAATATTAAAAATGACTTTAGCAGAAAGAAAAGCTCAAATGACTACACACATACATAAGTAGTAAAAAAATATTCCATTACTACGTCCAAATTTATCTTCCAGCTTGTTAGATATTTATATCGTCGATGCCTTTTCAAAAGCGCACATCGAACATTTGCAAAATCGCATATTTGATATTTGTGGCAAAAATGAGATTTGAAAATCCTGAGCTCCAGACAACGATGACAACACATACAAATCGTAAAAACATCCCACTAGGCCCATTTGTAAGGTGATGCGATGGTTATTCATGCCAGAATATTTGCTTTTGTTATGTATGTTAACAGTCACGTACAAATTGAGCACAAATCATTTCTTCACTGACTAATAGCATCTCTCCACATAACGTCGTTCGTGCTCTTTTTATCTGCATTCGCTCTCTTAATTGTCGTTCGGCTTCGAATCCAGTGCCTAACCCCGCTAATTTTCATACAAAATTCTGAGAGCGAATAACGAATGAAATACGTTATTCGTTCTCAACACACTCGCCAACTCCAATAATATAGATGCCTTCTCTAATTTTGAATCGCAAATCAATCGAATTCTCACATAGGCCAAAACAAAAACGCGAAAATGAGCGCAAATACATATGTACATTGAAGAAGAACAAGAATGCGAAATATCAAACTGAACGACGATCAGCTATGTGGAGATGGGCTTTAAAGTAGGAGCTGAGAAGAGTGATTCGAAACGGATAAATTTATACTAATGAAGTACATAACAACTGGTCAGATGGTAGGCATAGCTGTATATTCAGCACTACAATTACGCTACCATTCATGCTGAATACCTAACAATAGTATAATAACGACCATATGAAAAAAGCATGCGGTTTGGAATAGAAGCCCGACGTTTACGAACAATTTTCACTTCATTGCTTTGTTTTACTCGTACTATACCAAGTCATTCATGCGAAGGCGGCCATCGCCATGCGATAGTCATGGAAGTTGTTATGCTACCGAAAGGAAATATAAGGAGGAATGTATTCACTCAGCAAAAACGCACGTAAATCTGACTATTTACACCTTGATTTGACTATTTTTACCAATGGTTTTGCGCCTAGGATGAAAATAGTGATTCTGACTACGTTGCACTTCATACCATCATAATAAATATTAAGTAGTTAAAATGAAAATTAACCATACTCGACTTGAAGTGTTGTCATAGTAAAAACAACTATGAAAAATAGTTGTCCTAAATATGTTGAAAAATGCAGCATATTCAAATTGAATATTTTTATAGTCAAGTTAAAGTTACAACATAGTTGTTTTAAAAAATGTTCATATTGTATGTATTCACGTGGGGGGAGCGCTGTAGCGTCGGCGAGAGTACCAACCTCTGGGGTACGAAAAATGGCTTTAAATAAGCCAACTCATTTCCCTTGTGGAAAATTAGTTATATTTGAGTTGCTCAATCATGCAATATAGCTCGAACAATGTATAAACCATCTAAGAATTACGGAAATTTGAAAAGCCGCATTCAAGTGAAGGAACGAAAATCTACGCAGCATAAATTGCTATTACTGTGCTAAATATTTAAATTTACTATGAACCATATTGAAGTTGAAACATCAACAGTAGTTAAAATAAATATGTTTCAACTTGAGGATGACTATTACAAATTTTACAATGACAGGTGTTAATACTTGTCCAGTTGGATTAGTATTTACTAGTCAACTCAAAGTTTTTCATATTCAAGTTGAATATCTTTCATACTTGAACGGTTGAAATAATACGTTTATATTCAGATTAAGTTGTTTCATAGTCATATTTCCTTGCTTTCGTAGTAAAAAAGCGAATAGTAAAGCTGAATATTTTCATAGTCATTTTTACGATGCGGGTTTTCTCTGAGTGTTGATGATTTGTAGTAGCTTTGGACCTACTGGGATTATTCCAGTAACAAGTTTTTAAAATAACGTTTAGTTAAATACCAACTGTCCCACCATCTCTATGGCAAAGAAAACAAATCTTTTTGCTCTACTGTAAAATTTGGGTTTTGGTAAATGGGCGGTTTTGCAAGGGCATCGACGATGTATATATATATCGTATACACATACATACATATATACATATATAAATACAGCTTTATCTTATTTTGCTCAATAATTTTTACTTTATCTGTATAAAACTTGCGGTACATTTTATCTTTGCATTCACATATGAACATAAATACATACATATGTATGTATGTCCATAAATTAAGTTTTCTAGAAACTGATAATAACTCATTCGGTAGTATACTACATACATAGTATATATATTCCAAGGTAATATATTCCAAGGAAATTTAAAGTTCCACTTTTTCATTTCATTCCACAAATTTTAATTTTTAAAATAAAAATGATCTGCTTTAAAACGTGCATGATTAAAATAAAAATTTCATTTTTGATTTCAAAATGCTGTTTTTCTCTGAATGTAGATTAGGAAACAAACTTCTGCGGCATAAAGCTCAATGTCTAAGGCGCAGGATATGAAATCACTTTTCGGCGCAATCATTATATAGGCTCTTTTGCAAAATGATTGTCGATTTTATGACATTATAAGTTAAACATGCATACAAATATATATTCTGCACCAAGTTGGTGCAAATATAGAGTTTATATTGATTTTTATTTTAGCTTATCTTATCAAGAATACGCCCTGAAAACCAACTCGTTAAAATATATGTATGTATATGTTTTATTATTAAAATTTATAGATGTCCATATGCATAGGTACCTGATAATTGTATGTCTGTTTTGCTCCCCTTTATTAAAATATTGTTTAGTCAGCGAAATGAAAATTAAATAACAACAAAAACAACAAAGAGAGAGAAAAAGTTAACACTTTTTGCACAGAAATTTTGCCTTTTAGCCATTCAAATTGTAGTCGTTGTACCAATTCTACGTACGTTGTCTAACTGCGAAGTCACACAGCTGTCGTTCGTTCGCTTTTTAGTTTGCTCCATTTTTCTTGTGAAAGTTATATGAAATAAAGATTGCAGAAGGGAAATAACAACAACAACAGCAATAAGAATCACAACAAATAACGTCAACCAGCTGAATTTGAACAATAAAAAACGAAAACAAAACAAAAGCAATAAACTAAAAGTAATAATGATAATAATTCGGATAAAACTAACTAAGCAACCGACCAACTCACTAACTAACTAACTAACTAACTGGGCTAAAAAATAAGATATTTTACTATACTGTTGGTGAGCCAATTATTTCGAACAAAAACAAAAAAAAGTAAATGTTTCGTGCGATAAATCAGAAATTCAATTTTCTTTTCTTGGTAGCTCACAATTTGAGATGTTTTGTTTTCGATATCGACTTTTCGGTTTCGATTTCGCTTTTTTGTTTTTGAAGTTGGTAGTTTAATTTGCGTGCGCCTGAACAATTACGGTAAAGACAGCCAATCACTGGATAGGAGTTTCTATATATGTACATACGTATTTTAAATTTTCTTTGCATATGTACTTGATTGAGTAAGTGCATACATGCTTGGATTCACATACCTACTAAATTACACATGCATTTAGTATATACTCGGCTTGAATTTTTTTTGTATTAAAAAGAATATTTTGAAAAAAATGAACAATGTAATATTTAACAAAACTCACATTCATTCCATTTCGACCATTTTTTGGTTATTTTTATTTCTAAAACGAAATATTGCACAAAAAAAATAAAAATAAAATAAAATATAACCTGGGCCTGTGCTCGTTGAATTAAATAAAAAAATTTAGGTTGAACCAAAACTCTGGTTGATTCCATTTTAAGTGTGAAATTAATACTATTAACCAATTTTTGTTTGATATTTTTCTCTGTGTATCGACAAGTTCGAAGAGCGAAATTAGTGATGGGCGAGTCCGAGATGTTTAGACAATCGAGAGAATCGCCATCGTTGCAAAATCACAATCGAGTCAAAAGTTGACTCGCTCCTCGACTACACAATCGAGATGTTTTTGCGATTGTTCCGAGTCGGCGAGTCGGAGGTTGTTTCGATGACATCTCGACTACACAAGCGAGATGTTTTTGCGATTGTTCCGAGTCGGCGAGTCGTAGGTTGTTTCGATGACATCTCGACTACACAAGCGAGATGTTTTTGCGATTGTTCCGAGTTGGCGGGCCGGCTGTTATTTTGATGATATGTTTTAGTTGATAAAATAAACTGAATGAGGTTTGTTGATAAAGAAAGTAGGATTTTTAATGGAAGTGAGGCAAATACATAAATAAATTAACCAAATTGAAAAATATGCTATACATAGACGCTGCATTATTGCAATCACAACTAAACAGTGTCGTGCATAATAATAATAATTAATTATCTAAACATTAATAAATTTTCTGAAGTGAGACGCTTATGAAACAAATGAATTTTACGAGTACCAACAACGGCAATAGATTTGTACCACTCTGTATGTTTTGTAAAGCAATTTTAATATTCAAGCGGCAACAACAAATATTATGTATTTTTTGCAGCGAGTCCGAGATGTTGTAGGGTTGCTTTGAAAACGAGAGGAATCGTTGGCGAGTCCGAGATGTTTTAGCGATTGTTTCGACTGACGGCCATTTACGACTTGACTCGAATACGAATGAAAACCATCGAGAGCATTCGAGATGTTTCAACAATCGAGAGAATCGAATAAAACATCTCGGACTCGCCCATCACTAAGCGAAATGATTTGTTATTCAATATATAAAATACATGTATGTATACTTGTCTAGTCTCTAACAGCTGAAATTCAGAAATAAAAAATGAACTAAAATGTTTACATATATTGTTGACATTTCAGAAGGCAATGACCGGTAATTAACCGATAAAATAACCGTTGATTTTGTTTAAATTTTTACAGATGGAAAAAAGAATTTTAAAAAGTCTGTAAATCTTATTCAAAAAAAGGAGCGATGTACCTACATCCAGACATCGAAAATTTCAGTCAACACTTTCAAAAGGTCTTTAAAATAACAATTATTTGAAGAAAAAAATTTTAAAACTCACTGAAAGATTCAAATCAAAAGACAAAAATAACTTTTATTTTTGTCTGTGAGCAGGGTTGCCACTTTGAAATTTTTTTTCCGACCAAATTCGTCTCAAAAACCTACCAAAATAGCTTTCAGCCGACCAAATTTTTTTTTCACAAAATTCGTCATTTAAGCTGGTTTTTGAAAATTTATGTATTTTTTTTTATTTATTTAACTGGTACATATATAGGAACTTATACATACATATCACTCTTCAAATATTTTCACATGTTTTAGCTTAAAATAATAAGGTACGAATGGATTTGTACATACATATGTATGTACATTAATTTGTGTATGTAATTTATGTTAACATTTTAAAATAGTTTCGACTATGGTTTGACAGGTCTCTAAGTAGGTATACAAATGAGATCAGAACTTTAATTAAATATCAAAATTGAATCCAAGATCTTTTTAGTGCATAGTGCTTATTTCTAATTTGTAGTGTAGAAAATTTGCGCTCCGCTGCAGCAGAGCTGTGTGGAAGCGTAAGCAAATTAAAAATAAATTTTGTGAGCCCGCCAAAGCAGTTTTCATTAAGCGCATTTTTCATCAAACTAAAAAATTAAAAAAGGGTTTTCATGCGTATGCGTTCACCTTCTTTTATCCACTTTACACAAACCTCTGCCGTAGAGAAACACAAAAAGTGTTCAAGCAAACTGTTGCTGTGAGAAATAGACATGAATACGTACATGAACTTTCAAATGTTCTTTCAACAGTGTTGTGGCAAAATCTAGCAAATCAGTGATGTTACTTGAAGGAAGGTAAAAACCTACCAAAATTCAAATAGTGCGACCATCCGACCAACAGGAAAAAAACCGACCAGTTTTGGTAGGAAAAGCCCACTTATCACATCCCTGTCTGTGAGTAACTTTAATTTTTATTTTTCTATTACTCACTGAGTTGTACTTTCAGTAGAAAAAATTGAGGTGAATGAAAAAAGATATAAAGCAATTTCTGCTGATTCAAATACATTTTATCAATATTCGTGATTGGAAAAACAACAATAGAACGGGCAGAAACAGAAGTGCTTTCAATGAACAACTTCGCGAACTGACACTGAAGAAAATAAGTCGCAGTGCAAAATTTGCAGCATGAAGTTGGCGACTATTTCACGAATATGAAGCGGCATGTTGTAGCGAAGCATAATAATTATTTTAAAAATGCGGAACTTAAAGACGTAACTAAAGAACCTCTAAAGAAGAAAACTAAAATAACATACGAGATGGAAGTAAATACGTTAAAACATGCACTAATTAAAATTGTGACAAAAGATTGACGACCATTTGCCAATTAGATAGCGAATGATTCATGTTAAATTTATTCTTTTAAAACTTATTCTTGTAAAAGTTAATACCTACATAATTTTTTGGAAATAATAAGCCAAAATGGCGACTCTAACATTTTGTTTTAGCTGAAATATTCTTACACTGCAATTAGCTGTATTAAATCCCTGAAATAAAGATCTTTTATAAGACAGGAAGTGAGTTTTATTCTAAAAAAATATAATTTTTTTTGTCACCAAAAGACTGAAATAAAAAAATTTCTAAAATATTTATCACAGACAAAAATTTTTATTTTTAAAGATTTGGGTTTTTGTCTGAGCGAAACCTAAAGAAATTTTATGGTTGACAATTATTTTCCGTCTCTGCCTACATCTTTACTGCTTGGGTTCGAAAGAAAGTGAAATTCTGGCTTTTGATAAATCAAAATTACATACTTATGTATGTATGTATATGTATGTTTGGATCAATTTTCCCCCCCCAAAATTAACTCTTTAATTAAAGTCATACATATATTCAAATGTGGTATGTACATTACACGGAAAAAAATTTGCATACTTGATTCAAGAAAAATGCTTTCTTGAACTCAATTAGAAAATTGACTTAATTATTACTGGAATTAAGAAATTGAGTTTTCCAAAAGTAAGACAATTATTTTCTTATTCAAGAACACTAACAAAATCTATAGAAAAAAAGTTGAAAAAAATGTATAAATAAATAAGAACATATTTTCTTAAATTTCCTTAAATGAAGAAAATCTTTTTGCTAATATCAAGAAGAATTTAAGTAAATTGTGTTTCGATGAATTGGAACAACAAACTACAGCAAAAAAAAAATTGAAAATAATTAAGAAAACGTTTTCTTGAGCGAAGTAAAATATTTCTTGCTGAATTTGCATTTCCAAAGTTACATGTATTTTTTTTAATTTGCCATCCGCTTTGCATATTTCTAAATATTTCTGCAATTCTCAGATTGTTGGTATAAGGAGTTCACTATTTGCATCTTCATTTATATTAATGGAAATGTTGTCATTTCAGTGAACAAGTCCTAGGAAAATAAGTACTAGTTGACTAATTATGGTTTTCTAATCCCTCATAATTAGTTTAAATTTTCCTTTTTTTACGTTTTTAATATTTTTAGAAAATTTTTACTTAATTTAATATTTAATATTTTCTTATTTACTTAAGCTCGTATAAGAAAAGTTTTACTTGCAACAAAAAAAATATTTCTTAATTATTTATTTCTAAAAACAAGAAAAAAACACTTACCGTAAGTAAATTATTTCTTATTTATTTAAAATCCAATTTCACTGGAAGCAAGAAAACGTTTTCTCATTTATTTAAAATCCATTTTTGCTTGAAGAAAGAAAACTTTTTCTTATTTATTTAAAATCCAATTTCACTTGAAGCAAGAAAATGTTTACTTATTTATTTAAAATCCAATTTTCTTGGATTTTCTTGATATTAAGAAATTATTTTCTAAGTTCAAAATCAAGTCTAATTTTTCTTGTCTCGGCATTGATTCTAGTAAAAAATTCTTTCCGTGTAGAGCGTATCGCAAAAAAAAGTTCGCCGTATGCCCTCATATGATTTCTTTTTCAAAAACATTTCTGGAAAAAAATTTTTTTTTTTTTTGGGACGCTGCTAGATGTCGGTAAAATTAATTTTCTTCATATCTTCGTTATTTATGGTCCGATCCCTATGTTTGATCCATCAATCTATTTGGCTTGAGAGGAGGATTTCTACTTTGTAATTGTATTAACCCTATGTGCGCCATGGGTCACTTCCACCCAGTATTTAGTTTAAACCACCTCAATGTAACTTTTTTTTGCCGGCATGTTAAACGTCGTCAAAAATCATTCACCTTTTGCAAAAGAGGTAATTCAGTCGATTCAGTTGAACCGAAAAGAAAACAAATTTAAAATTCCGAGGAATATAAGTTTTTCGCTTCCTGTGGTCTTTTCGGTTCATTTTACAAAGATTTTTTCTGAGCAGACTCCAACTGAAATTTATGCCGAAATGAATGAATCATGAGATAACATTTCGACTAGACAAAATTGGTGCAATTCAATTCGAGCGTTCCAAGTTTCTAAAAACAACAACGTCATTTCTTCAAGAAGGAAGCTAAGCTCACAACTGGGTATTTATTGTACATATGCATGAAGCTGGACTTATACCTTTTTATCCATTACTAACAGGCATGTCGTGCCAGAAACAGATCATTCATTGTCCATTTCTGTTGCTCAATTATTTCAGAAACTTAAATGAGAAATTTCAGCTGTCACCAGCTCTGGCCAATAGACGATCTTCTGATCTGCAAATTCATTCGTTTTGTGCCACATTTTGGAAGCTATTAAATTGGGATTTCCTTGTTGAGGCTGTGCAAATACATCATAAACACTCGTATTTTAATCACACATACATATGTACATGTGTGTGTGTGTGTGTGAATGTCCGCGGACAAGAACAAGCCAATGTTCCGTTTTCCGTTGTTTGGGATTGGCTCCACAATCGCAAAATTGCATCTGCCAAATTGCCTTGCGTGCGCCATACAACCAACCATCCGCATGCATGTACTTGATCTTTGTGAATTGTTTTGGCTGTATCTGTGGCGTCTTTCAGTGGCTTAATTGGGCATTTGTATTGACCAAGTCCACTAAGACTGTCCAAACGGTTTAACTAATAATTGTAATTAATTATCCCAGACGCCCGATCGCCACATTTGCAACAAAAGCTTGTTTGCCACTTTCCTCGCCTCGCCTTGGCTTTCGCACATTCGCATTTATTGTTTATCGATGACTTGTTTCCTTTCCTTTAGTTTCCGTCTGTTTTTTTGTTTGTTCACTCGCCAGTCCTCGAGACAATTTTCACTTACTCTGGCTACTGATTTATCAATTGCACGCTTACGCGGTTTGCCATTGCCAATGTTTGAGCAATTATTGCTTGGACCATTTTTTTTTATTAAATTTTTTTCTTTAATTTTGAAAAATTGCTTCCGTTTATTGTTGTCAACTGCAAAAAGAAAAATGCAAAAAAAAATGTATGTACATATTCAAGTAACGCTGGTTTGTCCACTTGCACATTTGTTGTTGTAAAGCGCTAAGCAGAATCAGTACTTCTCCGTCATGACGGACAAGGAAGAAACTGACAGCTGAGTAGACTGTGTATGTTTTGCTCGTGCAACACTACATTGGCAACGTATCAGTCGCCGGATCCGGCATACTTTGCCAATTTTCTATTTTGCCGTACGTCAGTAATATAAGATGTGTTCGGTGAGGGCATTAGAGAACTCTAGTGCAGAAAATTGCGTTCGATAACTCGGTTTTGTACTAAGCTGTGCAGAACTGTGTTTTGTAACCAACTTAAAATTAAATATTAGTATTAAATTAATACTATTAATATATATTCCATGCGATTTTGCTCTTAGCAATTCGTTAATTTTCGTTTTTTGACGCCTATAACTAAAACTTCTGTGACAAATGTCTGATATTCTACCCTACACTTTTAGTGCATTCACCGAACACATATTCTATGTGCCACTCTTTCCGCTACGTACGTCCTGTCAGTCGAAAACGACGTACGTCATGACGGAGAAGTACTGATTCTGCTTAGCGCTTTAGTCGTACTTTACTGCTGCAAATGACTTTATTATGAGCGGGAATGAAAACTAGACATTATAAAAATATATTTGGTAGATAAGTATGTACATTAGATAGGGTCGTAAAAAAGGTGTAAAAGTCCGCCCCTAAATTTGAAGCTTATGTTGAGAGCGTTAAAGGAAAATATATATATTTATGTTTGTTTTTACATGGCCGTTTAATTCTAATAATTATTTGTATGTTAATTTTATAGAGCTATTGGCCAGTTTTTAATTAAGAAAAATTGATAAAATGATGAGAGGATGTGGAGGTCTCCGAAATGGATCCATAACTTCTACCAAAAAAAAATCACATGAAAATATATATATTTTTTTTGACCCCGCAACAATTTCGGCGGTATTTCGCGAGGTCAAAAAAAAAATGTGTTTGTTCCTTAACCCTTTCAACATAAGCTTCAAATTTAGGGACGGACTTTTACAACTTTTTTATTTCGTATGGGGACCAACCCAGTGTAATGTACATGTTCGCATGTTAAGGTGTAATTAATTTTTTTACTTTATTTTAAATTTAAACCAATTTAAAAGAAAACTTCGGTATTTTCCTTCTGAAAACCTGCTCAAAAGAGTTCTAACCTCTAAACTTAATGTAATAGGCATTATTTATCTATATATTAATAGGCTAACATTTTTTCCATACAAACAATTGCCAGGCTGTTTTGTACATTTAACATACTCATATCCACATAAAATTGATATGGATGTGTTCGTATGAGTGAGGAGCAGTGCATAGGCATATATTTTTTTCTATAAATTATTTAATTTCTTTATAATTAATAAATAAAGTTTTTAGTTAAGAGAAAGAGATATCGTAAAAATGTTTACAAATATGGTAAACACAATTGAAGAGTTGCTTTAATTTGAAAGCACTCTCTCTCTCTCTCTCTCTCTCTTCCTTTTTGTTTATTTATGAACATTGAGATCGCATTCGAAAAATCTACTCAAATCTCTGCTCTATGAGTGAAATCTTTGTCTATGAGTGATTTGTAGATTTTCTATTATGATTTTTATAAATGCCAGGGCGATAGAGCGCAAGAAAACTCAAAAGTTCCAAGAAGTAGGCCGTGCGATAGAGAAAAGGGAGCAACCAATTACAAATACATTGAAATTAAAACCTCTATCGAATACTTTGCCGAAGCCATTTTTGGCGCTCAAATATATTTTTTTATATGGATGCCACACTTATTTACTTTAGATTATTTACTTTAGATTGTGCCAATACATAAATATGTGCACTTTTCAATTATTTTCATTTAATTTTTGTTTTCATTTCACTTTATTCAATGTTAGGTCTTTTTATACTCAGCTGTACTAGTACACAGAGTATTATAGTTTTGATTTCCTAACGGTGGATTGTAACAGAATGAAATAATCGAGATAGATATAGACTTATATATATCAAAATGATCAGGGTGAAAAGAGAAATCGATTGAGCCATGTCCGTCCGTCTGTCCGTCTGTCCGTCTGTCCGTCTGTCCGTCTGTGAGCACGATAACTCGCGCAAAAATTGAGATATTTTGATGAAATTTGAAATGTAAGTTGGTATCAAGGCAGGAACGGATGGTATTGAAAATGGGCGAAATCGGACCATGACCACGCCCACCTCCCCTATATAGTAAAAATCGGAAATTTTGTATCTCAGTCACTAATAGAGCTGGAGTGATAAAATTTTACCCACGTATTGAGCTCAGGCCCTTATGAAGAAATATGGTGAAATTTTGGAAAATGGGCGGTGCCACGCCCACTTATTAAGGGGCAAACATTTCAAGTTTTATGAGTCATAACTCAGAAACCGTTGAAGATATATCGATGAAATTTGGTACGCGTGATATAATTACTTAGGTAAATGTTTGGATTAAAAATTGCCAAGATCGGTTGACGACCACGCCCACTTTTATATATGGGTATTATAAAGTGGCATAATAAAAACATTTTAAGCCATATCTCTGTCAAATATAAAGATATATCATTGAAATTTTATGGCAGGAGTCCAACTGCGGACATAAAACGAAAAATACAAAAATTTTGGAAAATGGGCGTGGCACCGCCTACTTTTAGAAGCAGGAATATACGAGATTTCTGAGCCCATAACTCGACAAATAATTGAGATATAACGACGAAACTTGGTGTGTAAACTTTTATTACCTGTGGTAATATATGTTAAAAATTTTATCGAAATCGGTTGCCGACCACGCCCACTTTTATATATGGGTATTATAAAGTGGCCTAATAAAAACATTGTAAGCGATATCTTTGTCAAATATAAAGATAATTCATTGAAATTTTGTGGCATGAGTTCCACAATAGACCGGAAACAAAAAATATAAAAATTTTGGAAAATGGGCGTGGCACCGCCTCTTTTTAGACAAAGGAATATACGAGATTTCGGAGCCCATAACTCGGCAAATAATTGAGATATTATGACGAAACTTGGTTTATACACTTTTATAACTTGTATTAATAGACACGCAAAAATTTATTAAAATCGGTTTATGACCACGCCTACTTTTTCACAAAGATATTTCTGGAACACCATCTGGGAATTTGTAACGTCACATCTTAGTAACTAGAAGTCATAAAGGAATGAAATTTTGCACAAAGAATAATATTCATATGCTTAGTTGGATGACTGATAAAAATTTTGAAAATGGGCGTGGCTACGCCCACTTTATGCAGCACTCGCTTTATATAAAATCCATCAAACGCAAACAAACAATGAAAACATACAGCTGAGTATCTAATGTTCGATTCCACTCGAACTTAGGCTTCCTTACTTGTTTATTTTCATTTATTTCTTATTATATTTACTTTTTCTTTTTATTTAAATTTTACTTAATTCGCCTTTATTATACTTTATTACTTTATTTATATTTGTACTATTTTTTATTTACTTCGTTTTTGCTTCGTTGAAAAATGTTCCCATTATTTATGTACATCTATATATTAATAGGCTAACATTTTTTCCATACAAACAATTGCCAGGCTGTTTTGCACATTTAACATACTCATATCCACATAAATTTGATATGGATGTGTTCGTATGAGTGAGGAGCAGTGCATAGGCATATAATTTTTTCTATAAATTATTTAATTTCTTTATAATTAATAAATAAAGTTTTTAGTTTTGTACCATTTTTGATTTACTTCGTTTTTGCTTCGTTGGCAATGTGCCCATTATCTATATATTAATAGGCTAACATTTTTTCCATACAAACAATTGCCAGGCTGTTTTGCACATTTAACATACTCATATCCACATAAAATTGATATGGATGTGTTCGTATGAGTGAGGAGCAGTGCATAGGCATATAATTTTTTCTATAAATTATTTAATTTCTTTATAATTAATAAATAAAGTTTTTAGTTTTGTACCATTTTTGATTTACTTCGTTTTTGCTTCGTTGGCAATGTGCCCATTATCTATATATTAATAGGCTAACATTTTTTCCATACAAACAATTGCCAGGCTGTTTTGCACATTTAACATACTCATATCCACATAAAATTGATATGGATGTGTTCGTATGAGTGAGGAGCAGTGCATAGGCATATAATTTTTTCTATAAATTATTTAATTTCTTTATAATTAATAAATAAAGTTTTTAGTTTTGTACCATTTTTGATTTACTTCGTTTTTGCTTCGTTGGCAATGTGCCCATTATCTATATATTAATAGGCTAACATTTTTTCCATACAAACAATTGCCAGGCTGTTTTGCACATTTAACATACTCATATCCACATAAAATTGATATGGATGTGTTCGTATGAGTGAGGAGCAGTGCATAGGCATATAATTTTTTCTATAAATTATTTAATTTCTTTATAATTAATAAATAAAGTTTTTAGTTTTGTACCATTTTTGATTTACTTCGTTTTTGCTTCGTTGGCAATGTGCCCATTATCTATATATTAATAGGCTAACATTTTTCCCATACAAACAATTGCCAGGCTGTTTAGCACATTTAACGTACTCATATCCACATAAAATTTATATGGATGTGTTCGTATGGGTCAGGAGCAGTGCATAGGCATATAATTTTTTCTATAAATTATTTAATTTCTTTATAATTAATAAATAAAGTTTTTAGTTTTGTACCATTTTTGATTTACTTCGTTTTTGCTTCGTTGGCAATGTGCCCATTATCTATATATTAATAGGCTAACATTTTTTCCATACAAACAATTGCCAGGCTGTTTTGCACATTTAACATACTCATATCCACATAAAATTGATATGGATGTGTTCGTATGAGTGAGGAGCAGTGCATAGGCATATAATTTTTTCTATAAATTATTTAATTTCTTTATAATTAATAAATAAAGTTTTTAGTTTTGTACCATTTTTGATTTACTTCGTTTTTGCTTCGTTGGCAATGTGCCCATTATCTATATATTAATAGGCTAACATTTTTTCCATACAAACAATTGCCAGGCTGTTTTGCACATTTAACATACTCATATCCACATAAAATTGATATGGATGTGTTCGTATGAGTGAGGAGCAGTGCATAGGCATATAATTTTTTCTATAAATTATTTAATTTCTTTATAATTAATAAATAAAGTTTTTAGTTTTGTACCATTTTTGATTTACTTCGTTTTTGCTTCGTTGGCAATGTGCCCATTATCTATATATTAATAGGCTAACATTTTTTCCATACAAACAATTGCCAGGCTGTTTTGCACATTTAACATACTCATATCCACATAAAATTGATATGGATGTGTTCGTATGAGTGAGGAGCAGTGCATAGGCATATAATTTTTTCTATAAATTATTTAATTTCTTTATAATTAATAAATAAAGTTTTTAGTTTTGTACCATTTTTGATTTACTTCGTTTTTGCTTCGTTGGCAAATGTGCCCACTATCTATATATTAATAGGCTAACATTTCTCCCATACAAATAATTGCCAGGCTGTTTTGCACATTTAACATACTCATATCCACATAAAATTGATATGGATGTGTTCGTATGAGTCAGGAGCAGTGCATAGGCATATAATTTTTTCTATAAATTATTTAATTTCTTTATAATTAATAAATAAAATTTTTAGTTAAGATAAATGGATATCGTAAACGTGTTTACAAATATCGTAAACACAGTTGAAGAGTCGCTTTAATTTAAAAGCGCTCACCACCGGGCCTACCTTCCTAGATCTGCCTTGATTTTGACCATGATTTCTAGCCCAACCAGTCAACGACGCACGCACGTAGCCCGTGTCAGCTGACACAACCTGTCTTATGGAGTTGTAGTGTAAATGCCCACTCACCAACGCATGACGAAAGCCCCTTTAACGCAGGTATCGTAGAAACCTAGCTCAGTTTGATTTTTCACGTAATAACGTGTCAGCTGATTGCTCTCTTTGCAACAGGCTTGCCGGAGCGATCATTTTGTAGTAAATTAGTACGAATCTTTCAATATGCTCCCAAAGTACCTCAATAACTATTCCGAATGTTGCCGATTATAAAATTATGTTAACATAAGTGTATTTTTTTTTAAATATGGAGATAAAAATGTAATAAAAAAATTTAAGTTTTTTCTTGCGTTTTTTTTTTTACTAAATTTGACTATTGCCGCAATCGTTTTTTTACAAGGAAATAAAAATGTAAATAGAGAAAATGAAGGTTTTTTGGCGTTTTTTTTTACTAAATTTTACTACATATTGTATCAATCGTTTTTATTTGTTTTTATATGGAGATAAAAATTTAAATAGAAGAAAATTAAGTTTTTCCTGCTGTGTTTTCTTTACTAAATTTGACTATTGTGGATATTTTTGACTGTTGCATTTAATACATTTGACTATTAGGCATATAACTTTTTACAATTTTTGCAAATACGAAAAACGGCATACTATAGTCGAATAGAGCATAAAAAAGTATGAACCCCATTATTTTTTTTTGCGAAATTGCAATAAAGTTTCCGCGCAAAACGAAATTACTTTTTTATCAGAACTGCTGAAAAAAACAAAAAAAGTTTTGTACATCTGCGCAGAGCGTGCAATTAAAATTGTGCAAGACATTTTACCATTGTGTAAATCATCATATACTTTAAACTTAAAACTTATTTCATATAACAATTGACAAAAATGTAAAAATAAAAATATTAAAAAAAAAAATTAAAAAAAAATCTGACTTTTTTTTAGAAATCCATTTTTGCGCGGAACGTTTTTGAACCGAAATCACCTAAAAAAGTGATATTCATTACTTGTACAATATTTGCCACCACGTGGTGGTATGCCAAATTTTTCGTCAAAATTTGTTATATGCCTAATGTACATATTCTTAAAAGCCTTTAAGAATTAGTAGTAGAAAATGTAGAAGCACGGAGTCAGAAGTAAACAAAACTGGAATTAATATTTGGTCTTAAATTATCATGATACAACATTTTCAATTTAAAAATTTATTTATTAATAAATTCTATGAATAATACGATTTTCAAGAAAAATTACTACGAAACCAAACACAAGTTACTACGAAATCAAAAAGTGCATGTATACTTTGCTGTACAATGGTAACGCTGTTATTCAACTCATTCCAAACAAACCAAAAACAATGCAGAACGTAAACAAAGGAAAACAACTGATTCTTGCGTTGGGTATGCGTGCGTGAATGGTGTCGATTTTGAACTATTGCGTGAGGTAACTGAGAGGTATGACGCCGTCGGTCAGTGGTTGGACTATTCGCGTCGGACCGTGATCAAAAGGGCAAATCAGTGTTGCGGTACAACTGGAATTTGGAAAGTGTTGCTTATCTCCGCGAAAAGGAATAATTTTTGTACCAATACAAAGTTGAAAAAATAAATTGCATGGTCGAATTTCGACCACCGGCGATACTAGTTATTATTATTATTATTGTTTATTACTTATATGTATTTTGAATTTTGTGTGAAAAAAATAAACAGATGGCTTCTTTTCAAAAAAAAAAAAATATATATACACCCTTATTACGGTTGTCGTCGTCGACGTCGTTGTCACTTTTCAGTCGACGTCACGTCGTCTCGACGTCGTCGTCACATCGACGCAAAATCGGTATTAGCTAAGCGTATTGAGACGACGTCGACTGTTTATCGGTAAACCGAATGACGAAAGTACCATCCCTATAATTTCTGCACTAGCTGTTTGATTTCATTTAGAATCTGTGCGCAATTTTTTCCGTATTTTTAATCTGTGCTATTTAGATAATTTATTTCTTTATAATAAATGTATTTTGCATATGATTCATCAAGTTTTAGCGATGAACATAGCAATGAAGTGCTCGAGTAATTAATAAATAAAAGAAAAAATATTTTAGTTGAAATACATATATACATATATATGTATGTACATAAATATTTCATAAATTAGTTTTCTCCTCAATCTTTCTTAAAGGAGGTGCCAAGGCATTCAATTTAATGGTGATTGCTTCTCAATGTTGTAAAAAATTAGTTGGTATCGTACCCCATTGAAAACCTTTGGGTCGCCTTCGGTATGGTCGCTCACCGAATTTATTTTTAAACTAGTGGGAATTTTTCAATAAAACTAGCAGGAAATATTCTGCGTATGTTAGTTCTACTAATTTTAACACTCCCGTAATAAAATTTTAAAAACAAAAATGCATACATACTAAATTTTCTTCTTGTCACCATTAAACACCGCGTCGACGAAAATGGCAACGAGTGACCGTCGACGTCGACTTAGCTGATACCAAATATGTTTCGATAGTTGTCACAAGTTATCGACTTTACCATACGTAATACCGATTTTGATAGGTCGTCGCCGACAGCGTCGAGTGAGTGTCGACGACGACAACCGTAATAAGGGTGATAGACACGCCCTAATGAACATACTTTTAAAACAACACTGAAAAAATTACAACTAAAAATCACGATTACTTTGCAGTCAAAATAAATGACAGATCACTAGGGCAACCAAAAATTGGCACAAGCAAGTTTTTTAATAAATGCTAATTTATGCTAATTTCACTATTAAATGAAAATTACAAAAAAATCGGAAAAAATATGTTACGGATTTTCTGCTCTCTGATTGGCTAGTCTCTTCAATTTGTCAATGGAATTGCTCCAGATATGGCATGTATAGACGTCGGGTAATTTCAGCAAAACTTTATTGCACATCTTATCTACCCCCCATATATATTTCGTTTAATCTTCACAACCAGGGCATCGGAGCAAAAGTTTGTTTTTTATTTAGCTACGTTCCTGCTCCATTCTCAAACATTTTTTTCCCTGGCTCTGCTCCTAACTCCCAATTTTTTTTTGCTGCGAGCTCCGCTCTCGCTCCCGCTTTTTTGTTGTGTTGATCGGGGATGCCGATATATGGAGCAAATCGCATTTTGACCTCAAGCGTTTGATCGTAAAATTTTTGTAAATATCGATGAAAAAATAAATTCAAATTTTTCTCTTTCGATGGAAAGCTATTAAATATGTAAAAAATTCAACAAAGTATATTAGTGACAGTTAGCATTTTTTCACTTCAACATGTAATATCGAATGTCAGAGTAAAGAAACTTTGAGGTACGATCAACGCGCGACCGACCTAACACCAAATTACGATTCCGTCTTTCTCTTTTGAGACATGTAACTAAGAGTTTACATTTTGTTATTTTATTTTATTTTTGTTTACTTTAGAGTCGATGTCATAATCAAATTAAAAGTTCATTTAAAGGAGTCTTTAATTTGTTGATCGATTTCATAAAGTATTTTTCATGATAAATGTTCCTTTAAAGTTGAATACCCAAAAAGGGGCATTTAAGTGATTTAAAAACCCCTTTTATCGGAAAAAATTTAATTTCTGCAGTCTGTCAAAATCAAATATCAAGAATTTATTAAAATCTTTCAACCGATTTTGTTTGTAATTTTGTTTGTTGAGTCCTATAATGCAATATTCATCTTCTTCCTCTTTTGTGAGGTTGGATGACCGCTTCCTATTTTTTCTGCACTGGATTTTTAAGAATTTCATTATGAAATCGGCCCTTATTTTATTTTGTTTTATTTTTTAAGAAAATGAACTGAAATAAAAATTATTTTTAAGGCTAAAAAGTGCAAATTCTTTAGGTTTAACGGCAATTTTTTGGCGCCAAAAAAGCATTTTTTAGAGCAATTTTTTGGTTGCCCTACAGATCACGATTCATTCGATGTCTGATATGAAGTGTGGAAAAGTAGTTAACGTGTCGAATATGGTCACTTTACTCCAGAAAAAATGTGAACAACATTATGGAACGATTTTCCGTCTTCCTTTGTCAAGTTTGGTTTCGAGCAACCCCGTTTCGGCTAATATGCGCCATCTTCAGTGTCTGTTTTCGTTCTCGAATCATAGTCCTACCTTGTCGGAAAGGTAAGCAGCCAAAAATAAATCCCTTCTCCCTCTTACTTTAGGCATAAACGGCGTTTTGTGGTATGAATATAACTTTTTCTCCCCCTTTGTAAATACTCACTTGAATTTCGTAGACTCGCTATATCATGCTTAATATTTTTTTGAGGTGTAATAATCGACGTATATGTGTTTTTTTTTTTCAATTGTTGAGTGTTCTAAACCACAACTACAACTTAGTTACCCAATTTTATTTTTGTGTTACTGCTTATAAAAACTTTGCTAACAACTACTATTCGCAACTAGTTCGTGCAAAGTAGAATGCGAAAACAAATTTACTGTGCCGTGTCAGAATGTCGCAAACAAGCAAATGTGTTTGTACCATTGACACTTTAACCTTTCATGACTTCGTACATTCAATGGCCAACTTTGTGCTCCAGTTATTTTAAATGAAATGTCCTATTTGCTTTGTAATTGCATATGCATGTACATTTATACTTATATACGTATAAACATGTATTTAACTTACGTATATACAAACATACATACATAAAACATACTATGTAATTGCAGCAAAAAATTAGAATTGAAAAGCGAACAACAATAAAAAATTTAAAACGTCAGAAAATTGCTAGTTGAACGTTTTAATGTAAATGATATGATAATTATATGATATTTACCGTTATAAAAAATCAAAAATTAAAAAAAAAATAATTAAATGGAAAGCTTTGGCTTAACTATTCAACATTAAAAATGCAAATTTTAGTTCCACCTGAGTAAATGTATGTAAATATTTGTGTTTATTGTATGTATTTAGGGCAAACCTATTTCCGATTTATGGCAAGATAAAAACAGTTAATTTTGTAATGTTAGTTTTTGTATTTTGCAAAAAAAGGATTGTTTTAGAGATAAAAAAAAAGTCATTATTTATGTAACAACAAATCGTCGTACCACACGAAAACTAGCACATTTAAAATTTCTGACGAAAGCTGGAAATTAAAATATTCTGTACGAAAAGTAGCACATTTGACTTTTGGCTGACGAAAAGCAGAACTTTAAATTTTTGGCCGACGAAAAGTAGCAGTAATTATATACTGTTTTTACATTAAAATTGTTGTTGTTTAAACGAAATTGATAGTTTTCGTCAACCACAAAAAATCGTATCCTAGTTTTCGTATGGTGCGACGAAATAAAGTTTTTTAATTTATAATCAGAACTAAAGTAAAAGTGCCCTACCTATTATTAACAATATCTATATATTTTTTAAACATACATACATAGCTATGGCACAGCAAAAGATAAGTGATTTTAATTTATTAAACAATTACACTGGATCACAAAATGAAATTTTTTTCTCTGTACTTTGGACGCCACTATCCTATGTATATGTAAAATCAGTCGCTGATTCCGAAAATCGACTCATTTTTAACTCTATATGAAGGTTTTTGAGATATCGGCAATTAACCGTTATTTGGCCAATGGCTCCACTTATATATACATAGGTATATATCTCTTTAACGCATTGAGCTATCTACGTTGTAACACCCAACGAAAGAAAATTAAATTGCCTATACATGGCTCTTATAACATTTTTCTCTAGGTCTCATAGTTTCTGAAATATATACATATGAGTCAATTTGAAAATTTTAAATTTTTTACGAAAATTTGAAAAGGTAAAAACGTTTGTTTTAAAGATCTTACCTGACAAAGTCAATTTTTTAGATAGGATAGTGGCGTTCAGAGTATTTTTTGGCTGTAGAGCAGTACATATTATTAATAATCGTTTCTGACGTAATTGCCATCAATTATACTTATACCAATACCAACCATACAAATCTGATTGCTGCCCGAACTCATTTTACACCTTGGCGTGGTTTTATCAGCTGATTTGGCAGCTTTTGACAGCAGTACTCGAATTGTGGCATTTGCCGAATCTACTAAGCCAACAAACACTGAGGTTAGATATCGATTTGTCGAGAATCATAAGGATCTCAAACAAAATGGGACATAATTTTCGAATCGGGAAAATTATAATTTTCGAATTGAAATCTAATGTAGTTCTCTAATAAGATTCTAATGAGAATTCGCAAATACTGCTTATTCTAATCTGTTTACAATTGAATTCTAGTGTAATTTTCTATCTTCGCTTTCCATTAGAGATAAGCTTGAGAATTACACTAGTTATCTAATATAACGTAATCTTATCTAACGTTAGAGATTGTGTTTGCTGGGAACTGAAGAATGAATATCAAAATTAAATTGATAGAACAGTTAGGGCACAAACAAGGTTTATCCATCAGAGGTTATAGCAGCAGATCAGCTGATTTGAATTGTGTATGTATACTAAAATTGTAAGAATGTCAAACAGGAAGAATTGGAAATTTTTTTTTTGTTGTAATTCAATGTGATTCTAAGCTCTTTTCTCTTTCACAATGAAATTTTTAATGAAATCAATAATAGCAAGCATGAGCCAACTACAAAAGTCATCGCATGAAAAAGAGAATATGCTATCACCGTTCGACGGTTTTTCCATACAAATTTCTGAGAGCGAGTGAAGAATGAAACATTTGTTTCGTTCTCAATCCTCTTGCCAAACGCGATGATATCGATGCCTTCTCTATTTTTGTATCGAAAATCTATCGAATTCTCACCCAGGCCACAACAAAAACGCAAAAATAAGCAAACATACAAACATTTTAGAAAAACATGAAAGAGAAATGTGAAACTGAATAACGATCAGACACGTGGAGACGGGTTATTTAGCGAGATGTTTCTCTACATGTTTCGTTGGCGAAACAAGTTATTTGGAGACGGGCTTTTATTCTCAAAACTCAAACATTTGTTCTCAAATGCATCTCAAATAACCGTTGATAGCATTCTCAAACAAAAAGGCACATTTATCTCAAACGTTTGAGAAATTTTTGAGAAAATCTTAATTCTCAATTTGTTTTTGTTTGTGATTTTTTGGCCTGATGTTTAGTGGGTTTATTTTAGAATACTTGCAGACGTAATGTACTATGTCTGAATTCATGACTCAAAAGCTCTCTCAAAACCTAAATATTGCACTTTAAACATATCAGACCTGCTATGTTCTGATTACCAGCTGCAATGATCACCTACAATTGTATTCAATAATTTATAGCAAGTACTTTTTAACGCAACCGAAGGCAAATGTCTTGAATTCGAGTTCAACCCCAGTGAGGCTATAAGTAAAAAGATTTTAAAAAGAGTTTATTTTATTATTTGTATTTACCGTTAACGGCTTCCCAGCAAAAGAAAAAAGTATGTGCCTGGTTGGAAGCTCTTCGAAGTGGATATAAATCAATACACGTCAAGTTTTATCATTATTCTGTGACTTTTAGTTTTTGTATTTGACACTTTCTTTGTACTATAACCTTTCTTTGTTTAAATACATTTGAGGCAAACTTCTTAAACATAAATAATCCTGAACCGCTTAATTCCAAATTGTAAAACTTAGTAGCTCTGTTTCACTTTGATTGCTGAGATTGATAGCTAAGAAAAGCAAATAAAAAAATCACAAAGAAATGCGATAAGTTACGCTGCACAACACGTCTGCCACACCACTCCTAGATGCATAATATAACACCTAAAAACATATGTACAATATTCGCCCTTTTTTCTTCAAACGATTTGAATATCAGCGTTGCCTGTGACTGTTCAAATGCTGATTCACTGATAAGACGCACAAGTGTGTGTTTTTCTCACTACGAATTATGATTTTTTTTTCTTGGTTTTATTTTATTTATTTGCTTCTACGATTTTTTCTCTCTACTCAATCGCCAATCGGTTTGCGTGTTTGCATTTGATTATTTCTCCTTTTTTTTCAGAATAAACTCTCACAAGAATCAATCAAGCAACTTGTACTTGAGGCAGAGCATTTAGTACGTGACGCTGAAGCATTGAAGACGCCAATTAAGTCGAAACAGAAGTACTCTTGCGTCAAATTGTCATCAACTGTAAAGAAGCGTGAAGTGATCATGCCGGGACCGATCAAACAGCGAGTGCAGGTAAGTGATGATGTCATAAAATGTTTAAAGGAGCTTTTTATCTAATTCTCTCTCCCTCTCCCTTCCTCTCTTCCACACACTCCAGGAATGGCTAGAGCACCAGCCTTCAACGCCAACTCAGCTACAAAGAAATCACTCCGATGAGCTGCATCACAGCGCAGCAGGAAAAACCGGCGACGACTGTGAGGCTTCGGGTGAAGCATCGGAAACCGATTCGATGCCACAACCCGGTTCGGACACCTCAGAGGGACTGACAGAGTCCATTGCAACTTGCATGCAAACCAGCACAAATTCCTATGGCGGCAACTCCACTGAATGCTTTGGCGGCTCAGCTGAACCCATACTCAGTCCAACAACTGTACTCGGCTATGGCAGCAGCAATCAGAGTTTGAATATGAAAATTGTAAAACGTGCACAAACGCGCCGTAAATCCGACCGTCCATGGTCAGTGTCATGTCTGTCGCAATTGACTACCGAAACTGTGCATACCGCCAAGGCAGTGGCAACGGTGAGCAACGTGCAAACGGGGCTCGCCACGCATTCGATCAGCGAATCGGCCCTAGACTCGCTATCGCCGGGTGGTCGTCAGCGCGCCTCATCCTCGTCCACCACTCAAGTGACCCAAGTGAAACCCGGCCATAGCAAAAGCTCATTGAAACGTCGTAAGACGCGCAAGAAGAAAATGTCTTCAAGTGCGAATATTGCACTGCTCAGCGGACAATCGCTATCGGCAGGCAAGAAGACGCCAGAAACTGGCTCGGAGGATACCGCTGAGGTGCAGCCGCGACTCACGCAAACGCTGCTCATGAAGTCATGCGAGTCGATGACTGCCAATCAAATTCGCGAGATAACAAATGCCCTATTGAGCCTGCAACGTGGCAATGGTGGTGGTGCAGTGTCAGGCGGCGGTGAAGGCGCTGCTTCTGTGGGCGTCAGTGGCAGTAGCAATGTGCAACACACGTTTGCGCAGTCACAACAACAATATATGGTGCACCAGAAGCAACAGCAACAGCTGCAACAACAACAACAACAGCAGCAGCAGCAATATAACGATAGTGGCGAGGAGGCTCAACAGCAATTGATGAAGCCCAATTTTCGTGTGGGCTCGTACACCACAGCGTACATGCGTAATGAGAAGCGGCTGGGTTCATTAGCTGCCTTGGCCACATACACAAATGAAGATGAGGAGGAACAGGAGCAGGGAGGTTAGTCATGTAGTTATATGTATGTTCTCTGTTGTTAATGTTTCTGTAATTGCTATGCTTATATATCACTGCAAGACGCTTTTAGTTTTTAGTTTCTCTCTCACTTTTCGTCTATCAATTCTTTCTAACACTGTCGTAATTATTTTCTTTTGCTGTTCTAAAGCTGCCACACCAACGCCACAGAAGCAGCGAGGTACATAAATGTATATATCTGCACTTAATTTTATTCTCTTTTTTTTGTAGTAAATATAATATGTATCTCTATGCAATAATGTACATATGTATGTGTATATTTTTAATAAACAAACAGATATGTATCTGCAAAAACTCATACCCAACAAACACTGATGTCAAATTTCAATTAGAGAATGACTCGAGAACTAGCCCTATTCTCAAATATCTAAAGTTAAATGATGACGCGAGAAAAAGTGGAGAATTATATCCCTCTCAAACAAGAGAGAACATACCCAACAAACACTGAAGTCAGATATCGCTTTGAGAATGACTCGAAAACTAGCCCAAGTCTCTAACGTTGGAGGACGACTCGAGAATCTCTCGAGAATCATAGCGCTCTCAAACAAAATGGAACATAGTTCTCAAATCGATAAAATTGTATAATTTTCGAATCGAATGTAGTTTTCTAATAAAATTGTAATTAGAATTTGTACTACTTACATGGACACTAATACCATGTCGCCACATAACGTGTTTCGCACTTTTTATCTGCATTTGCTCTCTCAATCGTCATTCGATCTTGAAACCAGTGCCAAAATCCGCCAATTTCCATACAAATTTCTGAGAGCGGATGAAGAATGAAACACTTGTTTCGTTCTCAATCCTCTTGCCAAACGCTATGATATCGATGCAGTCTCTAATTTTAGGTTCTTTTCTTTAGTTCCCAGCAAAACATTAACTAACATTTCTTGCTAATCTCTTTTAACGAAATTTGTGAGAGTAAAGTGACATTTTCTCTCAGTGGGAGATGTTAGCAAAATAGATAAGGAAACTTGAATTAGCAAATGTTAGTGACATAACACCGTGTAAACTTATAACCGCCTAAGTGAGACTTTAATAGCCGCCTAACTCTCTGACTTCAGAACTGAAAAGAACATGAGAAGGAAATATAGAGCTTACCAAAGACCAAATTTATGGTATAAATCGATAGAGATGGACGCCGGGAGTTAAAGTTTGGCAAATCTCAATTTTGGCATAGGAAGTTATGAAAGTTTCACTTAGGCGGTTAGGCAGGTTAAACGACAATATGATTGTTTGGTGCGTGAAAAAGGATAAAAGACACACCCGAAAACTTAAGAAAACATTTAAATCATCATCAGAAAAGGAAAATATGGATTTAAATATTACCCTTTAAGCGTTCTATTGCCTTAGAAAAAAAAATTTCGACTGACATACAAGCTCGAAACCGCTTCTCAATGCTTTCAAGCAAGCTTCTGGAAATTCGAAAATGATGACGATAGATCGGAACTACAATTTCAATGTAGTAAAGTACACATTTCCTGGTAATTCGATTGGTTAGAAACAAGCCGATGTCGTCTGACCTTAAAATTTCTACAGCTACTTGTTCAATTTCATCATCGCTTTCAATAGGCTTCATAAGCATTGTTACAGTTCTTAAAAATCCCTACATGTATGAAGATGAATTTGTCTAATAGCAAAGAGTGAAAAGTAAGAGTGAATTGTAAGAATAAATTTGCTTACTTCTTCCATTACAGCCGATCCGGCGGAAGATGCACTCTCATAGTGGCTCTTGTTTTGAGCCGCTGTCTAATGTATATATATTTCAATATAGGACTAGTTTGCCTGCATCCATACATTATAAATAACTTCCCGTTTCGATATTAAACCTTTTTTTAAATAATAATAGCTATATAACTTGATTTACCATGTATGTATTTACTTTTGTATTTTCAAATACAAATTTGAATTCCTTTTTCCACATTTGACATTTCTTCTTCTTCTTGCTAGTGACTTACTAGTAGAAATTTGTCCAGTAAAAAAGTGAGTAGAACTATCATTGCCGCTCTCTCCAGTTTCGTTCAGTGCTCTCTCAATTTTCGTTCAGTTCGCTCTCTTTTACTGGAGAGAAACCAAAGAAACACAAATTATATGTCAAATCTAGAAATTAGTATTTATTAACGTTAATTAGTGGATAGAGAAACAAAGCTTTTGTATCGAAAATCTATCGAAATCTCACACAGGCCAAAAACTCAAAAAAAAAGCAAACATACAAACATTTAAGAAGAACAAGAATGAGAAATGTTAAACTGAATAACGATCAGCCACGTGGAAACGGGTTATTTCGCGAGATGTTTCGCTGGCGAATCAAGTTATGTGAGGACGGGCTTTAAGATTAATTCTGTAATCAGTCTTCAATCCAATTCTAGTATAGCTTTCTACACTTGCTCTCCATTAGAGAATACTTAGTTACAGAATTACAGTAGTTATCTAATGAAGTCTCCACTAATTCTCTAACACTAGAGACTGTGTTTGCTGGGTATATCGATCTGCTTAAAAAATAAGTAACAGCTGTGTATGAATTTTATGTTCGGTATCGTCCGACCTTGAATACTTTCTTTTTTTTTTTTGTTTTTGCATTTCTCGCTGCAAATTAAACATAAATTAAAAAAAAAACACACACACACAACACTGCAACAAATAATGTGACTATTTTAAATTATGATTGAATATAGCATATACAACTGGCACCGAGGATCATCATAGCAGTTTCTCGGAAACAGCGTGGGACAATTATCAAGAGAAATATAACTCGGAAAATTATTCGGAGGGCTTCGATTCGGATGCAGCCAGAAAATTGATGGAATTTGGCGACGATTATCGGTAAGTAAATAATTTTTAAATATATAAATACATACATACATACATATGTACTATGTGTACAACATGCACTCTCTGGCACTGCTTGCCTGTGCTCGCTCTGCCATCACATCTCTCATTGTTACAGTAAGAATAAGTACATACTAAAATTAAATTTTCATTCTTGCGCTCTCCTAGAAATTTCATCGATTCGCAATCGGATTGCTGCTCTTCGCTGTCAGCTGCCAACAATTTAGATTCATTGTCACCGCCACGAATGGATTCATTGCCACAAACAGAAAACACAAAATCGGCCATCACACAAGGCACCATAGCCAATAGTGTAGATCATGCCAGACGTCGACGTGCACTTGACTTGGAATATGAGCGGCGACGCAAGACATTAGAGATTCGTCGCAAATCATGTCAAGGTAAGCAACATAAATTTAATACCGTTGTGTACATAACAAACTTAGCACAAACAATATGCTCTAATATCTTATTTCCTTATTACTTTCAAGAATCAACTGATACGCAGCATACACGCAGTCCAACAATGTCACTGTCCTCCTCGGCCAATGCCATAACACCGAAAATTGCTATTGAAAAGTTGACAAATCAACAAATCAGAGCCGCAGAATCGGCTAGTCGCAAACTGGATTTCGGCGGCATGAGTCACTCGGCGCAATCCTTGCGACGCACATCCGAGAGCGACACATCAACACGTCGCCGTAAGCTGGACGAACGTCGTCGCTCTTCGCGTAACTTGGATAAGACAATCAAACTGATACCGGCCAACACATCATCATCCAGCTGCGATGACTCATCCGACGATGAGAAGGAAGTGCGTAATTTATTGCAACAAAATCGTAATCGTTTAGAGGATACGCAAGCTTTGAAGATACGCTGCCACTTGTTGCGTCCAGAGGATTATGTAAGTTCGCTGTTGCGTTTTGCACTGTAGAGTCACAGGCTCATACTTTTTTATTTAACTATTACAGACGGAAATCATCAATACTTGTCGTGATAATATACGTTGCTTGGAAGCCGTTCTACGTAGTCCGCCTGGCACGATGCTCTCCGCACAATGTGCTGGCCAGACTAAAGGTGAGTTGGCTCTTTGTATTCACGTCAATTGCAAGTGTGCGCCCATTACACGTTTCATAGCGCGAACAATAGACTTTTTATTGGATGTGAGCAATATGTTGATGTATTTTACTTTATATCGCTTTTTTGTTAACACTCTGAAAAGCTTGTATGCGCTGGTCAATTGTAGCATTCCATTTTTTAAGAGATTTTTGCACTAATGCCAAATTGCTTAAGCTTTTTTTTTATTGGCAAAAAAATAAACAAAAAGTTTTGTTAATGTATAATGAGTCTTAACCGCAAGTGGAACGTAAGCGACACTGCTGTAGCCTAATAATCTTACATACATATCAATTCTTGTTCAAAATTCTGAGTGTTTACTAATATTGAGCGCTATGGCCTAGTAGATGGTGCTCTTCTGGCATGCAAGAGGTCCCTTCCAGCTTCGAGTTCTAGCCCGGCCAAATATTAAAATTAAAAGTTAATTAATGGCGTTTTCCTTTCTCGTAATCATGTTGCCCTGTTTGATTTTCTAAGCCATCTTGTAAGCTTGTGTGGTCATTTCACCGAATATTGACTGATGAACTAAGTAACAGCGCACCATTAGCTACAAATGGAAGCATTTTATAGAAAGTCTGGTTACGTATGTAATTCGATAATTGAGATATTAAAGCGCAACATTTTTTCTCAGAAAAGAAAACGCCATAACTAATAAATTAATTAAAATGGAATTATTAGGTTTTTAAAAAATACTGAACGCCCATGGCAATAGTTCTGCCATTAAAAAGCTCACAAAAAATTCCTCTTTCGTTAATATAAAAATGTATATTCTATAAAATGTTTATCTTGACTAATTAACCTTGTTTATCAAGTAACTAAGCAATGTTTTAGAGAAAACAAATTAAACGCCCTCAGCATGGTTTCCTTGTCGCTTGCGTCCTTTTTGCAGTTATGACTCAATAAATATGCACTTGCATAAATATATAATTTGTAATCATTAATTTATACAAATATACAAATGTAATATAGCGTACTCATATATACATACATACATACATTCCCATTAAGTGTAAGATGAATTTGTTAAATGAATTTGTTTTCGTATATTAGTATATGAATAAGCTGCAAATATTTATTTAATTATGAAGCAAAAACAAAGAGCTAAACTACACACAAATATGACAGTATTTGAGTTATGATAGACACGCATATCGCCGTTTAAACTTCATAATCGCCTAAGTGTGACTTTCATAAACGCCTAAACGATATTTGTGCCAAAAATTAAAATTGATTTACTGACGCCCAACGCTACGACTTCAAAGCTGAAAGGACATTAGCAGGAAATATGGAGCTTCCCAAAAACCAAATTTATGGCATGGATCGATAGAGCTAGGCGCCAGTAGTTAAAAGTTCGGCAAATCTTAATAGGCGGTTAAGAATTTTAACGAGAATATGTACATACATATTATGTAGATGATGAATTTGACAAGCATGTTACGATTTTATTAAGCTGTTATACAATCTAATCTCATTTTTTTTTGATTATCAATAAAGATGTTAAATATTAAAAAAAAAATTGTTTTAGGCGTTTGATTTTTTGATATACACACGTACGTAGTTTGGTTTCTTTTTACAAGCTTTTTTTATCTTTATTTCAGTAAATTTTTTACATATACACGTTTAATTTGATCGTAGTGCTTGTTTCATTCTTCATGTGTATTGTCAAATGTACATTTTGTAAATTAGCTCATTAATAATACATACATATGTATATAAGATAATATTACTAAATTTCATCTTAAATATGAATACTAAACACAAAATCATGTATGTACATATCGCACCCTAAATAACAAAGTGACACAACTCATAATTCCAAAAATTTAAAGAGAGCCAAAAACTGTTTTTCTTTACAAGTAATCATATGGGAAAAGACTACATATAATGGTTATTCCTCAGTCAAAAAAGACACCGATTGAAAAGCTTGTTGGAAGTTTAGTCGATAGAGATATATTCTGTGTACCGGTATATAATAAAAAAAACGGTTTGCAAAAATTTTGAGTTGTGTCGCTTTATGATTTAGTTTGCAATATGTATATTATAGCCGCATTTCTGTCGTACCCAAGCATGAAAAGAATACTCGCTTATGCATCAAATTACCTTCAAAGCAACAACACCAACTCGACTATTTTAAAAATTTTTTTCTTTTCTTTATGATTTTGTGCAGTTTTAATTTTTTAATTAATTAATTAATCTGTTATCCTTTTTGCTTACATATGTATGTATTTTCAATTGCAATCCGTTAATTATTTGCACTAATGAATTATTAAAATCCCAATTTATTTAATTACTTTTTTTTTAATTAAATTGATTAATTGAAATACAAATTTATAAATTAATTATAATTAAAAAAAAAATAGTAATTCTTCCCGAACAGTTTTTTAACAAAAAAAAAAAAGTATTAGCAAGTTGATAATTATTGTTTAACAACACTGAAGAAGTAAAATTCGCTAGGCGCATATCCAAAAGGTCTGTAAAAAGCTGGTAACGGGCTCACACTTGTACTTCAAAAATATATACTTGCCTATTGTTACATCCCAGCAGTATTTGAGGTAAGGAGGTGCATATTCAGTAGAATATTCAGTATGAAAAATAACCTGAAACTGAGTTCAAAATTCATTGCTGAAAAAATAACTGAACACGAAGTGAAGCCATCAGGTGTATTGAAATATATGCTATGGAAGTTCTCCCTGCGTATTCAGGCCTTTTTTCATACAGAAACTCTCCCTTCTAGTTCTGCAATTTTCAGGTAGTTGATTTTCGATGCCACCTTTATATAAAAACGAAAGAGAAAGTTCAGAGTTTAGAACTACATCTCTACTGAATATTCAGTAGGAAATATGTACTGTTTTCCAGCTGATAAATACTGCTGGGATATTGTTATTTTATAACGCTCATACATATCAATATATACATATATGTATGTAGGTATGTACTTAACTTAATACCAATTCATAGAATACTAACAGTTACATAGTTACACGTGTACATAGTACATAGGAGGTTTTTACAAAATACAAACATACATACATATATGTATTTACCAGAAATTCATATCGAATTTTTTATTTGTTATCAAATTCAAATGAGTAATCTAAAGTTATGTTATCTATTCAAAGTAAAGCCAATAACAGCCTAAATATAAATTGTAATGCATACATAAATATTTACACAGCGCCAACCTTTTGTCTTCAAAAGCACTCAATTCGTCGCGTTGCGTAGTGTTCCGTAGTCGTGTTGTGTTAGTTCTCTCTGTGTGTATATCGAAGTTTCGAAATGTCTGAACTAAAAATTATTTTCTTAGTTTTTTTTTGGTTATGTATTTATGATAAAATTAAAAAAAAAAAATAATAGCCTCTGCGAGGGCTGCTCGATATATTTTTAGCAGGGACCGAAAATAACGGTTATTTTTTTTTGGGTTGGTGAAAAGGTTACGCAAAAATAACCTTTATCTTCTTTTGGGAATTTTTAACCATTATCATGAGAAAAATTTTTTTTGGTCATTAATAACCATTATAACAACCAAAAAACTGTTCTGGGCTTGAATAACCGTTATGGCAACCAAAAAACTCTTTTGGGCCTGAATAACCGTTATTCAGATTTTTATTTTTTTTTGGTCAGCTATAAAAATCAAGCCTATTTATTTGTCAATATTTCTGGACGATATTAGTATCAAATGAAAGGTGTTAAGCAGGGCTATTACATAGAGGTGTATTTGTTAAGATTCGTAGGTAGGGTTCCCAGTTATGGGTGAAAAAGTGGACCCGAATGCCCTGGAATGTTTTAAGCAAATTGGTATCAAATGAAAAGAGGTAATCAGAGCTACAATCCTCAACACCTTTCATTTGATACCAATATTGTCCAGAAATATTGACAAATAAATAGACTACACCTTTTTCAGTTGAAATTCAGAAAGTTCCAATTGATATTCAGAATTTCCATTTGAAATTCAGAAAATTACAATTGAAATTCAGAATTTCCATTTGAAATTCAGAAAGTTACAATTGAAATTCAGAAATTCCATTTGAAATTCAGAAAATTGCATTTGAAATTCAGAAAATTACAATTGAAATTCAGAAAATTACATTTGAAATTCAGAAAATTCCATTTGAAATTCGGAAAATTACATTTGAAATTCAGAAACCTCCTCACAGTACTCAAGAAGTTTTCTGAATTTCAATTGTTATTTTCTGAATTTTAAATGTAACTTTCTGAATTTCAAATGTAATTTTCTGAATTTCAAATGTAACTTTCCGAATTTCAATTGTAATTTTCTGAATTTCAAATGGAATTTTCTGAATTTCAAATGGAAGTTCTGAATTTCAATTGTAATTTTCTGAATATCAATTGGAACTTTCTGAATTTAAACTGAAAAAGGTGTAGATTTTTATAGCTGACCAAAAAAAGAATAAAAATCTGAATAACGGTTATTCAGGCCCAAATCAGTTTTTTGGTTGCCATAACGGTTATTCAAGCCCAAAACAGTTTTTTGGTTGTTATAATGGTTATTAAGGACCACAAAAATTTTTTTTCTCATGATAATGGTTATATATGACTTTTACCCCATTTCTCTCATAACCGTTACGTCCCTGATTTTTAACCTAATAATGAAAAGGCGAATATTAATCATCAAAAATGGTTTTATTGTTTTTCAAAGTATTCTCCAGCATGACTTATACACTTTTGCATGCGCTCAAGCCAATTGTCGAAGCACTTTTTCCACTCCGATTGAAACACCTCCAAAACATGGTTTTTGAACGCTTGAACAGCTTCTTCGACGACGAAAATCGTTCACCACGCATTTCTTTCTTGATGTGCGGGAATAATAAGAAGTCATTGGGTGCCAGGTCAGGGCTGTACGGCGGATGACCCATAAATTCGACGTTTTTTCCGGCCAAAAAGGCGTTGGTTTGAGCCGATGTGTGGGAGCTCGTATTGTCATGGTGAACAATGATTCGTCTTCCCTTGTTCCCTTTTCGAATTTCTCCAAGACTTCATGCAAACAATTGAAGTCGAAGAATTCGCTTAATAATGAATTCGAACTCTCTTAAATTCGCTTATGCGGGAATTATGAGCCCGTTTTCAAAATTCTTATCACAAAACGCTGTTAAAAAGGCTATACTGTTAATACAATTCATGAAATCTTTAAAAATTCTATTGAAGGAGCCGAAATGGAAGGCTTATCTACGATGTGATAATTCCTCAAATTAAAAAAAAAATTACGTAATTTGTTACAATCTAAAACAACAACAAATGCAAAATAAAGTGATTGCCAATTTTTTCGACCACTTTTTTTTTTAATTTGTTGGTAAAACAAAAAGATGAATATAAAAATATACATTAAAGTCAAAATAGAAAACAACATGGGAGAATCAAAAGATCGGAGCAGCGCAATTTTGTGCGTCATTACCGACAAAGTTACACATTTTCTGTTTAATCTGATTAGCGCCGAAAATTTATGCGCATTTATTTATCTATTCCCTGCAGCGAAAGTCCAAACTAGTCAGCCAACCTACCAGTTAACTGACTAGATAAATTATGGGAGTTGCCCAACTAGATTCATAGGGGACAAATTGAGATTAGTTATGAAGCAAGAAGTTTTGGCAAAAAAAAAAGGGTTTTAAATTAAGAACGAATGTATCCGGGGTTTCTGGAGCTTGCAATGATCACGTATGCCGTAAAAGTAAGGCAACTTCCTTATTGTTGTTGTAGTATTCGAACCCTGCGTACTAGGCCCCTTGTAGATTTAGTTGGTTGCAAATTGTTAGATCATTAAATCAGGTGAATGCCACAAATATAACATAGTTTGAGATATTAATATAGCCCTGTATATTAGATACTACTTCAGCCATAGAAAAAAGTACATGATATGTTTGTATAAAGTCAGAAAATAATTAATATAAATGTCAAGCTTAGAATGGTCAACGTGTTACTTATTCACAATGTTAATGTTAATTTACCTAAATATTTAATATGCAAGATCACAATCTAATGTACCTGAATTCTTTAATTTAGATATCATATTCTAATAACTAAATAAATGTATTAGAAACTATATTTTGCAATTTTTATTTTCATTGGAGTAGCATGTAAAACTAGTCAGTCAACTGGTATAGTTCTGATATCTACACTGACTAGTCAGAAAATTGGTTTGATGCTGGTGTGGATATTGACTAGTCAGTCAAGTGGTATGATGCTGGTGTGGATACTGACTAGTCAGTCAAGTGGTATGACTCTGGTGTGGATACTGACAATTGCCATTTCCTAGGTCATCACCGTGTTAAAAATACCAGTTGCTAATATGGAAAAAAGATAGATGGCTGACTAGTTGAGCTGTATGGCCAACTAGTTGTCAATTAGTTTACAACTAGTTGATTTCGCTGCAGGGTTTGTACTTGTATGTATGTACATACATACATACATAAAAATAATACCTTGTAAAACTGTAATTAGTGTTTAATAAATTAACAGAGAGAGCAAAAGGCCAATTGAATAAGCTGCGAAGAAAATGCGTTGAATTATTTAAAAAATGAATGCTATTGCTTGAAATAGATATTTACATACATATGTACATATGTATTTATGAATGGGCGAATTTGTGTACAAGGATTGTCTGATAAGTCAGTGACATTTTGAACTTGGTGACTAGTAATTTTGAATTCAACACTGCCCACGCCAACTACTATCTCCTAAAAGACTACTGTAAAAGTTTGATAATGTTTGGAATGATATTGAACGATCGTAGAATGAGAAGTGCGCCATCACATCTCACACTCGGTAATAAACGTAATCGTGTGACAACTTCAAAGGAGTGTTTGGCGATGTTCAGCCGCATTCCGAACGAACTTTTGCGCCGTTTTGTTACCGTAGGTGAATCTTGGATCCATTACACGATACCAGAAACCAAGGAACATCAAACGGGGCCAAAATGGTCCTGTCGGCCAATAAGGTTATGGCCACAGTTTTTGTGATGCACGAGATGTCATTCACATCGGTTATCTTAAAAAGGGTAAAACAATTAACGGCAAATATTAGCCAGGGCTTTTGGACAGATACGATTTGATCCAAAATCGAACGCATTTGGCAAGAAAAAAAAACTTCCATTTCATCATGAAAATTCCCTCCCGCACACGGGTGTAGCCACCAGGGCAAAAGTTCATAAATTTGGCTACGAATTTTTATGTATGTACGTCAACCAATATATTCTTCAGATTTAGTCACTCCGATTATTTCCCGTTACCAAACGTGAAGAAATGGCTGGGTGGTCAGAGATTCTGGTCAAATGAAGAGGCCACCACAGAAACAAATGCCCGTTTTGAGAACCTTGAACATCCTAGTTTTTGGAAGGACTAAGTGTATCGATCCAAAAGCAGATTGTGTTGAAAACTAAAGTGTATTTTTGCCGAGAATATTATTTCTTATTCAAAATATCACGGACTTATCAAACAACCCTCGTTTCTTGAATAATGTCATCATATTGTAAAAGAAAATCAATAACATTGGAATTTTTCAAAGAGAAACTTTATACTATTTATGTTTTTTGCTGTCTCTTCGTATCTCTTTCTCTGTTTAGTCAAGTTGGCAAGCAAGTTATTTAAAAGTTTTCTGTTAATGATTAACATTTTGTGCTCTTAGCACATAAACAACAGGAAAAAGCTTCGCAAAATTTTAAACAACATCAAATTTACAGTTTTTTATGTTCTGTAAAGTTTTTGTTGTGTTGACTTTGCTTTTGTGTTTTATGGTCAATTAAGTTTTGTGTTTGTGTGCGTTCGTTTTTTTATGATTAATCCCCTGCAGGAAATGCATCTAACTTAAAACCGACTTTAAACTGTTTACAAAGACACTAGTGGTCACTTTTAATTGTATATTTTCTTTGAAAAAGGCTAACTACTTTTGTTTGGGAATGGCGATAAAAAAGTCAGTCCTGTGTACTTCTGCATTACTTGGAGGGTAACTATAAACTAACTTTTTTGTGGTGAAAAATAATTGATCCGAAAATATAACATAATTTATTTTTAGAAAATTATACAAAACATACATCGGAAATGGTTGCAGATGTAGCTGTTACGTACCTACATGTTTACATTCATGGAATTCGCAAGAGTTTCGATATTCTTCCATTGCTTCGCTTCCCAAATCCAAAATGAGGAATTTTCACAGCAAAATTCTATCTGTTTAAATATTTTTGAATAAAAATATTTTCATCAGGCATTTGAAAGCTTTTGTCAATGCACACTTTACGTTTTTTTTGGATATTCCTGCATGACAAAGCAACCAACTAAAAATGGGTTTCTTGCTGTTTGATTCAAATTGATTATTTTTTTTCAATTGTCCCAAAATAGTCAGTTAAAAATCAACTACTTTTAGGAATTGATTTTTTTCTTCCTGCAGCGTCGTTTTTATTTTTTAGTTATTTGCTTATTATGTATGTACAGTAGAGCTGCAAAACTATCGATGGCACTATCGATAGTATCGATAGTTTTTTTTTCGTGTCACTATCGATATTTTTTTGCCACTATCGATGGTTATCTCTATTCATTCTTGTAGTTTTGTCCCAAGAGAAGAATACTGAATGTTAGGGAGGAGTTGGATTTCGATATAAATTGGTCAAATTAATACCCCAGCGGGTTAGGGGGCTTAGAATATACCCGTGGTAAGGAATGTCTGTCGCAAGAGGCGACTAAAATCCACGCTTCTAACGATATATAACTTGTAGTAATTGAACCACACCTCGCTAAATGACATCTGGTCAATGTCAAAATTTTTAATTTTTTCCGATTTTTGAAAGTTTTGATTTTCAAATTAAGTTTTTTATAAAAACTTGTAAAAATCAGAAAAAAATTATTTTTTTTTTTAAATTAGCCAGTTTAATTGTTAACGTAATATCAAAGATATCTGATAAAAAAATTATTTTTAGCGATTTCTTTCATGTGAAGCAAAAAGGATATTTTATGGACTAAAAACTCGGTTAGATGACTCATCCGTGTATAGGGCGTCGTTTTACAACTTTTTTTTGCAAAACACTATAGACTTCTTGCGCGAAATTAAACTTCTCATATTCAATAGTAATGCCTTTAAAATAAGAAACAATTTGCTCGCACAGCTAAATTCAATGAAGGTGCAAACACGGCAACTCGCATGGAACATGGTGCAAGGTTTCCAATCAGGGATTGCAAATAATCGTTATTTTTTAAATTTTGACTTAAAAAATCATACTGAATGAGAAATGCTAAACGCAAAAGAAGTACACAGATGTAATCGCCATAACGCAGACTATATCTAGGTGCATTAACTTTTATTTTTTCGATTTTTATAAAAAAATTGATTTTTAATCATTATTTTCTGAGTTTTATTTTCTGCTCAGAAAATAAAAGTTATTTCTTGAGTTTTATTTTTCCATCAGAGAATAAAAGTTATTTCTTGAGTTTTATTTTTCCATCAGAAAATAAAAGTTATTTTTTGAGTTTTATTTTTCCCTCAGAAAATAAAAGTTATTTTTTGAGTTTTATTTTTCGATCAGAAAATAAAAGTTATTTCTTGAGTTTTATTTTTCCATCAGAAAATAAAAGTTATTTTATGAGTTTTATTTATCGATCAGAAAATAAGTTATTTTCTGAGTTTTATTTTTCCCTCAGAAAATAAAAGTTATTTTTTGAGTTTTATTTTTCGATCAGAAAATAAAAGTTATTTTTTGAGTTTTATCTTTTTGCTCAGAGAATAAAAGTTTCTTCAGTTTAATTTTAGCTGCAGCTGTCGATTTTGCCACATTAAAACGTAGAGAAAGTTTATAAAAAAAAAAAAATTTAAAATCTATTTAATTACTTTACCTATTTATATGGAAAAATCTACAATTGCAGCCAAAATTAAACTGAAAAACTTTTATTCTCTGAGCAAAAAAATAAAACAGAAAATAACTTTTATTTTCTGATCGAAAAATAAAACTTAAAAAATAACTTTTATTTTCTGATCGAAAAATAAAACTCAAAAAATAACTTTTATTTTCTGATCGAAAAACTTATTTTCTGAGGGAAAAATAAAACTCAAGAAATAACTTTTATTTTCTGATGGAAAAATAAAACTCAAAAAATAACTTTTATTTTCTGATCGAAAAATAAAACTCAAAAAATAACTTTTATTTTCTGATCGAAAAATAAAACTCAAAAAATAACTTTTATTTTCTGATCGAAAAATAAAACTCAAAAAATAACTTTTATTTTCTGATCGAAAAATAAAACTCAAAAAATTACTTTTATTCTCTGAGCAAAAAAATAAAACAGAAAATAACTTTTATTTTCTGATCGAAAAATAAAACTCAAAAAATAACTTATTTTCTGAGGGAAAAATAAAACTCAAAAAATAACTTTTATTTTCTGATCGAAAAATAAAACTCAAAAAATAACTTTTGTTTTCTGATCGAAAAACAAAACTCAAAAAATAACTTTTATTTTCTGAGGGAAAAATAAAACTCAAGAAATAACTTTTATTTTCTGATGGAAAAATAAAACTCAAAAAATAACTTTTATTTTCTTAGGGAAAAATAAAACTCAAAAAATAACTTTTATTTTCTGATCGAAAAACAAAACTCAAAAAATAACTTTTATTTTCTGAGGGAAAAATAAAACTCAAGAAATAACTTTTATTTTCTGATGGAAAAATAAAACTCAAAAAATAACTTTTATTTTCTTAGGGAAAAATAAAACTCAAAAAATAACTTTTATTTTCTGATCGAAAAATAAAACTCAAAAAATAACTTTTATTTTCTGATCGAAAAATAAAACTCAAAAATTAACTTTTATTTTCTTATCGAAAAATAAAACTCAAAATATAACTTTTATTTTCTGAGGGAAACTTAAAACTCAAAAAATTACTTTTATTTTCTGATCGAAAAATAAAACTCAAAAAATAACTTTTATTTTCTGATCGAAAAATAAAACTCAAAAAATAACTTTTATTTTCTGAGGGAAAAATAAAACTCAAAAAATAACTTTTATTTTCTGAGGGAAAAATAAAACTCAAAAAATAACTTTTATTTTCTGATCGAAAAATAAAACTCAAAAAGTAACTTTTATTTTCTGATCGAAAAATAAAACTCAAAAAATAACTTATTTTCTGAGGGAAAAATAAAACTCAAAAAATAACTTATTTTCTGATCGAAAAATAATACTCAAAAAAAAAACTTTTATTTTAGGATGGAAAAATAAAACTCAAGAAATAACTTTTATTTTCTGAGGGAAAAATAAAACTCAAGAAATAACTTTTATTTTCTGATGGAAAAATAAAACTCAAGAAATAACTTTTATTTTGTGAGCAGAAAATAAAACTCAGCAAATAATGATTAAAAATCAACTTTTTGGATATAACTTATAACCGTTACAGTCCCTGTTTCCAATATATTAGCTGCGGAATGATTTGTATCTGATAGCAGCTTTTGTGTCTACAGTACAGCTACTCGCAATTTGAAATCTTCTGATATAAAATGACAAGCAATAGTTAAGTAATTTTCATTATTCCTTTTTTTGCTTGGTTTTCCGACGGGGTAGGAATATGATGTATTGTGGAACGATTTTTTCACAAGGGATGACGAAAGGTCGTTCCATAATACATAAGTATCTATATCTTTAGCTTAAGGGCCGTTTACTCAACCTCTGATTAACGCTAACCCTATGAGAGGGTGAAGTCACAAACAAATTTTATCTTTTGTCTATACACGGATGAGTCATCTAACCGAGTTTTTCGTCCATAAAATATCCTTTTTGTTTCACATGAAAGAAATCGCTAAAAATAATGTTTTTATCAGATATCTTTGATATTACGTTAACAATTAAACGGGCTAATTTTAAAAAAATAAAACTTTTCTGATTTTTACAAGTATTTATAAAAATCTTAATTTGAAAATCAAAACTTTTTCAAAAATCGCAAAAAATTAAAAATTTTGACATTGATCAGATGTCATTTAGCGAGGTGTGGTTCCATTACTACAAGTTGTATATTGTTATAAGCGTGACTCCAGCGAACATAATTTTTGAATAAAGTGATAACAAAAAACACAAAATTACCGTTATCTCAAAAACGTAACCATACAAAAAATTAAAAAAAAAAATTGTTCTGTGCTCAGCAGGCCCATACCTATCCTCCCCCATAACTGAAATTCTTCGTATTTTTTTGTTTTTTGATTTATTTAAAGCATAGTGTATTCTACATTAATGAAATGTTTAAACAGTGTGCCTTTTGATTATCGGTATTTTACATTAATGAAATGTATAAACAATGTGCCTTATGTACTAGTCAGCGCCAAAGATGCTAAAAAACAAATGTACTACTTTTAGTTTTATTACTATAGCGTTTTCAAGTCAAATGAAAGCTTTTTCAAATCAAGTGCAAATTTTAAATTGAAAAAGGTTTCATTTAACCAAAAAATTCTATACATATAGGTGAAGTATTTAATTCCTATTTGTTGTTATTTTGTTAATTAATTAATGTTATGCGTTAAAAAAAATTAAAGACTTTGAAAAGGAAAATGTGAACAAAATCATCCCTCTTTTTAAGGTTTAATTTAACCAGAAAATGCTATATACATACAAAAGAAAAAAGTTTTTTCAACCAACTTCTTGGTTAATGTTTTATTGGTTGATTTATTCATGTCAAAAGGAAAAAATGTAATATGTACATTTTCATTGTACCATTAACCAATATTTTGGTAACAATCAATATCAAACAGAAATTTGGTTTCCCCAACGTGTATATTTGTTATATTAACGAAAATATCATGGTTAATATAACCAAAAACACTGTCTAATATATCAACAATGGTAATGGTAATATTAAACAAGTGTGCAATTAGTACTATTAACCAACTTTTGTTTGATTTTTCTCTCAGTGTAAGTGAAGAATCTAATTCTTATTTGATCTTTTATTTAATTATTGTTTTGCGTAAAAAATTAAAGACTTTTTGGAAAGAAAACTGTAAACAAAACCATCCCTTTTTTTTATTTTAGTGAAATATTCATAAAAAACTATCGATAGTATCGATAGTTTTTTTTTCGACTATCGAAACTATCGAGTGGTCCGACTATCGATGGTTTTGCAGCTCTAATGTACAGGGGCGGATTTACCTCTAGAAGCGCCCTGGGCAAACAAATCAAGCCGCGCCCCAATATTTCAAAAAAAAAACCATACTTGCCTTCTTGTGGTGACATTTCATGATATATTTTACGGATTGAAAAAATTTGATTCGATTCTTATATATGTAGGTACCACATTTTTTCCATTTTCTAAACTTCTTTTTTGATGTTTTTAACTCGGAACGACTTTTAAGATTACATAAAATGTACGCAGCGCATTGTATAGAGGCGCGAACTATTCAAATTAACCAGAAACAGAAAATATTCAGATCTTAGTTTCCTTTGAAAAAGTGAGCTCGCGCATTTCCCCGAAAAAATACTTCAATGCCTACTTGATTTTTAAATTTGAAATTTCAATTAAATTTGAATCTTTCACGTTATTTACTGCACACAAGCTGCTAAAACTTATGGCGTTTTCGATTCTGGCCAAAATGTCGCACTTATTCTGCACTTTTATCGGGCTGTCAACTTTTTTTGTTCTATTCCGCATTTTCTGCCTTTAATATGAACAAGGGGTTGCATTATTTTTGTTTCATACATCACATGAAAAGTGCAACATTTTCTTAGGGCACATGGCGCATGTTGATAATGTTGCCTTGTAATAATGCAGCATTTTTGTTCAGAATCGAAAACGCTATTAGTGTTTACATATCGCTCATTTGCTGCCGATAAATAAAAACAAGTAAAAGCGCGGCTGTCTTCGGCCGTACCGAAGACTTCATACCTTTCATGAGTGGGGAAATGAAAAGTTACCTATGTATGTACATTAGATGAGTTTTTTTTGTATGGGATTCTTTAAACCTTCTCAGATCCTCCCTCCGGCACCGGAATATGAAAATAGGATGTTTTAGAGTAAGTAAACTGAAAAAAAAATTTCACTTTTCCAAAAACTGGATGGAGCTACACCGAAAACCGCGCAAATTCCCAGAATTTCAAGGTATGTTTAGATTTATGTCTGAAAAAAGTTGGGATTTTGCACAAGAAAAAAAAATTGATACCCACCCATACGAAGAATTAACCGCTAAATCGAATGGCATATTCAGTTTTTTGGTACACTACCCAGGGAAGGTAATAACGCGGCCTAAAGTGACCATTTTCTTTTTTTTCTCATGAATCTTCAACTTCTTGCCCTATACTCTTCCCGAAAGCGAACGTTATTTTTTAACTAAATCACACGGTAGGCTGCGTTATTTAATGCGCTTTCCAGAAATGTATAGCTATTAAAAATCGAATAAAATTTGGATGAGTTCATCAAGTTTAAATGAAGTAAAGTCGGGTATAAAAGGGTAACATATCTTAAAATTTCTTAATTTTTTTAACAATTTTGCTCTTGAAGGCGGTTTTTTGGGTTTTAAGTGATAGTTTTATGTGGATGGATAACTCCACAAATGCAAAAAAAAATAGAAAGGCCGAGACCGCGGATAACGGACAAAAAGTTGAGCCGGATGGTGCCAAAACATTTGTGGGCAATATGGGTATCAAAATAAAGATTTTACCTAGGACTTTAATGTAAAGTCAATCCATTTTGCTGTGTCCACCGTTTCGACACATATAAGTCAAAAATTAGACTCAAATGTCGCCGATATCCTTTAAAATATTCTGTAGTCATCCTGGACCACTTAGTCGCCATTATATCAGAAATTGGCATGTAATAAGTTCCATATGCAAGCCCTAGTTAAGACCTTTAATTTGATACCAATATTGCCCAATAATATTTTGGCGCCATCCGGGGCCACGGTTTTTTCCGCTATCCACGGTCTCGATCTTCCAAATTTTTTTTTACATTTGTGGAGTTATCCAACAAAATAAAACAATCACTAATAACCCAAAAAACCGTCTTCAAGAGCAAAATTTAAAAAAAAATTGAGAAATTTTAAGGTATGTTACCCTTTTATACCCGACTTTACTTCACTTAAACTTGATGAACTCATCCAAATATTATTCGATTTTTAATAGCTATACATTTCTGGAAAGCGCATTAAATAACGCAGCCTACCGTGTGATTTAGTTAAAAAATAACGTTCGCTTTCGGGAAGAGTATAGGGCAAGAAGTTGAAGATTCATGAGAAAAAAAAGAAAATGGTCACTTTAGGCCGCGTTATTACCTTCCCTGGGTAGTGTACCAAAAAACTGAATATGCCATTCGATTTAGCGGTTAATTCTTCGTATGGGTGGGTATCAATTTTTTTTCTTGTGCAAAATCCCAACTTTTTTCAGACATAAATCTAAACATACCTTGGAATTCTGGGAATTTGGGCGGTTTTCGGTGTAGCTCCATCCAGTTTTTGGAAAAGTGAAATTTTTTTTTCAGTTTACTCTAAAACATCCTATTTTCATATTCCGGTGCCGGAGAGAATATCTAAAAAAAAACTCATCTAATGTACATAGCCGGATTAAGTTTAATTTATAATTTTACTTCTGTGGGTTATTTATGGAAAGATTTATTAGAAAAAATGGTGTCTTGGCCATTTAAATGGAGGAGTTATACACCAAAATGTCCATATCTGAACAATCGGTTGTATGGGAGCTATATGTTATAATGGTCCGATCTTGACAATTTTCGATAACCCCGTTTGGGCCCATATGGGTACAAATACTTAAAAATTTCACGCCGTTAGCTGTTAAAATGTCCATATCTGAACAATCGGTTGTATGGGAGCTATATGTTATAATGGTCCGATCTTAACAATTTTCGGTAATCCCGTTTGGGCCCATATGGGTACAAATACTTCAAAATTTCACGCCTTTAGCTGTTAAAATGGAGGAGTTATGCACCAAAATGTGTATATCTGAATAATCGGATGTTGTGGAACTATATGTTATAGTGGTCCGATCTTGACAATTTTCGGTAACCTTGTTTGGGTACGTCTATTTCAAAGTTTCATGTCCTTAGCTGTTTAAATTGGGAAGTTATGCACAAATTACATCCAAAAAATTCATGTATATCTGAATAATCGGTTGTTTTCTATATGTGTGACAAATGATCAGCTGCATATAACAATATACCAGTATTCCGAATTTCATTCAGATATCTCAAAAACTGAGGGACTAGTTTGCGTTCACACAGACGGACGGACGGACAGACGGACATGGCTTAATCGATTCAGCTCGTGATTCTGACCATATCGGTATATATTTTGGTGGGTCCCCCACGCTTCCTTCTGGTACTTTCGACAAAAATTTTTTGGCACTAAGTTATAATACCATTTCATTCTCATGAAAGGTATAAAAAACGTGATTTTTGAGTTAATGCTGCAGAATAGTTAGTTACATCATACTTCATTTGAGTAAAAAATTCTTTATGATTTGTTGAAAACTAAGCGCTTCAGATACAAACCAAATGTTGCATTTACTTGCGCACCATATGGCGGTTGAATCTCAAAATTGCCCCTCCTAAAAAGTTGTGTATTTTGAAAAGTGAAAATGCAGCAAATGAGCGATATGTAAGTCCCACTGGGGCGAAGGTTAAGAACTGTACCAATGTTCTGAAATGTACTTTGATTAATTTTTTCTCTGTAAAAAATTGAAAAAATCTTTCATTCTTGTTCATGATTCAACAATAAAGGTTTTCGCATGACGACATACCTTCATACATAGTGGAGCCAGAAGTGTCATGCAAAGAGGAATGTAGAAGAATTTGACAGATTCGGCCCCTAGGGTGCGTGTGTGTGTGGCATATGTCAACAAAAAAATGCTTGTGTTCGTGTGTTTATGAAGATTGAAGAAGAAGTCAGCTGATCTTATGCATTCTCCTTTATTGTAGCTCCATGATTCTTGTTGTAATATACAAAAAAAAAAATAAATAAATAAATAAAAAAATTTTTCTTTCTCTTAGTTTTGGTGCCCCTATTGAAACGGCGCCCTGGGCAGCTGCCCATGTTGCCCCTATGTAAATCCGTTCCTGTGTATGTAGATATTAACGACTAGGCTAAGGAATGTGATTACCAACATTATATTATACATATGTATAAAACTTTTTGTTGTACTTAAAAGATCTCAAATCTTATTGTACTAATTTAGATTAATGAATAAATGAAATGAACAGTCACAGACTTAGTTATGTAGTTAGTTAATTAGTTTGGGAACAACTGCTACGCAGTAGCTTTGTTGTTGTTTTATTGTCGTAACTAAAAAAAAGCGCAAAGAACTGTGTTTTTCTGCTGTTGAAACAACAATTCACTTATTTGTTCGCTACAATTCTGTCAGTTTGCTTTCCTCGCGCCAGCCAAGTGGTTGTTTGGTTCTGCTAAGTATTACGCATTAGAAAAACGGATTTTGTTTCGGCCATCGATATACACACGCTAAAAAAAAACTAAGACATTTACTATAACGGTTAATTAAAAAAAAAATCCCTCAACGAAACTAAAAGAATCTCAACATTTTCCACGCAATAACAATAAATACTTACTGTGATATTTACACGTACCTATAAAAATAAGAATATCTACTAAAGTAATAATACATACATACATACATGAATTAAATAATAATAAAATATAGCAGTGACATCAGAAAAGAATTACCATCATTTATACATACATATATATGTATAATATGTACATACATTACCAAGTGAGAGCGCCGAATCACAGAGAAACCACCCCGTTCACCTATTTCGCGCCAAACAACCTGGTTAGTGGTGGTAGACCAAGAGATGAGTCGAACGACGTCATCCCCTGATCTAATTTACTACGTGTGCTAGTATTTTCTATGCTCGCGCCGTTGTGAAATTAAGCAGCTGGAAGCTTAAAAGCTTTATTTTGATTTTGGTGTTCACAACTTGAATTTGTTTACATATGCTCTGAGCTCATACATATATTTTTCTATGTGAACAATAACACAAAAAATTACATATCATCACGGCCGAAAACAACAATAACAGCTAGTGTCTACTGAATTAAAAAAAAATAATAATTACATATCTCTATATATGGACCATACCACGTGCTAAAGATTAACTCAAGTAAACAACGTTTTTTCAATCGACGCACAGATTTTGAGTACCTAACCAAATATTTTTGGGTTGATAATAAGAAAAAAATATAAAAAAACGCAATTACACAAAAAAAACAAAAACGAAAGAAAGGCCACTTAAGAAATTGTGTACTTAAAAGTTTTGAAAACAAAGAAACTTGTGATGAAATGCTGGGATTGTACCTATACATATGTACATATGTATCTAAATGAGTCAAAGTGTTGCGCCCAAAATCAATAAGAGCCATGTGTAACTGCGTGTAATAAAGCCTTAATTTCATATCTACTAATAAGCATAAAAGCATAAAGTATCGCGCAATAGCAAAAAATAAGTTTCTAAAAAGCAAAAAAAAAAAAAAAACTGACCAAAGAAATTTTATTCAAGTTGTTATTAAGTGACTGTTTAAAACAAAAGCATTTCAGTACTTAATTAGTGAATGCAACTTAATTCTTTCTAACAAAAACGTTAGATAATTTTTATAAAATTACTACTTACATCACTTTAAAAATACATACATATATATCAAAATGAAAGTACACGTCGCAGTACAAACCGATATTTCGGAAATGATCTCAACAAGTTCCTCATCATCAAACGTCACATCGCGTTCCACTTCTGAACAAGGTATATACATAAGTAGGTAGATATGTTTATGTATGACGTAGTACCACACAAAACTGGCACTTGCAAAATCTCTTTCAAAAACGAGCAATTTAAAAATTCTGTACGAAAACTAGTACTTTCGTTTTGTGGTTGACGAAAAGTAGCAATAATTATGAAGCAAAACGAAATTGCTAGTTTTCGTCAGACAAAAAAAAAATCTGTTGCTAGTTTTCGTCAGACACAAAAAATCTGTTGCTAGTTTTCGTATGGTACGACGATGATTGATATGAGTATTGCAATTAAAACTAAAAAAATAGTGAAAATAATAAAAAAAAACTAAAATGAATGTGAAATCTAGTAAAATAGTTTTTGTATGTTGTAGTGTTGAATTGCCTAATATCACTAGTTTTTGGTGTGATATTTTTTACATACACACTAGGGTGATCCCCAAATGTATGGGGACAAATTGTATATCATATTTCCTCAACCTCACCCCTTGGACGATGCCAATATAGTCAAAGATGCCACATATAAATTTTTGTCACGATAGGAAACGGCTAAGGCTAATTCAGATTAGCGTATGTACCCTCTGTGCGATACCCCTTAACCCTGTCCGATCGGGATAACAATTTATAGCCGTATTCGATTGGGCAAGAGTTAGAGACTTGCGAAAAAAACAACCACTGGTATAAAAACAAGAGAAAATTAAACAACCGTTCGTTAAACTAAAGGAATTGGAAAAAAGTTGTGTTTATTTGATGAAATTTCTTCAACTTTTTATCGATAGATGTCTCCCTTATCTTCGAACACCGTTCGTTAAAGTACGTACAAAGAACGTAAATTGTACAATATACGTTCTTTGGTACGATTGGAAAACATTTTCTAATGAACGGTATTGCGTCGAATTCGAAGATAGGGGAGACATCTATTGACAAAAATTTGAAACCATTTCACTTATTGACAATAGAAAAAATTGGCATAATCAGTAAAGATAATTGGCATAATCAGTAAAGATCAGTTTAATGAGTAGCTGGCATACTCTCTAAAGGTCTCTTAAAGTCTCTAACATTTTGTATGGAAACTGTCAGCCAAGAGAGCAGAATCGAGTATAAGCGAGCAGAGAAATGCCCAATAAAACACTCCTTATATTTGGTATCCTCGAGTACAAGACCATCGATTTTGGGCGTTTGATTTAAATTATTTAATTTTTTTGAATCTCCATAGAGCTTTCTGATCTTTGACTCTTGTGCGACACCCCTTAACAATTTCCGATCGGGCCAAAATTTATGTATATGTGGCATCTTTGACTGTGCTGTTACCAATGCAGGGGGTGACATCGGAGAAAATCGCTAATTTGATTTTTTTTAAGGAGCACCCTAATATATATGTACATACATACGTATATGTATGTACGTACGTAACTAAAACAGCAAATAAAAAGTGAATAAATGCGCTTTTTATGGCCTTTTGTAAACTAAATGACCAGCATTAATTTACACTGAGAGAAAAAAAATATATGGAGGGGTCAAAGAAATTGTTTACCTATTTTGAACACTACTTTCTTTGTTTTGAGTAAATTTTCCTTAAAACATGTTAAAAGGTTTATAAAATATTGTTGTTACATGCGTTACCATGGTTTCATATACTTGTTTTGAAAAAAATCATACATTAAAATAATGAAAAATTCTTTAAGCGCGATTCCATTCCCAACTTTCCTTGTTTTGAAGACTTGATTTCTTTAATTTTGAGAAATTAAATTCCCATACAAATCCCCATGGCAACGAATTTGTTTGAATGTTTTTTTATGTTTTTTCCACATTTTTGAGAAAATTTACACAAAACAAAGAAAATTTTGTATTGGGACGCGTGTTCAAAATAAGGAAAATTATGTCTTTGATCGAGAGAAATTTTTTTTTTGAGTGTAGCTGGTCAATGTCAGCTGGGTATTTCTGTGTCTGTGAATACATCCATTGTATGTACATAGTATATTTAAATATTTTACATCTTCAAAAAGTGCAATTAATTTAGCTGACAATAAACACTACCCAATAAACCAAAAGCCTTGAGAATAATATTATAACAAGCTTACAATTATAAGCGTTAAGCTTGAGAAACTATTGTGGAAACTATTGAAAAAGTCTTAAGAACAATTGTAGAGAAATCAAAAGGGCACCCTTTTTATAAGCTTACAAATAATATAATAAATCTTGTTGTAAGCTTATAAATACAATTGTATGTATAAATAGTAGAAAAAAGAAAAAAATAAATTTTTATTTGCCTTTTTCCTTTCATTTTCTTTCCTTCTTCACCTTTATTGCAATGTTCTTTATTTTATATTCTCCTCCTGTTTCGAACCATGACATCAACCTGTAATTCAATCCAATGGAATCATATAGTGGGACCAGTGTTTAAAAAACTGCAGTCGGAATTAGCAAAAGTCGTGAAATGTTTGATTTTATTTGATTTTGATATTCGTCGCTTTTTAAAATGACGATTTTGCTTGATTTTGATTTTATGCTGATTTCATGTTGCTCAAAATCAAAAGCGGCCTGATTTCAAAATGAACGTTTTGGCCTGATTTTGATTTTGCGCTGATTTCCTATTGCTCAAAATCAAAAGCAACCAAATATCAAAATTAGCGATTTTGCCTGATTTTCATTTTGTGCTAATTTTGATTTTGTGCTGATTTCATATTGCTAAAATCAAAAGCAGCCAAATATCAAAATCACATGTAAGCGTAAATAGCAAAACTGTGAAAGCATTGGTTTTGATATTTGGCTGCTTTTGATTTTGAGCAATATGAAATCAGCGCAAAATCAAAATCAGGCAAAATCGTTCATTTTCATACATATTTTTTCATATTGATTAACTGCGACTTCTGATTTTTTAAAAGCGGAATCAAAATCAAAATCAACAGAAATGAAACTTATGCCAGTTTTTTAAACACTGAGTGGGACATTCAACATTAAATTGAATTTTATTGAGGCTTTTATACTTCCCTTTTCCGAAAAAGGAATAATGAATTATATGAATCATTGTAAAACCAAAATTAAAAAAAAAATTACAGCAAGCTTATAACAATGTTATTATTAATAGTTTTTCAAGCTTTCATTTTAAGTGTAAAGTAAGCTTATTGTAATATTGTTTTCAAGCTTTTTAACATAAGAAGTATTGAGGAAGGCTTACAAAAGTAAGTCTTCCTCAATTATTACAATCATGCTTGTGAGTAAGCTTACAATTAAGCTTATAAAAACTGTATTGCAATAAGCTTACAATGGACAATTGTTATAAGCTTGTTGTCAAGTCCTATTACATTTCGCTTACTTCCTGGTCTGTAGGGTACTCACAAGCATACATATGTATAATAAAAGTTGTTTGGCGAGAATATATGAATGTATTTACATATGTAACTCAATTTTGAGAGAAACGGCGGTCTTTTGCCAACATCTACCTCAAGTTTGAACACTTCAAGCAAGGCAGATCTAGGAAGGTAGGCTCGGTGGCGAATTCAGAAACTACTTTTTTTATTTCCAAAGGTAGAGTGTAATGTCAAAATCCAAGCGAATTCGAAGCATGGCCAATAGGAATGAGCGAGTCCCAAGCGAATTCAGATTTTAACTAAGGCGAATTCTCATTTTGACATTACACTCTACCAATTACAATAACAAAATACATGGGAAATTTCTGAATTCGCCACCGAGCCTACCTTCCTAGATCTGCCTTGACTTCAAGAAAGCTTCTTTGTGTATTTGCCATGCCGTGATCAGTACTCAAACTCGGGACTGCTTACTTGTGATTCGAGAACTTTACCCGCTATTTTATTTTGCTCGTAAACATTTATATGTATGTATGTAGGTCAAGGCCCGGCAAATCGACTCACGTGAGTTAATGAGTATAACACACATAGGCTTATAGCCCAGTTAGTCGAGAACGTGTGGTCCGCTCGTTGACGCAAACGCCCGTATGCAATTTTTAGGATTTTTTGAGCCCGTACCAATCAGCTGTTTTACTCACACATATTTACATATATATAAAGTTTGTTTACATTTTGGCAGGGTTGCCATTTAGTCATTTTTGAGCAAACAAGATTTTTACTAATCTTCAAAGTGTTATGCGGATTACTCTTCAATACACAACTGTGCATTATTTGCCAAATGACAAGAAAATACTAATTTAATCGTTTTTAAAGTTGTCGTTGACGACTTTTTTTTTTATTAATTTAGTTACTTTTTTACTGCTTATAATAATACTATAATACAATGGCGCTATTATAACTCTGACGAGTTTTATGGCCGAGCTTCTCTCCCAATTCGAGGTGTGCTCCTTTTTGTTTTTCCTACTAATTGGGTGGACCTACAGTTTTATGCCGGCTCCGAACGGCGAATGCATTTTTTGTGAGAATCTTTTTCATGGCAGAAATACTCTCGGAGGGTATGCCGCCCACTGCCGAGAGGTGACCGCTGCTCTTAAAAAACCCAATAATTGGATTTTTACTAATTAGAAAAATTGTTTTGGTGTTTTGCTCGGACCGTGGTTTGAACCCGAGACCTCTGGCATAGCAGGCTAGCACTCTACCCACTGCACCACAGCGGCCACACTTTTTACTGCTTAGTTGGTAATTAAAACACATTTTTCTTGTAATTTTGTTGCTGCCCAATATATTTCCATCAAGTTATCAAGGGCTAAAACATAAAATAACAAAAAACACAGTCAGAACATTAAATTTACAATTGAAAATCCATAAAAAAAATTATATTGGGAAGCAACAAGATTCTCACAAAAATCTGTGTTTAATTAAGAAATCTGTACTGAGTTTCTGTAACTCATATCTTTTCTAATATAAATAGGTGGTGACAAAGTGTGGATCGTATTAGTGTGACATCACTTTAATTGATTTTGTTACAGAAACTCAGATTTATTGTGGCAATTTATAACTTTTTAATGTAGAACAATTGCAGAAGAAGACCACCAAGAGTTATCAATTAAGAAAATACAGCCACCATTGTGGATAAATACAATTTTTGCTTTAATTTTCAGTAATATCTTCATTTATTAAGAGTATTCAATATCTCAAAATTTTTACATATTTTTACGAATAGTTACGAATTTATGTTCAATGACCCAAAAAATTTGCAAAAGAGAGCCAAATTGAGAGAGTAAGACCTCGAGAGAGTTGATAAACGCTGCAAGTAAAATTTTCACTTGCAACTACTAGCAGCTTTAAAAAAATAGAAGTGTCAAAAATATATGATCACAAAAATTTCAATTGCAAATATACAAACATTTTAAACGCAAATTTCTAATTGTGTACTAAATAAGTTAGCGCAAAAACGAATCTTGATGATGTTGTGGAATAGCCAAAGTAGAATTTTGTTTTCCTAATTCAGTTATTTCCATTCGTTTCCAATTTCAAAAATTTCAATTACAACCTAACTTAAAAATCAAATTGTCAAAACAGCGTATCAGACATACTATTTTTTTCATGTGCACACATATATGTATATTCGATAACATTTTACAATCTTGTTGAGTTAGTTGTATAATGCTGTGAAAATTACTGTTTAAATATTTAATAACTAAAAATGTTCAACTGGCAACCCTTCTACCTTGCAACCATGCGAGCTATCAGCTGCCACGTTTTTACGTAAAAAATCAAAATGATTTTGATTTCTGTGGTACGGGCTTCTGCGTCGTACGTCGTTGAATAATCGGTTACATACAAATCCCATTAAATAGGTTGGATCAGCTGACACGGTACACGGGTTTACGTTCTCGACTAACTGGGCTATTACGCTCTGTGATTCAGTCGTTGTTTAGATAGCGAAGAAGCAACACAAGCATTGGCTGCGTTGCTTTGTTTGTTATGCGACAGTGTGCCATTGCGTATGTATGACCATGAATAATAAATCATTTTGTACTGCAACCAAATTTTCAAGTTGCAAAATTGCAATGCTTTATTTTTCAATTCATATAATAAAATTTGCTTATTCTTAAAGGTTATACTAAATCTTCAGTTATAACTTACGCCCCATCCTTGCATACCTTAACAAGTTTAGTTATGTACTTTTGGAAAAATTTCATAAATGATATCAACTCTCAACTATTTCTCAATGAATATTCTTCAAATAAATTTTTAATGTATATTTTTTACACTAAAATCTCCTTATAGAATTTTTTTTATTATTGGAATTTCCAATATTTTACATTGTTGAATCCAAATTAACTTATAAAAGATTTTTTTAAGTTAATTTCCAATATTTTAGATTGGTGAATCCAAATTAATTTATAAAACATTTTTTCAAGTTAAAAATTCCTAAGTAATACATTTTTCATTAAGGGTATTCATTTAAGAGTATAAGTTTATAAAGTGTAAATTTCTATCAGTTTACACACACTGTTATATGAACGCACCTAATAATTTTTTTTCGCATCAGCTGTGCTATTGTAAAAATATATTTAAAACTATATCTACATATATTAAAGACATATATTAAAATATGCCAAAAATAAGTGAGAAATCCAAATTAAAACGACTTTACAAGGAAATTTTTGTAAATGACTTACTGATGCTAGAGGTTTCTGTTGCGCAAGGTTGCTTTTTTCGAGTTTACAGCGTTTACACACTGAAATGTGCGCGTAAATTTCTCAACCATGCGTAAATGATTTTCCATACAAAATTTGACAGTTCGTTTACAAACTTTATAAATTTACAAGTTTACACACTTTACGAGGCATTTATAAGGTTAAATGAATACCCTTATTATTATTCAAATATTTATTTTATTTTCAAAACGTTGCTATTTTGTACGTTTGCCCCATATGCTTAATTCTTACACCACTGTTGCATAAATCTCTCTGTTCTCACTAACACAATCTCAGTTTTAGTTTTGCCGGGGTGTGATGTAGGTACATATATACATACATACATATTTATATGTATACCAGTGGTCGGCGAAATCTGAAATGAGGTTGTGTTGGTGAGAACGAAACAAGTTCTCCGCATGCGGACCCCAGTAGGAAATTAATCCGCTTCAAGTGGAATATATGTACATACTTATACATATGTAGAACGGACATTTTTGGTTTTTTTGTGGTTTTTATTTTTTGCTTTTGAAAGGAAAAGAACTTTTTAATGAAAAAAAATATCTCTTCTGAAAAAAATTAAAGGTTAGTTGGGTAAAACAGAGTGTTTGGAAGACAAAAGTCATCCAAACAAGAGTACAAAAACTTTTTGTGAAACACTTCGCAATGCCTTTAATCATTTATATTATTTTTAAATACTTTATAGCAAAAAAGGCTTTGCATATGGCCGACGGCATTTCCATCATATAAAATTTCTCGCCGGGCATTTTATTTGTGGACATACATACATACATTACCTGTATAAAGTCAATGCTTGCGTTCAACCACGAAGCGACGTAGTCAAGCGCAATGTTTATCGTTCGACAGTTGGCAATAGGCATGGGTAACACTGCGCTGCGCCGCGCAATTGCGCTGGCGCCAACCCTGGTGTTATTGCGCTAACTCCCATTTGGAAAATGCGCCAACTCAATATTGCGCCAACTCAATTTTGCAATATAACACTGACTCAATTTCGTGCGCTAACACCAGCTCCAATATAGCGCTAGTGTAAAATGGCGAAACCACAACGCCAATAACAGCACCATAGTATATGTATACGTATGACAACGTCACAATTATGTGTGCTTGATAGTGATCTAAGTGACTCTAATTTCCAGCATATTTTCACATATATACGGAATATTTTTCCAAATGATTATGAAAATTAAAATTAATTGTGCCCTCGTATATGTAAGCAGAATTGTGCCAAAAGAAATAAAACGGGGATGGTAAACAGTAAGAAGGGAAAAAATGTTATTTATCGATTATTCTATGACAATTGCGCTAAAGGTGTTATTGCGCCAGTACCGTGAGTTGGCGCTACGATTGGCGCTGGAGTTTAACTATGTAAAATGATAGTGATCACAAAAAATATCCAATCATATAACCTTGAAATTGTTGTGGCGCCTAACATGATAATCCCATTATTAATTAACTACCTTTTCATAATTCGAGCCAAGCCAAAAGCACTGTTGCGGTGTGATCAAACCACAAAACGAACATGAAAGTGCAATTGAAAGGAAAATTAAAAAAAAAAAAAAAGAAAATATCATTTTAGATTGTTGTTACTGCCCACACAAATTGAGCATCAATACATATTTTAATGGCATAGCAAAAATATAAATAGCTAAAACAATAGAAAAATGCTTTATTATTAGGGTTGCTGCCAAGTGCATTGACTTCAGTGCTATAAAGAGAAACAACATACAAACATATTTCCTTCAGCTCCAACAAAATTTTCGGTACCCTGACATAATCCCAAGGGGCATAATCCCAAATTTTTTATTTGGGATTATGTCACTCCCCCTAGGGTGACATAAGCCCAACTTTTTTACTTGGGCTTATGTCACCCTAGGCGTAGTGACATAATCCCAATTGGGATAATGTCATTTTCAAGCCCAAAAAAACATTTCAGTAGTCTTTCTTAGATTTTATTACATTAAGCAAAAAAATTAAAGCTGACAATAAAGTTAATGTTATTATATAATAATAATAATAATAATAATAATAATAACCCACGCCCTCCAATCCCGCCCGACCGCACGAGAGGCGCACCCGCATGACGTACGGATATTTTTTATTTACATAAAATGCCGAGGTGTTGAGTGGCAGGAGTTTGTTAAGCGTCGAGATCTTAAACTGCTCAGCTACAGAGAAATAAAATCATCAGCTGAGTATAGTACAATTGAAGTTAGTCTTGAGAATTATAAAAGAATAATCGCTACTATGTGTTAAGATAAGACAGTATTTTTTCCCTTATAATGAAAAGTGAGTCCGAAATATCTAAAAAGCTGGAATAGGAATTAAAGCTCTTACATAAACCCCGGAAAGGTTCATTTAATTCAAAGTTTGATTTACACTGCTTTAAGTAGATAGGGTTGAAGTATCTTGTTGAACGAGAAGGAATGTTAAAGTTTATTTCAGCTAGCAAGAAAGGAGAAAGAATTAAGCCATTCAAGAGCTTAACGATAAATATTACCCCTAACATTTCTCGTCGACTTGCAAGAGTCGGAAGATTAAGGAGTTTTAAACGGCTAGTATACGGTGGAAGATTGTAACCACAATCCCAAGCAAATTTCTTAAAGCAAAAAGCAAAAACTGTTTTTGGACTGACTCTAAGCGATCAGAGTGAATCTGATAGTATGGATTCCAAACTATGGAACCATATTCCAATATAGGTCTTACTAAAGTTGTAAAGAGTGTTTTAGTTATGTATGGGTCGCTGAATTCCTTTGACCAACGTTTTACAAACGCTAAGACACCTCTTGCCTTATTTGCTGTAGCATTAATATGAATGTTAAAACTAAGTTTGCAGTCCATTATTACACCTAAATCCACAAACTCATTTACTTGTTCGAGGCCAAAGCCATTTATTGCATAAGAAGCTGGCTGTACGGTTTTCCGGGAAAAGCGCATGAATTTACATTTATTGAGGTTAAGTGGCATTAAGTTAGTGTCACACCAAGAAACTAAGGAATTTAAATCTTCCTGAAGCAAAGTTCTATCATCAAATGAAGAGATTGATCTAAAAAGCTTTACGTCGTCCGCATACAATGAAATTTCTGAGTGTTTAATTGTAGTAGTTATATCGTTAATAAATAGCAAAAACAGAATCGGGCCAAGGTGACTGCCTTGAGGAACTCCTGAAGTAACATTAATAATAGACGAGTAAGCATTTTTGAAAATCACCCTTTGTGTTCTATTTAAAAGATATGAAGATATCCATTGCAAGAGGCTGGGCTGAAAGCCAAGAAGATCAAGTTTAAGAATCAGCAAGGAGTGATTGACTTTATCAAATGCTTTGCTGAAGTCCGTGTATATAACATCAGTGGGTAAGTTTTGAGAAAATCCATTAGAAATACTAGTGGTAAACTCCAGTAGGTTTGTGACCGTTGATTTACCCTTACAGAACCCGTGTTGTGAATCACAAATTAATGAGGACGTTGAATGAGACAATCTATTGGTAACTATTGCTTCAAATAATTTAGGAATAGCCGAAATATTTGCTATACCTCGATCATTTTCTATGGAGGACCTACTCCCGCTTTTATGAAGGGGGATAATGAATGACTCTTTCCATAGCATAGGGAAAATGCCTTGTTCCAAGGAACTATTGAATAATGCAGTTAGTGGTTTAAACAGGTTTATGGCACATTTTTTTAGAAAGCATGTTGGTATCTGGTCAGGACCATAACTAAATGACTCTTTTAATGATAATAAGGCTGACAACACGTCCTCTGCAGATATATATGGTTTGTAAATTGATGTATTAGGAGATAATCGATATGGATAGTTACGAAATGGAAGTTCTTCTATGTTGGAATAATTATGTTTGAAAAATTGTGCAAAAAGATTGGAAATTTCTTGACTATCACTTGAAGTGTTGTCTTGATATCTCATAGCAGACGGAAACCCATTAACTTTTCTCTTGGAGTTTACGAAACTGTAAAACGATTTTGGATTACGAATAAAATTAGACTTAATTTTACGTATATAGGCTCTATAGCAATTTTTATTTAACACAAAGTATTGGCGTCTAAGCTCAGCATACTTTAAGTAGTCGGCATGCAAGCCCGATTTCTTGTATGATTTGAAAAATCGGGATTTCTTATTTTTTAAAGTTTTAAGCTCTTTTGTGAACCAAGGTTGTATTGGCTCACTGTACTCACGAACACGTTTAGGCACAAGTTTTTCAAATAGGCAATGAATAATTTTATTAAAAAGTAAAACGTTTTGCTCGACATCGTTATTGAATTTTGGCCATGTTAAACTAGCTAACTCATGATTAAGTTTTTTAAAGTTGGCCTTGGAAAAATTATAATATGTACTTGTGTTAGCTGAACTAGAAATGCAGCCATTAATATTGTTTACAATTTCGTATGTAATCTCTAGAGAAGGGTGGTATAAGTCCTCCGGTAGAACAAGAGGGTCACAGCGGTGAAGGACATACTTAGAGCTATCATCTACAAAAACTAAGTCTAAGATTTTCCCGTACGCATTCTGAAATATGTTCACCTGGTTGAGGGAAAGATCGGCAATCTGATCGAAAAAGCTATTCATGTCCGATCTCGATGAGTTCGGAATAATATTCTCCTCTGAATAATATATAAGATGAAATACGTATATGTATAAGATGAAATACTTAAATACACATGTTCTCAAAAAATTACATTAAAACTAAAAAATTACATTAAAATTAAATATATTTACATATATACAGACTTTTTTCAATAACAGAATAGGTATATAAATATTTGTGTACATTGTATATATGTCTATAAGAAGATGAAAATTTGGAAGAAAAAATCGCGCGATTTTTGATTACAAATTTTCGCCTGCGGCGCTTTTTTTTTTAATAGATCGTTAGGTGTATACATATGTATGTACATATGTCTATAAAAAGATGAAAATTTGAAAGAAAAAATCGCTCGATTTTTGATTCCAAATTTTCGCCTGCGGCGCTTTTTTTTTAATAGATCGTTAGGTGTATACATATGTATGTACATATTTCTATAAAAAGATGAAAATTTGAAAGAAAAAATCGCTCGATTTTTGATTCCAAATTTTCGTCTGCGGCGCTTTTTTTTAATAGATCGTTAGGTGTATACATATGTATGTACATATGTCTATAAAAAGATGAAAATTTGGAAAAAAAATCGCGCGATTTTTGATTCCAAATTTTCGCCTGCGGCGCTTTTTTTAATAGATCGATAGGTATATATATGTACATTTGTCTATAAAAAATAAAAATTTGGAAGCAAAAATCGCGATTTTGCTTCGCACTAGTACCTACCCGAGTGATTTGGTATTCTGACTCCCTTTTATTTGGGATTATGTCACTCCCACATAGGTGACATAATCCCAAGTAAAAAAATTGGGATTATGTCACACCATGGTGAGTGACATAATCCCAAATTTTAAAATTGGGGTTATGCCACTTGGGATTAAATCACGGCACCAAAATTTTCTTTCTTTTCTTGCTGGCGACAATTTATTTATTGTTGTTATTGTGCATTGCAAAGGGTGTGTTTTGCTGCTGTTCACATCCGATTTAAACGGAACAACATCCGTTATTATTTTTTATATAAACTCGAAACTTTAACGACTTAACTTAGCGATGCGATAACGCCTGATGATTAATCACACTGAGTTGTGGAATTTTGCTTACGCCAAAGTCAGCATTTATAAATAAGCGCTGATGCTGAAAAAATTGTATGAAACAAAAAGAAACAACTTAATTAAGCGACAAATCGTTAATTTCGCCAAATTGTAGTTATTTTGCAAGTAAAGTGCTGGAGAAAGTGAAAAGTCATTACAAATTTAAGATTTTCTTTATAAAGTATCCAGCAAGTTAATTATTACTACATACATATGTATGTATTGTGGAATGAATTTCCGTCATCCCTTGTCAAGTTTGATTTGGTTATAAACCGGTTTAGGCTATCTGGCATCTTCAGCATCTTATTTCGTTCTCTCGAACATAGCCGAAACCGGTTTAAAACCAAATCAAACTTGACAAGGCATGACGGAAATTCGTTCCACACTACATCGCCATCCCACCCTGTCGGAAAAGCAAGCAACAATAAATAAATTAACTATTAATAGCAGTAAAAATGATTAAATTTGATTTCGAACTTCAAAATTAAAAAATTTAAGTTTTGTTTTTACATGGCCGTTTTATTTCTAATAATTATTTTATGTGAATTTTATATGAGCTATTGGCCAGTTTGAAATTAAGAAAAATTGAAAAAAATTGTTTGGTAGAAGTTATAGATCCTCGGTTGAGGCCGCCTGAAGAAGTCTGATGAAGGGATGTGGTGGTCTCCGAAATGGATCCATAACTTCTAAAACAAAATTTTTTTTCAATTTTTCTTAATTTAAAATTGGCCCATAGCTCATATAAAATTCACATAAAAAATTTAAATTAGAAAGAAAATTAATTAAGTTTGAAAAATTAAAATCGATTGTAAATGCATTTATGTTTATCTGTATATGAGTCGATGGTGCAGAATTATGCACTTCATAGCAAAATGTAATTTGAACCTCCTGATAAATGTACACATTTTGCACACATACATACAATTGTACCTACATATTTTTTATCAGGTGGATATTCTGTATTAACTTGAGCAATTTTCTAGTCAGTTAGCCGCAGCTACGCATAATAGACTCTAATAACACGTTCATCGAATTTATCAAAACACTTCGGAGAAATTGTTTTTAAACAATGCAGCAAATTAATTGCAGCAACTTGATCAGTATTTATGTACTATGCACATAATTATTTATTTTTTAACTTTATTACTTGCTGTGAATTAACGCAGAAGTCATTGGCACGTAAAGTTAACAAGTTTGCAACAAATTGGAAACTCGCTCTGCGTTAAAGAAGCACATAAAACAAGAAAATTGAACAAACCTCTTTCTTTAAACGCTCTTCCTACATTCCATTTTTTTCTGTGTTTTTGCCTAACGCACCATGCATCAGCACGCACCGTGGTAACTGGTGGCATGTCATTTGCACCAACAGCAACAACTCGGTGCGTAGTTGCATACAAAATGCGTCCAAATGCGTCGAACTTCATTTAAAACTGGAATGGCCTTGTCTGAGTAGCGCAACCAGTGATGCCACTAACATATTTTTCCTCGTACCAAAAAACGTACCAAATTGCTTTTGAGAGTACCAAACAGATTTTTTCGTGGTAACAGTCGTAGTAGACAAATGGTTTTTTTCATTTATTATTTTTTAATGGAAAATTAACTTCAATATATCACACCCTAAATCATAAATTGACACAATTCAAAATTAAAAAAATTTCAGGAGCCAAAAAACTTTTTTTCTTTACAACCAATTATGTTGATAAGGCTAAGTATAATTGCTATTTTCAGGCAAAAGGGACACCGATTGAAACGTTTTTTTTTTAGGCAACCGCTAGAGATATGTTCTGTGTACCGGTTTATGATAAAAACCAATTTCAAAAAATTTTGAGTTGTGTCACTTAATGAGTTAAGGTGCGATATTAACGTTAACAAAAAGAGAAAAGGGTATTTAAAAAACTAAAGAAAACAAACGAAAAATTATAGCGCTTTAAACTACATTAACTTTTTATATTTCCATCACTATATTTCCATTTAAAATTTGCTTGATACTTGTATATTTATTAAGTAGTGATCAGGGCTCACTAACAACGGCTGTAGCATGCCATCAGCTGATTTTTTTCTTCGCTAGGAGCAAGTGCCACAGCACACAAAGCTCAAACTGAGTTACCTTATTCCCTCCATATAATTTTTTTGCTAATTTTGACAACTACTTGCCAAAAAGCTCTAACAAAGTACACGGTGTTGGTGGCATAATGATACGACCGGTGTAGTTGGGTCATGCTGATCAAGAATTTCTACGTCTCTGGGACACCTATCGTGTGTTGGCGATGTAATTAATCAACATAATTTCTGTTCTTCTAGTGGAAGAACAAAAATAATATATAGAGAAATAAAAAAGAGATGGAAATAAATAAACATTGTTTCCCAAATCGTTGCTTTTAAGGAAAAAGTACCAAAATCAAAAGCTACGTACCAACGTACCAAATCATTTTCAAAGTACCAGTTTTGGTACGAAAGTACCAAAAGTGGCAACGCTGAGCGCAACCCGAATTCCTTCCATTAACTTAACTGTGTGCAATTTGTTGTTTGCTGTTTTGGGTTTAGGCGGTGTGCCAGCGTCTCTTCTCTACCCACTTCATCCATCACCTTAGCTTACTCGAACACGCTTCACGAACTCACAATCTTGCCAAATATGGTTGCATGCAAGGGCCGTAAAGATGATGATTTGTCTTCCAATCATGATTTATGTAATTTATAATATATGAGTAGTCCACTCTCAAAAGTCCCTATGTGAATTTTTCATATTAGTCCACAAAGTAGAAAAAACAAAAATAGAATATTGAATGTGTACATATGTATATGTGAAATCTATAAAGACTTTTGAAAGTGTAATCGTATTTAATGCTATTTTTTCATAATACCGATTTTGCAATAAATTCTTAATGGACATTATACAACTTTAAATACTGTTACATAATCCATCAAAAACTCAATATCGAAAAAATTTCACATAGCCAGTTTTGAATGTGGACTACCCATATATATTGTTTACAATTTTTTTTATGTTTTTTTTTTTCAAATCTCATCAATAAAGATCGCAAAAATGCAACTTTTAATAAAAAAATGAAAAAAAAAAAACGAAAGAAATACAATTTGTTGGAAGTAAGAAAAATATATTTACGAGTAGCGTTTAATTTCGGTCCCTGGTTCCGTTTCATTATTACATTACAGAGGTAGGCCGTGCTTGGCATTGGTTCAATTTTCTCTGTTTTGTTTGCGCTTGGCTCTTCTGAAGGTGCGCCTACCAGCACACCATCCAACCAGCGTTGCCACAGCCAAAATAAAAAAATTTACCAAAAATTACAAAAAAAATTATCAAAAAATTACCATTTTCTTTATCTATATATATATATATATAAATCAAGCCTATTTCTTTTTCGCCGGCTTTCGCCCAAACGCGTGGAGGGATTTTGACCAAATTTACACACCGGCTGAATACCTTGCCCTAGATGGTTCATATGCATTTTTTTTTTCAAATTCGGAAGTTGGTTCCCGAGATATAGGTCAAAACGTGGATCCGGATTTCCCCTTAATATTTTTGGTCGATATTGGTATCAAATGAAAGGTATTGAGCAGGGAATTTACATAAAACAGCACTCATTGTGATTCCTAGGTCGGGTCTCCATATATGGGTCAAAACGTGGACCTGAATGACCCTCGAACATTTCTGAGTGATATTGGTATCAAATGAAAGGTCTTGATAAGGACTTCGACATAGAACTATTTTATTTGTGATGCCTAGGCCGGGTCCCCAAATATAGGTAAATCCGTGGACCCGGATGACCCTCGAATGTTTCTGGCCGATATAATAATAATAATAATAATACAATGGCGCTATTATAACTCTGACGAGTTTTATTACCGAGCTTCTCTCCCAATTCTAGGAGTGCTCCTTTTTTGTTTTTCCTACTAATTGGGTGGACCTACAGTTTTATGCCAGCTCCGAACGGCGAATGCATTTTTTGTGAGAAGCTTTTTCATGGCAGAAATACACTCGGAGGGTATGCCTTCCACTGCCGAGAGGAGACCGCTATTTTTAAAAACCCAATAATTGGGTTTTAATTAATTAGAAAATTTTTGTTTCTTGTTTGTCCGGACTGGGGTTAGAACCCGAGACCTCTGGTATAGCAGGCGAGCACTCTACCCACTACACCACAGCGGCCAGTAACTAACTTACTTCAAAAGTTACACATTTTCTACTGGAAATCTACGGTTACAAAAGCACACAACCCCACCAACATACTGGTGACAAACGTCGACAAATTCACTGATGCTGGATGGTAGGTTTTAAAAAGAAAAAAAAAACAAAAGAAAAATTAATCCAAGCGAAATGCAAGGTGGCGGTAGCCTAATGATTATGCCATTAGCGTACCAAACGAAAAATCTGGGGTTCGAATCTTGGCGGGCGCCCAGAAAAAAAGTAGTCTGAGGAAGAGATGTGGTGATCTCCGAAATATATTTAGGCATAACATCTCCCAAAAAAAAATTAAATGTTTAACACCAAAATTTTTCTCATATAATGGTGTATTAGCCCATGGTATGGAAAAATTACCAAACCGGAAAAAATTTTACCAAATTACCAAAATCGATTTTAGAGAAAAAAAATTACCAATTTTGGTTAAAAATAACCAAAGTGGCAACGCTGCATCCAACCAGCCAGCCACGTTCATGGCCAAAGACGTAAATGCGGACGTGGGCGACGAGGCATTCATATTCGTTGCATTGTTGTCCAAATAAAGCTCCACTGAAGTGCAGCCGCAGCACAGTTGTCCAGTGCATTGTTGGTATTTGCCAAGTGAGGTCGTATTTTATGAGATTTCGTGCTTGTGTTTTGCTACAAACTTCTTGTTTTGGAAATAACTTTTGGTTTGTTTGTGTTTCATCTGTGATTCTAAAGGTATTTAAACAATAAGTAATGTAAAGTGATCGAATTACATATATGTATGCAAATATTTTTGTTTTTGTTGGAAATATTGTAGAGTTCTGCGTTTTAAGACATTCGCTCATACACGCCCAGTTAAAATGTACATACATAAAAATGTTACCTACATACTTATATCTTCTTTTTTATGGTGAAAGCTAATTTAACTTCATTTAGTTCGCACAATCGATCGAGCATAAATCAACGATTTAAGTGCCAGGAAGGTATTCATGTTATTTGGCAAAAAGTGTGCAATTAATGGCAAAATGTACATATGTACATATGTTTTGATGGATGTATGTACATATGTATGTATGTATTTTTTGCATGTTTGCACATTCAGTTGAATTTTAAGTTCGAAATAGGCTTCAAAAAGAAATTTTACTTGTACCTTTAATTTAAAATGTATGACATTCGCCAATTTCTATAAGTACATATTGTTAGTAAACTGTAGAAATGGCGTATCTCACAATGTTTACAGGAGAAGGACAAAACTGTATTAAAACGGAAACGAAATTGGAATTCACTACAAAAACGGATAGTTTTGGTTTTATAATATGTTTTTTTATTATCTATGTACATATCGTTGCTCCGGAAGAAGAAAGACACATGCCAGTAATTTGTCGACGAAAAAAGGCACATTAAAAATATGTGGGAAAAAAAAGACGCTTTACAAAACATTTCGACGAAGATAGACACATTAAAAGATATTTCGACGAACAGAGACGCATTATAAAATATTTCGATGAAGAAAGACGCATTAGCATTAATATTGAAGAAGAAAAAAAATCGAATACGTCTTTCTTTCCTAAAAAATATTTAAATGCGTCTTTCTTCGTTATCAAAAAAATAAAGAGTCTTTCTTTCGAAAAAATAATTTTAATGCGTCTTTCTTTGAAAAAAAAAAGTTTGCGAGTTTCTTCCTCAACAAAACACTTTGCGTCTTTTTTCTTCTATATATGTATATTTCTAAATTTTTTAGGGCTTCTTGCAAAAAACTATAAGTTAGGGCTTGGAATACTAATTAAAAACAACAAAACTAAAGTATTAGATTACACAGCGAAAAATTACAGGCAATTAGACAGCATCTGAAGTGGCGTAACTCCTAGGCAAGAAGTGATGCCACATATTAAGGGGGTAACTTAATTTTCCTCATACCAGAATACGAAGAGGCTGTTCAGAAGTTCTAGATTTTTTATTTTACCAGTAAAGTAAACTATGTTACCACGTCAGAATACAACCGCGGTGAGATGCATCCCTTCCAATAAAAAAGAAAAACTATACCAGGGTTGGGCGATATACATCGATATTTTAAAATAATACAGCCGATAATATCAACGATATTTTGAATTACCGTGCATCGATAACACTGTGCACAAAAATGAGCTTTTTTTCAACAGAGAGGAGACATACCTAGCAAACATAATTCGAGCATGTTTAACTTTGAACTTCTGTCCGTCTGTACGTATAGTTCGTCGGTTTGAATGCAAAATATTCCCTCATTTTATGAGATATCAAATTGAAACTCCGTACACAAGTATATTATTATGTACAATTGATCATTTGTCGGAATCCATCAAATCGGACCACTATAACATTATAACATATAACTCCCATACAACCGATTGTTCAGGTAAAGATATTTTGGGGTATAACTTCTCCATTTAAAGAGCTAAGGACATGAAACTTTGTGGTATTTGTACTTATATTGACTTAAATTATGTTACCTAAAATTATCAAGATCGGACCACTATAACATAAATCCGTCATACAACCGACGGTTCAGATATAAACAGCTAAAGACATCCGATTTTGACAATTTTCATTGATATGCTTGAGGTCAATATGAGCCGCTGGCAAGTTTGGATTTCAGTTTTGATATTGAGATGAGCACCTCTAACCCCGTGAGGAAGTGGTTTTTCGCGAGGCGTGCCTTCTTAATGGAAAGCCGGCTCTTTCGATATATTGATACATACTATATCGATGTTTTTACACGGAATAAATCAATGTTTTTTTAAATATCGATATAATATACATTCATCGAAATATTTTTCCAATTTGCCCATCCCAAAACTATACTTCAAAGCGCTGATAAGTTAACCAAAGCTAAATTAACACTAAAATTGCAATTCATAGCCCTCAGAAGGCCAGAATATGCAGTTTATTCCCGTGATTTTCTTTCTAAGTTGATTTTGAGGTCATCTTTTGATTTTGCGGCAATCTGTATTGCTTCTGTATTTTACTTAAAAGACTTACTTTCTTACCTTAACAATTCAATTTTAAAATATAGTATTATTTGAATATGTACACGGAGAAAAATATACTGACATATCACCAATTTAAATTAATAATCCTGTCTGATCAGTGATCACCAAACTAAGTATGTCATATCCATATTATTATATACTACATTACATTTTTTAATGAAATCTGTTATATGGATACGGCAACCATATTTTTTTGATCAATTTAGGTAAATTTATGTGATATCAAAATATTTTTCTACGTGTATATTCAAATATGTAAGTCGCCGATTTAAAATTCAACTCTTATTTCCATACATTGTTGGCTGCAAATTGTAACCAGTACAAATAAGTGTTCATACCTACATACTAGGGATTCCAATTTTTCCCATTTTTGCGATCCCGGGATTTTCGGTATTTTTTTTTATAATCCCGGGATCCCGGGATTGGTCCCGGGATTTTGCCATTAATTATTTTCCGACATTTTGGGTTGAAAAAAGTGAATATATTTTTCGTGGAACGCTACAACTTTAAAATGCAAAGAAAGTAATTGATTTTTATTGCTATTTTTTATTTAAAACAAAAATTATTTAATTAAAAAAAATAAATAAATTCATGCGTATTATTTAAAATACTTAAGAGTTACTTTAAAAAATACAAACAACAAAGAAAATGGCATACATTTGGTGTAAGAAATATTTGCTTCACAGTTGGTAATTTTAAGATATTGACAAGAAGGCTTGCGATCATTTGATAATAATGTGTGACAAAATAAAAAATTTGAAAGTACTTTTTCGAGGTTCACATATGTTAAACGAGTAGGCCTTACCAAAACATCCGAAGACTGCATATTTAGAATTTCAATACACCCTCAAAATCTGGAGTTACGGGCCAAAAACCCCTCTTTCATAGGGTAAGCCAGTCTGTTTCGTCTATCAACATGATTTTTAAATATTATCGAAATTAATTTTTTTCCATAATTTTTTCATATTTCTCGAATAATTTGTTAACCAGTGTATATATATAATTACATATTTCGAAACAATCTCCTGTTAATACTGTTTTCAACGAGATAAAAACTATTATTAAAGATGAAAAAATTGAATCTTTGACATTGTAGTGTGAAACTCTCAAGTCTAATTAAAATTTTACCTGGTCTTTGGTAATTTTATTTCTTGATTATTGTTTGCTTTTTCTTCCAATATTTACTTTTCATGGGAGAAAATTCCGAAAACTGTTGAGAATAAAATGGCCCAAAATCAGGAAATCGAAGTTATCAAAAGAATTTTACCACAAGAATTAAAAATTTTAAAAGTACCTAACGTACGTTTCCTTACTTCACAACAAAAAAATTTAATTAAAAAAAAATCAAAAAATATTAATTCTTACTTTCACTAATGGACATTTTTAATTTTGGCAAAAATGTTGCACTTATTATGAATTTTCTTCGGGCTTTCAAATTTTTTTGCTCTATTCCAAAATTTTTTCTGGCGTTTTTGTTCTATTGACAAAATATAAAACTAGCCTGATTACGGGGAAAACATTTCTGCTCTTCTGCGTTGCATTACTTTTGTTATGCATCATATGAAAAATGCAACATTTTCACAGGGCACAGGGCACATGTTGATAATTCTGCCATGTAATAATTCAAAATTTTCGTTCAGAATAGGAAACGCTATTAGTATACAGATCTGAGATCAATAAAAATTATATAAAATACTTTTTTTTGCTATAATAGGGGAATATTCTGTCTTTATTTTATCCCGAAAATCCCGGGATCAAAAATCTAGAAATCCCGGGATTTTCGGGGTGTCAAAAAGGGCGGGATCCCGGGATCCCGGGATCCCGGGATTGGAATCCCTACTACATACATATACTCGTACTAAATTCACCATAATCAAATGGGCAGCGTTGTTCGAGCGTTAACAACGAACGTTCCGTTTCAAAGCACCGTTGTACTAAATGCATTCGGTTTTGGTTCGTTGATTTTTTAGTCAATGTTTAATTTAGTTCATTGCTGTTTTGACGTCATGCGAATCGCTTTAATAACGTGATCAAACATTGTGTTGTGTATTTCCAGATTTACTTGCCGCTTGGGAGGATCTCTTGGGTTGGAGCGAAAATGCCGCTGCTGCACGTAAAATGCAAGAGGAGATGATAATGATGAAACATTCGCTTAACAAATTTGGCAATAAAGGCACGTTCGAATTGTTGGATACAGAACCACAAATACAAATAGCCATTGAAGCTTTGAAGGTAGATATAAAATGAATATCCATTATTCTTTCGGTCTCTAAATAATTTTTCTACTTTCCATACTTTTTAGAATGAAAAAACTGAACTACAAACATATCGCACAAATATGCTACGCTTAAATGCCAGCGTACACAGTTGGCTAACACGTCAGGAGCGACGCTTGCAGAATGCCTTGGCTGAGGAAGAACTAAAAGAAGCTGCTGAAAAAGTGAATGCCGAACTGATTGATCTACAAAGCAAGTGTATTGAAGTGAAGGAAGGAGAAGCAGTTATTGAATCGATCACAACAATCGAACAACTACAAGAGAAGACATTTGAGACAATGTCAACAGCAACCACCACCAGTAGTAGTGTTGCCAGTCAAAATGTAACCATTGGCGTGGCCACTGTGACCACATCGATCGCCACTGGCGCAAGCACAAGCACAGGCACCAGCACCAGCACCAGCGTGAGCACCAGCACGGCTGCCAAAAATAACACTAAAGTAATAGATTTGCACACATTAATTAATGCGGAAAATGAATTCCATAAGCATTTGAAGAATGAAGTGAGCGATATGTACAGCGCCTGGGATGATGCCGATGCGAGGTGAGTGAAATAAAATATGTAATATCATAGCTCAACGGTTTAAATTTGAAATTGAGCAGCAAGCGAAAAAGGCAGATATCGCTTTGCATATTGCGTTTAGACTTTAGACAAGCTATAGCGAGAGTTGGGCAAAATTTATTCGAATAATAGATGAATAAATTTTTTTAACTTTATTTGAATAATAAATAATTTCATTTATTCAGAAACCAAATTATTCGAATAATAGATAATTTTCATTTACATATCTTCGTACCATACGAAAACTAGCACATTTAAAATTTCTGCGAAAGCTATCAATTAAAAATTCTGTACGAAAAGTAGCACATTTGACTTTTGGCCGACGAAAAGTAGCAGTAATTATATACTGTTTTTACATTAAAATTGTTGTTGTTTAAACGAAATTGATAGTTTTCGTCAGCCAAAAGTCGATCTTGTTACTTTTCGTCAGCCACAAAAAATCGTATGCTAGATATGTAAAAAAACAAACATACAAAAAAAAGAAAGATTTTTTTTTTTACTATTACTTTTTTTTTTGTTGTACCCTGAGTTTTTATTTATTATTTGAAATAAAAAATAAATTTCCGAATAATTTATTCGTAGGGAATTTATCTAACTAAAAATTTGAAAAAAAAATTTTTGTTCGAATAATTATCTAAATAAAAATTTATTCGAATAATGCCCAAGTCTGGCTATAGCCTAAAGGTACAATAATTACAATGTTTGGCAATCGCATTCATCTCTATTATCAGAATCTGAGTCGCACATGACATATGCATTAGGCCGTCTCGCCTTATAGGGACCTAAAAAAGTCCACCGTACTCCCGGCCCCCCCTCTCGCTAAGATGTCTTTTTGGAAAAATTTTTCATATATTCGGTATTTATAGTCCGATCTCGTAAGTTTAATACACCACTGTCTTTGGCTTGAAAGGACGGTTTATACTATGTAATATTATTATGTGGTTATTAACCCTGAGAAGACCTCTACTGAAATTTTATGGCGAATTATTTTCTAGAATATTTTAACCCTCTAGCACCGCCAATAAAGGGTTATTTTGACCTAGTTTTTTAGAAAATCAGGAAAAATAGTATTTTTAGGATCGCTAGATGGTTAAAATGTTCTAGAAAATTATTCGCCATAATATTTCATTAGGGGTTTCCCCAAAAAATTTTTGTGTAAAATAAGCCTAAAAGACCACAGGAAGTAAAGAACATATATTCCTTATAATGTTGAACGTGATTTATTTCGGGTTCCGCTGAAGCGATCGAAATACTTATCTGGCTATAGATTAATGATTTTTTACTACGTTTAAAATGCAGACATAGAAAAGGTACGTTAGGGTGGTAAGTACTGGGTGGTAGGGACCCCAATGGTGCACATATGGTTAATAGGATTAAGTAGTATAAGCCGTTCTTTCAAGCCATAGACATTGGTGTATTAAACTTAGAGATCCGACTATAAATACCGAAGACATGAAAAAGCGTATTTGGGCGACATCTAGCGGATTCCAAAAAAATAAAAAAATTTCCGGAAATGTTTTCCAAAAAGAAATCATATGTGGGGCGTTCGGCGACTTTATTTTTTGCGATACGGTCTAATATGTATGCCACATGTGACTCCTATTGCTTATTAAAATATGTATGCATGTATGTATGTATGTAATTGCTGAACTCAATTTCCACTAAACAGAAATTAAATATATTTTTCCCTTTTTTTTATTATTACATATATGCTTCACTCTTTTTTGCACCAGAATCAACACACAATTGGAGACGCTAACAAACTCATTGATAGCCTGGCGACAACTCGAGTGTGGACTTTACGAATTTCAACAGGCGCTCGGTCAAGATCGTGGTACATTAAAGGGTCTCGAAGGTGCGCTAGACAAAGGCCAAGCCACACCTGTGGAGCTCGCACAGAATGTAAAAGTTGTTGCAAAACTACTTTCGGAGCGTGTCAATGTTAGCCAAGAACAGGTAAGAATTGATCGCTTCATTTCACAAATTCTTAAGTTGAACAGCTTATCAATCTACTTCTTCCTTTTACTCTTTGTTGACAGCTTACCGCCGTGCAAGAGCATTTGGACCCCAATCACATATTGCACATTACGAAATTCACCGCCTCCAATGGTTCCCTCTCCGATTCAGGCATATCCGATGGTGGCGCCACCTCTGACGGTGGCTTGTCGGAGCGTGAACGTCGTTTGGGTGTTCTGCGACGTCTCGTCAAGCAGCTTGAATTAGCGCTGGCGCCAGGCAGTGAAGCCATGAAGTCGATTGCGGTGCGCATGGAATCCGCCGAAGCTGAATTGAAGAATTTGCAAAACACTTGTCGCGATTTGATTGTGCGCACAGCAGCCACGCATCAAAGTAAGAAAAATCAACAGCAACAACAACAACAGTTACAGCTTACAGAGGCGTTATTGCATTTGCCCGCTGTCGGCGAGGAAGTGGTAGATAGCAGCAGTGAGACGTATAAAGTACGTGCTAATGGTGATGCGGGTGGCGGCGGTAAAACGAGCGTGCATGGCGGCGCTTCGCCCAAACGTCATAGCGCAACAACATCCAAGGGCAATGGACGTCGCAAGCCGAACAGAAATAATAACAACGCACACAATGGCTCCGCCAATAATTCCGAACACGATGACGAAGCAACGGCAGATGACAAGCAGAAAATCATCGCTTTGACGGCGGGTGCACCAGACTCCGGTGATCCCGCTGACGACCCCGATCTAGAATTTGACTTGGACGATGGCAACAAGAAGGATGATAAATCACCGCAGAATGGTTGGGCTTGGCGCATCGCCAAAGCGGCTGTGCCCATGCAATTGGCATTGATAACGTTCTTTTGTGCCGCTTGCCTAATGCAGCCCAATTGCTGTGACAATCTCAATAACTTATCAATGAGCTTTACGCCGCAATTGCGCTACATACGTGGTCCGCCACCAATTTGAAGTATGCGCTAAGGGGAGCAAAGTGTCCCACGGCGCTCTTTTGCGTTGGACGGCGACACAAATGAGTAAAATACATTTACAGTTTAAACGGGCAATCAAATGAGTTGCGCCAGCCAGTCAGCCAGCATATCAATCACTCAACCACAAGGACTCTGCCACAACGACCACTACCACATTCAAATACACATTGACATAAATACCCATGTATTGGCTGCAAACGCTGCATGGATGCAAACACAACATAACGGAGTGCGCAACGCATACTGCCGAGGAGTTGGTTGTTGCTTTTAAGAAAGGGGCCGGTTAGGTAGGGTAGCGACTAAATAGGTACTAACGTATCCGATAAGTTTGTCTAACAAGTCTTAAGTGCGCCCAATTTGCGGCTCTTCAAGTTAAGGACTTAACAATTAAGCAGATAGCAGTTAGAGGTAGGAAGGAGGTCCATGAAGGACGTGTGAAATAAGTAATATAAGTGCTGCAATTGTATGGCAAGCCAATTAGCCACTACTATTGCAGTGAGATTGAGTGAGCTCTTAACAACGTCAGCATGGCTGCATTTAAATATGTTTATCTAGTAGAGATGAAATGGAAAACTTGAAAACTTAATTTTTTAGGATTTTAAATGTAAAAGGAAAAGGAAACTAATATTTTTTATTCATTATTTCTTTTTTACATTGTGAATTGCAAGGAACGCGAATTTTCTAAGTGTCGCAATATTTTTTAAAAAGTCTTAACCGCTGAAGGAATATTTTTTTTTTGTTTTGAGAACAGATGATGTAATGAGGAAAAACAGCAGATGATCCGCAACCACGTGCGGAAACCATCTGATGGCGTTCGAGTGCCAATGAAAGCTCACTCCCACAACCGATTACTGTGAGTCTTGCAAGAATTGCACACGTCAATTTGTTTTTTTTTTTTTTTTGTACGTTTCCTCTCTTTTGACGAATTTATGATGCGTGTCGCATAACATTATGGGCGTGGCAACGCATTTCGCCGTATAATTTCCCAAATTCGTGTTAATTAAATTAATTTAAGATAACGGCTTATCGTACTAAAAGGAAAAGGGAAATGGGTTTAGAAATGTAATTAGTTTTTGTCGTCAATAATTGTAAACTAAGCGAGAAAAGAGAAGAAAGGAAGGAGACAGGCAGACAAATGAAAAAAAAACTGAGAATACCCACATTTGTGGAGTAAAGCTGCTTGAAAGCAATACACAATTTGATTTGCTGCAGCACAGACATTTGAATGTGAAACTATAAAAAAAATGGTGCGTTTATAACCAGACGAAAGAAAGAAAACTTTTTTTTTGTGCTAGCGACTTTTTTGTTTCGAAAACTCTAAAGTGCCTGAGGGTTATTATGCCACCTCAAGTGGGGTTTGTAAATTTTTACAACAAACAAACATACAAATGCAAAATGCAAATGTTCCTCAACAAATTTTTAGCTGAAGCAAGAAATGATGGATTGCCACAAAAGACATACATACAAGCCGTGGAATAGATAAACTGCGCTTGAAGATGCCGTTGAATGACAAGTGTCTAATAACAACAGTCATTTTTGAAATTCCTTTTTCGGGAATTTCATTTTCGTAGCAGTGCAAAAATGCTTTCTAACATTTCAAAAAATGCTGAGAATTACGTTGAGTAAGGCCAGCATAAGCTAACGGCAGCGAAATGTGACAAGGACTGTAAGCTCAGCAAGCGCATTGCCAAAAGCTCGCTTGCGTCGCTTTGATTTTGATTTTGATTGATATTATTTCGATTAAATGGACCGATGAAAATCCATGGAATATTAAAGCACAGACATTTTACCACTTCAAGCAAACTCATGCCCTCAAAATTAAAATGAATGGTTTCTTTTGTGCTGATCGCTAACTTTTCCCTTGCTTTTACAACAAAAAAAGCGGTGCAACAAATGAAGCTTGTTTTTATATCAAAAACAAATTTCATTTGCGCTAACGTATTTAAATATGGATTAAGAAATACAAATGTCTCTTTTTTACTCGTAGGTACACATATACATACATTTACTATATTCTATTCTTAATTAATATTTGAAATATCTTTTTTTTTTGTTTTTTGTAACTCCAGTTTAAAAATGTTTTAGTTCTGCTACGATGGTTCTATATAGACATACATATATGTTTGAATATGTGTAATATTCTTATGCAACTCTCACTTTATATATGTAACAACGTTAGCGTAATACATACCATGTAATTGTAACAAATACTGCGCGCTTTTCCGAATGTGCTGCACACGTTGCAGGAACAAACGGCGCATAGTTAACAAAAATATGAATCATGTATTTTTAAATAGCAATTTAATAGTTTTCAATATTTCGGTTGATTTCTAAGGTACATACGTATAATACTTAAAAACTTCTATGGGCAATGCAAAAAAAAAAATAAAATAAATTTTTATTGAAAAAAAAAAAAATAAATACAAAATAAAAATCCATTTTATACTAAAAACAACAATTATTTTATTGAAGCGATATGAGGGTGTTACTATATAGATTCTATTAGAAATATGTATAGGGTAGATGTTCCAGTGAACGGACAATTAACTTTTTTTTCAACTTTGTGCTCTAGTATAAAATAATCAGTTAACTTTATTAAGACATTTGTATTTTATTTGGGACCACTAATTAATTCTTAATCGAATAAGCATATAAAAATGTTCTTGTAATTATTACTTTTTCCAGAATAAATATATTTTTTGAGAAAAGTAATTTTTCACCAGTGACCGGACACTTTTTCCAGTGACCGGACAGCAAGGATCCAGTGAACGGACATATGTTTTTTCGAATAAAATATAATTAAAACTATGCTTAAAAGCAATTTAGACTTGAAATTAATGAAGGAGAATTCTTTAGAAATAAGAAATTATCTTGGTTTATCTATATATATATAAAAATCAAGCCCATTTCTTTGTCGCCGGCTTTCGCCCAAACGCGTGGAGGGATTTTGACCAAATTTACACACCAGCTTAGTACCTTGCCCTAGATGGTTTATATACATATTTTTTTTCAAATCCGGAAGTCGGTTCCCGAGATATAGGTCAAAAGGTCAAAACGTGGACCTGGCTTTCCCCCGAATATTTTTGGACGATATTGGTATCAACTGAAAGGTATTGAGCAGAGAATTTACATAGAATAGTACTAATTGTGATTCCTAGGTCGGGTCTCCAGATATGGGTCAAAACGTGGACCCGGATGACCGGATAGAGATATTTTCATAGTGATTCTTAGGCCCGATACCCAAATATGGGTAAAAGAGACGATTCGGATTCCACGGAATGTTTTTAAGCAATGATGGTATCAAATGAGAACTGGAATACAGGGTATGTTATGCCAAAACCAGTTCCCTAGGGAAAGGGGAAGAGTAATGAGACTGGAAAAGGCAAAGGCAAAGGGACGGAAAAGGAGAGGGAGAATATAATAAAAATGGAATGAAGAGGATGGAGAGAGAGACAGTGAGACAGGGAATTACAGAAGGTATAAGAGGGGGGAATAAAAAGGAGAAAGACAGAAAAGGAGAGGTAAGAGAGAGCGGTAGAGAAAAGGAAGCGGAAATGTAACGGGAAAAGGAAAAGAAGACGGCAATGAAAGAAAAGGGAAAGATAGATGGAAAGGGAAAGAAGAAGGGATTGGTAGAGGGGAGAGGAGTGGGAGATTAATACGAACAAAAATGGGATAAGGACATGAAAAGGGCAAATTTTAGAAAATATACATTTTTTCCTTCTTTTTTTAAACTTATCTGACTTTTGCTGAGGTCTTGCAGCCCGAGCAAAGTTCGGTTTCTGGATACTTCCAACTCATTTTAAAGTGTGCCGTTTTTCGCTTCTAATGCCTATAATAGGAAGTGGGCCAAAGCAAAGCTTGGGCGGGTACAGCTAGTTTATTTTATATTATTTAACAGTTTATAAAAGGATATAATATATTGGTCATATGTAAAGGACTTAAAGCGATTTAAGGAGACATGTACTTTATATATGTATGTGTTACCTACTGTTAATAGTTTCTAAAAATCTTTAGTTTATATAAAACTTTAAATTATCTACTATATGAAAATTTGGTTTCTTAAATATAAATATTTCAAATGTTGAAAAATTAAGTGAAAACTATTATGGTGGGATATATATGTATGTAGCTATTTCGAAAGGGGCTTAATATTTTCCATCAGTATGTACCACTTTCGGAATGGGAAGTCTAAGCTGAGATAAGATTTTGGGACCTCATAAATCCCACTCCTATGACCGATTGCTTTATGCTTTCTGCTATAAGATTGCTATATTAGCTGACAGTTCATCTCCAGTTTGCCTTTCCATATATATGTATGTGGGCATTTTGCTAATGATGCTTATAATACAGCAATATTTTAATCGATAAATACAATTGCAGCTTTTTCTTTCGTTAAAAACTTGAATATGAGAGTCCAACTTTTAAAAAATTTAAAAAAAATATTGTGAAATTATATTTTTTTCCGTATATGATATTCTTTAGGCAGTATTTCACACACCTGAACCTGAAATTTTAATATATTTTTAAAATTTTTCTTTCCGGAGCTTGCTTTTTGTAATAGTACATTCAAAATGCGTTCCAAACAGGTTAAATTTCAAATATAACGGACTGTCCGGTCACTAGATCAAGACATATTTTTCTATAACTCCAGTCAGCGGACACCTGTCCGGACATTGGAACAAGGGCTAAATTGGTGTTCCGGTAACCGGACAGCTAATTTTATAGAAAATTGTAATTTTTTCAACAAAGTTTCTGTTTAAATGTAATTATACATCATCTGTCAATAGTACTATGCACTATATGACATGTTTTCATGCCCAGATACCGATATTCATCAACTTTAAAAATCTGTATACCACTAGCAAAAAAATTACTTTTTGATACATTTCTCGACAACCACCTACTAAATGCTATATAACAAAGCTTGTGTCACATCTATAGAAAAATTAAATTTATAATATAGTCAATATTGAATGCCTGCTTTGATTTAAATTTAATTTAATGTAAAATTTTTAACGGTTTCCTATTTATAAGTGAAAAACCATGCTAGTGTCCGGTCACTGGGTACTGTCCGTTCACTGGAACATCTACCCTATATGTATGTGTGTTAGTGGCTCTATTCTATAATAGCTGCTTTCTTTTGCTAACAAGCTCGAAATAAAACTGTAGTTAGCTTTGCGAATAACGTGGAAAGCAATAACAAAAATTAAGCTAGTTGGGTTGGATAACGGAGTTGAGTTGAAAGCGTTTAGCACTTTGTGGACCTGTGGGCCTATTCTGTTACCAATTTGCGACAATTTTCGGATCGGTATCGTAAATTTGCGATCATTTTTGCGATTATGCTATTCTGTACGATTTTTCGGTCGAATTCTATAGTATATTTTGACAGATGTTTCCGATAATCATCGCAGAGGTATCGAAGGAAATTTTTGTGTCGGTAGATTTTGCGATTATCGGGCTAAAAATAAGTTACAGAATTCCAGCACTGAACAGTAGTGTTACAAATTAACAGAATGAAGGATGTATTCGAGCTGCTATTATTGCGGCAGTGTTTCTTTTTATGTCTGAGCACCAAGGTTGATACATAAGGTTACTGCAGTGCGGAAAAGCAACCCTGCAATACATTTTGTTGTTGCCCGTTTTGCTATCTCAATTGTCAAACGTCCATTTTCAATTGGCCAAGCAACACATGCATATAAGAAAAGCAACAAACACATAAAATTTTACAATTTAAGTAATAAAAAAAATAGTCGGCTGTTTCTACCAAGATAACCTTATGTATCAACCTTGCTGATCTTCACGTTCTTCGGTAAAATTTCGGCAACACTGGCACCGCCATGCGTTCGCTGAATGACATGTTGACAATCTGTTGCTCATCACTAACGAATCAAACGCAATATGAAAATTTTCACTGCGCGATTGAGGTGGTGCAAGAAAAGTAATTAAATTTTGTAACAAATATTGATTATTGTTCGTGTTTAGCCTAAAATTAAACGAGATTCAAATCAAGTTATTGGCCAGGTGTCGATTGAATCTAGAAGATGAGTGTGTTAGCGGTAGGAAAAAGAAATCTGTGATTTGGGAATATTTTAATGAATTCGACGAAGTTTATGGCAGTACATTCCATTTCTCCTCCATCTCAAAATCTGCACCACTTATCATCATCTCACCAGCTATCAAATAAGTTAAAATTTCCATATTATCAAATAACACGTTCGGCGCAAAATAAAGTCTGCAATATTGCTGCACATTATCAGCTGAGCATCGGCAATAGAGAATCAATAAAGTAACAGGGCTGCAATAATGCTGTAATTATTCGGCGGCTTGAACAAACACGAAGCTATTGTCAATAGCGCTTGCAAGGCAGATTTACCAGGTAGGCTCGGTGTAGATCTGCCTTAAGCACTTGAAATTGCATAATTAAATACTAAGTACCTTTATGACCGAGCTTATCTCGGGCTGCCATTTTTTTGCAGGCCCTCGCAAGCGAAATAAAAAGTTAAAATAAAAATTAGTGGAAAAATTAAACTTTTCAGAAGTTTGCGGCCGAGACCCCTTGTATACCAAATTTCATGAAAATTGTTGAAGCCGTTTGCGAGGTCCAGAACTAAAGTGAATCCGCCTCGCTTGGCCGCGATAACTCTACCTCTTCATGTTCCCTTGCTTCTTCGTCTTATACTTCTATTTTTCTTTTCCCGTTTCTTTCCCTATCGCTCTCCCTTACACCTCCGTTTCATTCACCCAATTCGTTCTCCCTTGCCCTCTCCCAATCTCTCTCTCACCCCTTCCCTCTCCCATTATATTTTCGTTTCCTTTCCCTCCCATTCCCATTCCATTCCATTCCATTCGACTTTCTTTTTCCGTTTCATCTACCCTTTACTTAGGGAACCAGGTTGAGCAATACATCGATGAGATGATTCCCAATTTTCGGAGTCATCTATGTTGAAGACCCCATCAAGACCTTTTATTTGATACCAATATCGCTCAGAAAAATTCGAGTCATCTGGGTCCACGTTTTGACCCATATCTTGAGACCCGGGATAAAAGTGGGTAACAAATTAAATTTTTTGAGAGTTAACCCCCGAAGCGCCCTGCGTACCAAATTTCATGAAAATCGTTGGAGCAATTTCCGAGATCCTCATTATATACATATGTATGTATGTATATACAAGAATTGCTCGTTTAAAGGTACAAATATTAGATTTGGTTTCGTTTGGGTAACACTATTTTTGGTTGGCTATATGCAAATACATACATACATAGGTTTCTATTTACGTATTTTAGGCATAATTTATTAATCTGTTTATTTATTTTTTCCGTTCACAATATTTAATTTTGATAGTTTATACCAGGGTTGCAAGTAGTTGTTTAGGAAGTTTGAGCGTTTTTTCAAGGTCGGCAGAAAAAGAAAACTACTCATCATATACGACAAAATCAATCCAAAGAGTGTATATGGATAAGAGGCTGCAGTTTGAAAAAATTCACACTAGATGTCACATTTCGCGCGAGATGGGACCCGCGAAGTGTGACATCTAGTGTGAAGTTTCACAAAGAGCATATATGGATGAGGGTGCAGTCAGCGAAACTTCACACTAGATGTCACACTTCGCGGGTCCCATCTCGCACGAAATGTGACATCTAGTGTGAATTTTTTCAAACTGCAGCCTCTTATCCATATACACTCTTTGATCAATCAAACAAAACAAAAATGGATCAAAGAAAGTCTATGCTAAGTGGTCGGAGACAAGGCTTATCCAAATAGAGGTTATATTACTTCCGTTTTTATGTGTGTGTTTTCTTTAAAAATGTCAATGTGAAAGAGAAGAGAAATGAATTTCAACCAAAGAGCGTATATGGATAAGAGGCTGCAGTTTGAAAAACTTCACACTAGATGTCACATTTCGCGCGAGATGGGATCCGCGAAGTGTGACATCTAGTGTGAAGTTTCACAAAGAGCATATATGGATGAGGGTGCAGTCAGCGAAACTTCACACTAGATGTCACACTTCGCGGGTCCCATCTCGCGCGAAATGTGTGCTGCAGCCTCTTATCCATATACGCTCTTTGGTCTGACATTCACACTTTTTAGTATACATACACAATTCCAATTAGCTTATCTACTGCGATATCCTTCTTTAGATAATTCTTGGTCGGAGACGAAAACAAAATCCGCATTAATATCAATTCGCCGCAAAATTACGAATGAAAATTAAAAAAAAAAATCAGGCAAGCACGTAAATTTACGTTCTTTGCACGTTATTACGCTCTACTTTTTCTAAGCCAATAAGCCGTAGAGGGCGCCATCCGTAGTGTAAAGAGAATATCCCAAGAGATGGCGCAATGATAGGATTGTAATAGTTATTAAATGGTTAGTCAATAGATGACGCAAAATGAAAGCTAAAATTTTACGAGATTTCTTTCGCCTTGAGATATGCAAGGAAAAATTTTAACTGGATCAAAGAACGTATATTGTATACGTTCTTTGACTGGATTTTCGTCATGAAAATTCCAAAGAACGTAAATTTAAATTCAAACGTAAAGCACAAAGTTCCCAAAGCTCACTTTTGGTTGCGTTGAAATTTTTTTCAGTTTCTCCATGCCAAAAGGCATTATAATTTCCATCATAAAGATTTTGACAAATTTACAGGCGATGAAAGAGATAATTTATTAAAAAAAAAGTTGAAGAATATAAAGAAGATATAATAGTTGATAGTAGTCGGACTAAAAAAGAATATATGTATGTACATATATATATATATAGCGTCAGACCCTTTACATATGGAAAATTTATTAAAGAAACTTTTTTCGAAGTTTTAAATAAACTCAACAGCGATTTGAGTTTTATTATTGATGATATTGCTATCTCTCGTAATACCTTAGCTCGTCGCACAGAAAAAATAGGAGCTTCACTGGGGCATGCAATTAAGAGCGCTTTCACATTACTCGGTTCGGTATCGGATCGACATTTTTGGTTTTTACCGAAAGTATACCGAAACCATACCGACCACATGTATTTCAATTGACACTTTCACATTAGTGTTGCACACATGAAATCGGAGCGGATTAATTTCGGTATACCGCAGCGCGGTAAGACCGGTCAGTAAAATTTGAGGAATTACTGCATTTTTGCGGCGTAATAAAAGAAGAAGAACAAAGTCATTAAAAACTCGTTTCGGCTATAAATGTAGCAAGTTATAATGTCTTCGTCTTCGCTAGAAGACATTATTGTTATTATTGAGTGATTTGTTGAAGTTAAAAATTTTGTTTTGCAAATTTCGATGTTTGTTTTCCTATTTTCTGCCGATTACGCACTGAAATTATTCCCACAAGTGTGAAAAACACAACAACGCGGAATCGTTTCGGTAAGCTGGAAATACCGAGCAAAAAATGTCGATCCGATGTCGTACCGAGTAATGTGAAAAGGCCCTAAGAGAAAAGTTGACGATTGCAATTTTTTTCCATATGTGTCGATGAAAGCACGGAATCAATGGCTTATGTCAATAGGTATTTTGCGTCCGGTGCGTGGATTCCCACTATAATGCTTTTGAGTCCATTTTTTCTCTTGAAGCATTGCATGAAAACGTGACTGGTAGGTTGATATTTGACATCATTAACAAAAACTACTTTCAGAAGTAGATATTAACAAACTTGCTGGGGTATGTACTGATGGTGCAAATGTTATGATTGGCAGAAACGAAGGATTTGTTGGACATCTCAGAAAACATACCAAACAAGTTAAAAGCTTACATTGCATTATTCATCAACTATCATTGCTTTTCTACCATGAAAACGGCCGAAAAAAATTATTAATAAAATAAGAGGAGGTCATAACTCACTTTCCCATAGGAAATTTAAGACATTTTTGATAAGTGCAAACGTCTGTTATTGTAAAAAAAAAACATTGTATATTATAAAATGAATATTTTTTTTTTTTTTTTGAAAAAAAAAGCTATGTATATTTTAGGTAAATTAGGGGGGAGGGTGGTAGGCAGGGGGGCGGTATTAAAAATAAGGGCGCAGTATTTACATATACATATGTACATATAAATTATGTAAATTTAAAATGAATATTTTTTTTTAGAAAAAAAGCTATGTATGTATAAGGTAAATTGCCGGGAGTGGTAAAAATTAGAGGGGTAGTAGATACCTTATGTAAAAAGAAAAAATTTTTACCTATTAATAAGTTATTAAAAAAAATACATACAATGCCTTCCAAAAAAAAAAAAATAATATATGCGGAGAAAATCGTCATTATTACTGGCATTTGGTTTTTGTTTCCGTATCGTGAACTATCAATCATGTTTCTATGACATTTAACGTTCGCGTTGCTTCCTCCTTCCTAATGATTTCATGGTTATGCCGTAGTTATGCTTACGAGCAAAACACCGATGAAACTCGGACAAATTTTCATCATAGGTGAGAGGTGGTTACGCTTAACTGCTTGCCCAGAATATTGTACTACAGCTACGGACTACATAGCTTACTACATCAGCTGATGACTGATTTTGTGGCAATGCTCGAAAATGTGAACACAATGGTGTAGCTCAGTGTATCTCATATATGTCATCTTTTTTATATTTTTGTACAGGGGATTCCTTAAATTCCATAAAAACTCTTTATTTTTTACAAGTTCAATTCATTTTTCCGTTTTTTCGTGCTTCATTTCGAATTTCCGTCATTAAAAAATTGAGCTGTCACACTGTAGCGCGCTACAAAGTTAAAGTTAACTCTACTTCTACTACAGCCACAACTACACGCTACAGACACAGCTACCCTGCAAAAAATGCGATAACTCCGGGATACATCCGGGACAACTCGCAAGGGAGCATGCGATTACTACCCATTTGTATCTCTTTATATGGGTTGAAGTGTTCTCTTTTGTTTGAGCATGTCCTATGAAGAGACTAATTGTACCCAGTTTGTACCCGAACGGGTAGCAAATGCGCACAATTGTACCCGTTTTGTACCCGAACAGGTAGCAAATGCGACACATCCATTTGAGCGACTAATTGTACCCGTTTGATACCCTTTCGGGTACAATTCGTCTACAATTAGTATACATATGTACCCGTTCGGGTACAATTGGGAACAATTGTAGACTAATTGTACCCGAAAGAGAGCGCTCCCGGACAAATCTTTTTAGAGACTCGTCGCACACTTTTTTACAGGGTACACATTGTGGGCATTGCAATGCAATTGTACTGTTTTAACTTTTGACAGCTCTTACTACGTACTACAGCCACACCATTCTGGGAAAGCAGTAAATCTATGATTAGAGCAGTGATAGGCAAAATTGAAATGCAACTGTATTAGTGAGAGCGCCGTAATAGCGCAAATCAATTGGTTCGTTTTCGTTTAGTCGCTTGCTGGCCCTAGGGACACGATATCGAATCAAAAGCATCGATCTGGTACTCATTTAAAATATCGGTTAAAAAGAATCGCGAACCCGATAATATCGAAACTAAACTACTCGATACTCAAAGTATCGGTATCGAAAGCGGTAATTTTCTAGAAGGTGCAACCTTAAAATTTCCTCTAAAATAGTTAAAAGAGGTACCAATCGACGCGTTCTGATCTCTAGATTATGAATTCGAAAGCGGAAATAAAAGATTTTTCCACATTTTAAAGATATTTATTAAAACGGTTTAAAGTTGCACCGTCTTCTAGAAAGTTACCAAAAACGCAATAAAACTGCACCCTGAGGCATACGCATATTGCTGTATTAGTGCTAATTCCATGTCATAGTATGCCATGGCTGATTCCAAAGTTTTGATTTTGACGTAAATCCTTTTCCAACTCATAAGAATAGTTCAAGCTGATTAAAAAAAAATTATACAAGTTTATTAAGTTCTTGAAAACATTTTTTACAAACCAACAGCTTTTACAAAACAACAGGTGTATTTAATGCAATCACAGTTGTAAAAAGATATTTGCAAAATATTTAGTATTTTGAAATATAAACATCTTAAATAACATTAACAATTCATTTTCATTGAGATTATATGTATCCATCATTGAATTTTTTTGGAAATTTGAATTTAAATTATCGAAACAAAAAAATTATGAATCTCAAGTGGCAGAATAGCTGTGCATTCCATGTTATAAAGAGAAGCCATTGCGCAGTATGATTTTTCTTCCGGACTTCTTCTTTCCCCTTACGGCCAAAGCAGAAGCTTACAAGAGGCAAATTTAAAATTTGTATTTCCATATATTTTATATTTTAAAAATAATTTATTTTCTAGTTGTCAAATTGAAACAATTGTCAGAAAAAAGTGAAGAATGTCAAAAAACCTATCGAAATACAAGCTGGCTCATTGGTTTTTAACCGCCTAGATAGTATTTCGTTGGTTTTTTCCAACATAGCTTATTTCCTTGCACCAACACAAAACTGTATTTGACCACCTCTTTCACACAAAAAACCTTGTAGAATACCAGGAAAAAACGTAGTGTCATAGGGGCATTAATGGAAAACAGACCCTTTTTTGTTTACGTGTTTTTAGTAAAATGAGAAAGAAAAAAATATTAACGATTCCTTCGCTAAAATGACGATTTTTTATTTGCAAACGTCAAATTATCGTATGAAAATGAAAAATATATAATCCTATATCTCCAGTTATCATTATTTCTATCGCATGGTAATTACAAATTGTAAGCAAGTTTCGGTGGTAAGTGTGCGCCTCGTTTCATGTGAGATTTGGGTAACTTCATACAAAAAAACTTACGAAGTAGCCCACACCTGCAATTATTTCAGCACGTGGATCAGACCTATTTTTCGATATGTACAAGTGAAAATTGCTCGTGCTTGTGCATTTTTCGGCCCTTTAGGAAGCAGCTTGTCACTTCTGCACACTCGACCGATTTTCGGCACTATTTTGCATTGCACAATTTTTTAGACAAATATGACACAATTTTAATTTTCCATCACTGAATGTACTCATTTGTTCGATACCGTGGTTGAAGTACTCGATACCAAAAAATATCGTTGCAAAAGAATCGAGTAAAAAGTATCGGTATCAAATGCAAAAAATATCGATTTGGTATCGTATCGTATCGAAATTCGTGTCCCTAGCTGGCCCTCAATGAATGCGGTCGTTTATAAAACCGACAAGCATATGTACATATGTATGTATAAGTAATTATGCTTTTACATATATAAATATGCGCAAACAAGCGACATTCACCCACGATGTTGCTACGCCACTTGCTGAGCGACGACTAATAGTGGAAACACTCACCGACGGCAGCCCGTAGACCGTGTCAGCTGACACGATCTACCTTATGGGAATGCCCTGTAAACGCAAACTCATCAACATTGAATTTCTATGTTTACGGAAAACGGTACGTAGAAATCAAAATCGTTTTGGTTTTTTCCGTGCAAACGTGTCATCTGACTACTCTCTTTGAAGTCAGTATTGCCGTCTGAGTATTTTGCATCATGATATATTTTAATTTTGTAATTATCAAATTATTCTTAAAAAAAACCAAAAATATTAAAAGAAAATTATTGATTGTGAAAAGGTGAACTATGGTTCGTTGTTTACTTCTAGTTTTGTTAACAAATTTCAAAAAAAAAATGTAATGGAATAATAAAAGTTTGCTAAAGAGAGTGAAATGACGACAAAATGGCAACATTGTATCCATGTAAACAAACAAAATAAACAAACTGTTTGCAGCGTTTCTATGGTTATAAGCAGCGTTTCTACGGGTTTGACTTTTGCTTGAATTCTCTACGAATGGAACACGGAAACGTACGTCGATGAGTGTTTCCACTATAAATCGTTTACAAAAGAAAGAGCATAACGTGTCTGTGTGATTTGAGCGCGATCAATTGATCTATGAAACGCCTATCACTGGATTAGAGCAGCAAATTTGATCGATGTGAGAGTCCGAAAACTCACTCGTCAGAGTGCACAGCAACAATTACACGTTGCTCGTCGAGTATTGTCGCAGGGTGATAAAAATGAATCTTTTTTTAGTGTCGGCTACAAATCAGTACAAAATCCAAAAAATCAATATTTCTTAAAGTTTTTAAAACCATCAGTACGGGGCACGAAAAATCAGTATTGTACTGATCAAATCAGTACGTCTGGCAACCCTATGTATACATATAAACTATGTATTAAAAAAAAATAAAATAAAAATAATAATACTTCATTTTAATACGGGTTTTATTAACAGGATTAAAAATGAAATTGTCCACTCAAGTAAAGGTTGAAAGGGTAAAGCTCCTGCCAGACGATGCAATGAAAGTGCTTTCAGAAAGTGAAAAAGTAAAATTTTCTCGTGTAGCCACCAAAAAAGTACTTTCTGAAAGTGTTTTCCGAAATTTCAGCAATTACTTTCTTACGAAAAACTTTCATCGTCTAGCTGCGAGAAAAATACTTTTCAGAAATACTTTCCACTTTCAATTGTTACATCTGAAAGTGTTTTACTTTCTGAAAGTTGCTAGCTGATAGTGTTGCCTAAATGATCGAACCGGCATGTAAATATATTTTCTTTATAAAAATACATATGTATGTATAAACAAAATACAATTATTAAAATAATTAATTATAACATTATATTTTTCATATCAACACAAAAAACACAAAAGTCTCCACCATCACCATTCCACCAGGGATGCCACTAAGAAAATTTTTTTCCTACCAAAATGGCTTCGAGCCTACCAACTTATTTTTTTTTTTTTTTAATGTGAGATTTAACCCTATTCAATAAATTCATTTAGGGTAACTGTGCCAGTAACCGACCACCCTGCAATAAACGGACACTGTTTATTTATTTATTTTTTTTTTTTATTTTTAAAACTTTAGTATTAAACTTAATATTTGTGGTCTTCATCTAAAGTGATAAATTGTTAAAATTTATCAGTTTATCCGCATTTTTACATGAACGCACCTTGGTAAATAATTGTTTAAACTCTTGTCAGCTGTCAATGTCAACTTGATTAATAAATAAAAAAAAAACCCAATAAAATAAACAAAAAATGCATATAACATTTTTGTAAAAATTATTTTAATAATTCGTGCTAAAATTCGGAAAGAAATCACAATTTCTTCTTTTGAATTGAAAGTAAAACTGACAATGTGTCAGACTTGAATTTTACCGAAATTTATAAATTTACGCAACAAAATCGTTCGGTAAAGTGATAAACTTTGCTTAAATATATTTTCATACAAATTTTTACAGATAATTTATCACAATTATTATTTTATCTCTTTACCCCATTTACCAGCAGCTTATCACTTTAGATGAAGACCCTTATTATTTATACAAATTCGAATTAATTTTAGAATGAGTGATAAAAATGTGAAGGAAAAGAGGAAGAAGCAGCAGTTTCCAGATAAACAAAAACTTGAGTTGGCGTTAAATGTTATTCGGACAAGGTTGGATTGGGTATTAGTGGCTGCCACCGCTCGTCCAGTACGGAGGAAATCAGGATTCACATTTTGTGTAATAACATTTGAGGAATAATGAGGGCAAGCAACTGATCCAGAAGGAAACGTAAGATGATTTAGCGGGCATTGTTTCCACTTCCCTCCTCCTTTTTTGTGACAAAACTCTACTGAGAAGACACGTTTTCTCAACAGTGTTGTGGCAAAGTGACCAAATGTACCAAATCAGTGATGTTAGTTGAACGAAGGCAAAAACCTACCAAAATTCAAATCGAATTTTGTCAGGCATTTTGAAAATTTTTTTTGTGTACATTGAGATTTTGTATAAATTTTATTTCGTTTTATTCAAAGCCGTATGAACATTAGATGGCCGCTTGGGTGCAGTGGGTAGAGTGCTCGCCTGCTATGCCAGAGGTCTCGGGTTCAAACCCCAGTCCGAGCAAACACCAAAACAATTTTTCTAATTAGTAAAAATCCAATTATTGGGTTTTTTAAGAGCAGCGGGCACCTCTCAGCAGTGGGCGGCATACCCTCCGAGTGTATTTATGCCATAAAAAAGCTTCTCACAAAAAAATGCATTCGCCGTTCGGAGCCGGCACGAAACTGTAGGTCCACCCAATTAGTAGGAAAAACAAAAGGAGCACACCTCGAATTTGGAGAGAAGCTCGGCCATAAAACTCGTCAGAGTTATAATAGCGCCATTGTATTATTATTATTATAAACATTAGATATGTAATCTTGTCGAGTGTAATCACAGCGTAAGTTTAAGTCTTGTGCGATTATCGATAACTTATTTCTTTCTCTTATTCCGTTTCATACGGCCTTATTCCGGTGTGGTAACATAATTTACTTTACTGGTGAAATAAAGAATCTGGAACTTTAAACACTCTTTTCGTATTCTGGCAGCAGAAAATTAAGTTACCACCTCAATACGTGTTTTGTTACCATTTTCAGCCCGATTCAATTCCGTTCGTATGGAAATGCTTTGACAGTGTTACCATTTGTGCCAGAATACCAATTGAAAAGATGGTAACAATTTTCAGCAACATAAATTACCAGTAAAATAATTTTCCGGTAACGCTCGGAATAGCAGTGATAAAAGCACATTCAGACTACATTTTAAATTACGTTGATTAGCCGAAATTACTTCCCGAAATTACGTGCGTTCACACACGCTTTTGAGTAATTTATTTTAGCCGTGATTCATTTAACGCCGATCCTGTGCCAGATAAAAAATTTTACATGCGAATGCAATAACTACGATTTAAGGACAATAAAACCAGATAAATTTCTGGTGCAATATATAACCCCGTTTGTTCGAATTGTCACAATTATTTTTCATTTATACTTGTGCTTTTGGTGCTATTTCCTTCAAAATAATTTACCCCCTTATTATGGATTGTCATACGATAGCTATCGGCCGCTTGCAAGCGTATCGTATAAAATGAGTTTCCATATTATAAATTCCACACGCCCGCTAAGTGCACTATCGTGAATGACATTTGTTTAGGGTTCAATTAGTTATGCGTTAACTTTATTTCCATTACAGTCTATCGGGTTTCACACGATAGAAATTATTTCGTAATACGAAGTACCCGACTGCAAGCGTTTAGCGTGTATCGTATTAATTCATAATAGGCCCCTTAGATAAGTCATCAACAGAAGATATAATAGAATTAATAAGCATAAAAAGACAAATTCATAGCCCATATTACACAAAAAAAATATCAGTGAATTGTTTTTTAAATGTGATAAATTTACATACATATATAAACTTGTAATTTTTAGACTGCTAAATATATTTGAATGAATTTTATGGTTTTCTAACTTTAGGCTGTTTTCATTTCGCTTTAGTCAGGCATAGGGGTGAAAAAATTATGGCAAGCCTACCAAGACTTAACCACCTTACGTCCGTAAACATTTTTAAGTCATGGTGGTCAGCACCTTTGCCTTTCAAAAAACTTACGAATTTCCTATGGGAAAGTGCATGGTGACCACCACGTATCTTATTTATAATTTCCTCTGCTGTTTTCATAACAGGGTGATCTGTTAAAAACTTAGAGGAAAGTGCTGCCTGATGTATAATGTAGTGTAAGCTTGACACGTTGATGCCATGCTCACTTAACTGCCCAACGAAGCCTTCGTGCCAACCAAGCATAGTGTTGGCCCTATCTGTACAAACCTCTGATTGTTTTACCATATCTACAACGGAGAACAGCTTTTCTTTAACCACTTCAAATAAAGTCTTCCCAGTTAAGTTGCCATAAAAGCTCTCAATGGGTGTGTAATCGGCCATTACGATTCGAACACAAATAGCAAGTTGGCTAGTGTCATTGATGTCCGTACTCTCATCCGAACATATCGAAAAATATTTGCAGTCTTCTAAAATTTTTGAAATTTCAGATTTTATTCTAATACTTAACTGATCAGTGCGACTCACTAAAGTCCTTGCGGACAAAGGAATTTCTTCAACTAAATCTAAACCGATGTACAGTTTATTAAAAACCTTTACCAAAAGGTTCTTAATGAACTTGCCATCAGAAAAGGGCCTAGGTTACCAATCCAAAATGCAGCCATCCGTACACTTTAGCGAACCATTGGGTTGTCTTCCTCCTTCACCAAATACAAATGCATGTACGAAATTATTTGTATTAGTGTATGTACATATGTACTTACATCCTTTGCGAAACGTCCCTTGTCACCCCTTTCCCTCAGAAATTCGCAGATCTCCCTACGGGGCTGCGCGCTCACCGTCTCGGTTATCATCGCAAGCATCTGACCAGCTGCAATACACGCCGCTTCTTCCAACATGTTCCTAACACTGTTAAATCTACGAAGAATAATATGTTTAATAATTAAATACTTTTTGGTTGCTTGTTTTTCCGACAGGGTAGGACGAAAAAAGACACTGAAGATGGCGCATATTAGCCGAAACCGGTTTGTCTCCAAACCAAACTTGACAAGGGATGACGGAGGATCGTTCCACAATATATCATGTTTAATAATTGTTTAATGTGTAAATCACTTATCTTACCAAAATTGGCAAATTGCCACGGGGACGACCAACTCCTTATTGTTGCCGCGTTTGGTTCTGCTGGAAGCTTCCAAAATTGTAGGAAAGCTGCTCAATGTAATAAAATCTGTGAAAAAAAGTTATATTTAATTGATGTATTGTGGAACGATCTTCCGTCATCCCTTGTCAATACATCCCACAATACATCATATTCCTACCCTGTCGGAAAAACAAGCAACCAAAAAGTATTTTATATTTAATTATTATTATTATAATTATTGTGTATAAAAACCTTTTACTTACCGAAATATGCAATTGTAATTTTCCTCCCCCTAAATGGCTTTGTTTACATATGTACATATATATTTACATTTTGCGTTTGACGTTTATATTCATTTCATATTTGGTTTTGACGTTTACACTCACTTCGCAACAAATGTTGCTAGCAACATTTCACGGCAAAATAAATGCATGTTGCTGGCGAAATTTCACAGCCGTGAACTCAGTACTAGGCTTAATTAAACAATAATGACGGCTCCGTGAAGCTGGACCCCCCATTCAATGGTTTTGAAAATTACTAGGCTAGGAATTATGTGCTAATTTGTTCCAAAAAAAAAAATTTTGTGCTCCAATTTTAAGGGGTTTTTTTTATATGTCAAAATGGGGGGTAACGAACTGTCATCTACCAAAAAGATTTTTTTTTGTTTTTTGAATTTTTAAGACTTTTTTTTTAATTTCAAAGTGGGGGGTGCAGCTTCACGTTTTTTGAAAAACTCCCCCCTTCAATGGATCTGAAATTCAATATGCAAAAATTAATGCCAGATTTATGTGCTAATTTCGTCCAACCAAAAAAATTTTTTTTTTAATTTAAAAAAAAAATTTTTTTAATTTCAAATTTGGGGTAAATTTTTATAAAATTTAATAAGCCTAAATGAACGCTATGATAACGAACTGTCATCTACCAAAAAGATTTTTTTGTTTTTTGAATTTTTAAGACTTTTTTTTCAATTTCAAAGTGGGGGTGCAGCTTCACGTTTTTTGAAAAACTCCCCCCTTCAATGGATCTGAAATTCAATATGCAAAAATTAATGCCAGATTTATGTGCTAATTTCGTCCAATCACCAAATTTTTTTTTTTAATTAAAAAAAATTTTTTTTTTTTAATTTCAAATTTGGGGTAAATTTTTATAAAATTTAATAAGCCTAAATGAACGCTATGATAACGAACTGTCATCTACCAAAAAGATTTTTTTTGTTTTTTGAATTTTTAAGACTTTTTTTCAATTTCAAAGTGGGGTGTGCAGCTTCACGTCTTTTTGAAAAACTCCCCCCTTCAATGGATCTGAAATTCAATATGCAAAAATTAATGCCAGATTTATGTGCTATTTTCGTCCAACCACCAAATTTTTTTTTTAATTTAAAAAAAATTTTTTTTTTAATTTCAAATTTGGGGTAAATTTTTATAAAATTTAATAAGCCTAAATGATAACGAACTGTCATCTACCAAAATGATTTTTTGTTTTTTGAATTTTTAAGACTTTTTTCAATTTTTTTTTTTAATTTCAAATTCGGGGTAAATTTTTATAAAATCTAATAAGACTAAATGCTGGTGTAAATCATTAGGTGTGGAGTAACTCTCGATTTTGATGACAGGCTTTGTTCCGAAAGAAGAAGGTCATCAGCTTCGGACCATTTTTTATTATCATGAAATAATACTGCGCTGTAATGGCCTATTTCTTGAGGGAAATGCCTTGCAAGCTCTTCTTTCCGATTTGGTTCCCTTAGGGGTTTGTTTGTCATTGCGGGCAATTTGTAGCTCACAAATCCTTCCAGCTTGTATTTTCTATTTTCCACAAAAACCTCCTTTGGAATATCGCACAATTTGATGGAATCCATTTTTCCGCTGACATATATGTCCAAAGCTAAGATTTGGCCTAAAATCATTTAATTTTTGAAATGCCATTTATGCTTAAAAAACATTCAAAACGGCTTACGGCAAACAGACAGCTTTCTGGATCCCAAACATCTTTTGATGCGTCTAAAAGAACAACTAAAAGGCAACGGCGTCAGTGCGTCAAATATGATTATGGCATTCTTAAACCATAAACACATAAACCCCCCGCACATGTGCTTCTCAAATTAGAAATAGTTCCTTCGTGACGACAACGTTAAAATGTTTCCGCCGCAATTTTATTTTTTGTTTGCTACTTGTGGTATGCCGGTTTGAAAGTGCTTTCAGCATTATTAATTACCATAAATTCTTAAAATGCTTGTTTCCACCCCCTTACATGTTTCATTGCAATTTTTTCGTTTTGGAGTACACATTTGGTTTAATGCCTCGCTTAAATTGTATATGTGTTGCATTTCAATTGCCAAAATGGCTATGTCAATTTCCTTCTGTTTCTGGCATAGGGAACATACTATTAGTTCAGAAGTGAAAACGTTGTTCGCGGCTAACAGGCTCCACAATTCGGCTGCATTCGCTTCACATCTTACAATGCTTACACCCAGTTTTTCTACTATATTTTTTCCAGGCAGCAAATTTACCAAAATGCGGGCTCGGTATGTATGTATATGTGTTGCTAATGATGCCTTCAAAGTGTTTATAAAAATATTTATCATCGAAAAATGTGACAGGAATTTGAGGTACTTAAGCGGGTTGTGTACTTATAAGAACCCGTTTTAGTACCTTCTGTTGGGTAGTTAAACATTTAATAATTTTAAGAATATTGAAAATAACTTATTTAAACACAAACAAAAAATTTATTCAACAAAAAATATTTTGATTACATATTAATTAAAAACGTATTTCATATTGCATATCGCTAGCTTAGAGTGCAAATTGTGTAAGTCCTTTTTTTGAACTTTGTAGGAGAGACAAAAAACAAAAAATAAAAGAATTTCGAAATGAAAAAAAAAAATTTCTGTTTATGTAAATATTTTGGACTTCCACAATTTTCTTCGCTTTTTGGACTTACACAATTTGCGTATCACTGAATAACAACGAGTAGAAATATGACAAGTAGCACAGACTTGTTTAGCGTGGTGCGTATTTGATTTTTCTAGCGTTCTACATAAAAAAACACTTTGTCATAAAAGTGGACTTACACAGTTTGCACTCTAAGCTAGCGATATACGCTCTTTGTTTTTACGAATCTTTATTTTAGTATATGTACTATATATTTATCTTGATTTTCGATAAATTAGTAATGGTATAAATAAACAATCGATTATAATAAGTTGCCGCTTGAAAAAAGCAATTGTATTCAGAAATGTACTTAACCGGGGGAAAACGTACGTAAAATTTTATTTAATGCACAACAAATTATGGTACTTATGCGGGTTGAGTATTTAAGCGGGAGGTACTTAAAAGGGTAAATTTGTTCGATATTTTTTACAAAAGTCTTAGTGTCTGCAGATGTTGGGTACTAAAACGGGTTAGGTGCTAAAGCGGGGAGGTACTAAAGCGGGTTTTACTGTACATACATATGTATGTACATATATGTACATATTAGTAGTGGGACTTTTTTTGAATAATATTCGAAAAAATATTATTCGAATAAACGAATAATAACATTCGTGGGAAAAAATTCGAATAGTACTATTCGAATGGTATTATTATGTATGTACATGCATAGTTTGGGAATTGCACTTGCATTCGCGCAAGCCAGGGTACGTATATATACATATGTATGTACATACATATGTATGTATGTACTTACCCTGCAGGGAACTCAATAACTAGTGAGCAAAATTTCTAGTTCCGAACTAGCGAAAAGGTGTCAAAAGGGAACTAGATCAATTGTAGGTAAACCCTCACCAGTTCAGGAGGAGTGAATTGAGTGACCATTATAAGACACACTTTGATTTGTATGCAATTTCGAAGTGACAAAAATTCTATGAAAATTTTTCGTTCGTTCAATTTCCGTCGGCTTTGTATATTTCTGCAATTCTCAGATGATTAGTGAAGCGTTTCATATAAAGAGTTTTCAATTTGCATCTTAACTTGTATGAAATGAAATGTTCCCCTAATTATGCTTTTCCGAACCCTCAGGCTTATTTTTAATTTTATTACTTTTTAAATATTACTGTAAATTTTATTAAATAAGTAAATAAAAAAATATTAGTCAAAAAAAAAAAATAAAAAAAAAATTATCATCCACCTTGACACCGACAGGATTCGAACCCGCGCCCCTCAGATTGAAAGGCACATGCGTTAGCCAGTCGGCCATCGCGCCACTTGCATGAAGTGTGTCAAAGTCTGCACTTGAGCGGCAGATGTAAAACTGTAGAATTTGTTGGTACTTGTAGCTAGTTCAGAACTATCGAAATTGTGCCAATAAACGAACTAGTGGAAACTGTAGAATTTAGTACTAGTTCGGAACTATCGAAAATGTAGTGCAGAGGGTGACAATTGACACCGCCTAGGACATCGCGGTGTTAAATTCGCCAGTTGATAAAATGCAAAAGAGATTTAGCTCGCACTAGTAGTGTCGAAAAATGCACTAGAAGCGACCTAGTTCGGAACTAGAGGTTTTTCCTACAGGGTACAAAAGCAAAAGCATACATACATACATTCAATAGCTATTCGCGAATAGTGGTATTCGAATAGTGATATTCGAATAGTACTATTCGAATAGTATTTATTCGAATATACGAATAAATTATTCGAATTACGAATACCTTTCGAATAAAAGTATTTTTTATTCGAATAGTCCCATCCCTAGTACATATACATATATTTATATGTATGGATATATAGCAATATTTCTCTAAATCCGAGTGTTACAACTGAAAATTCAAACCTTTTCAGAAATTTTGAGTTGTGTCACTTTATGATTTAGGGCATGATACAAACAAACAAGGTAGTTCCATTTCACCTTGACGTTGTCATTTTTGATTATAATATGGATTATTGACGTCTTACTCAAAGTCAAAAATTTAGGATAGCGTTGCCCAATCAAAAGTTTTTGGCTGAGGGTATATTTGAACAAAATATTGGGTATTTTAAATGAAATGGTGTTTTTTTTTACATATTTTAATCAACAAAACAAATCAGCGGATTTAATGAGTATATTTTAACATTTTAAATAAATTGAAAAAACCTTTTCAAAAAAAAATAAAATAATGAGTTATTCATAAAAAATAAAAGAGATTTATGCAATTATTAATGTCGAAAACTCTTATCAATTCACAGGAGGTGTAGTAAGAGTGTCTATTAACAAATATATTTACTATTTTTTTATACTCAGCTGTACTAGTACACAGAGTATTATAGTTTTAATCACATAACGGTGGATTGTAACAGAATGAAATAATCGAGATAGATATAGACTTATATATATCAATATGATCAGGGTGAAAAGAGAAATCGATTGAGCCATGTCCGTCCGTCCGTCCGTCCGTCTGTAAACACTCTAACTCGCGCAAAAATTGAGATATTTCGATGAAATTTGAAATGCAAGTTGGTATCGAGACTGGGACGGTTGGTATTGAAAATGGGCGAAATCGGACCATAACCACGCCCACTTTTCCTATATAGAAAAAATCGGAAATTTGGTATCTCAGTCACTAATATAGCTAGAGCGATGAAATTTTACCCACGTGTTGAGTTCAGGCCCCTATGAAGAAATTTGATGAAATTTTGGAAAATGGGCGGTGCCACGCCCACTTATTAAGGGTCAAACATTGAAAGTTTTATATGTCATAACTCAGAAACCATTGAAGATATATCGATGAAATTTGGTGAGCGTGATTTACTTACTTAGGCAAATGTTTGGACGAAAATTTGCCAAAATCGGTTGACGACCACGCCCACTTTTATATAAGGGTATTATAAAGTGGCCTAATAAAAACATTTTAAGCTATATCTCTGTCAAATATAAAGATATATCATTGAAATTTTATGGCAGGAGTCCAACTACGGACATAAAACAAAAAACATAAAAATTTTGGAAAATGGGCGTGGCACCGCCTCCTTTTAGAAGCAGGAATATACGAGGTTTCTGAGCCTATAACTCGACAAATAATTGATATATAATGACGAAACTTGGTGTGTACACTTTAATTACTTGTGGTAGTACATTTTCAAAATTGTAGCGAAATCGGTTGACAACACACGCCCACTTTATATATGGGTATTATAAAGTGACCTAATAAAAACATTTTAAGCGATATCTTTGTCAAATATAAATATAATTCATTGAAATTTTGTGGCATAAGTTCCACAATAAACCGGAAACAAAAAAGAGAAAAAGTTTGGAAAATGGGCGTGGCACCGCCTCTTTTTAGACAAAGGAATCTACGAGATTTCGGAGCCCATAACTCGACAAATAATTGATATATTATGACGAAACTTGGTTTTTACACTTTTATAACTTGTGTTAATAGACACGCAAAAATTTATTGAAATCGGTTTATGACCACGCCTACTTTTTAACAAAGATATTTCTGGAACACCCTTTGGGAATTTGTAACGCGACATCTTTGTAACTAGAAGTCAAAAAGGAATGAAATTTTGCACAAAGAATAATATTCATATGCTTAGTTGGATGACTGATAAAAATGTTGAAAATGGGCGTGGCTACGCCCACTTTATGCAGCACTCGCTTTATATAAATTACACCGTGTTTCCATCAAACGCAAACAAACAATGAAAGCATACAGCTGAGTATCTAATGTTCGATTCCACTCGAACTTAGGCTTCCTTACTTGTTTATAAAAATTTTAATGGCTTTTCATTTACTTGTTAATAAAAATTCCTCTACTTCTGTATTTCTCCCAAGTCTATATTTAATCATTGGAATAATACTACAATAGAGGCTAATTATAAAGTGTTTAAAATATTGTTTACAGTACGTATATATTGCTGTATATAAACATACATACATGCATACACTTGAATCTACCTTGCAGGAAACTCAATAACTAGCGAGCAAAATTTCTAGTTCCGAACTAGCGAAAAGGTGTCAAAAAGGAACTAAAGAAAAGGTGTCAAAAATCAGCTAGCGCAATTGTATTTAGACCCTCACCAGTTCAGAAGAAATTTAAATTTTAAATGGAATTGAATAAGTGAGATGTACCGGTCAGTGTTTTCGGTCAATTTCCAAAGCTGAACCCCCCACTTTAAAATTGAAAAAAAAGTCTTAAAAATTCAAAAAACAAAAAAATCTTTTTGGTAGATGACAGTTCGTTATCATAGCGTTCATTTAGGCTTATTAAATTTTATAAAAATTGACCCCAAATTTGAAATTAAAAAAAAATTTTTTTAAAAATTAAAAAAAAAAATTTGGTGGTTGGAAGAGATTAGCACATAAATCTAGCATTCATTTTTGCATATTGAATTTTCGATCCGTTGAGGGGGGGTCCAGCTTCACGTGAAGCTGCACCCCCCATTTTGACATATGTATAAAAAAACCCCTTAAAATTGGAGCACAAATTTTTTTTTTTTTTTTGGAACAAATTAGCACATAAATAGCACATATGTAATTCCTAGCCTATTAATTTTCAAATCCATTGAATGGGGGTCCAGCTTCACTGGGCTCAATAATGACCGCTTTCGTGAAGAGTATAGTGCAAGAAGTTGAACATCCATGAGAAAAAAAAAGAGAAAATGATCAGTTTAGGCCGCGATATTACCTTTCCTGGACAGTGTACCAAAAAACTGAATATGACATTCGCTTTGGCGGTTAATTTTATGTATGGATGGATATCAATTTTTTTTCTTGTGGAAAATCCTAACTTTATTCATACATAAATCTAAACAAACCTCGAAATTCTTGGAATTTTCGCGGATTTCGGTGTAGATCCATCCAGTTTTTGGAAAAGTTAAATTTTTCTTTCAGTTTACTTACTCTAAAACACCGTATTTTCAAATTCCGTTGCCGGAGGGAATATCTAAAAAACGCATCGAATGTACATATCGTCGTACCATACGAAAACTAACATCAGATTTTTTGTGGCTGACGAAAAGTAGGAAGTTCAAGTTTTGGCCGACGAAAAGTAATAAAATCGAGTTTTGGCTGACGAAAAGTAATAAAATCCACTTTTGGCTGACGAAAACTATCACTTTCATTTAAACAACAACAATTTTAATGTAAAAAAAACAGTACATAATTACTGATACTTTTCGTCAGCCAAAAGTCGATTTTATTACTTTTCGTCAGCCAAAACTCGATTATATTACTTTTCGTCGGCCAAAAGTCAAATGTTCTACTTTTCGTACAGAATTTTTTTAGATAGCTTTCGCCAGAAATTTTAAATATGTTAGTTTTCGTATGGTACGACGATATGTAGTATATATGTATGTAAGTTTTATTTTAATTGATCACATTTTAGTTGCCAGTAATTTCAATGTTGAAATATAAAAGAAATTAGCATTTAAACTGCGAATAGAGTACATATTTACAGGCCATCGGGCAATGGCAACTGGTGCCAAATTTGATGGGCATTGAATGAGGAGACAAGCACACAATAACTCCGTTAGTCAGTCTGTCAATGTTAAACGATGTATTAAAGGGTAATTTCAAGGCATTTTGGCCGAGCATTCCAATTGCTTTTTAAAAGCGGGCAAAATGGCTCCCACAGGTGCCGTTTTCTTGTGTTCCAAGCGTTGATGAGACGGAAATTTGTTAGGTTTATGGACTTTAAAATGTAGCTTTAAAATTTTATGTTTTTGGAATATTTGGTTAAATGTTATTTACATTTATGGAAATAACAATGTACGTATGTATGTAATATCTCTCCGAAAAAATGGCGATATCACAATTTCTTGCGCACATGTTTTTTTCTCGCTATCTCGATACTTACAAACCCGTACTCACCATTCGTACCGCAACGAAAATCTCTTTCTTTATTGAAGTTTTATATACATATATCGCTAGCTTAGAGTGCAAATTGTGTAAGTCCTTTTTTAAAACTTTGTAGGAGAGACAAAAAATAAAAAAAAAAATTCGAAATGAAAAAAAAAATTCTGTTCATATAAATATTTTGGATTTACGCAATTTTCTTCGCTTTTTGGACTTACACAATTTGCGTATCACTGAATAAAAACGAGTAGAAATATGACAAGTATCTCAGACTTGTTTAGCGCGGTGCGTATTTGATTTTTCTAGCGTTCTAAATAAAAATACACTTT